>CM042148.1:88743883-88892301 GCA_023376005.1 Doryteuthis pealeii | reverse complement strand
CAAAGATGGGGGATGAACCATAATTTTCTTTAAGGTTTGAAAGATGGATGGTGATAGGTGGGGTGGGGGGTCAAGCAAGGTCAGGTAATAATTACCCTGACCATAATGACTCATATGCTGTTTGCTTATTCTTATTTAGCTTCTACTAACTGCCCCAAATCAACTGACTTGCTTTTTTTTCTTTGGCTGAAGAAATAACTCGCGGTTGTTCATGTTAAGGCTATCATATAAACCTCAGTGATGGGTGATATTATTGCTAATGAATGAGGAGAGGGGGTGAGGTGAGGAGCACACAGTCGTTCGCCATGGTGTTACGTTTTGCGGCGGTTTACAAAACATTATTGTTACTACTAGGATGGACTCATCCTAATCACTCTGTTGCTAACAACTACTGTTGCTGCTGCTATTTACAATCCAATTCTTCTTCTTCTTCTTCGCTACTCCTCCTCCTCTATCCCCTCTTCTTCTTTTAATTGCAAATCCAGCACAGGTCGAGGATATTCTAACATCGACAACAAACGACACACAAGATTTAGAGAGGGAAAAACACAGAATGCGTAATGAATACTTCCATAAAACCACATGCAAATTAAAAAGAAATAAATAAATATAGAAATAAAATACAAATAGGAGAACGCGTGCGCGCGGATTGTATGTTGGTTGCTTGCGTGCGCTGCGCGGCGCTATTTACTTGTGATGCATTTTTCAATGAAGCGCAAAAGATTAATTTGTAAAGCAAAATTTCAAACCGTATGTTTTTTTAAATGCATTTTATTAGTTTGTATAGTGTGTTGTGTAGTGTGTGGTTGAAATAAGTGCGCTGCTGTCAATGAATAATAATAGTAATTTGTTTTTTGGTGACGTCATCTACAAAACTGAAATAAAAGGTTGAGGAAAACATTAATAGTAGAAAGAAGCTTTTATTATTAATGTTTTTTATTTTTAAAGAATGCAACCAAGATATATTTTGTTGGTGCTTAGAGAAATATTAATCATTTAAACACTAAAATATAGGCCAAGTTGGTATATCAAAGTATTATAAGTGATCTAAATGCATTCGCTATGTACCGGCAAGGTTCAATGTTCGATACTGGTCCCGTCAACTCAGCGTATGAGTAGCACAGATTGGGTAATCTGATCTGTGCGGAAAATTGGGGGAGCTGTCGTTAGGTTTGTGTGGCGCTCTACAACGCAACAAAAATAAACTCCCTGGTTTAGCGCTGCGAAAGGGATAGACCTCCTCTCTATCCGGTTGATACCGACGAATAGCCGCACTCCAAACCAACTACGTGGTAGTGAACAGTGTGATTATTGAATTTTTTTCTTTTTTTTTTTTGTTAAATAAAAAACGAAACTTAGTCAACTTTATCCTAACGAAAATGAATCTGTATCTTTTTATTTGAATTTTTATCATCAAACCAATGACATTATGTTTTGTTTCTTTTTTTTTTTTATCTGAGTTTTTTTAATGATTATACCGAAGAAAAAGTTTCACGATTTTTTTTGCAATTAACAAAAAGTAATTCTTAGTCACTGAAAATTCTTTTTTGTAATTTTGGATGGTTCATAAAAATAAAATTAAAAAAAACGAAAACAAAACAAAAAAAAAAGCTTTCATATCACAATTTCTCTTTTTCACAGCTGCTGTGAAATGTTAAGGAGCCGGGAAGAAATCATAGTTCTATTATTTGTTTAACGAAATAAATAGAAAGGAAAGAAAAAAAATAAGTTGATTTCTTTCAAACGGATATGATTGTTCATCTTGATGTTTTTTTGAAATCAACAGCAGCGAATTATTAGTCCTTTAAGATCCACAAATCAATTTAAAAGGAAATACAATTCAATTGTATTTCATTTAAGTTGATTATGGATTGAAGGAATAATCAATTTGATTCCTATAATCATACTTGTTTTGCGAAACGTTCCGGAAAAAAGGCAAACTTTTAACTGGCGAATTGAGTCTTATCAACTTTTTTGAAGAATTTAAAGAAATAAATCGGCTTAATTTGAGAAAACAAAAAGGAAAATAATAAATAAAACAATGATGACAATAAATATTCAACTGTTACGTTAAGTAATGTCTATTCGCCATTAATTTTAACCCACTTTAAAAATGTTAATTATAATCCACTGTGATTATATGAGTCGTTTATGCTTGTTGTAGCTTCTTATTTTCTTAAAATAGATAAACGACGTCTCGCTAATTAATGTGACCGAAAATTGTGTAAACAACAAAAGGCGGGGAGTTAGATTTACAGATGATGACGTCCAACATAAACTTAAGACTTTTTTTTGTCTTTTGACTATTTCCAAACAACATATTCCATTTATATAAGCTTGTTAATAGATAAATAAAATAATTTTTTTTTCCAAAATTAAATTAATTAACGTAAATTAAAAAAAGCCAAACATTTGAAATAAACAGTTTCCGTCGTTAACTTTAATGACTTTATTTTAAAAATGTATTTTTATTTCATAGCACATTTTTTTTTTTTTTTGCTCACGCTGCCAGATAACCTAGATTAAAATTGTTGAATTGCATATCGTATAATACACAATCGTTCTACCCTTGACACCAAGTGCAAATTATATGGCATTTAAAAAAAGACAAATTTAATGGTTACTTACGTGGAAATGAGCCATGTATTCTATCCTCGATTGCATTTTTTTTAATTCAAAAAGAAAGGCTGCCGGTGAGACGGGAGAATAAACAACGGAGAACAATTAAATTCTAATTGATTGCACGAAAAATTATAAATTCTTATGTATCCGAAAGGCATGCAAAATTAAATGATTAAAATTTGTTAAAAATAAAAGTAAGTTATAGTTTAATGTCGCGTGGTGTAAAGCTTTACTGTCGTCAGTCTAGTTTTGTAATTTGAAAGAAAGGAAGAAAAATATTCTTCTTTTCTTTTCACATCTCATGAATTATTTGAAACTGAAAGAGTTCATAATCCAATGCAGACTCTGTTTATATAAGTTTAAAATCAGAAAAGTTCGATGAAAATACGGCTACCAAAAAGTTTGCTACAATATAAAATAAATTCATTCGTTTGTTGCATATTCCCTCACACCCCCGGGAAAAAATAAACAAAGCTAAAAATAAACATAGTCAGAAACATTGACAATAAAAGATTGAAAGACTATAATACACACAAAAATGAGCCCTTCAATATAAACAAACACTATTTAGAGAAAAGACACTCACAACTTTTCGACGCCGCCAACATCTTCTGACCTTCATGCAGCTTTCGTCTGAATTAGAGAAAGCTAAGAGAACATTCAGTATCGCATCTTTTTTTTTCTTATCACACAACCAATTAACGCTTTCCACATACAGTTAAACTGGATACTTGCTTTTAAAAGATCTATTTAAATATTGGAGAGGAAATTTGTTTACTATTTCCGCCCAGCGGTTCAAACTTTTTTCTTTCATCAAATAATTTCAAATAATAGAATTTTAAAAATATTGATTGATTGCCTGAGAAAAAGTCATTTATAACTTTTTTTGTTTCTCAGTTAAAATCCATCCACGATCGCAAGTTTTGTAATGCTCACATGAGTCACAACTTAAAATAAAATAATAATAATAAATATTTGTGAGAAAATGTTCGTTGATAACGAATTCAATGTAAAGCTAAACCAATCACACTAGTTCAACTTACTTAATACTTAACAATTTAAACACTAAAATCATAGATGGATAAAAATAGAATAAAATAAAATATAGCTTGTTTAAATCCGAAAAGGAGTAGAAGAGGGATTAAAGTTTGTTAAAATTCCCCGAGCATTGTTCATCATTTATTTATAAAATTGATGTATGACGAATAAACTTAAAAAAAAAGAAAAAAAAAAAAAAAAACCTGCAATAAACATGATGATAAATGACTAATATAAATAACTGTCATCGGTTTGAAACAGCAGGTTTATCATTCAATTGCCAATTGTAAAAGTGTATGTGTAAAAGTAACAAAAGAAAATGTTTTTAAACTAACTTTCATTACGTGAGAATTTTCTTGAGAAGAAAACATGAGAATTCTAATTTTGTTGTTATTGTTGTTCGGTTTACAAGTGGAAATACTTCCAACATGTATATATTAAAATTAAAACAAACTTTGGAAAAATCGAGCCTAGCTATGATTTCGAATGCCGACATTCAAGGCAAGACAGATCCTTAATGAAAATAAATATCGTTCAGCAGTCCATTGTTAGTGTGAATTCGATCCTCACTTGGTGCCACATACTCTGGCGCTTGTATTGTATTCAGTGAATACTAATTCACAATTAAGCTAAACTTAGGAAACCTTACCATAGATTTTATACACTTTAACCCCCACCCAAAAAAAAAAACAACTACAATATAAACAAACAAAACATCTTCATTATTTAATTACTGTTTCATCACATAACTCCATCACAGTTGTGGGGAGAGGGGCGGATAATACCCGTAAAGAAATTCCAAGGAAATGGAAGAAATGGCATTTCATTGTAATGCATGTAAACTATTTTTTCCCCTCAAAGTATTTAAAATAATAAAAGCCAAGTCGATCCATTTATTAACACAAAGAGAGACTGACGCATAAACCACGTGAATCTCTAAGTGTGTAATATTCAATTTTTGTGTTCTGCAACTTTTTTAAAGCTGTATGAAAATTTAAGTATTAGTAAATTTAACCAGTATAAATTACAACTTGTCGGCCATAACATACCATACTTTTCTCTTTTTAAAAATCTTTAATAAAATTTATATTTTATTCTTATTTAGATTTCAGTCCAGAATTTTCCCCTGATTATTATTATTTTTTTCTTCCTTGGATCCACTTGTTCGCATCCGGTCTTAAGTTTCCTCCCAGGAAAGGGAGGGAGGAAGCTTACATCATAGCCGTGTGTAAGTGGAACTAACTTTACTTACTTGCGCATTGTAATCATCATCATGTATGTATTACTAAAAACTGATACGACCTATTGACTAACACAGCCTAATAAACGAAAACATATGTGTCAAGCCCCGGGAATTAAAACAAAAACAAAACAGCCAACCTAAGCTTTATTTAAACTTTTGATTTTATTTTAAATTAGCAACTGATAATAAAAATGCAGGACAGAAAGAGAAAACCTGGTCTAAATATGAAGATCAAAGTCAGTCCCCGCCCTCGTGTGTTGTGTTGTTGACTTATATATCATCATTATTTCAAGTCCGTATTCCTTGCTTGTCATAATTTTAATTGAATTATTAGAGAGAGAACCATTTCGTCATGTTTTTATTTCTGTCATTCCGTTCTTTTTCTCCCCCCCCACACACAGAATTGATACAATTAAATCGTAACCAAGATCGAGTTTTGAGTGGATTTTAACTAAAATAATAAAAACAAGATGAAAGATTAAATTGCATAAAACCGAAGTTCTTTTTTAAAACTTTTTTTAATAAAAATAAACTTGTTAATAAATGTTTAAGCCACTGATTAATTCTTTGAAATAAACCCCCCCCATAAAAAAAGAAAAAATAATTCGGGCAATGATTTTAAAACCAATTTGAAATTTATTTTCTGATCAATGCAATGAATCATATTGAATGCAAAAAAAATTGAAATAGATCAACTCAAAAATATAATATTATTTTAAATAAAATAGTTATTTAAATGTATTGCACTGTTGCAAACTCAATGTGTGTTATACGTACGAACTAAAGAAATTTTATCATTCATTAGAAAAAAAAGGAAAATAAGGAATTGAAAAAAAAAAAAAAAAAAAAAATCAAAAAATATTTTTCCCCATTAAGTTTTGTTTTCTTTAGTCAACACATCAGACAGTAAATTTATTTTGAATTAAGATCAAAGGGATTAGGAAAAAAGTTATTCAAATCACATGGAATTTATAAGAATTTGAAAAGAATGAGGATGGTGGTAAAAATAATTGATTCCCAAGAAGAGCAGTTTTCTGCAAAACAGAATCAGACTAAAAATCAAAAGTCTATAGAAAATAAAGTGTTTAAAAACACTGTTTACTTTAATTTCATTCAGTGTAAAATAAAAAAAGAGACAACAATACAATAACAACAAAAGACACGTGTGGAAAATAAGGAAAAAAATTGGTAAAGACAAAACCAAAAAATCAGCTGTTTTTTGTTATCTAAAATCATTAAAACTTATTCATAAATTTAATTAAAAAGAAAGAAAGAAAAAATGTTTACTCTTTCACTTTCGAACAAATTGTTTTTAAAAACAAAAACATAAACAATAAAATTAACAAGTAAATTCAGCCAAATAACAAATTTGTCCGAAATGAGAAATTCACTGGTCAGTTTTCACCAAATACAACTAACATTAAATCAAATTTATTTTCCTAATAAACAAATGTTTAAAAAAATTAAATAATAAAAAAAACAACCTAGAGAACCACCCCCTAAAAACAGATTCGGTTTTTACTGCGATCTTAAGTAAACTTTACTATTTTAATCAGATGATTAAACTTTTTAAAGAACTGTTTACTTGATTAAAATAATCCCTAAAAATAAATTATTAATATTTTAGATTTTAAATAAAAAAATCGCATTTTTCTTTTTCGTTATTCACACGATAATCAATAATAAACAATAAAAAAATTCAAAAATTTTTGTTTTGTTGTTTTTTCCCCTCAATATATGATCAACAAGTTTATTGGATTTTATTTTTAATTTTTCGCAATAATTGATATTATTCGATTTTAAAAAAGCCTTCAAGTAATGAAAAAAAGGATTTTTTTTTATAAGAAAAAATAACATACATAAAAGAGCGACGATCAATCGACCCTCACTTTATGTTCACATTGTCTGGGGTGGCGTGTTTTTTTCAGGCCAATTGAAAATAAAATAAAAAACAAAAAAATAAAAGGACATTTTTTTTTTTGTTGCACCGAGGAAAACTAAAAACAAAAACATCACGATATTAATGAGAAAATAGTGCTTCAAACGAAATATTCGTGCAATTTGCCAAAAGAAAGTGTTTGTGTATGTATTCAGCGGCGATTATCAATGTAAAAAAATAAAATAAAATAAAATGCCACTGTACCTGTCATTGCTGGTGAAAAAGGCTAAAAGCCAAGACTGCAGCAATATCCAAGCAGCAGCCGAACTACAAGAGGAGAACGTCGCACGCTGCAGCCGACATTTTCCTCCTCCTCCCAGGATCACCCCTGTCACGTGATAGTGACGTCACTTCCCTTCTGATCAATCCTTTTCCTTTTGGAGCTGAACAACTGAGTACGTACCATTTTTTGCTCCTCTGGTATCTTCTTTCATCCCTACGTATTAGTGAATTTTTTTTCATGACATTTTTGTGACTTTTGAATTTTTAAACATTTTATTAATTGTTCATCGCTTTTAAGTTGGTAATTTTATTTTTATTGCTTCTTATTTTAGCTCAGCCATGGGTCGACGTCCGGCAAGATGGTGAGTGTTCATTTTTTCCAACACGTTGCTCTAAATTTTTCATACGATTCATTCTAACGTCACTAAGAAACGTATCGGTTGTTTAAACAAGTTTTCAACAAAGATATATAAACTGTCTCGTTTCTAAATTTTAATATTCCTTTGTAATCTCTTTCTATTTATTAAATTTACGTTCAAATTAAAATCTTAAAAAATTTTTTGGCTTAGATTGGGCGAAACATGTGCGTCGATTCTTTTTGTGAAGGAGGAAAAAGTTTTAGATTTTCAATTTATACATTTACGGTCTGATTCAAATTGATTAAATATTTATTCGTTAGCTTAAGTGAATGTCTTTACTGATTTTTTTTCTTTCTTTTTAATGTTACATTTTGTTGTGTGGACCGGTTGAAAGAATTGTGGAAGGAAAGATTGTGCTTTTTCGACATTTTATATATTAGCAATTAACTCTGTTAGACATAACTTCACTGCTTGCGTATCTTTTAAAGATAAGACTTTTCTTGTGTTTACGTATATTTTTAAGGTCATTTTTTTTCGAAATTAATTACTAAAATATGTGATAATTCAGTTCTTTTGAATGCCGTCTATTCGATTTAAATTAAATTTTAAGTAAATAACGAAATTCACATCTTGCAAACCTGAGAAAACCTTCGGTTTATAGGAATTTATATAAATTATTTCTTAGTAAGAATCTAATGGTGGACATTTAAAAGCTTTCTATTGATATAGATTTTTGATATTTTCTACATAAAATTAAAATATTAAGCAATTTAATATAGTATTAAATATCTACTTAAGTTAGTCTCAAAATTAGAAAAAGGGCAAAAATGATTTGTCACAGAACTGTAAGTGATCTAATAAACTAAAATTTAAAGATTTAGAACTAAGTCACTAAAGAACTAGTGACATAGTTGTAAATCTAACATTAAAAAAAGACTAGATTATTTATAAAGTTTCAAACATTTCATTTATTTAAAAGCGTTTAAATTACATACAAGATAATTAATTTGCGTTCTTTTAGAGAATAAGGTTTTTTTTACAAAATTAAATAAATATATGTATATATCAATTTTTCGATTAATTTCGGTCTTGTTAAAGAAAAATGGAAGCCAAAGGGAGATAACTATATAACTTCCGGGGAATAAAAAAAAATTACCGAGCACGTGTCGGCGATCTATTTTAACCCACTTTCTCGTAAGATTTTAGAGTCGGCTTAGTAAGTCAGTGTCTTTTTGTAGAAAAAAAAATACATGTATCATCTTTGTATATGACCATAGTTTGTTGATAAAACTCCAGTTTAAGCAAGTGAATACAAAACTTTGTGTTCCTTGAAAGGGAATTTCGATTTTTCTGTATCTACCTATCTTCATACATAACCTTCACAATGCCAATCAATCATATTTCATTTATGTACGTCAATAAAGGGAAGCAACGATTTACACTAGAAATCAGATCACTCATGATAAATTTTAAATATTTAGTTTTACATTGTTCACATCCGATGTAAGAAATATATAACGAACAAAAGCGTAATGTAAAAATTTCACGAATTGTTTTGTACTCAATATTTAACTGAATATATGACATTTAAAACCATTATTGAAAATTCTAACGCCCTGTAATACCTTCCGTGTAAAAATTTAGAAAAATTATAATTTTGATTTCAATTCAACTTTCTCTTTATTCTAGTTTGAATAGGTAATAATATTCATTTACTTCAAATCTTGAATACAAATCTCGTATTAATTTCCCTCTCATTACTTTTTTTCTCCATTTATTTCCCATTCAACTTGCTTCATGATTTTCCTTTTTAGTCTTGAAGTATATACACTGGGAAACATTAATTCAGCTTTTTATTTAAAAAGTTTTCCATTTCTGTGTGAAGACATTACAGAAAGCTGAAACATTTTCTAGTTTCTATGATTTTATAATTGTAAAATGTTTGTTTCTAGAACATTAATATTATGTATACCCAAAATGGTCCATTATCCTTGGAGTTAATAAGTGTTGGCATCCTTCTGCTAAAGACAATGGTGTAGTGTACATTTTTCCTTAACGGCACCTGTACAAGTGGCTGAGCAGGCCAATTTTTGAATGGCAATCTGTGGTGCAGTGACTGCATAAAAACTGGGGTGGTTGTTGGCTCTCTTTGCTGTGGGGGCTTCTTTCTTCTCTGTGCATTGTTTGACAAGGAGGCGTAGGTCACTCAGTTTTCTGCACCAACCTCCCATGCGTTTGTGTGCTGATGTAGCACGTCTTCATATCCTTCTTGCAGACGTCTTTGAAGTGTTGGTGTGGTCTCCCTATCAGTTAGGAGCCATACAATAGGTCTTTGGGGATGCAACCTTTGTCCATCCTCCTGACATTACCAAGCCAGCACAGGCGCATCACAAATGATGGCAAACATGCTGTTTGTGTTTGCTCAGTCCATCTCATCTGTGTTGGGCATTTTGTCTTGCCAGCGAATGCATGGGATGTGGCATAGGCACCTGAGGTGGAAATTTATATAGTCCGGGCTTCACTACTGTAGAGGAGTGTACTGAGAATGCACACACAGTGTGGCCTTCTTAGTAAGGCTGACATTGTTCCAGACTCTCTGGCTCGATTTTTGCTATTGACTTCACTATCATTAGAGACCTAATTGGTAATGATGGATACTTGGAGTTCATAAGTAATAAGCAAGCAAAAGATAATTATGTATATTAATACGGGTTTTAATAGTGGATGGACAACAGTCACCTGTGTTCTCACAAAGCTTTTTTCTATGGATTTGCCTTTGACAAGCCCTAACCCTTTCTATCATGTGTAAAAAAAGCGGTGGCTGAAGGTTTTAGTGTCATGGGTATGATGTTAAACTCTATCTGATGGTGAAGTTCCAATTCTGGAGCTCTGGGAAATGTGGAGTTACCCCATCATCATCATTGCTCCTAGGTCCACATGAAGTGGTAGTACCTGTTAGGGTCTCATCTATGGGTTAAATAGGAAAAATGAAAAAAAAAGTGTACTCAACAAAATGAATAAAACAAAGGTTTTAGGCATGAAATAACCCAACAAAGGTCACATGCCATAAAATCCAATTCATTCAAGTGTCTGATTTAAAAAAAAAAAAAAATTTATCATTAGGTGTTGAAGGAATTTAAAGGAAACAAATGAAGGAAACATTAACCTTGTCATTTTCAATATGAACATGTATGGTAGTCATCAGAACTTAAATTCTCTCTATGCACACAGTTTTTTTATAGTATAGATTTCTCTCCTCCATTTCTTAAAAAGCATTATTGTAATTTGATAACAGTATCATTTAAAAATGAAAAGTAAATATTTTGAATTGTTTGTGATTTACTTATTCATTTTTTAATTTTCAGTTACCGTTATTGTAAAAACAAGCCATATCCCAAGTCCCGTTTCTGCAGAGGTGTACCAGGTAAGGATATTAAATTTTTGCTAAATATAATTAATTTACTTCAATTTTTGACTTTTATTTAATTTTTTTTATAGAGCAGTTAAAAGGGTTAAATATCTGAAATTTTACTTTGGCTTATATAGAAATTACTTTCATATGAAAGATGGGGTTTGGATAAATAGAAATGACTGCTGACCACATGCTAAAGATTATACAAAAAGGGGTATAGGGACCGGCATTCTTGGTAAAAGGGGGATAACTCATGTTTGAGACATTTTGAGAGAAAAAATGGAAGCAAAAAGTGTAGTTTCATACAAAATAGTTACACTGCGTAAACAAAAAAACACAAGCACACACATACTGAAACTATTTTTGCTGTCCTGAAAATTTGGGTATTTTGAAATAAAAAGGGAAGAAATTTCTTTGTAATTAAGGCAATTCTAATTTCCTTTTAAATGAAGAAAACTAACAAAGGTTAGTAATATTTAAATATATAAAAATCTCAAATGTGCAGATTTGTGCATTTTTAAACTTATATTTTTAGATTAAATAAATTTTGATTTTTGGTAAAAAATTTAAGCTTAAAAGTAGGCAAATTGAATTTAAAAAAAAAATTTGCCTCAATTTCTTTGGAATTTTATGAATAAAAATTCTCCAAGCGTAAAACTTTGCTCTTCAAATTTTCTTGAAGATGAAAGACCAATTAAAAAAACACCCAAAAATGCACTCATTTATGCAAACTTGTTTTATTTATAATTTAAACCAGTGGTTTTCAATCTGATATGGCACAATATCCTAATTTGATAATTTTAATTAGTTTGTATGTCATTAAAGTCAAATATATTTCTTGGGGTGTCATCTTTTAAGGTTTAAACATAAAAACTCTTTATTGGGAAGATTTTCTTATGGACCAATATATTTCTTTGAGTGCAATCTTTAACGTTTAAACAATTCTTCATTGGAAGATTTTCACCAATATCTAAAGTTGATTGTTATAGCCCTCTCCTCCACCCCATTTTACAAATAAAAATTTGAGAAATTTTGTCTCTTAGATCTGAGAATGATTAAAGGGATTACTTATTGCAGGTAAGACAATAGACTGGTTTTAAAAAAAATCAAAGGTAACTCTTAGTGACCAGTAATTCTTACAAGCATTAACAGATTTCCCAAAATTCAAATCTGTTGTGAAGAAAGAAAAGTATCCTCAAAATCCTGCGATGTGTGTTAATAATGAACATAATAAAAGAATGAAATTATTACAATACATTTGAGGAAAAAAAAATGAAGTTTTATGTAAACCAAATACTGAACCACTCACAATAGAAATATTTGGTTTTGAAAAGTTTATATTTTGTAAGGATTTTATGAATCTGGAAGATTTGAACTGGTGTAAAATTTGCCCTGAATCGTACACCATAAACTGCAATAAAATATAACCCCAAAAAATTCAATTGACTCTAAAGCTAATTATCAGTTTAAACTGTTGGACTTAAAAAATATTTTTTAAAAACTGTTGGACTTTAATATATAAAAAAAACTTGGGTGAAGAGGATTTTAATAGAATATTTTAACTGCTGTTATACAATTTCATTTATTCCATCCTTTATGGACTAAGCAAGTTTTTTGTTTTCTGTGACAATTTATTTCCTGATAATAGAAAATTCTTAAAATAAAGTTCATTTCTTTTTAAATTGAGAAAAAAAAACCTCAAATTGCACCTTTTTGTTGCGATGTGCAATGAAAGGTGGGGATAATGGCTCTCATGCTGACAGAACCCCCTCTCCTGGTAATTCTTTTTACCATCCACCTAAAGATAAAATTAATTTTCTTCAAATCAAACTTCACTGATGCCTATCAAGTTTTAGCAAAGTTTTTGTTGAGAGACCCATCCATTATAGCTTAAAGTATTTTAACAAAAATATAAACTACTAAATAAATCTGGCTTCAAGTTCGTAGAAATATTTCTTTATTTTTTTTACAATGAACTTAATACTGTAGTCTTTGGAATAATAATAATAAAAAAAATAGATATTAAGATTTTGCAAAACCTGTCAAATCTGTGTGTTATTGAAAATTTTGTCTTATTTTATGAAACGGTTGACAGAATGATGGTACTTTATTCTGGTTGAGTCAGAATTTAATTTTCCACCTACCTTTTATTTTAGAAAATTGAATTCTAACTCCAATTGTGCCTACCTGTTCATTTTAATAGGTCATTTTAATGCGCTTCACCCATGACAAATCTTGTTAGTTTTATAATATTTAGAAACTTTACAACCGTATTGGTACATTTGGTTTATGAGGGGGAAATTCATACACTCATTACAATTCTGGTTATTTCCTATAAGTCTAACATTAACAAAGGGGAACCACTCTTGACTGATAAATTATTTCTTGATCTATGAAAAAAGACTGGTTTCGGGTTAGTTTAATGGGAAAATAAATAATTTATCAGTCAAGTGGTTCCCCTTTGTTTATAGGAAATAACCACAATTCTTGTCAAGTTCTAAGGGAGATAACTCTTTAGCTTGATTGGTTCAAACTAAGACAACTTGCATAAGAAATTAACTGCGTTTTTACTAAGGAAATTTATTTGCTTAAATTTTCTTGATCATTTACAAAAATTGCAAAATCTTTTGATAAAAAATATT
This sequence comes from Doryteuthis pealeii, assembly GCA_023376005.1. Lineage (NCBI taxonomy): Eukaryota > Metazoa > Mollusca > Cephalopoda > Myopsida > Loliginidae > Doryteuthis > Doryteuthis pealeii. The sequence goes on along the minus strand of CM042148.1, from coordinate 88,878,824 downwards.
TGGTCAGTCTATACCATCCTCCATCCATTTCTCTATAATCAGGATTTTTGAGAAATGTTTATATTGCCTCTTAGAAACTCTTGGCTTCAGTTTATATTAAAAAAATCAGCTTGAAGATATTTATGCTTAGGACTTTTAACATAGTCCCATCCCCCTATTTTTTTTTTTTTTTTTTTTTTTTTTTTTTTATGGTTCTCTTCATGAAAAGATGGAAGGGGGGCATGTTTTCCTGTCCCTGACAGTCTAGTTCACTTTTAGATGTGCTGAAAATTAGTTTTCATTTTATTTAAGTAGCCATGACTTGTAGATTTTTTTTTTTTTTTTTTTTTTAAATCAGGAAATGGGGTTCATTTATGCTAAGTAATTGTGAATTTTTTTTTTTTTTTTTGGAGTTGCCAATCCTTATAACTGACATTATAATTCTCTGTTCATTGGTGTTTAGTGTTATCAATTAGACAAGTTAATTTCAAGAAAATGTTATTTTTGAAAGTATTTTTGACTTAAACTTTTTTTTTATTTTTCCATCATGTTATTAAAAATGTGAATGTTGAGAGAAAAAAAATTAAATTTTTGCTGCTTGCTGCTATTTTTAATTGACCTTTTTATTTATTTTCAGATCCTAAAATCCGTATTTTTGATCTTGGTCGTAAGAAGGCTCGTGTTGATGAGTTCCCCTTGTGTATCCATTTGGTATCTGATGAGTTTGAACAAATCTCTTCAGAAGCCTTGGAGGCTGGCCGTATCTGTGCCAATAAATACTTGGTGAAGCACTGTGGTAAAGATGCTTTCCATTTACGTATCCGCTTGCATCCCTTCCATGTTATCCGAATCAACAAGATGTTGTCGTGTGCCGGAGCTGATAGGTAAGAATTGGGAATTTTCTCAACTTGTAAAGTTTAGTAATGCAGATTTTATTTCTAGTTTGCTTTTAAAATATTTTCATAGACTTTTGTGTAATTGGCATTTTATTTAAATTGCATAAGTCAGTTTAGTTTTCCAGTGATTGCTGATAGCTTTGAATGATTCCCCAGAAAATTTAATGGGTCCCAACTTAAGTTTCTTAAAGGGTTTTATTTATGATCTGGGAATTTTGAAATGGTGTGGGTAGAAAAAAGAAAAACACTGGGACACATGGATACAATTTTGTGGCAGTGACGACCTATCATCAGCATCTAATATTCAATATATAAAAATTAAATTTATTTTTTAAATAGAATCCTTCCCACTTTCAGTCAAATACAGTTTGATCCTGAATACATTTTGAATTCTATGAAATAATTTTATTCTTAGGTTTATGCAAAAGTTTACATTGAATCCATTTCTTAATGTAGTTTTTCCATGTGGGGTGCTAGAAACTTGTTTACCAATTTAAAGATTGGTTAATGTTGATCTGTCCCTCTCTGTGAATAAACATTTAGTTAGTACTCAAGTTTTCCCATTAAAAGTATTCCCTAATTCCTTAATTATTTGTATTTGAGATGAGTTGATGTAAATATTTTTTTATACTTTTAATACTATTGTCTTCATTTTTATTTGGTAGTTATTAAAACGTTTTTAACAGGAACATCAATATCCCCCTTCCCTGATCGTGATTCTTCTTGTGAGACAGTCTGATTAATAGACATGCAATAAACAATGTCATCTTTTGAATGAGATCTAGAATAATAATAAAAAAGTTGATGCCTGTTTGATAAACTGTCAAACTATTCTTGGATACACTGGAAACACCTGAGGAAGGCCAGAAGATACAGTAGCCGAATGATTTATTTTAATACACCCAGAGGTCCATTAGGTCATTGTATATTTTCCACCTCTGGTAAAATATTCTCTGCAGATTAATTGCCAACCCACCAAATATTGATTTTTAATTTTCTTTACTTTCAGGCTCCAAACTGGAATGCGTGGTGCTTTTGGCAAACCCCAGGGAACTGTTGCTAGGGTGCACATCGGTCAGGTGATCATGTCTGTGAGAGCCAAAGAAATGCACGAGCCAATGATTGTGGAAGCTTTGAGGAGAGCTAAATTCAAGTTTCCCGGTAGACAAAAGGTAAAATTAAATGTTTTATTTGAAATTGATATTGATTGTTATCAAATAAACTTAAACACACGTACATATACATATATACACACAAATTTTTCAAATCAAAATGAAATGATTTGGCATTAAATGTCCTAAAAATATTTGCCATTGGTCACCCAAAAGAACCATAAACATATACACAAAACAAAAATGGCAAAATTATTGGAATAACTTTCAAAACAACAAACTACATGAAATAATGCCACAAATAGGAAAACTTAAAATAAATCAAACCAAAATATCCAGAAAAGAAGTAATATTATCCAGACTAAGAATAGGACACTCATACATTACCCATTCATACCTCCTCAAAAAAGAAGCAGCCCCATATTGCATACCATGCCAAAAACCCTACACAATCAAACACATTTTAACAGAATGTAGCAACCTAAAACAAATACGAAAAAAATACTACCAAACAACAAATCTAAAACATATTTCTATCAAATAAACCCAGAAAAACTACTTGGATACATAAAAGAAGCACACATCTACAACAAAATCTTCCCAAAAAAATGAAAACACAAAAATATGTTAAAAAGAATCATCTAAAAGTTCCATTCACAAAAAATGTCAAAAACAAAAAAATCTTCAGAAAATTAAACATTATCACCAATTCATTTCAAAAACGTAGTTGGCATTAAATGACCCATTGAGGTTGATATGCCGTAAAACAAGAACAAAATCAAATAAGCAGCAATGAACCTTTTCAATCTTAACAACTTTAGTGATTTAACAGGAACCGGTGCTTTCAGCACTTTGCAATACAAACTTTACCATACACAAAACACACACTTAAAATTAACATCTGTAATTACAAACTACTAAATTCTAAAGTAAACAGTTTCATTGCATTTTCTCCTTTTTACTTATTTTTGTAGATTGTGATTTCCAAGAAGTGGGGATTCACTAAATGGGAACGTGAAGAGTATGGTCCTATGAGACAAGCCGGTACCTTGATTCCTGATGGTGTAGGAGTCCAATACAAACCCGATCATGGACCTCTCAAGTACTGGAAACAACGTATGGCCGCTATGTATGAGGCATAAACACAAATAAGAGAAAAGAATAAAAAAATTTGATGTTTCTGAAGATATTGTATTTGTTTTTTGTTATCCCTTCATATCTCCAATTTAGCTAAAAGTCACATTTAGCATGTACCCACTCATTTATCCTGGAAAATAGAAAGTATATTTTCCAGTACTGGAAATTTGGAATTATCTGAGACAAAATTAATGTTGTTACACTTAAATATAACTAGTAGAATAACAAGGACTTTTTTTTTTTTTTTTTAACACTCACCGAATCTACATAAGTTTTCCCAAATTAGTCATAAATATTCATTAAACGGTAAAAATACTTATTGGGTGGGTACTTGTTCTTTTCATCATGGACTGCTTCAAAGATGAGATATTTGTTAAAGGTTTTAAAAAATAAATTACGTTTTGCAAGACAAAATTCAGAACATTTAATTTTAACATTTTCTTTATAATAATGTTCAGTGTTTAATCGATTAAAATTTAAAATAAGATTTTAGCTAAATTTGTTTTAAAGGAATATTTTGTTTGTAATTTTCGCAGAAATTTGATAGAAAAACATCACAATTGAATTGAATAATTTTAATGTCATACAGATGGGTGTGTGTATACATGTGTAAATAGGTGTATTGTGTGTAGGGTCAAAGAAACCATCAAAATAAAAGGATTTAGGTAGATAAACAAAGGTCATTAGCCAGACGAAAAGTCAAGATTTCATGTTAACTGGCAGTCACATCAGTAATAAGATTTAACCCAGTTAGAACAGGATTTTGGAATCTCTGAGTGAGTGGGCAGTTGAGACAACCTTACCAGAAGTCTTTAAAGGAATGGGGAGGTGGGATTCCCCCTCCCATCTCCATAATACAAAGTCTTACATTTGTTGTTTGTTCCTCTCACCGTAGGGGGGTCCACCGGGCTGCTTTATCATCATAACGCGTGGAGGTCCTAGGTGAAACAACACAAGATTAATGGCCAGAGAAATAGTGCAGACCCAGCGAGAAGATGGAAGTGCAGTAAATGATGTAATAGCCCCCGGCCTACCGTAGGTTTTACAGAAGGAAGAAACGTGAATATTTTTGAACTTTCTAAAAAGTAAAATTCGTTTTTTGTCGGTTCATATTCCATAAAATATAAGAGGGGTTGACTTCGTAAAAAAAAAATTTTCCTCCTAATATATTTTAGGAAAACTATTTCAGACATTTTCATTAAAAGGTAAGGAAATTTTTGTGAAAATCGAAGCATTAATTGATTTTTCATAGAAATTTTAAAAAAGCCTCTAGTTATAACTTGTTTTTGGCTACGTTAAATTTCAATTGATTTAATGGTGCAAAAATGTAAATATTGTTTTTCATTTATAAATTTCATTATTTCCATTAACTGATAGTTTTTTGAATATATGAAAAATCAATGATCCAATTTTCACACAATTTCCATAATTACTTGCTTTTTGATGAAAATATGTCTGAAATAGGTTTTTCTTCAAATATATTAGAGGAAATATTTTTTATGAGGTCTACCTCTCCCCCTCCTCCCCCATTTTATTTTATGAAAAATGAACCAACAAAAAGATTTTTACTTTTTTTTCTATAAAGATAATTATATCAAGATTTTTATAAGTTTCTGTACGGGTGTTTTTTTTAGTAAATTATGTTTCTTCCTTCAAAATTTGACCTTAAATAATCAATTTAATTAATTTTAATTCGTTTTTAAAATGAAAATGAGCACACAAATTGGTGGTATCTATCAAATATATACCGTGATGTGTTTTTCACTTTTTATCAAAAAATATATGTAGATATACAATCTCCCCACCTTTTATGAGCACATCAATTTAGATATTTTACAACCCATCCAGTTTTAAAAAAAAAAAAATTTTTTTAAGGATTTTGTACAAAACAATGCCCTTCCCCCCTTGCGGCGTAAATCCTTCAGTCTTCAATATTTTTATTTTTAAGATAATTTTAAAAAACAATTTGATTTAGCCTTTTTAATGATTGGTTCCTGATATATCCAGGTTAAGGGATATATTATGAAGTTGGTAGTAAGGTATATTATCGTAGTAATAGCTGGTGCGTCGAATAGCAGTACATCTTCCAAGCAGTCGTGGTATTCTGACTGGTAGGCTAGTAAGCTTAGGCACTTGTACCACCAGTGTCGAATATTTATAGAGGACACTGTCCAATCAGATTATAGTGAGGGGGTACAAAGGTATTTACATATTCATTACATCACCTCCCCCTGAGCTAAATTCTTTTTAGGGTCTGGACTTAATCGGTTGATCTTCTTTCCTAAGTCTTTTTCGCCTCGATCCTCCTTACAGTGGTGGCGTTCTACATCCTGGTACCTCTGGCCTTGGGTTCAGGGATACATCCATTGGCGAATGTTGACTTACTGGAACGGGAATTTCAAATGAGTCATACAAGATTTCCATTGGAATCTCTTCGGTATTTTCCGTAGTGTGTCTGGTCTCATTTGATTCCAATGTCGTTTGCACTAAAACTTTTCACATTTTATGTCATATATGACCTGTCCAATTCTTTTGGTTACCGTTCCTTCTTCCCAATGCATTTTTCCAGCCCTAAAGTTCTTAAAGAAAACTTTGTCACCTGGTTTATATGCCTGAGACATCTTGTTTTCTATTTCAGCAGTTTTCTTCGTCGGACTAGGTAATAGTCTGTCGAACACAGCGTATTTTTCTTGCGAACATTAACTCTGCTGGTGATAAACCTGAATTTGTATTCAGGTTTGGCGTGATTTTATAAACTGCCAAAATTTTTTGAATACATCTTTCATTAGTGTCCATGTCTTGATTTTTCCTCAGAGCCCTTTTAAAAGTGTCTACAAATTTTTCTGTCTGTCCATTTGATCTTGGGTGATATACTGCAGTTTTCGTATGATCAATGGACAATGATGTACAGAATTCCTTGAATTCTCTTCCGGTAAACATTGTTACGTTATCGCTGACTATTGTTTTAGGAACTCCAAAATGACTGAAGATTTCATTAAGTGCGTTTATTGTATTTGTTGCAGTTGGATGTCTGCATTTAACAATTTCTGGCCACTTAGTGAAACTCCACAACGATTAAGTAATAAAATCCTTTTATCGGCCCTGCATAGTCGATATGTAATCGGGTCCATGGGACATCTGTCTTTGGCCATGGTTGAATCTTTACCGGTGGGTCCTTTGCTGCTAGCTGGCATCCTCTGCACTGTTTTACCAAATTTTCTATGTCTTGGTCCATCCTCGGCCAATAAATGTAACCTCTCAGTAGGGATTTCATTCACGATATCCTGGATGGCCAGTATGAAATTCTTTTAGAATTTATTTTGTAAAACTTGTGGTATTACAACTCTATCTGCATATACTAATACCTGTTCACAGATAGGAAAAGGCAAAACACTAATTCCTTTTTTAGTTTTCTCGTTCAACCCGACTTGCTTTTTCATTTTTTTAATGAAATCATCATTCTCTGCTGCTTTTTTCACGTCTTCTAGAGTAACTGGTAATTCTCTAATTGTATTGCATAACAAACTTGACAATTCGCTTTTGTCTCTTAGTGCCGCTATAACAGTTTCTTCCAAGGGTTCCGTATAATTTGGTATTAGTCTTGACAACCCATCGGCATGACCTAACTTCTTTGAAGGCACATATTCCATTTTAAAGTTGTAATTTCATAGAATTACACTCCAATGCTGTAGTCGAATTGCCGTGTGAGTTGGTATAGCTTTTTTAGAACCAAATATTGTTAACAGCGGTTTGTGGTCTGTTTGCCGAGTAAATTCCCTTCCGTATAGGAATCTGTTAAGTTTTTTTACAGCGTAAATTATTGCTAAACTCTCCTTTTCTATTTGGCTATAACTTTGTTCCGCGGGCAGCAACATTCTTGAGGCATGTGCTATTGGCTTCATAGATCCATCTTTGAATTTATGAAGTAATATGGCACCCAGGCCATTTTCGTGAGCATCAAAATGATTTTTTTCTTCGGGTCGAAATGCACTAATGAAAGGTCTGCCAATAATCAGTCTTTTAGTTTTTGAAAAGCGCATTCACACTCTTTCGACCATATCCACTTTGTGCCCTTTTTTAATAAATTATTTAACGGAGCTCTCATATCATGCATTTTTGAAATATAGCTGCTATAGTAACTTACTAATCCCAAGAACACCTGGAGTTTAACTACATTATCTGGTGTTGGCATATTTCTTATAGCTTCAGATCTTTGAGGGTCTGGTTTTCTTCCATTACTATCAATTATCTGCCCTAAATATTTTATCTTTAGGAAGATTTTGCATTTTTCAGCATACTCCATATCAGCTAACATTGTGTCCATTATTTGCTGAAATAAGCTTGGTGCTACCTTCAGTCCAAAAGGAAGCCGATTTAGTTTAAAAATTCCTTAATGGGTGTTTATTGTCAGGTACTTTGAACATTTTTCACTGACTTTAACCTGAAGGTAAGCCTCAGATAAGTCCAACTTTGAAAACCCTCTACCTCCATTTAATTTAGTGAATATGTCTTCAGCAGACAATCATTCAAGCCAGTTGAAAAATGAGCACACACTCTTATTTTTTGATTTTTCTTTTTTATATAAACTGTTGGCGAAGCCCAATTCGAGTAATCAACTTTTGAAATTACACCCATTTTCTGCAATCTGTCTAGTTCTTCATTTATGGTGTCTAGTGTCGAAAATGGTACTTTTCTATTTTTTCTAAATACTGGCTTTGCATTTTATTTTAATTCAAATTGGACTTCTGTTTTTCTGCACAAACCTAGTCCTTCTGAAAAAAACGCGAGGAAATTCGTTTTTTAAATCATCAATAAATCTTTCGGTTTTATTCGGCTTGTTCTTCTCTATAATATCAACTTTGTTACAGAAAGAATTTATCGGTAATTCCCATAAATTAAACAAAACCATCCAGTCTGTGCCAAAAAGATTCATTGAACCAGGGAGTACATATACTTTCGATTTGTGAATTTTTTCCATGAATGAAATGTCACATTTTAATTCACCTTTGAATTTAAGTCTCTTACCAGAGACACCCTTCGCAATTTTATTTGTTCTACGTAACTCTGGACAACCGATTTTTTTTCCATGTTTGTTCATTTATCACTGAGATATCACTACCAGAATTGAGTAATAGTCTTTTATTTTTATGTTTACGTATTTTCGTCTATGGCCTTCGTCAATATTCTTTTTAGTCAAAACTACATTCACATTTCTTTGGAAGTCTCTTTTTGTCCCTTTTTTCTGTTTTAGCAGACAGTGGGAACTTTTATGACCTATATGCCCACAATTAAAACATATTTTATCCTTAAAGAAACAATATTTCTTTAATTGTTGTCCTCCACACGAACTGCATATAAATTTTTGTTCTTTATTTTTAATCCACTTCTGTTGTCTTACAGTTTATACTCGTGAAATGCACTTTTCCTCAATCCAAGTATTATCCTTTTTTATATTTATTAGACGTTGACATTCCTCAGTCACTTTTTGAAGTGTAATATTTGGGTCCTGTTCCATGATAGTCAGGATTCTTGATCTAATTTCTTTGTCTTTCGGCGTTGTTAGCCCTTGGACAAAAATTAGGCACTTGAACATATCGCTTGATAATTCTTTTAATACGCCTCGCACTGCGCGTTAACCGTACCCGCATAAGTGACAAAATCATTGTCTTCTTGTTTTACAATATTTAGGCACTTATACCGTGTATGAAAAAGGCTATCTCTTTTATCAAAAATATTTGATAAAATCTCTATAGTTTCGCTAAATGTCATTTCTTCTGGCTTTTTGGGGAGAATCAAATTTGCATATTTCGTATTTTCCTCGGTTCCTAATTTCTGCAATAATAGCGTGATTTTTTCCTTGTTCATAAATATTGTTTCATATCTGTGAAAATAAGCTGGAAATGTTGACATAATATCAGGCTTGTATTTAAATTCAGATTTGAAATTTCTTCAGCTGAAAAAAATCTAGAATCTGGTTCTTTGGTCGACCTAGATAATAAGCCTTCCAAAAGTGTTTTATTACTTTTTTCCTGTTCGAATCATCTATAATGAACCCAAGATACTTCATTAACCCTGCATCATAAAAAAATAAGAATAAAACTGTCCAAATGTGTCGATATTAGATTAATATTGATTAAAATATGAAATTGCCGTGAACAAATGCTGTCCTGGAAAATTTTAAAAGTGTCCTTGAAATGTCCTGGAAACTGACTTCCTAAAATGAGAGGGAACCCTGATTTAGCTAAGTCATTTAAACATAACATGCAAAAAAGTAAGAAAAGACGAAAGCTGAAACTAATTTTTATTGTGGTCCATTTTCCAGTGTATATTATATACATAAAATTATATGTTGAGGATCTGGTTTTGTTGGTTGGTTTTTCTTTTTATTCAAAGATTGACAAGAACTCTGGATTATCTGCAGCCAGACGAGAAAATATTAACAAAAAAAGCAAAAAATTTATTTACAAGATGCAATGTTCAGATCTTTTAAGTATTAAAAGAACAAACAAAAAAGACAAACTTAAAACTGCTTGTTGTCTACCAGCAGCAAATGAAGATGAGGATTTTCAGTCTCTTTCAATTCTCTTGACTTTTTTTCATGGCACATCACGTTAAAGATAAAAATCCTTTTTAGGTTTAAAATTCCCAATCTCAAAAGTTGAGCCCAAATGAGGTTGCACCAAAGCTAATCCTTACAAAACTGTTCCTTCCTTTCCAACAAAAATAAATTGTTTTGTGCTACCTTTTTTTTTTCTTAAAGCAATATTCTGGAATTAAATTATTCCCATTTAAGATGGCTGTTGGATTTCGTGTCAAGTATTCAACTCTGTTACAAGATGAATGCAAGACTGTTATTTGAAGTGAGCACACTCGTGCACTCACTCCAAACAAACTTTTTATTCATTTAGAAGTGAGTTACAGCGAGTGTGAACACGACTCGGCATATAGCCGGAAGTTTGGTTTTGGGGGGTGGGTTATAAAACTGGTCATACAACTACACTGATCTATCTAGCTAGGTTCAGTCGCCGACCGATTCATTCAAAAATAAAATAAAATTCTTGCATTCTCTCCTTACGCAGCTCTCTTCCACCAAAATACCTCATTCGCTCTATGCATCTAACCTACTTAAAAATTTTCCCCATATTCGTTTTGATGATTTGGAGATGGAGGGGGGGGGGAATAAAAACAGAAAAACCCAAGAAACTGAAAATACATGTAAACAAAAACAAAATTTGTGGGTCATTTTTGGTTACCCCCTTTCCCTCAGCTAGTATATCAGCCTGCCGACTGTCTTCCGTACTTTGTTTGAAAGCAAGCCGGTCAGTGCTCTAATAAGGGAGTGGGTGTCCTTAGTGGGTTCTCGGTAAAAAATTGGGGTTCTATAGGCCGGGCGGGTTGGGTTACTAAAAAATTTGACTTTCCAGGAAAAAACATTAGAGTGACACGGGTGGTTTATAAAAAACTTGGGATTGGGGTCCTGGATCTGTCCTATGAACAAGATGAATGCAAGACTAAAACTAGAGTTTGGTAGGTGGCTTATATGGAGCTTTGGATTGTTCCATTATGAACTCAGGCAAGTTAATTTCCTGAGTTCTGATTGGCTGTTGGATTTCAGGGTTAGTAAGAACAGGGATAAGTACCCACTCTTCAGCCACCACTTTGCATTATGCCAGCAGCATGCACGGACTGTATTAAGTTACAGCTTGCCTGTATTTCTCGTCTGCTAACTCGACGGTAGTTAGAACCCCACTGCAATGGTGAGTATCATTGTTTCTATATCTGGGGGATAACTTCTACAATGGCTGGACTAAGTTATTGCCAAACTTGGTACAAAAATGACTATTGCCTTTTATTTAGACAGCAATTTTTCTTTTAACCCTTTGTAAACATTTGTCCTTTCAAAAGACAATGTTATACTAAAAGAACTTCTTTTTTCTTTTTTTAAAGATCAAAATATTTCAAGTGGTTCACTTGAAATTTTGAGAAGGAGCTATTAAACTATTTTGAAGATAAAATTTGAATACAAATTCAATCTTCAAGTAGCATTGCCTTCATGGTGTATATATCTTCACTGCATCTAAATTTGAAAAGTATTTGATTACTGTCATATCAAAGGGAACCATGTGAGGAAAGAGTTGTTCTCACCAATTGACCTACAAATGTAAACTTTTATATATATATATATATATATATATATATATATATATATATATATCGCTGATGAGACTTAATAAAGTCGAAAAAGCTGCTGTACGATGTTCTACACGCAGAGTGATTCTTTGCGAGATTCACTTGTCAATGTTATTTATCTTCTATAATTATCAAATTTTATGCGATATACCGCATTGTAATTGCCTTCAAGCAAATATATATATATATATATATATATATATGTTAAATTGAAGCTTAACTCTTACTTGTCAAAGTGCCAGTTTGGTGCACACTGTTGTTATGGGTGGGGAATTAAGTTCAAGTCCTGTTTAGAAAGGGGAAAAGTATGTTACATAAAACCTGGAAGAGGAACAATAGAATTAGTAGATAAAAGATAGAACTTGTTTAAAAGATCTTTTACTAAGCTTATTTTATCTGACAGCCAAAAATTTAAAAAAAAGAAAGAAGAATTCATTAATTTTTATCCTTTCAGTTCTTTAGAGAAAAAAAGTTTAAAATTTGGTAAGTTATTTAGTTAATTGTTCTTGTGACTTTTAAATTATATTTTCAATTGATATGAATTTAAAATCTGGAAATGACAATATGATGAACAAGTAATGCTTTTGGTGCTTATTTTTAACTCAACATCCACGTTGAGTGAAATCTCAGAAATTATTAAAGCTAATAATCTTCAAGCTTTCAGGTTTTCCTATTTTGCAATAAAAGCCAATTGATTTGTAACATTCAAGGATCTTTTAACTTTGTCACTTTTCAATTGGGACAATTCACAAATTCAGATAACAAATGGAGCTGGAAAAAATGTTGCAGTTAAAACTTACTTCTGTGTGACCTGTATCCAAGGGAGATAACTGAGACTTCATCAAAATAAAAAAAAATGGATACAAGTTTATGCAACCAACATGCTATTATCTAAAACTGAATTTTTTTATTTTAAAATGAAATGCCATGGAAGAAAGAAAGAGAATTTCTTTTTTTTTTTTTTTTTTTTTTTTTTTTTTTTGTAGAAACCGATAATTTTATAAGTGCAAAATGAGAAATGTATTTTTAAAAATTTGCAAATAAAAAAATTCCCAAACTTTAGTGAATGAGAAAAACAGATTTTAGAATTTAAAAATTAATTTTTTCATTCAAACACACATGCACACACAGATATACACAAAAATCAAACGAGAATAAATGATTTTTTTTTTTTTTAAATCTATGTTGGGAGGAAAAAAATACCAGCCAAAACAAATTTCAGCAGATTTTCAGCCATTTTTTTTTTTTTTTTTTTTCTTTTCTTTCTCTCAAAGAATCGTTTCTACAATTTTCTATGCAGAACTTCCAAAAATTCCTTGAAATATTTGGGTTTAAAAAAAGAAAATAGTGAGATGACCTCTGCCCTTTGTCAAAACTCATTTGCTTGTTTGAAATTTGTCGGGGGAATGTTCAATATTTCAAGTGGATTTCTGAAGAAGAGCAGAATTTTTTTTTTTTTTTTTTTTTTAATTTTTTGTAGAAACCAGAAATTTTTTGAAAAGCTTAATCAATAGAAGAGAAAAAAAAAATTTTGTTCTCTCGTTCATAATTCGAATTTTAGAGATCAAATTTTTTTTTTTTTTTTTTTTTTTTTTAACAATTCCTATCGACCAACCAACAAGATATATTTTTTTTTATTTTTTAAAATTTTTTAGGTGAAAACTTTTAGTTAAAGGAAGACAAAGTTTTCAAAACACATCACAATTGTTTTTGTCTCACATATCGAGGTTTATTTTTTAACCTCGCCCATCATTTTAATTTTTTTTTTTTTTTTTTTTTGTGTCGTCAAATTGTTAGTTGTTGTCCTGAATCAAAGAGTCTGCTTTTTATTAGCTCCAACCCTACACACTGACCCATTTGTTGGGGTCAGTTTTTTTTTTTTAAATTGCAGGAGGCAGGGAGGTATCAAAATTAGAAGAAAAAAAAAACCCAAGAAAGATTAAAGTAAGTTTTTGTTTTGATAAAATTTGATATGCATTTCTCGAACAAATTCCAACTTCTGGTCCACGATATGCACTTTAATTTGGTGACGTTATCCAAGAAGTAGATTTGATTTTTTTTTCTTTATCAAAATGTTGGGATTTTCGTAAAAATTCTTTTGCTTTATAAAGGGAAATAATAACGTAAGTGTAGATCCGAGGAATTGTGTGTGTGTGTGTGTGTGTGTGTTTGTAACTGTTTAGCCCCTCCCCCTACCCCCATTGGTTGAATTTTACTAAAAGAGAAAATCTTCCTCCCAAAATTGAATTAACATTTCTGGTTGCAGTGATACATGCAAAAGATGGAAGAATTGTAGTTTTCATGACTGCTGCTACTGTTGTTGGTGGCGGTGGTGGTGTTGATGACGTTTCTTCTATCCAGTCGCTATACCTACCCCTCCTCTCCCCAGGTCCCATCCCAGCCATTTCCAGAGAGAAAAAAAAAATTAAAACAAACTTTCTCAGGGCTGTTTAGAAAAAAAAAATGGTTAAAACAGCAGTAATGGAACCAGCAGCACCAACAATGGCCTCAGCTTGAAGCAGTGACAACACAGGTAAGAAGAAGCATATGGCAGGTACAAAATGGTGGGGGGTTGAGTAACGGGGCGGGGGAGGGGGTCATAGAAGTAAATGGCATAACCTCAGACCAAGTTAAAATTCTGTGGTAGCATCAGCAGCAGCAGCAATTGTAGCATCATTAAACATTGTATGTATGTATGTGTGTGTGTGTGTGTGTGTGTATGTGGGGGTGCTTGTTGAAGATTATCTGTTTTTTCAGACCATGCCAAATCCCTGACTTCCTTCATTAATGGCAATCATCAAAGCCTTGTGAAATTTCTCTATTGAGTCATAATCGGGTAGACATAACTGGTTGAAGCTGAAAAAGAAAAAGAAACAACAATAGAAACAATAAAAATCAAATTTTTATTATAATGGAGATTCAGTGTCTGTCTGTAACCAAAACTATGTCACAATGTCCCCAGGAATTGCATAAGTTTATCAATAAGTATTTAGTTTATATTTGGTTTGGTTTTGTTTGGTTTTACGGCATATCAACCTCAGTGGGTCATTTAATGCCGATAAAGTTTTGAAATAAATCAATTCTTAATGGATAATACAATTTTTTTCTAAATACATTTTTCTATTTAACCCATAGATGGGATTTAATTTATAGTCAAAATCATTAATACTTAGAATAAATCTTATTTACAGTCTATGAAAATCTGAGTTAGATTTGGTTCAAAATTGCCCATGTTATTAGTGCATTTAAAATCCTGCAATGTGTCTTATATATCCCTAAGAAATAAAAGTTTACATAATAATAATGTAATTTATTGTGTACAGTGCTCAGGTGCACCACAACTCATCAAAGTCTCATGTCAGGTACATAGAATAATGTTGTGCCAGGAACATGAACAGTTCACAGTAGTAATATGGATGTATGTGTGTGCATGTGTATGTGGAGAGTGGCATCAGGTATAGTGTTGGCGGACTACAGGAAGCATGGAGGCTTTGAAAGTTTCAGTGCTCCGGCAGCCTACAACAGATGCAGGCAGTTTATTCCATGTCTCCGCAATTCTGAGCGTGAAAAAATATTTCCGAAAGTCACGTGAACAGTGCTGTTTTCTGACTTTGTAGATTTGTAATATATGGTTTGGTTAATTTGCATACTAGTTTTAACAAAACCGGGTTTAATAAATAATTAGTTGGTGTTATAGATCTCTAATATTATTGTTTTAAATAATAATAATAATGAAATTTATTGTGTACCACAACTCAACAAAGTCTCAGGTCAAGTACACAGAATAATGTATTAGTGTCAGGAATATGAACAGTTTACAGTAGTTTTATTCTTCAATGTATTAAAATCAATCCCATGAATGATTTTATATAGAAACCAATCAAAATATAAATAAGATAAGTGCAATCTTTTAATATGCATTCTTATTTAATATATTTCATTACAATAAAACTTAAATACTTGTGCCTGGAAAGTGAATATTCTTGCTAGTTTTCATAATAACCTAACAAATTTTGATGACTAACAAGTTTTCTTTTATGGATTATTTTTTACAAGTCAGAAAAATTTAGAGGTGTTCTGTTGTTCAAAAACCGTTTAAGGCTTTTAAATTTGATTTTAATATCAAAACTAAATTAAATCAAATCTTTATAATGTGTAGATGTGAGGACTTACCATGTATGAGCTGTTGGTAGGGTATTATATGTGGGAGCAGCAGTGATTTGGAATTTTGGATTAAGTTCAGAGAATCCCCCGGGAGGTAACTGAGAACATCCGGTAGTGAACTGTAGCAATCGAGCCATGTGCTCTTCCGTAAAACTGGCTACAATTGTCCAGAACCAATCCAACACCTAAACAAAGAAAAAATAAGAAAAAATAACAGATTATATTGAAAAAATGAAAACTTGTGACATTTATAAGGGGTAGGGGTGGGGGTGCAGTTTGGAACAATAACAATATTAAATGCAGGAAATTTTTCTTCTTTTTAAAAAAATTTCTGGCAGATTTTTCAGAATCCTTGATTAATATAATTTCATTCTAAATATAATTCACATTTTGGCTGATATATTCTTCAGCCTTCATGTATTCTCTGAAAATCTAAAAGGAAATGTTTTCATTATTCACAATACAGGGTGTCTATAAAGTCCTGCAGCAGATTCAAAATATAACAACAAAGATGGCCGTCTGGTTGAAATGCAATAATCAAAAATGTACATAAAAAATAAAACTACATGATCAGCCAAAACGTGGTGTAGGTAACAATAAAGATGAGGAAAATAATCCAAATTATCAAGCCTCATCTAAAAAATTCAGATAAATTAAACTACACGAGTTGAACTTTAATTTGGCTTTTACTAAATGATTCTATCATTTGTACAACTTAAGTTATTAAGTTTTCAATTTTAAAACTGATGCAACACTTTATGAACACCCTGTATTATACCATTTTTTTAAATAGGTTTGGTTTGTTTTACGGCATATCAACCTCAGTGGGTCATTTAATGCCGATAAAGTTTTGAAATAAATCAATTCTTAGTGGATAATACAATTTTTTTATAAATACATTTTTCTATTTAACCCATAGATGGGACCCTAACAGGTACTACCACACCGGGTCAGAGTGGTCCAGGGAGCAATGGTGATGAAGGGGTGCTCCACATTCCCCAAACCTCCAAAACTAGAACCTCACCATCAGATAGAGTTTAACGTCATTCCCAGGACATATAGACCCGCAGCCACCGCCTTCTAGCACCCATATGATAAAAAGGGGTTGGGGCTTGCCATAACGGCAATAGGGTTGGGAAAATCATATAGGTGCTAGGGCTTGACATGACCAGGCAATTGATCGGAGGGGGCCTCTCCGACCGCCCGTCTAGCCCAAGATAGGGCCAAAGTGGAGTATTGCAGGTCATGAACTGCTCATCCACCTGGGCTCTATCCTTAAGCATCACGGGTCGCCACCCACGGCCAACAGGTGGCCCCATTGGGGGAGTCTTACCCCTCTGCAGAGGTGCAGTCGGTGCATTCTAGCCCCAGCCGACAGGGCGGCCATTTTTTTTAAAGAAAATTTTAACCCCAATATTTTCAAACCATCATCAGATGGAAGTTTGTATTCAGTCTAAATGCATTTAACCAAAATATTGATAATAACAACAAAGAAGAAGATAATAATCCAATTAAAATAAAAAAATAAAAAACTTCAGATAACTGAAAAAATGATTTACTCTGATACAGTTTTGGATTTTGTACAATTTGTTTAATTTTTAATCATTTAATATTTACAATTTCCTCAGCTTTTATAAAAACACAAGATTTGTACATTTCTTTTGTGTTTCTTGGAGGAAATTCAGAGAATAAAACAAAAAGTTATCTTTACAATTTAATTCTAATTTATAAACTTTGCCAATTTCCATGAATTCTAACAAAAAGATTCAGTTGTTGATAAAAAAAAAAAAAAAGATGAATTGGATATTTTTGAAGATCTTAATTCAATTAAATTTCAATATTATTCACCAAACACAATTTTTCTAAAAAGCAGTTTATGTGAAAAAAAAGAAAGAATTTGCAATAAGTTAATTCTTGATAAATTATATCAAACACGTTAAAAAATTTGAATTGAGCTTTTCAAAATTTTTTTGGTGGACATAAGTAACAACATTAAATTTTGTGATATAAAACAACAGAAAATAGGAAGATACTCTAGCCTATAAAAAAAATGTTCGTTTAACAAGAGTTGCATCCCCTTACTCTATACAACGTCAACAACAACAAATGTCTGTTTCCGTTGGATAATTGTACAGTCAAAAGAATCAGAATAAAAAAAAAGTTTAAGAAATTTTCCAAATACTTTGATGTTTGTACACAATAATTGTATTGTTTGTATCATATTTAATGAATACTTTAAAAAATCCAAGAAAAAACAAAAGAAAATTCTTTGTGCCTAAAATACTGGAAGTTTCTATTATATAATGTAATTCAAAACAAATTGTTTTGTATTCAGAAAAACGTGGCTTTTTTGGTGGCCAGATTGAAGTAGTCAAAACTTTCAATAATTAGAATTGCTATCACATATATAGTGTATATAATAACGCTATTCTATAAGTAAGACTAACCCCAATTCTTAATCCCTTCCAATTTCTTTCTTTCCTGATTTTCAATGAATTTCTAGATTAAAATTATTCATAAAACTTTTACATAGTAAAATCATTCTGAATGAATTTAGATTACAATATTTTCTGTCAGTAATGTTTGTAATAATTCTTAATCACAAGTTTTGGTAAATAGGCCAGGAATATGACTCGTTTGCCAAAACTTCTCATTACCCAATGATACCTGCATCAGAAAAATAAAGTATAAAAAAGTTCGCCTTAGGGTTACCCTTATCGCACTTTTAACTTTGAATATTCTGTTCTAAAGGTCGTTTTCAAAATAAATCAATTTGATTAAAAATAAATAAATAAATAAAAATAAAATAAAAACTCTTATCAAATAAGGGGAGAAAACTCCGTACAAGGATAACAATGGTGATTTCTTTATATTTCATATTCAAGAAGGTGATAGTCTGACGTCTTTCTAAGGATTTATCAAGAAAGAAATCAAAGAAAGAATCTTCTTCTTACCTTGCCAAACGCCGGAGAAGTTCCACAGATGGAATGGTGCAACTTGAAATCAGTTATACTGTAATTACCAGTTCCACACATTAACAACTAAAACAACAAAAAAAAAAGAAAATATTTTCAAAAGTTTTCCAAAGCCACAAAAAAAAAAAAAAACTTTATAGAGAGAAGTTAAAGTAAGTAAGAAAGGAATATAGACCGATGTTCTCAACCGGGGGTCATATGGCACCCTGGGGACCATATAACTTTTTTTTTTGGTCCAGGCAAGAAAAAAAAAAATTTATAAAAATACAATAGGATTTTTGAACATCGAATGTCTGTGGGGTGTCCACCAGAGTAAAATAAAATCAAAGGGGTCCATAGGTAGTAAAAAAAAAAAAAAAAAAAAAAAAAAAGTGTCAACAACCACTGGTATACATAAGAGTGTGACTGGAGTTGAAACTTGCTAGTGAATGAGCCTTTTATATACCAGAAGTCTATCAGCATGACCTTCTTTATTGGTGGTTTCTCTTATATCTTGTCTATTAAATCAGTGGTTCTTAAACGGGGGCCATATGCTCCTGGGAACAATATAACATTTTTGGAGGTCCAGGCAAGAAAAAAATAATAATTATAAAAATACAATAGGGGGGAGTGTCCATCAGAAACAAAGAGGCCAATAGGTGAAAAAGGCTGAGAACCACTGAGACAACTCTGTGTGTGTGTGTGTGTGTGTGTGTGTGTGTGTGTGTGAGAAGCAAATTAGGAATTCATATTTATACCAGCTGTTTAGAACTTCATTCCTAACAAGCAGCAGCTACAAAGTAACAGCTAAGACCTAAGAGACCAGGTTGTTAACCATCACTCTATGGCAAACACCTGAATGTTTATGTATATATTTACCCAACCCTCTGCCACAGGCAGGATGCGACACAAAGTTTAGAGGAGTAAAGCTGGTTTGAATTCAGAGTTTCTCATAGACTGGTTGCCTAACCAAGGCTAAAAGAACCCAGTCTGTCCTAATGTTCATATAGTAATGAAAAAAAAGATATTTTTAATCTAATTTTATTTTATTCTAATGCAATGAGGTAAGTATTTCTTTTTCAAACATTTGCTTAATCTTTAATCTTTTTGATGGGATTATCTTTGCCTTATTTTTTGGGAGGAAAGTACCTGAAAATTAAAGCAGATTTGCAAAGTCAGTTCAGTAATCTGAACATTAGCTACATAAATGAGAGTAACCTCCTCTTATTTATTTCACTTTGAGAAAGCCGTCTGTTAAATCTACACTGAAAATACAAATTTGTTTGAATCAATACAACTGCATGTTTTAACATGAAAATAACATAAAATGTGTTCTTAATTGTGCTTGTGTATTATTTGAAATGAACTTAATTGTTATTAAGAACACATTTTATGATATTTTCATGTTAAAACATGCAGTTGTATTGATTCAAACAAATTTTGAGTCCCCAACATTTTGTGTTGCATGGCACATGAGAACATGTTCAACATACAAGTGTTTATACTTTCCTCTTTTATCAGCAGCTTCAAGACGTTCTCTATAAAAAGACTATTTTTCTATTAGGACATTTCTCTTATACAACTATGTACAAGCTCTTTTATGTATTTCCTGTTATACCTGTATTCTCTTCTATTAAGTTTTTTCAGGCAATAAAATATCCTTGTTATCACTTCATTGTGAATTATCCTCAGATTTATTTTGTAAGAGGAAACAATATAGCATATTTTCTCTTTCATGTGAAACCACTTCTCTCATTAATTCTATTTAAGTTTCTAGTATCGAATTTAGACAGATTATGAATAGAAATTGTACGAATGTATCTCCTTACAAGACTCCAGTGCCAATGTCAAAGTATGAAGAATTCAGTTGTGAAGAAACCACTGCTTTCATGTTTTTGTAAAGCACAATCATAATGGTAACAGAATCTTAGGAAAGACCATATGCTAGATATATTTGCTCCCACACTCCTCTATTTACCAAAATAGCATAATCTTTACAGATCACTGCCGTCCCAAAATAGCATAATCTTTACAGATCACTGCCGTCCCTCAAATCCTATAACCCCACCACGAGAACCTTTCCTCTCATGAGCCCTCTCATGAAACAATATACTCAACCAACTATCTACATAGGTTATTTAAAAAATTATATTTGGGCGATTTTCATAAAATTTGAAAATTCAATTCATAATTTATCAATTCATAATTGCCTTGCTTTTGACTTTGGTAAATATTATCTTATGATATAGTTATGTTGTTGTTTTAGAGCATATCAACCCCTCTTGGGTTATTTAATGCCAAATCAAGTCATTTTGATAATCGGTTACCTGCCTAGGAATCCCAAGGTTCCTGGTTCGATACTGCTCCCAGCAAACTCAGTATATAAGTAGTACAGTCTGGATAATCTGATCTGTGCGGTAAAGTGGGGAGCTGACGATAGGTGTGACTCCACCCCAACAAAAACAATCTCCCTGGTCTAGTATTAGTGAAAAGGGAATAGACTCCCTCACTGTTCAGTTGATACTGACAATAGGCCACTCTGCTAACTTTTATTACAGTACCTGCTGTTGATTAAATGGTTACCCATCTAAGTTTTGAACAGGCTCATCACTGCTTAACTTCAGTGATCTAGTACTTTCAACATGACTTGACCATAAGCCATGAAATGGTTTTAAAATAATAAAAGAATTATGAAGAAATCTGGTTAAAGTGTCCATAAAGTGGGTATTATCATTATTATTATTATTAGGTTTTCACACCTGCCGTAGCCGGTGGTTCACTGGAGGCTGAGTGACAGCAAGTCTCCTTAGGTCTCCAGGATTCTTCTGAGTATTCTAGCCGATCCAAACAATGCTATAGTTTGGATGGTCTAAATTCTTCCTCTGATTTTTAATTTACCCAAATTCTGTTCCAGAGCTTTGGGGATTGTTCCAAGGGCACCAATTACAATTGGTATTATTATTATTATTATTATTATTATTTTATTATTGTTGTTGTTATTGTTGTTAAAAGTGCAACTAACCTCCAATTCATTTTCATCAAAAATACTCAGCAGATTATCAGGAATGAGTTCATTGAGTCCATGTAGAAAATTTTCCAGTTCATCCTTAATACAAGTGGACAATCGATGTTCAGCCAATAAGTCTAAATACCACAATTTATTTTTGTTGGTCACATTGATTTTTGCTCCATTTGGGACAAGATCAATGACCTGCAAAAGAAAATGGACATTGTTAAGTGAAGGGAATGACAACGAAAAACAAAAAACAAAAAACAACTATCAAATCAACAAAGAAAGAAAAATATCTCATTAGTTAAAATGATTAGACAGGGATGTGAACAAATGGCCAAGAAAAAAAAAACAAAACAAAAAAAACAACAATGTTTCAGATGATGTACCTTCCAGCCTTCTGCAGGTGTTTCTTGTTGAACTGGGGAACCTTTTTATCAAACTCTTTGTTGAATCCTGAGTTTGACAAGAAACACCTGAAGGCCGGAGGACACATTAGCCGAAATGTTGTGTATATAACAATAAAGATGAGGAAAACTGCATCTGATGGTGAGGTTAAAATACTAATGAAAAGTTGATACTTTACAACATTTTTGAATATATATTTACCAACCCCTCCATACGAGCAGGATGTGACACAAGGTCAATTTCTTAAGTGTAGTTCGACAGGTTTGAATTCAGAATTTTCTTCTCCAGACCAGTTGCCTAACCAAGGTTAAAGATCCCAGTCTACCTACTATATATCCATAGCTGGGGGGAGAGTAGGACTCATACCTTTCCCAAGGGTATTAGTGCTAAGTGAAATGCAATTACCACATCCAGGATTTGAACTCAGGGCGACAAGTCCATTTCCCATGACTTCAACCATTACACCACACGCTTCCTTGTGGAATATAAGATATTGCGTAACAAGAAACCCCCGTTAACTCCCTCCCCGTCCTGCAACTAGTAGTTAACAAAAGGATATAATATTCCATCATGATAATTCTAGACTTTATGTTCTTTGATGACCAGGCAAAACTTGGTCATAAATGTCTTTTTACGCTTCCACTGGATATTACATCTTTGGATATTTTTTTCTACTCAGTCTGGAGGAGCAAGGTGAAAATTTAACTTGGAATATAACACATATAACACTCCTATGCAAGGGATACAGCCAGCATATTGGTTGGTTGTTTTGTTTTATGGTATATCAACCTTCTTTGGGTCATTTAATGCCGAATTGTCATTTGGATTCAGGTTGCTTACAATACCTGCTATTGCTTAAGTGGTCACCCAATTAAGTATTGAACTGGCAGCATATTCTAAGCCCTGCCAGCAAGGCTGAAGATTGATTAAGGTATTGTAATTTTCCCTTAATGCATTGAAAAGTAATTGTTTTCTTATTAAAAACAAAAAACAATGATGTCGTTATTTGTTGAATTAAAAAAAAATTCTTATGAAGGGTCGTCCACAAAGCGTTTCTTTCTGACTGCAGTCTTGCGTAGGCCAACTACTTCTCTTCCAGCGCTCCACTCACTTCAGTTATTCATGGGCATATTCCCCAAACATCCGGGCACATCAGTCGAACCTGCGCCTGTGCAACGCACAATTCTCGTCCATTCGGATGGACGCGTATAGGCCCCAACATCCGGGCACCTGAATTGCACCTCGTCCATCAAGCGCCTAAATTGCATTTCTTTGCATTCATGAGGGCGGGTTCAACTCCGGCAGACAAGACAATGTCTTGCTCTTTATCTAAATGAGTACGATAGTACTCGTTCTCCGTCACAGTCATTATCTGAATAAGATCTTCAAAAGTTCTTTGATCTTTGTTTGATCAACAGTCAAACTATTAAAAATGATTTTGAAGGTTGGATCATTGCTAAGCTCGGATACACAGAGAACATCTGAGGAAGGCCAGAGATACAGTGTCCAAAACGTTGTGTTTATACATACCGCAATAAAGATGAGGACAACAGTCCGAAACATCAAAATCATAAATTCTCTTGTTTTATACAGAGTTGGATCAAACTTTTTAATGGAGTTGTTGACAGAAATACAATTGATAATAGAGAGTATCCATATATTCACTCCTTTCAAAAATTACCTGGACTAAAAAGAAATCTCTATAACAAACTTATTTTAAGAAGAAGAAAAAACAATCAACACACAGTCAACATATAGACTTATTTGGATTTATTCACAGGTTGGGTCATTACTATGCTCGGACACACAGGGAACATTTGAGGAAGTCCATAGGATACAGTGTCGAAACGTTGTGTTTATACATATTACAATAAAGATGAGGAAACAGTCCAAAACATCAAAATTATTCACATCAAGCCTCATCTCAAAAATACAGACAAATAATATTTTCTTCTTCATTTTAATTTTTAGTTGTTTTTTAAAAAAAATCAAATTTCACTTGGGTCATCAATCGACATAGATCGACTAGTAGAGCAGCTGGTATGTTTAACTAGGGTTTTCCAAGGCAAACAAGGATATGAGTTCAAATCCCATTGAGGGCTTATCCTTTATTCAAATCTGTCATAGATTAATGATTTGAGGATACAGCGGTCGAAACATTGTGTTTATACATACCACAATAGAGATGAGGACAACAGTCTGAAACATCAAAATTATTTCCAAAAAACAAGTTCAATTTCAAAAGAAGTGGAAAGAGAAAATGACTGGTTGCATTGAAAGAATTTTAAATAAATAGCAATAAAATATTCAAAAAAAGAAACAGTCAAAAAATCTTTAAAAAATAAAATAAGAATAGAAATATTTCTTACTCTGATTAATTGTCCTGATTCACTATATTCTTCTTCAGAAAACGTCAGCTCCATATCAGAAACATCATTCTCTTCAATGTAGCGGATTTTTGTCTTATACAATTCAGGGTCATCAGTTTCAAAGTACTGAAAAAAAAAAAAATCAAAACCCCTCAAATTATTTGTTTCCTTGCAATTTTTTTTTTCAAATAATAATCATAAATATCTTGTCTGAAAGTTGCAGACATTTTAGAAGAATATAAAGGGATCGGTTTAGTTCAGTCGGTAGAGCGTCTGACTAGGAGCCACAAGGTTCCGGTTTCGATACCAGCCTCACCAACTCAGCATATGAGAAGCACAGTGATCTGTGTGGTAAAGTGAGGAGTTGATGGTAGGTGTGGCACTCCACCTCAGACACCAAAACAATTTCCTTGGTCTAGTACTAATGAAAATGGGGATAGACTCCCTCGTTGTCCGGCTGATACTGACTTTAGGCCACCCGACAACTTTTTACTTAATAAGGATAATGGTAAACACTGGAAATGATCCTGCAGATTTTGGCAAATAAATAATAATAATAATAATAATAAAAATAGACAAATACTTGGACCTAGCCAGAGAGCTGAAAAAGTTTGGAATATGAATGTAAAGGTTGTACCAATTGTAATTGGGGGCCCATGGAATGGTCCCCAAGGGTTTGGAAAAGACTCTGGAGGAATTGGAAATCCGAGGAAGAATCGAGACCATCTATTACTTTTAATTCGCTGTGACTTGTATATTCAGTCTACTTTGCGATAAAAAATGGGACACACTAACTTGTGGTTTCTCACCCCAGAAGATTTGGACCTGGTTCCCGGCAATGCTGTGTCTGTGCCAATACTCATGGTGTAATCAGAAAATAAGTCTCTTCATGTGCAGAAGATGTTTTAGACACTACTCCAATGATATTGGATTCAAGAAGTTGGATTAAAATGTTGGATTCCTTGAAGATTCCAGAGATGCTGAAACATCTTTCATCTCATTTATTCCACTTCATAATGGAAATTCAATAAATTAATGTATAAACTACAGCACTGTTATCAGCTAAAATGCTCAGAAGAGTACAGGAGACCTGAGGAGACTTGCTGTCACTCAGTCTCCAGTGAACCACTAGTTTAGGTGGGTGTGAAAAACTTTCAGGAAGAGATAATAATGAAATTATAGTGTACAGTGCTCAGAGGCATTACAAATCATGAAAGATTCATGTATAGTACATAGAATAATGTACTAATGTCAAGAAAATGAACAGCATATATTCATGATGTGTGTGTGTGTGTGTGTGGAGGGGGGTATCAGGTATATAAGAACAGAGATTAAAAAAAAAGAAAAAGAATGACACTGTAGAGGTCTGTGAAAATACAAAGAAATATGTAGGAGATTTGCTGTCACTTAATCCCCAGAGATGAAACCTCAAAGATATATATATATATATATATATATATATATATATATATATATATATATATAAACATAAACATATAAGATTTAGTGTTAAACAAAACAAAAAGCCTGAAGGAGAAAGGATATAGAGAAATCCATCATAAAAGTCCCAAAAGAAATCTATAAGGCAGCAATATGATAGAATTGTGTACTGAAGTCTGATATTGATAAAATGAAGAAGAGGAGGCAAAGATGGGCATTAATAGCAGAGTTGTTAGGGATGCTCTTCTGCGTGTCTGCTTACCTGCAGGGTAAGACACTTATGATAGAACGAACACAAATGCTCTGAAAATTATTCTTCAATACGTTAAGAATCAAATAGAAACAAAATTTTTAGTTCTCTATACATTGAAAGAAAATATTTTTTTTTTTTTATCTATTAAGAAATGTATATTCATGTATTTATCCAACCCATGGGCAGGATGTAACACAAGGTCAATCTTTCAGTAGAATAGTGGCAGTTTTAAATTCAGAGTTTTCCTTCTCTCACACCAGTTGCCGTACCAAACTTAAAGAGCTGATGTCTACCCATCATAGTGTAAGGGTTATCAAGCTAGTCTCGCATATCAATTAATACTGAATAGCGAGTTTGATTCTTGCTAGATACCCCATACTTCCGACCTTGTGCCATCTGTAGTAAAATTAGCATGGCAATTATGTTCATGGGAAACTTCTGGAAGTTGATTGTAGAAAATTGATTTGAATTAGTTTTTAACTCTTAACATCCTGTTGAGAATTTTCTAAGTCCAGAGCCCCATTCCTATAAGGATTTATCAAAAAATGACTAAAAATGGCCTCTTCATTTAAAGTTACCTGCTATTTCCCTTAAATCAAAGACCTAAATAGGTTTAATATTACATTTAAACAAAAGCTATCATTTGGGATAGATTAGGAAAATGAATGTGACATCCGGCCAGGTGGAATGAGGCGGTATAGGACATTAAGAGTTAAGAGTTAAGAGTGTAAAGAATGTGTAGGGATTACTTTCCTTACTTGCTATGGTTGTCCCATAGCTGGTAATTTGCAAGTGAAATGCAAATAGCCTCATCCAGGATTTGAACCCGGTTCACAGTGTTCATTTTCTACAATGACAACTAAGCTCGCCTCCAAAGAAATCTATATTTAAAACTGTTGGTTGATTATGAAGGGCATGGAAATGTTCTCAGCCTAACCAGAATGAGAATGAAATGTACATGTCATTCCACATATTTTTCATACAATTGAACTCGTTTACAACCATGTCACAGTCCAGTGCATTAGCCACATCAATATTTTGTCAATATTTAGGGTTTGGTTTGGTTTCTTTGTTTAATGGCATATCAACCTTCATGGGTTATTTAATGCCAAAGCTGTTCATGGAGAAGAACAGTTGTGGTACTATTTGATCCATGGCTGAGGGAGATAAGGGGGTTCATACCTTTCCCAAAAGTATTAAGTCCGAAAGTGAACGTAATAGTATGACTGGTGTTCACTTACTATTCTGTTACATTCCAGCATGTTAACCAATACGCCATGGGGACTCCCTCATCAAATTCATAATCAGAGTGTTTAAAAGCATTTTATTTGAGAAAAAATACCATAATACTAATTATTACATGTTGAAAAGGGCCGGTTTAGCTCAGTCGGTAGAGCGTTCGGCTAGGAATCACAAGGTTCCGGTTTCGATACCGGCCCTCGCCAACTCAGCGTATGAGTAGCACAGGGATCTGTGCAGTAAAGTGAGGAGCTGATGGTAGGCGTGACGCTCCACCTCAAAAAGCTAAAATAATCTCCTTGGTCTAGTGCTAGTGAAAAGGGGATAGACTCCCTCGCTGATTGGCTGATACCGACATTAGGCCGCCCCGGCGACTTACTTACTTACATGTTGAAAAAAGTCATTTGTTTGACTGTGAGAATATTCTAACACAAAATGTCTTTTCATTGCTAGTGAATGTCATCCTTACTACTGAAAAAAAAAAAAACAAATTAAAACCTTAAACTTTGTTAGTTTTTACACGATTTGTTAAAATTTGAGATCATTTGAGTGAGAATTGGCTATATTATTAGACTAAGTCAATTTTTTCTGGATAGCCTGTATATCCAAACTAATAGCATAAAAGGTTTGAAACAATCTTGCCACACACACACACAGAAATGTGTAATAATTGTATGTAAAAGTAAAGTCGTCGGGGCGGCCTAAAGTCGGTATCAGCCAGTCAGCGAGGGAGTCTATCCCCTTTTCAATAGCGCTAAACCAAGGAGATTGTTTTGGTGTCTGGGGTGGAGTGCCACGCCTACCATCAGCTTCTTACTTTACCGCACAGATCCCTGTGCTACTCATACGCTGAGTTGGTGAGGATCGGTATCGAACTAGGAACCATGTGGTTTCTAGCTGAACGCTCTACCAACTGAGCTAACCCACCCCCTATTTTTTATTTTAATTGTTTCAAAAACAATAAGGAAATTTCAAATGAGAAGAAAATTTGATTTATTGAATTAGAAAGAATATTGTCCTTTTGTTTTTCTGAAGGACAAAAAGGGGAATTAATTTTATTTGAAATGTGTTTAAATAATATTTCAAAACTGTCATCATGAAAATTTGTGCATGATGGAGGGGTGCGGTGAGGGGGTGAGGTGTGGGATGAGGGGGGGAGAGGAGGGAGGGAGGGAGGGAGGGAGGGCAGAGAGAGAAATTGTGAGCATCACTAAACACACACTTGTTAAATAGGAATATTTTCAGTTGCTGCTTTTTCGCTATAGACAAACAGGCAACAGAGAGTCCCTTGGGGGTGAGGGGGGGGGGAGAAGACACTGCAAGGAAAAATGGATGAATCTTGGCCACCAACAAATCAGCAAAGGAACTGACAGTTCTCGTTAGCAATTCAGAATATAGAGACAGGGGCTGGTACTAGGGTCTCATCATGCACCCCCACCACACCCCCTAGTACACGCCGGCCCCTGTATAGAGACATTGGCTGTTTGAAAAAAAAAAAAAAAAAAAAATTCTTTTTTTCTTTTTTCCGTTTTGTTTATTCTCACCCCCCTCTTCCTGTTTTCACATGCAATTTTACTTGTAGATCAAACCGAGAGTTGAAAGGGATGAGGGGGGGGGACATGGTATGTAATATCTACTTCATCATCAAGGCTGCAGTTGGGTGTTTACGCAAGGTGCAAGGGGATGGAGAGAGAGAGAGAGAGGGAGGGAGAGAGAGAGAGAAAGAGAGAGAGAGAAAGAGAGAGAGAGAGAACCTGAAAACTATCACAAATGAAAATCTAAAAGTCTGTTTCAGGAGGGGGGTGCTGGCTGGGTGAGGCTTGCAACTATAAAACTCAATTCAGTAAAAGAGATTGTCTGCCGCAAGGTTTGTCACCATAATTATTGCAGAATTTATTACACCTACAGGATATAAATACGTATAAATCATCATTTTCGAAGAGGGGGGGTTGGAAATTTCTTCCTGTTTATTACTATGGGTTTTCTCCCAGCATCACAGACATTACACCCACAGGAAGTTGTGGGGGTTTACAGTTATGGGTGAACCAATGTTTGGATTTTGGCTAAAACTGTTTGTATTTCATTTGTACTGATACTCTCAAGATAGGCATGAATACACTTCTCCCTGGACTCATTTACCAGATGTAGGTTGGTTAGATTTTATGGCATGTCAACCCTAGTTGTGTTATCTTATGCCAAAGACGTTTTTATTTTATACATCCTTGTTGGTATTCAATTTTTAAAAAACTTATATGATTGATAATCTAAATATAGCAGTCCATGCCTTTCCTATGTGTATATTAACATCACTTTCTGTAGATAAGATATTACTACCCAGGTATGTGAACTGGTCTACTTATTTCACAGGCTTACCATCCAGTATGAAGATGCATCCATCTTGTTTAAAACATATGAATTCCATTTCATCTGTAGATGAGATATTACTACCTAGGTATGGGAACTGGTCTACTAATTTCACAGGCTTACCATCCAGTGTGGAGATGCATACATCTTATTTAAAACACATGAACTTCATTTTCACATAGAGGCCAATGTCTCTTGCTGCTTTCACTAGGCTATGCAGCAGTGATTCGGCTTGTGTAGGTGTATTTGCAAGAAGTGCTAGATTATCTGCATAGTCTGCATCTGTAATAGTTTTTTCAGGATATTGCCACTTGAAGCCTTTTTCTTTCATTAGATCTAATTACAATTAATTGCAAATAAAAGGAAGTACTCTAAGTATAATAATTAGTATTTAACTCATTGCCTACTTTAAACCACTCACAGAGGCTCTCCCACCACTAAACAAAAACTAATGGTCAGTTCATTATCATTGAATAGAATGACTCAGATTACAATAATAATAGGACTTTGTTTGATTAGAATGAGTTCGGAGGTGAATAGATAGTGAACTTTGAAATATCCCATCACATAGGTAAAAAAATACCAAGAAAAATTGGGTACAGATGTGAGGTGGGGGAAATTTGGTAGGCATAGAGTTAATAGTTATCTCCCTTTGGAAATTATAATGATTGGGATGAGAAAGACCCAAACTATTAAGTTGTGTTGTAATCTAATAAAGATTACTAAATGAGAAATAACCAAACAGAGGTTGGAAATGAAATGGAATCTTTACAATATTAACAAAATACAATACTTGCCAGCATTGTGAAGGTAAACCACTGTTAGTGGTATAAGATTACTCAGCCAGCATAATACTCCTGTATTTATGAGAATTGGGACATACCCATTAATGTTCATAGGCAGGGTATATGAGGATTGGGACATACCCATTAATGTTCATAGGCAGAATACATGAGGATTGGGACATACCCATTAATGTTCATAGGTAGGGTATATAACAATTTGCAAATTGAATCAGAAATTACTTTATTCTTTAAAAATATTTTAACTTACACACAAACAAAAATCTTGATAAAATATGATATTTATTGTGTTGTGTTGATAAACTGGGTCATTATA
Organism: Doryteuthis pealeii; assembly: GCA_023376005.1. Lineage (NCBI taxonomy): Eukaryota > Metazoa > Mollusca > Cephalopoda > Myopsida > Loliginidae > Doryteuthis > Doryteuthis pealeii. The sequence continues at coordinate 88,848,190 of CM042148.1, read as the reverse complement.
AAGTAGATGTTTATTTTTTTTATACAATTCAATGTTACATGAATTCATTAGAATTTTGAAAATATTGATTTATGAAAAACAAAACTCATTTTCAATTTAAATTCTTTGAGTTGCAAAATGCTTTTAAAATTGATTTCTAATTAAAAAAGAAAACAAAAACAAAAATAATTTCAAAACTAAAACATTAACAAATGATTATATTTTTCCATGAGAAATTTTTCTTTTTAAAATATTCTGGTGGATATAAAAGTAAAACTAAAGTAGGTGGAGTGGCCCATTGTCAATATCAGTCAGACAGCGAGGGAGTCTATCCCATTTTTGCTAGCACTAGCAAGATTGAATTTGTGTCTGAGGTGGAGCGCCACACCTACCATCAGCTCCCTACTTTAGTGCACAGATCCAAGCTGTGCTACTCCTGCACTGAGTTGGTGAGGGCTGGTATCGAACCTGGAACCTTGTGGTTCCGAGGTGTATGCTCTATGAACTGAGCTAAACTGGCCCTAAGCTCTTTGGCAGGTATCATCATCATTATGTCACACTAGTAGCACAGTTATCCATGACAATCTCTCACCAGCCATTCCCAATCATTCATTGCATTCGGGAGGTCCTTTGTGCAGCATCCAGTATCTGCGCAGAGCTGGTCAATATAGGTCTTTGCTGGGTGGCCTACTACAGCGTGCTCATGTGTTGGTTTCTATAGGAGAACATCACATGCGTTTGTCCCTGCTTCTCCAGCAGTGCCCTGCATGTCTTGCTCATAGTTGTATCAGTGCTACTGTATGGCTGCACCACTTGGCCCCTAATGAAGCACCTAGAGCTGCACAAGAATGCTGAGTGTGATATTAAACAAATCCTGAAAACAACATCCTAAAAGAAAGCAACTGTACAGCCACTTGCCCCCTATCACATAAAACCATCCAAGTGAGACTAGTAGATATAAAAAGATGGAATTTTTCTTTTTTGCAACTAGTGGTATAAGATTACTCAGACAGCATAATACTCCTGTATTTATGAGAATTGGGACATACCCATTAATGTTCATAGGTAGGGTATATGAGGATTGGGACATACCCATTAATGTTCATAGGTAGGGTATATGAGGATTGGGACATACATACCCATTAATGTTCATAGGTAGGGTATATGAGGATTGGGACATACCCATTAATGTTCATAGGTAGGGTATATGAGATTGGGACATATAGGGTATATGAGGATTGGGACATACCCATTAATGTTCATAGGTAGGGTATATGAGGATTGGGACATTACCATTAATGTTCATAGGTAGGGTATATGAGGATTGGGACATACCCATTAATGTTCATAGTAGGGTATCATACATACCCATTAATGTAGGGTATATGAGGATTGGACATACCCCATTAATGTTCATAGGTAGGGTATATGAGGATTGGGACATACCCATTAATGTTCATAGGTAGGGTATATGAGGATTGGGACATACCCATTAAAACATCCGAGTGAGACTAGTAGATATAGAAAGGTGGAATTTTTCTTTTTTGCACAATCTTTTCAGGTGTATTGTGATGTAAAAGGAAGATTTTTTTTGTGTGTGTGTTTGTTCTTACCTTGTAATGTACTCGTAAGCCTATCAATTGGGCCAAGAATGACCGAGAAAATTTTGCTTTCACTAATTGCTTATAACTTCCCCCTAAGGCGGATTCATACAAGCATTTGCCGACTATTTTCCCAGCAAATTCATAATACTTCAATTTCAGACTTGACGGTCGCTTGGAATTAGGATGCACCTAGAAGATAGGAAAAAGAAAAGAAAAAAAAAATTATTTATTTATAATAAAATGCAGAATGAACATGGTTGTGACAAGATAATTATTTATATCAAAATTTCTCTCAGAGATTGAATTTTAATTATATTCAGGTGTATTTGTGTGAGAAGTGCTAGATTATCTGCATAGTCAACATCTGTAATAGCTTTTGAAGGATATTGCTGGTTTCTTGCCTTTTTTAGCATGAAGCCCTTTTCTTTCTTTAGATCTAATGACAATGAACTGCAAATAAAGGGAATTACTCTAAGTACTATAATTAGCATTTAATAGTTATCTCCCTTTGTAAATTATAGGGATTGGGGTGAGCAAGCTATTTCAACGATTGAATTTTTATTATATTCTTGTCGAAATATCTTTTGAAAAATATTTTAAAAACAAAAACAAAAAAGTCCTTCAATCAAACAATCAATCTTATAGAATACTAAGTCCAATTACCGTCGAATTGGCAAGACAAGACGGCAAACAGTCCTAACTGAATACGATTCTGAGATGCCGTAAAGACCACTGAAAAGTGGCAGGATTTATGGAGCCTCAGAGGACCCTACAAACCAAGCAGCCAATCAGGACTCAGGGAATGGACTCACCCAAATGCATGGGTGGACTGTTCTGAATTCCCATAAATACCAGTTGTCTTGACACTGGTGCAGTTGGGCTTGGCCAGTCACATTGCTCAAACCAATTGTTGACTGTCTAACTGACTTACTTCAATAAATCTATTACTTAAAAATTCTTAAAAAGTCCCCCATCATAAAACAATAACCCCTAAGGTTTTATTTGAACTTTTTTCTTGGTTATTATCACAAACAGAATTGAGACAGTCAAGATACAAACTTTTCAGATGAAAACAGATTTTGGGTTGTTATGCTAATTTCAAATTTAAAGCTCAAAATGACTTTAAAAAAAAAAAAAAATCACTTGTCCCTTTATTTTAAGTGCCTCTCATTTCTTAAAAATCTCTAAACATCAATGTGTATTGATAGAGTTAATGCTGTTAAATAGTGACATCCATTAAGAGAAATGCTGCTTCATTAAACAAAAACTATTTCTCTTTCAGAATGACATTTCCATATTGTATTGAAGAAAGTGAGCAAATGTTTTAAAATATTCCTAATGTTCAAGCTAGGTGACCCCTATAGATGGTTCGATGACTAGCAAGTTAATCTTGTAATCATTGAAAGAGCAGTAAAGATTTTTGTTTGTTTGGTTTTTACGGCATGTCAACCCTTGTTGGATCATTTTATGCCGAAGACATTTTTGTTTGATTCATTCTTGATGGGTACTCAATTTTTACGGCATGTCAACCCTTGTTAGGTTATTTTATGTTGAATACATTTTGTTTTATTCATTCTTGATGATATTCAATTTTTATTTAAACTCATTTTTCTTTTTAAACTCAATTTCTTTTTAAACCCATTTCTTTCTATTTAACCCATAGATGGGACCCTAACAGGTACTACCACTCCAGGTCAGAGTGGACCTGGGTATTCCACATTCCCCAGAGCTCCAGAATTGGAATTTCACCATCAGATAGAGTTTAATGTCATACCCAGGACCCTCAGCCACCACCTTCTAGAACATATATGATAAAAAGGGTTGGTGCTGGCCATAAGGGCAATAGGGTTGGGACAATCATATAGGTGCTAGGGCTTGATGTGACCAGCCAATTGATTGGAGACTGGCCTCTCTGACTGCTCGTTTAGCCTAAGTAAGGGCTAAAGTGGAATGGGTGCAGACAGTAAAGTGGATACTGAGTGCTCCACAGTTATGACCCTGAAGAAAAAAAAAAAGGTAATTTATGAGGAAGTGCGTCCCGGTCTCCTGCCTCAGAAATTGCTACCTGGTGACTATTAAAATAACGTCCCAGCTATGTCGGTGTTACTTGAAAGAAAACAACCAACTTAGGGCGTTAAATGTATTTTAGAGGGGGGTTCTCTTTTTTGGCGTAATTCTTATTTATTTATTGTAATTTGTCGTAATTCTTGTTCATTTATAGAAATTTGTTGTAATTCTTGTTCATTTATAGAAATTTGTCGTAATTCTTGTTTATTTATTGTAATTTGTCGTAATTCTTGTTTATTTATCGTAATTTGTCGTAATTCTTGTTTAGATATGAAGATGGATATATAGGTTGGAATAGACTGAGATAGATAGATAAACAAAATAATATAGATAGATATGAACAAATGGAGATAGATAGATGTTTTTTACAAGTAAATGTATTTGTGGGGTGTTGCTTCTTTTTGGTCGTAATTCTTGTTTATTTAAACTAAAAACAAGACATTAAACAAATATGAATAAAAGAAAATCTGAGACGACATAGCTGGGGACGTTATTTTAATAGTCACCGGGTAGCAATTTCTGAGGCAGGAGACCGGGACGCACTTCCTCATAAATTACCAAAAATTATTTACCCAACCTGTTCACCACAGGTAGGATTTGATATAAGTTCGTAAGTATGGGGCATCCAGTGAGGATCAAACTTGCTGTTCAGTAGTAATGGATTTGTTAGAGTATCTTGCAAAGCATTACATCACAAGAAGATGCCAATGAAGGCTATTAGTAACAAACAAACCAAAAATAAGGCAGTCAGTACAATCTGTGATGCGTTCAGCTTTATTCTAATTGATTAGTTAAAAGATCAAATGGTTATTGATAATAAGTCAGTTTGTAGTTATCAACAAGTTAGAAATCAATAGTAAGTAGTTTCCTAACTGAATAAGAATTATTATTGATTTAAGTAATGAAATGAAAAGAAAAGCTGATACAAGGAATGGAAAATAAGAAAGGAGGAAAAAAAAAAAAAAAAAAAAAAAAAAAAAAGGATGAATGAATGACATGGTTGGTTGATTGGATTTTACAGCATGTCAAACCTTGTTGGGTTATTTTATGCTGAAGACATTTTGTTTTATTCATTTTTGTTCTCGGTGACATATTAAATTTGTTTTTTAAAAACGCAAAATTTAAAAAAAAAATTATTTTTAAAACTCATTTTTGATCTATTTAACCCATAGATGGAAGCTAACAGGTACTACCACTCCGGGTCAGAGTGACCCTGGAAGCAATGGCGATGAAGGGGTACTCCATGTTCCCCAGAGCTCCAGAATGGGAACTTCACCATTAGATGCAGTTTAACGTCATATCCAGGATACTAAGACCCCAGCCACTGCCTTCTAGCACATATATGATAAAAAGAGTTGGAGTTTGTCATAAGGGCAATAGGGCCGGGACAATCATATGAGTGCTAGGGCTTGAGATGACCAGCCGAAGTGACCTCTCTGACTGTCTGTCTATCCTAAGTAAGAGCCAAAGTGGAGTGTTGCATGTCATGAACTGCTCAGCCACCAGGATTCCATCCTTAAGGTTCATGGGTCACCACCTACAGCTAACAGGCGGTCTCATTAGGGGGGGGGGATTTTACCCCACTGTAGAGGTGTAGTCAGTGTATTCTTCTGCCCCAGCTGACAGGGTGGTGACATAGTGGGAGAAGATGTTTTCTTACCAATCCTTGGGAATCATCGTCAGCAAATCTCCGGAAGAGTCCAGTACAGTTTGGATCAAACAATTCAGTACATAACAATTCAAACCACTCTCGCCGCAAACCTCCCCAATCCAAACCTGGAAAATGAAAAAAAAAAAAAAAATTTAAATAGAAGAAATGAAATCAAAATCTATTAATAATGGAGATTCGCTTCCGGTTTGTCTGTAACAAAAACTACGTCACTGCTTACGTCACATTACCCAAAATCGTCATAACATAGAATAAATACACTCAAAATTTGAACATGCAACATTAGACAGTCCTCATTGTTTTTTTAAATCAAGTTTTAATAAATACATGACTGGTATTATATATCTATATATAGTTTGTTTTATTTTAATACATATTTAAAGTTTACATTTCAAATTGTTTTATTTTTTAATCCTTTAATGAATTTGATGATTTTACTTACTTAGGGTACAAACTCGCTGACATTGAATTTTTAACTCCCACCCCTCAGGCAATATGTTTAAAAAATCTATTTTTACATCGTCCGGAGGGCGTTTTTTTATTTTGCTAGTATATTTAACACAAGATTAACTTTGATTAATTTTGTTATTCATGGCTTGCAAGATGTGCAGAGTTTTTTTTTCTATAAATCTCTAAAAATGTTGTTCTTGCTTATTTTTCTTTGAATATTTTTTAAAAATTTCTTTTTTGGCATCACAAAAAAATGCTCATTGTTGCAGGAAATGAACATGGTGACATGAGTTCAAATCCTAGATGAGGCGGGTAGCATTTCACATAACGCTAATACCCTAGGGAAAGTTATGCACCCAACTATTCTCCCTCCAGCTGTGGGTGAATAGAAGGGCAGACTGGGACCTTTAACCTTGGTATAGGAACTGATCTAGGAGAAGGAAAACTCTGAATTGAAACCTGTTAAACTCTCCTTAAAAATTGATCTTGTGTCACAACCTGCTGGTGAGGAGGGGTTGGGTAAATAGATACTATGAAAATATTACACAAAGGAAAAAAGATTCTTTAGTTATTTGTCTGTATTTTTGAGATGAGGCTTGATGGGAATAATCTTGATGTTTCGGACTGTTGTCCTCATCTTTATTGTAGTATGTATAAACACAACCTTTTGGCTGCTGTATCCTCCAGCCTTCCTCGGGTGTTCCCTGTGTATCCAAGCATAGTAATGATCCAACCTGGGAAGCCAACAGTCAAACTATTAAAAATGATTTTGAAGGTTGGGTCATTGCTAAGCTCGGATACACAGAGAACATCTGAGGAAGGCCAGAGGATACAGTGTCCAAAACGTTGTGTTTACACATACCGCAATAAAGATGATTGTTTGTTTGTTTTGTTTTACGGCATATCAACCTCAGTGGGTCATTTAATGCCGACAAAGTTTTGAAATAAATCAATTCTTAATGGCTAATACAATTTTTTTATAAATACATTTTTCTATTTAACCCATAGATGGGACCCTAACAGGTACTACCACTCCGGGTCAGAGTGGACCAGGGAGCAATGGTGATGAATGGGGTGCTCCACATTCCCCAAACCTCCAAAACTGGAACCTCACCATCAGATAGAGTTTAACGTCATTCCCAGGACATGTAGACCCGCAGCCACTGCCTTCTAGCACCCATATGATAAAAAGGGGTTGGGGCTTGCCATAAGGGCAATAGGGTTGGGAAAATCATATAGGTGCTAGGGCTTGACATCAGCCGATTGATCGGAGGGGGGCCTCTCTGACCGCCTGTCTAGCCGAAGATCAATAAAGATGAGGACAACAGTCCGAAACATCAAAATTATTCCCATTCTTTAGTATTTAACAAAAAGCTAGTTTCCCTTTTTTCATTTACTGATAATATCTCTGAAAATAGATAATTGCATTTATGTGATGAATAGCGTGAAGCTGAGGGCAGAAAGATAAACCATTATATCTCATCTGATTTTTGTTTTGTTTTATGGTTTGATATTTCCACAAATTCTGATACTTCAATGTGAGATGATGATATTTGATTTGATTAAGAAAAGCCACTTAAAAGCAGAAATGATAAATGTTTTTAGACGACATACAACGATTCATTGGAAAACAAACAAACAAATAAAAATCATTGCTTGATTAATTGACTTTCACACTTATCAAAAATTATCAGATTAAAAATTAGATTGATTTTTTTGTTTTTTTATTTTGTCACTAAGGAATAGAAGGAATTAAGATCAGATGCATTTTTGAACAGATGAGGCCATTTATATATCAAAGATAAAAACTGTCAAATTATTATCATATCTATAGTGAACATTAAAATGAAGAAAAACAGAACATTTATAGTCACAAAAGAAATACAAACTGTTATTTCTTTTTTTTTAATCATAAAAATGTTATTTTCTTTTTATAAAAACTGAATTGAATAAATTAAGTAATTAATATTTCTCAGAATGTTTGAGATGAGGCTTGAAGATTAGTATTATCTGCGTTATTCGGACTATTGTCCCCATCTTCATTGTTATTTGTACAACGTTTCGGCCGATATACCCTCCGGCCTTCTTCAGGTATTTCTTGTCGGACTCGGGAACCTTCTTTCCGAACTCGGGAACTTTCTTGTCGTATTCGGGAGCCATCACGGAACTTTAAACCTAACCCTTTATTTATTCCACGGGGGTATCCTGTTCTCATTCCGCTAACCATAGCTGGGGTAGGAGTTGTGTTAATTAATTATTTTTCTAACTGCTTTCACTCAGGATTGAACTCGGGTTCCAGAGATAACTAAGTAATTAATGTTTTATTTCTTGACCATTTCATATTGCAAGTTTGACTTTTTGTCCAAAACTTTAAAGATTTCTTTTCTTTTTGGATTTTACGGCATGTCAACCATTGTTGGGTAATTTTATGCTGAAGACATTTTGATCTATTCATTCTTGATGGCTATTTAAAATTCTTTTCTTAAATTCAATTTTTAAAAAATAGTTTAAACTTGTACAGATTGTTATTTTTGACCATTTCATATTGCATGTCTGACATTTTTGTCCATCACTTTAAACTTATACAGATTATTTTTGCAATCAATTCATGATCCCTATTGCTCTTAGATTGTAGCCTTGTGCCAAATTTAGCTAAGCCCAAATAGATCAGACAATTTTTAAGATTTAAGATCTGAATATAAGAGACTAAAAAAATACAGCAAGTATATATGACTTGAAAAACTTGTTTGAATTCTATATATTTGAATCAAACATAGTGTTGTGGAGTAGACAGACTATCCCCACAAGATGGATTAGACTGAGGACTATTTAGCAGCTAGCTCTTGGAGATAGGAGAGCAGCTTAAAAGCAATATATGACTAATTGTATTTTACCTTATTTGGCATATTCAACTGTGTACCATATTTCTTCTTGGAAATAAAACCCTCTTGTTATATCTACAAGTGTGTCAGCCTTTCTTGATTTAGTTAATCAAAAATCTCATATTACAAGTAAACTAAATATATATATATATATATATATATATATATATATATTTTTATATATTATATTTTTTTAAGGTGGGTCGCCACAACTACCATCAGCTTCCTACTTTACTGCACAGATCAGATAACCCAATCTGTGCTACTCATGTGCCGAGTTGGTGGGGACCGGTATCGAACCCAGAACCTAGCAATTCCTAGGCAGATGTTCTACTGAGCTAAACTGGCCTACCGTTACAATAGAATCTCCCTCATTTCTGTCCTAACCTGTCCCCCTATTTAGCTCTATGCTAAATGGGGTACAGGCTAGGACAACTTGATAAAAAATATCAACAAAAGATAAGAATTTGGTAGTAATATGTTTGGAAAAAGTATATAAACCTAAAAAATTTTTTTTAAAAATTGAGCAAGTGAACATGACATTATAATTAATTGAACCATTTATATCTCCAAGAGCTGGCTGCTAAATAGTCCTCAGACTAACATGCATTTCATATATATATATATATATATATAAGATTTTTGGATGTTTTTTTGTTTATAGAAGCATTGTTGAATAAATTATTATTTATATTTTTGCTTGAAGGCAATTATAATGCATGTATCGTATAAAATTTGATAATTATAGAAAATAAACTTGACAAGTGAATCCCGCAAAGGATGGCTCGCTATGCAGAACACCGGTGTTCTGCATAGCGAGTGTTCTGCATAGCGAGTCATCCTTTGCGGGATTCACTTGTCAAGTTTATTTTCTATAATTATCGAATTTTATACGATACATGCATTATAATTGCCTTCAAGCAAAAATATAAAATAATAATAATATATATATATATATATATATACCAAAAGATTGATTTAACAATGAGAATTCAAAGTCTTAAAATCTAAATTAACCAAACATTTCAAGTTGGTTGTAATCAAAGTTCAGAATCTTGTTCAATGCTATCAGACCATTTCCGTCCTAAAATTCTTTTGTAATTAGAGACTGACTTCCAAAACAAATTATCGTCACACCTACAGGATTATCCACTTAACAACCCCCTTCCACAAAAAAAACATATCCATTTATTCAAAGTTCAATTAATTATGATGTTAAATATGGCTCATGCAAACATTATATTAGCCATCAAAAAGTTAATAGTACAAAAAGTCATTTTAACCAAGGCAGCACTGGGTAATCTTGCTCACCAGCAATGTGTGTGTATATAAAGATATACATATTGAAAACCTATATAATTCCTTTGGAGTAATACTGAAGAGATTTATCCTTATATTCTTTCCAGAACAGATTGGTTTTCAACAACCCATTTTTTAGAGTGAGAGTCTAAGTTTGATAGGGCTTTTTTTTCAAAAGGAATCTCAATAGATTTCCATTGGCATTCTTATTTTGTATCAAATTGCCCTTTTCATTTCTTCTTAAAACTTGTATGTTATTTCCCAGTGGTACCTTCATGTCAAGCAATACCAATTCATTAATCAGTTGAAACCAATAGGAAAAATATAACTCTGATAAAATAAAATTCCCATGATATAATAAATGGCAGTTGATTTTCTATCAAGGAATGTACAGTCCATTTATGAAACTCCGGGAGCAGCAAGAAGAATTTGGGGGCTTTTGTACATTTGGCTTTACAAGTGAGAAAGTAATGGATATGGTTCAAATAATGTACATTTCAATTCCTATAAAAAAAAAATGTCTACTAGCTGGGGATTTTAGCTTGCAATAATATTCACTCAGCAATAACTCTTCACTTCTATCAAAAATTCAGATTCTTTCTTGTTCCCCTTTTTCCCCCCAGGACTGATGGGAAGGTTGATTGGTTTATAGAAAAAGTGGTTTTAGATGACCACTCATGAGGATAATGACCAAATGTAACATTGCTTAAACTTCAGCAGTACGGCCTGCCTTGTGGCTGAGATAGTTGTGTCTTATCCAAAAGGGTTAGAAGTCAGTGCTCAAGTTTAGATAAAAACCCAAGAGGGGAGGGATTTGAATGCCAATTTTTAAGGCACGAAAGTTCAGCCTAATTGGAATAAAGTAAAAAAGTAAAGTTGGCAGAGTGGTCTATTGTCGGTATCAACCAAAAAATGAGGGAGTCTATCCCCTTTTTGCTAGCACTAGACCAGGGAGATTGCTCTTTTTTGCTTCCCACTTTTGCACAGATCAGATAACCCAATCTGTGCTACTCATGTGCCGAGTTGGTGGGGACCGGTATCGAACCCGGAATCTAGCAATTCCTAGGCAGATGCTCTACTTAGCTAAACTGGCCCACCGGTACAATAGAATCTCCCTCATTTCTGTCCTAACCTGTCCCCCTATTTAGCTCTATGCTAAATGGGGGACAGGCTAGGACAACTTGATTAAAAAATATCAACAAAAGATAAGAATTTGGTAGTAATATGTTTGGAAAAAGTATATAAACCTAAAAAAAAAAAAAATAAAAATTGTGCAAGTGAACATGACATTATAATTAATTGAACCATTTATATTCTAGATTTATTCTATATTGAACAGGTAGCATATCTAGTCATGAAAACATTTAAACCTTATACAAAAAGTTATATTTTATGCTTACAGTCCTGCTCATCATAATTGTCTCCTTTTCATTTTTATAGTTTCAGAAAAAAAAAAAAAACCCAGAAAATAAACAAACTTGTTTTATTATTTTCTGTTCTTTATCAATTATGAGTTGTCAATAGACAAAAGTTATTGCACAAGATTTTCTTTTTGTTTTATCTCATGGGCACCAATAATTGTCACCAGGGCTGTATAGAAAAAATATAATATTCTAAGCCAATAAATTACTATTATTAATATGATATTTTGTCAGTATTTTCTATCCACTTTTATTGTTGTTTTTTTTTTTTAAACACTGAATCAATATACTTTTAAACCTTTAAAGTAAACAGTAAGGTATCAGAATAGACAGCCCCCTTACTTAATCATCAATACTCCTGAGTGTATATTAGTTAAAAAAAAAGGAGAGAGGGATATACACACACACACACACACACACACACACACACACACACACACACATATATATATATATATATACACACATATATACACACACACACACATATATATATATATATATATATATATATATACACATATACACACACACACATATACATATACATATATATATATATATATGGAATCAGAAAGTAATTGTAAAAACCTGAAGAAGATACTAAAATCTGAAATATCTGTTGCGAAAATAAAATAAAAAAGTTTTTGAAAAAAACCCAAAATTCAAACCATTTTGCGGACCTTCTTATAAAATATTCAATTTTCTCCCATTGGACCTATAACACTATATATATATATATATATATATTATATATAGAGAGAGAGAGAGAGAGAGAGGGGTATCAGAGTATCAAATATCTTTTCAATCCAATCCCCATTAGTATTCATATTTCTCTGTGTAGGCAAATAAGTGAAACTTAGAAAGATTTTGCCCAATAAGAAATATCAGTGAATCAAGGCAATAAGTTTTTATATATTCGATCCAGACTGAAAGACTTAGAGTCTAGACTCATTGTGTAAAAGTCAAGTTTAAGTAATTTGGCAAGATGGGGTAGGGTGTGTGTGGGGGGTGAGGGTGGGGGAGGAGGATCGAAGTGGGATGGGCAGACCATAGATTGTTCCTCTAACAATTGATGCTGGTGAATGTCTGACTCTTTAAAAGATGGCATGGGCAATCTACACTGCAAATTATGCACTTGCAATTTCTGTTCAATGATAGGAATATTAATAAGTAGATAGGTAGATAAATAGTTGAGGGGTGGGTTTGGAGAGAGAGAGAGAGAGAGAGAGAGAGAGAGAGAGAGAGAGATGAATAGATATGCAACGAGAAGGAAAGAGTAAGAGAGTGAAAGAAGTCTGCAGTAAAAGTGGATAATTGGTGAGAGAGAGAGAGAGAGAGATGAATAGATATGCAACAAGAAAGAAAGAGTAAGAGAGTGAAAGAAGTCTGCAGTAAAAGTGGATAATTGAGAGAGAGAGAGAGAGAGAGAGAGAGAGAGAGAGAGAGAGAGAGAGTAGAAATAGAACTGTTACTTTTTTGATACCAAAGAACCAGACAATTCTTGAACAGAAATAATTTTGGTTCTCAAATTCTCCATCTTTATTCTGACATTCACATGAGAAAGAAAAGAAAAAAAAAGAATCCAGCAGTTTAATAGTTGTCTGCTTTTGTCAATCAAAAAATAAATAAGTCAATCTAACATTTTTCTGTTGGATACAAAATTTAAACCTTATACAAAAAATCTGTTTTATATTCTTGCTTATAGAAAGAATATACTGTTCTAAACCAATAAGTTCTTTTCATCAATCTAATATTTTGTCAGTATTTTCTATCCATCTTTTTGTTGCTTTTTTTTAAACACTGAATCAATTTACTTTTGAACTTTTAAAGTAAACGGTAAGGTTGCAGAATAACTAGAGACACCACCTTACTTAATCCTCAATAATCCTGAGGGTACATTAGTTAAGACAGGTTCCTGAGATACTCTTCAACCTCTAAAGTCAATAGTAAGGTGTCAGAATAACTATAGACATCCCCCACCCCCTTAGTTAATCCTCAATTCTCCTGAGGGCACATTAGTTAAAACTGGTTCATGTGATGTGATATCAGATATCATTGAAAGTTACATCATTATTTTTGACTATCTGCTCTTTAGGTTTTCTTGCTTATTTGTCAACAAGCTGATTGAAAAGTAATTCCCTATTATCTAAGAAAAATTTCAGAATTATATATATAATATATATATATATATATATATATATATATCAACCTCTCCGCATGAGCAGGATGTGACACAAGGTCAATTTCTTAAACAGAGTTTAACAGGTTTTGAATTCAGAGTTTTCCTTCTCCTTGACTGGTTAGCTAGCCATGGTTAAAGAGCCCGGTCTGCCCTGCTATTTACCCATAGGGACAATTGGATTCATACCTTTCCCAAGGGTATTAGTACCATATGAAATGCAAACAGCTTCATCCAGGAATTGAACTCAAGTCAATGAGTCCATTTCCCACAACTAACCACTACACCATGCGCCTCCATAATTATTTCAGAATTATAGGATTAACACCTATATTTTTATGAACATTTGGAATAAAATATAATTTTTTTTTTTTAAACAATTATTTTAATAATTGTATATTATGATTTAGGTTTTAAATTGTGCTGGAAAGAGAATAAAAAGAATTGATAGAATGTAAATAATCCAAGGCCAACAGTTTGTTGACAAAAAAAGAATTATATAAGTAATACAAATATTCGATAAACCTATAGAATCGACCCAAGATAACGGTATGGTATGGAATGACTTCAGATAGGATTGTTGGTTCTTTCATCCTTTATAATACCATAAATGCTGAAAGGTATCTCACCGTGTTGCAAGATAAAATCTGTCCAGTTGTCAATACTCAGGAAAATATTGAAGACTTGATTTTTATGCAAGATGGTACTACTCTCCCCCCAGCTATAGGTAAATAGCAGAGCAGACTGGTTTCTTTAACCTTAGTTAGGTAACCAGTCTAGAAGAAAGAAAACTCTGAATTCAAACCTGCTTACTTTGTGTCACATCCTACTCGTGTGGAGGGGTTGGTAAATATGTACTTATATTGTAGAGTTAAGAATATATTAGAATATATTCTGCCCTATTTGTATGGAGAATGGGTAAAATTTGGTTGTTCACTTGCTGACCAAGTGAGAGGGTTAAGGGAATGAATAAAGAAATAGAGAGGTCATGCAAGTAACACAAATTACAAAAGTAGGAAACAAATTCTCTTCAACAATAACAAAAGAAACTTATCATCTGTGAGGAAATTAATAAGATGTTAAAGTGGAAAGAAAAGTTCTTTGTATGTGAGAGAGAATGTCCTTGCAAAGGGAAAGAACTTGACAGAAGTAAAGTCTTGTGTGTAATGAGCACATGGTGTGTTTTTCTGGCAAAAATCATGAAGAAACTTGCTTTCTTAATTCTGCTGTATGGCCTGTCCAGAAATGAATGTGTATTTGCTAGTGCTCTTGTGTGTGACAGTGAACTGTAGTCAACATACATGCATTGTTAGACCAACTTACCATTACCTACTGTGTCTATTAGGTATCTGTTGTGGAAGGTTTCATTGGCTGTTTTTATAGTAATCCACTAAGCTCAACTTGACCAAAAATTCAGACTTTTAGTATTTTATTGTCATTGTTTGGAACATTTAGTTTTTGGAATTATGGGGTTCGTTTACAACTACATCTGCATGGATCCGATTTTTGTTATTAAAAAAAAACAAAAAAAAATCAGTGCACGTGTGTTTGGAATTACTGTTCTATTTTTAGACTTGATGCAAGATTTATTTGAACTTGTATTATTTGGTTTATTCAGACTATTGTCCTCATTGTTATCTACACAGCGTTTCGACTGATGTGCCCTCTGGCCTTCTTCAAAGAAATATTATTGAAAAAAATTTTTTTTAAAAATCAAGACACTTATTATCTATTCAATCTGCTGTCCTGGTTACGTCAAAATTCTTCTTCATTCAGTAATTCTTCAGGATGTGTAACTATGAGCAAATATAATTATACTCTAAATCTGTCTATATATATATATATATATATAAAAGGCAGTTGGTGCGTACGTAAGTATGTTCGGTTGAAACTACAAAAATAAAACAATTAACGACAAAGTTATTATATATATATATATATATATATACACACACACACACACACACTAAATATCGCCAGTTCCTGCTTTTTATGTGAAAATAATGAAGATTTGATTTATATTTGAAGATATCTACAAATTAAAATATACTTAGAAAAAGTACTAAAATTCTACTTAAAAATATCCAGCATTTTTAAATCTCAAAAGTAAACAAATCAATACACCAGGGTTTGTTTTGCACCCCCCTTCTACCCTGGCAATGCTGGGTAGCCACTTCTAGTTTATATATAAAAGTTTCTGGCAAACAGATGCACACACACACACACAAAACTAGTTTCTTACCTTCTTCCCCGGTGAAAAGAATTTCAAAATTGCGACACCAATCAGGAATGTCAAAATGTTTTGTTGCTTTGTATGACTGAAAAGAAAGAAAGAAAAAAGAAAATTAAAATGGAAATTAAAAGTTCTCAGCCAAAACTGAAACTCACTTCACAGGAAAAATTCAATCAAATCTAAAATTTGAGTAAAACTTTTCTCTTGGAATTCCAACTTCAGAAATTATTTCAAACTGGATCAGATTAAATCCAAGGGATTTTTTTTCCTGTTCACATTTTTAACTGAACTATTGGACTCTCATATGTCGAGATCGATAGGAGATTCCATCATATATATATGTGCGTGTGTGTTGGGCACCTCACATGGTGTAATGGTTAGCAAGCTAGATTTGCCGACAATTGCTAGTGAGTTTGATTCTCATTGGGCACCCCATACTTCTGGCCTTGTGCTACATCTAAGCTAAGCTTACTAAATAACTATATATATATATATATAATATATATATATATATATATGTGTGTGTGTGTGTGTGTAGTTGTTATTTTATTTAAGTGAATTCAGTTTTTGTTATTCAGTGTATCTATCTGAAAGCAAACATTGGAATTCATTGCTTAAAACATTGTGAATGTCTAGTTCATAAAAAATCAATTGTCATGTTTAGATCAATAAAACTATAAACCACAATTTTACCAGCAGTTCCCAATTTGTGGTTTTCAAGTGTCTAGAAATAAGATTAAAAATAAATAGATAGAATAACAATAATAATAAGAATAATGATAACAATAATAATCCTCCCATTTTATGAGAGTCAACTATAAACTTTTGATTGCCCAACATCAGAGTCAAGAGGATGATTATCCACAATAAAACTTCTCAATAGACTTTCAAAATTCAACATTATTCTTCTTCTTCTTCTTCTTCTTCTTCTTCTTAGCATTACAGAATATATCACATGATCAGCCAATAAAATAAATGAATTTTTAAAAAGTCATAAAATCAGGGAAATATTAACACAAATAAATATTAGAGAAGTAGGAAGGGTGAAATTCTTTAAAACTAAAATCTTTTTTTTTTTTTTTTTAAGATTTCTAAAGATTCCAAAGAGTACTTGCTGGCATGGCTGAAGTGGTAGGATGAGATATTGAATGATAAAGGTTTGATACATAATTAGGGTGGGTCATTTAAGTTAAGTATCCAAATAATGGAAAGAGATATTTTCATTTCAAAACCCAAACAAAAGACCCCTTCTATCAAACGATCAGTCTATTACTTAAAAATTCTTGCTAGATTTAACAGACAGAACAAATTGGTTTGTTGTTTTGTTTTATGGCATATCAATCCTTTTTGGGTTATTTAATGCTGTATTTGTAAGACGCGCAGTCTTAAACCAATTGTGGAAACAACATCCCACAAGAAAGCATCTATACGGCCACCTGTCCCCTATCACACAAACCATCTGAGTAAGAGGAACATAGGCATGTTGGACACTGCTGGAGAAGCAAGGACGAACTCATAAGTGACATTCTCCTGTGGAAACCTACACATGGGCATGCCAATGTGGGCTGCCCAAGAAGGACCTACACTGATCAGCTCTGTGTGGATTCTGAATGCAGGGACAATGACCAATAGGGATGGTCGTCGAGAGATTATCATGGATATCCGTGCAACCAGCACAATTTGATGATGATGACAATGAATGCTGAATAAAGTCATTCTGATAAACAAAGGACTTCAGGTTGCTTACAGTACCTGTTGTTGCTTAAGTGGTCACCCAATTAAGTATTGAACAGGCTCAACGTACTTAACTTTGGTGATCTAGTGGGAACCGGTGCTTTCATTGCGACTTGACTGTAATCGAACAAATTGGATTTGATTGTTATGAAACGTTAAAAAAGAAAAAAAAAATCTGCAGAATGTTTATTTTATGATTTAACCCTTTGATCCCATTACACAGGTACACTAGTGGTACTTTTATTCTCCCACCCACATGCACACCATAGCATCGGTTCACTAGTGCAGAGATCATACTCAAATGGCAGGGAGTAAATTTAGGTTCTGAAGCTGGTAATCTGAACATTAGTTACATAAATGAGAGTAACCCCCCCCCTTGTTTATTTCACTTTGAGGAAGCCATATGTTTTGGTTGGCCATTTTCATTTCACCGTAAATCTACACAGAAATTACGAATTTGTTTGAATCAATACAACTGCATGTTTTAACACAAAAATATCATAAAATGTGTTCTTAATAACAATTAAGTTAATTTCAAATAATACGCAAGCACAATTAAGAATACATTTTATGATATTTTCATGTCAAAACATGCAGTTGTATTGATTCGAACAAATTCGCATTTTCAGTGTAGATTTACGGTGAAATGAAAATGGCCAACCAAAATATATGGCTTCCTCAAAGTGAAACAAACAAGGGGAGATTTATCTCAAAGAGTTTAAATATGAATTTATATTTATTTTTTCCATGAGCAGATATGAAACTTTATTTAGAAAATTTCAGACTTATGATGATAATTTATTCTAAGGTAAATAAGAAACACTGAATAAGGACTGAGGATACAGTGGCCAGAATATTGTGTTTATACATACCACAATAAAGATGGGGACAGCAGTCAGAAATATCAAAGATATTCACATCAAGTCTCATCTCATAAATACAGACAAATAATTATGAACTACTATTGTGAAATAAATTAATTTATATCATTGCTGATATTACACTTTATACATTCAAGTATTTAAATCTATAATTTAAAAAATTGAATGAATTGAAGGTTATTTCCTATAAGTCTAACATAAACAAAGGGAACCACCTTGACTGATAATTATTTATTTATTCATTGATCTACAAGGAAAAAAGAAGATGGGGTTGGTTTAGAGTTTTAGGGTTAGTTTAATGGGAAAATAAATAAATAATTTATCAGTCAAAAGTGGTTCCCCTTTGTTTATGTTAGACTTAGGAAATAATCAAATTGAATTTATTGAAAAAAAGTTGTTGACACAATACTAAATGATCTCTTCTCTTGAATTAGTAAATATCAAAAAAAAAAAACAAACAAAAAGCTTCAGAGGTTATCAAGTGCAAAATATACTCATGAAGTTTGAAGAACTAAATGGAAAGAGTTAATAAAAGGAGGTGTTACTGTGTCAAAAGAAGTATAAATAGTTATTTAGTCCTGTCATGGTGTAATGGTTAGCAAGCTAGTCTCGAAAATCCCTTACTACTGAAAACTGAGTTCAATCCTTGCTGGATGCCCCATACTTGTTACCTTGTGTCAAATCCTACCTGTAGGGTAAATAATTCTTTTTAACACTGTACTCAGTGATCTCTTCTTAAAATTTGAACAAATCAATTATTTTGCATTTATTGTATTTACAAGTGCATAAGGGGCCGCTAAACTGATGTGAAAACCCTTGTCAGATATTTAATATCAATGGATTAAAAGATTCTTCATAAAAAAAAAAATCTTTAAAAATTGTAACCAGATTTTTCTCTGAATTTAATAAGGTTATCTCCCTTGATGAGTTGTGCAACTTGACACCGTGAAAAAAATGTTTTGTGATCAACGTGAGACATTAGTGAGAATTATATGGTACCAATCAACTATCATTTCACAACGTTTTCCAAATTTTTCATAGTTCATTTTCTATGATATTGATAAAAGAAAGATTCCATGAAATGAACATATTAAAAATGCAAGTTTTTAAGAATTTTGGGGAGGATTTGTGAGTTTGTGAAAAGTTTATTTAAGAAGTTTTAATTTCAACTTAGGTGTTGAATTAAAACGACAACCAGGTTAAAGGGAGATAACTTAGATTTTATTATTCACAATATTATAAGAGATATCGATTGCTATCGAAGGGAACGTTTTAAATGATTCTCAAATTTCTATATGTGAACAGATTTTTTTAAAAAAAAGTGCTTTTGATTATGCTTAATGGTAAAATACGAAAACTTTGCAGATGTTTATAATATTAGAATGATCCAAAAATTGAATTGGTGTACAAAATCAACACTTTTAACAAAATATCAGTTTTTAATCTTTTGTTTTGAAAGAAAAATCTGAAAAATGAAATAGAAAAAAAAACAAAAAAAAAAAAACTACGGGGATGATAGTTTATATAATAATAAGTGTGGCATTTTTTTTTTTGTTTCTTTATTCATTTATCTGTAATTTTTGCTAGGATGAAAATGTACAGGGTAGTCCGAAAGTCTTGTCACTCCCTACATATTTTTAGTGGTAAAATAATTACATAATTCAACCTGAAATTCTAGAAAATAATTTATTTTTTAAAGATTTATTTTTAGAGGTAAAATAGTTATATAACTTATATATAATATTAATAAAACAAAAAATAATGAACATTTAAACAATAACTAGGGGTTACAAGACTTTCTGATCACCCTGTCATATCTGTGCACATTGTTTAAAGTGAAAGTGCTGCTCCCCAGTACTTCTGCCTACAATCAAAGTGTAGTATCTGTACAAGTAGAAATCCAATTAAATATATCACAAAGAAAAATTAAATTAAAATAATTATATATAAGTCGTCGGGGCGGCCTAATGTCGGTATGAGCCATACAGTGAGGAGTCTATCCCCTTTTCACTAGCGCTAGACCAAGGAGATTGTTTTTTTGAGGTGGAGCGCCACACCTACCATCAGCTCCTTACTTTACCGCACAGATCCATGTGCTACTCATATGCTGAGTTGGCGAGGGCCAGTATCGAACTAGGAACCTTGTGATTTCTAGCCGAATGCTCTACCGACTGAGCTAACCCGGCCCTGTATATATTAATATATATATATATATATATATATATATATAAATTATCAGGTTAGTTGTGTTTAATGATTCTAAACTGGGTCTTTTTTAACAATGGAATATTAAAATTGGTATAGTCCCAGTTGAGAGCTCAATGTATAATAATTCTGGAATTATATACGGAGCAACACTCTTAAATGAGACCTAATGAGAGTTACAGCATTAAGCGAACATATCCACTATAATCTATAACTCTTTACACTTGACTACCTGCCTGAAATCATTCCTGAATATAAACAACTGCCCCTCAAGTAATTATGAGAATGGGAGGCCAGAACTTATTCTAGCATCTCCAAAAGATATAAAAGAATCTCCATTTCTGATACTATATTTATAAGAGTGCTCAGTATTGGTGATAGAGTATATATATATATATAAGTTAGGATAGTGTAAACACAGTGTCAACAGCAGTTACTGATTTCATTTCTGGTATATGCAATCATCTGATTTGGTTTATGTCTATGCTATCCTAACTTAATGAATATATATATATATATATATATATATATATATATATATATAATGTACCTGTTTTGATTTGTTTTTTCTTATTTCATATTCCTTTTTTTAGGAAATATGACATTTTCTACTCTTTAAAAATAATAAATCTTTTCATCTACATATAGTTTTTTAAAATAACTGTCAAATTTTCATAACAACAGATACTACTCTCCAATCCAAGATAAAAGTGTGTATTAATTTTTGATGGGAACTATGCTTGCATGAAATAAAAGTCTTGATTACTGATCATAAATTCTTTCAGCAGGGATAATATCTTTAGTGGCAGTGCCATTCCACCTGGCCCTCAGGTGACAAGGTGGGGGTCAATGTTATGATGATGCCAAGTCCACTTGCTTTTGGCCAAGAGCAAACATTTGGCACCAACAATAGACTGGACACATCATTTGATGGTAGAGTAAATTTAATAAACAGCCTAAAGTGAAAGTGAAAGTGAGAGAAGACATCAAAACAAGAGGATCATTTACATTCTCAAGAGTAATAGAATCCAATTTACAGGGATCTCAGTCGAGAGACATTCATACAATGTCAAAAGCAATTGTTTTATCAACAGTATTGAAGATTCATTATCAATCTTGATTAACAATTGTGAAGAGATTCAGATAAGCTGATTGCTTTTCAATATATATATATATATATATATAACAAGATAGAAAGAGGGACCCAGTTGATAGATAGTGCTAAATAAGGTTTCAACTCTCCTGGTGGTCAGACTTATTTTATTTGCAAAATCTCATTTCTTGGTGCATTTTGCAGAGTGAGACCAAGTAGAGGAAAATAACAATGAGAGTATTAAGGATTTTACATGCATCAGTTCTATGGATTGCACAAAGAATGGAATAACAGTTTGATTCTACCAACAGATAACAAAACTGTAAAAATATTCCACCAACACTCTTCTGAAACTCATACTTTGAGATGCAATTAGGATTTTGGAGATGTAGTGAACGTAGTCTGTCCCCCCCCCCCGACAATGTCCTTCATGAATTTAGTTTCTTTGTCTAATGGCATATTGACCATAGTGGGTTATTTAATGCCAGAGCCATCCTTGTAGAAGAACGGTAGAGATACTATTTAACCTATAGCTAGGGGAATTTAGGGGTTTATCCCTTTACCAAGGGTATTAGTCCGAAAGTGAACATAATAGTGGATTTTGAACTGGATTTGGGAGAGACTCATTGACAACTGGTTATGTTTCTTTGTTTAATGGCATATCAACCATCCTGGGTTATTTAATGCCAAAGCCATCCTTGTAGAAGAACAGTAGTGGTACTATTTAACCCATAGCTGGGAGGATGATGGGGTTCATACCTTTCCCAAGGGTATTAGTCTGAAAATGAACGTAATAGGGTGACTGGAGTTTGAACTTGCTTACTACCATGTTGCAGTCCAGTGTGTTAGCCATGTTAATATTTATTTTGTCAATATTTAGGGTTTGGTTTGGTACCTATGTTTAATGCCGAAACATTCTTGTAGAAGAACAGTAGAGATACTATTTAACCTATATTTATAGGAGGATTTTGGGGATCATACCTTTCCCAAGGGTATTAGTCTGAAAGTGAACAAAATAGTGCAACTGAATTTCAAACTTGCTTACTATGATTTCACAATCCAGCACATTAACCACTACACCATGAGGACTCCCAACATCTGACGACTCTGCAGGTCATGATGTATTAAGCGTTATTTCCTCTTGAATTTAAAAAATGTTTTATAACATTGTTAGCAAATAATAGTTTCTGTTAGTAACAATTCCTTTTTATTTTAAAGAAATTTACTTTTGATTGAAAGAATAAATTATGCAAGTTATACATAATTAATTCTTGCAAAATCATTATCCTGTTAATGTGGCTGGTCACGTCAAGCCCTAGCACCTATATGATTTTCCCAACCCTATTGCCCTTATGGCAAGCCCCAACCCCTTTTTATCATATGGGTGCTAGAAGGCGGTAGCTGCGGGTCTACGTATCCTGGGAATGACGTTAAACTCTATCTGATGGTGAGGTTCCAGTTTTGGAGGTTTAGGGAATGTGGAGCACCCATTCATCACCATTGCTCCCTGGTCCACTCTGACCCGGAGTGGTAGTACCTGTTAGGGTCCCATCTATGGGTTGAATAGAAAAACATAAGTTGATAAACAAAATTGTATTATCCATTAAGAATTGATTTATTTCAAAACTTTATCGGCATTAAATGACCCACTGAGGTTGATATGCCGTAAAACAAAACAAACAAATACCAAATGTTAATGTGGCACTATTTTTAAAGTAGAGGATTATTGGGATGATTTTTTTATTTATTTGTTTTACCTAATACAAATTAAGGTGCTTGTTGTGTGATGGTTATCATCATAAGAAATGGACATGTTGACTAGAGTTTGAATCCTGGACAAGGCTGCTTGCATTTCATATAATGGTAATACCTTTGGGAAAGGTATGAATCCAACTATTCTCCCTCCAGGTATGGACAAATAAAAGGGTATAATGGGCTCTTTACCCTTGGTTAGACAAACGGACTAGGAGAACGAAAACTCTGAATTCAAACCTGTTAAGTATTAAAAACCTTGGAAAAGGTATGAATCTAATTATTCTCGCTCCAGCTATAGGTAATTAGTAGAGCAGACTGGGCTCTTTAACTTTGGTATGGCAATTAATATAGGAGAACAAAACTCAAACCAGTCAAGTGTTAATAACCTTGGAAAAAGGTATGAATCCAACTATTATCCTTCTTGCTATGGGTAAATAGTAGACAGACTGGGCTCTTTAATAATAATATGGTAACCGATCTAGGAGAAGGAAAACTCTGAATTCAAACCTGTTAAACTCCACTTGAGAAATTGACCTAGTATTACATCCTGCTTGTGTGGAGGGGTTTGATGAATATAGATATATCAATTGAAATAAAACTCTGAATTCAAACCTGTTAAACTCTGCTTAAAAATGACCTTGAGTCCCATTCTGCCCGTGAAGGAGGGGTTGGGTGAATACATATAAAGAGAGAATTAATATGAAAATTGGCTGAAAAAGGCAAAAGCTTAATTGGTTCCAAGTTTTGTGAAACTTGAAAATGTATGTAAATTCTATTTTTGTTGATGGCTGACAGCTGACAATGTGTTGGCACAATAGATAAGAAGTGGATTGCAAAACAAAAGGTTCAAAAGTAAGTGAATAGAAGAATCCAAATCAATCATGCGTGTATGTGTGTGTGGATGGGGGTGGGGGTGGAATGTGCAAGGGGCACTTGTAGGGCAATGAACCATTGGTCATAATTCAAAAGTTGGTTTGGCTTATTATCATAGATAAGAAAACTTTTAACTCTTTGGCCTTCAGGTTGCGATCAGAGTATGGTATCTGTCATCATCTTCATCAGGTTGCGCTGGCAGCATGGATACCCATGTCTCTCTCTCTCTCTCTCACCAAATGTACCTGTTGGTTATCGCCCCTGGCAGGTCCTCCACATAGCATCCCAAACTTGCACAGAGCTGATTAATGTATATTTTTACTGGTTGGCCTACACTGGTGTGTCCATGTATATGTGTCCACAGGAGAATGTCGCTTATGAGTTTGTCCTTAAAATGAGGTGTACTTGGTTCTGGGAATTCTTACTTTGAAGCAGTATCTCCCCATTGCGCCCAAGGGGAGCAACTGTGTAGTCTGACACTTTTGTGATATTGATCATGAGAACTGTACAATTTTGTCCTTACCAACATGTATGTATGTACACACATACACACACAACACACAAGTCCCAACACACAAAACATCGGCACACAAACACACACACACACACAACACAAATACTAAACTGGCTAAGTTTTGCATAATATTTGTCTGAATTTTTAAGATGAGGCTTGATAATTTGTACTATTGAGATTTTTTACTGTTGTCCTCATCTTTATTGTTATATAAACATTTTGGCTGATGTGCCCTCTAGCCTTCTCCAGGTGATTTTTATGTACTAATTCAGAGGAGACGTAAGTAAACAAGAAAAACTTGTATTATTTGGTCTATTGTCTCATCTTTATTATTATATACACAATGTTTCTGCTGATATTCCCTCCGGCCTTTTTTCAGGTGTTTCTTGTCAAACTCAGGAACCTTCTTGTCATAAATGGTAGTATTCAAGGAACTTTGAACCGATCCCTTTATTTAATCCATGGAGGTAGACTGTTCTCATTCGATTAACCATGACCGAAACGTTGTGTATATAACAATAAAGATGAGGACAATATACCTAAAAAATCCAAACAATACCAATTATGAAGCCTCATCTCAAAAATTCAGAGAAAGAAAAAACTTCTGATTACATATCTGATTTCCTGATTGAAAATCATTTTTTTTTTTCACATTGACAGGATGTAAATAATTTCATTCCCATATGACTCACTCCTAATACGAGACAGCTCTTATTTTTAGACTTTGTCTAAAGCCAATGGGTTGAGGATAAAGATCACAGGCTTCTTTCATTCATGAAAAGTAGACAGTGTTCTACATTGGCCAAAAATTTGGCATCAAAATGATAGCCAGAATTCATTTGAAAAGAAGTAGCGGTAAGTGAGTGGGGGTAGAGGGTGGAAAGTAAGAAACAAGAAAAACTGGATAGTTTCCCTATCATTTTACTTATAAATGACATTGTAGATTTAATGTTGAAAAAGTCAAGCTAATTTCAATATGACAAGAAAGAGAGAATTCTTTTAGTTGTCTCCCTTAAAGATCTCTATTCTTAGATTGATAAGGATTTGCCAAATATACATTACAGGGTGGTCTGAAAGTCTTGTCACCCCCTACAGATTGTTTTAAAAGACTAGCAAGAATATGTGCCCTTCGTGCTTAAGTATCTAAGTTTTAATGCAATGAAATATATTAAATCAGAAAGACAAATGAAATTAGATAAGAACACATATAAAAGGATTACTAAATTAATTATATCTTAATTGTTTTTTTATATAAAATCATTCATAGGATTGATTTTAATACATTGGAGAATAAAACAATGATATTAGAGATCAAAACTCCAGTACTTGCACCCAAGAGCCAGGTTGTATTGGGATTTATGTGAGTAGTAAGTACGTGGTGTGGATGTCCATTGGCTTCCCTGGAGCTTATCTGCTCTTTAACAAATAAATAACACATTGAGATAACTTGCAGTTTTAGCTTAAGTGATAGAATCTAGGTTGATGCTTATCTTAGTAAAGAGAAACTGATTTTAAATTACCCTGTCAGTGGAGCTTAGAATATGCTAACTATATCCCAACCCCCAAAGGCATCCTAGTATGAGACAAAACAGTATCTGATGGTGAGGCTCTAGTTCTGGAACTCTGGGGAGTGTAGAGTACCTTTTTGTTGGCATTACTCTCAGATCCACTATAACTAGTAGTAGTAGTACCTGTTAGGGTCCCATCTATAGGATTACGGTTGTCTCATTGAAAGCACCAGTTCCCACTAAATCACTGAAGTTAAGCAACCTGTTCAGTACTTAATTAGGTGACCACTTAAGCAACAGCAGGTATTCTAAGCAACCTGAGTTGTTTATCAAATGACTTGATAGCATTAAATGACCTGAAAATGGTTGATATACCATAGAATAAAACAACCACAACTATTCATGGACGAAATAGATTGGTTTGCAAATTATTTATAATCGATAGGAATACTTGATATCATATAACCGTGTGAAAAAAAGTATTGAGAAATTACACAAAAGATGTAAATATAAACATACAATGTATGCAATTCTCTAACCTCTAGGCATAAAATAACCCCAAATGGGTTGACATGCCATCAAAATCAATCCATCACAGCAATGCAAAATATTTAATTTCTTTATGAACACCCTGTACTTAATAAGTAACAAGACTTATTAAGTACAGGGTGTTCATAAAGACTTACAGAAGTTTTGAAATTTAAAACTTAATAATTCACATTGTACAAATGATAAGCTGTGACATAGTTTTGGTTACAGACAGAAATACACCCAATCCTATTAATAGATACTATATATAGAAAACAGTATAACTAAACAGGGTGTTCATAAAGTCTTACAGAAGTTTTAAAATATAAAATTTAATAATTCACATTGTACAAATGATAGAATCATTTAGTAAAAACCATATGGAAGTTCAACTCTTGTAGATTTATTTTTTATGCATATTTTGATTATTGCATTTCAACATTTCAAATCTGCAGCAGGACTTTATAGACACTCTGTATTGTAGAAATCTTCTCAGAATTTTATCTTTTTGCTTTCGGTGGAGGGGACAGTTCTTAGGATATTGCCAATCCTTATTTTTGGGAGGATTAAGACCAATAATAAGAAGGACTTGTACAGCATCACCATTAATCACTTTTTCCTGTCTCTGACCATTTTGTACCAGCAAGAAGATCTTATAAGATAATGTGTGGGGAGAGAGAGAGAGAGAGAGAGAGAGAGAGAGAGAGAGAGAGAGAGAGAGAGAGAGTTGAAGAGTTTACCTTAAAAGATTGAGAAAAGAATGAGAGACAAAAACAAAAATAGTTGTATAATAAAAAGAAAAAAACAATCTTACACTTTGCAATAATTTGTATCGGTTGACTTTAATCTGTAATTTGTCATGCGCCCTTCTGAGATGCAGCTGTCGGATTTCGTGGTTGAAGAATGCTTGTTTGTCCTGGAATGTCTCAGATCCACCTGAAAATAAAGGAGACAGAGAGAAAGAGAATGAAATAAAAATGAAATAAAGATTTAAAAAAAAAAACATAAAAAAGATTTAACTGATGCTTTTATTTTCTTTAATGTTTTAGAAAACACTAAGAAAAGGGACACATGTTAGTTTCTCCCAAATCAAAGATTTACTTCAAACAAGTACAGGCAAGAACAAATAGACTTCATTGTAATGGACTAAACAAAATGGTTGACATGTTGGAAGCTGGATTCAAAGTTCAAATAATCAAAGACAAAGTGATCCGGTTTCTGGGATCCACACAATCTAAATATTGATACTCGTATTCCTTAGTTGACCGTCATCATCTTGCAACACCCTCTGGTTAAAAATGTGAGTGTCAAAATCTTCCAAGATGAAATCCAAAAATGTAAATCCTGATTATCAGGTGCTGCTTATCTGTCAATTTCTTATTTTTTATGAGTGTCATCACCTCAGCAAAATTATGGACCATTCCGTTTTTATTATAAAGAAAGAAAAGGAAGAAAAAGGACATACTACACAGAAAAAATATAATAAAAAAAGAAAGAAAGAGGGTAGGGGAAAGATAGAGAGAAGGGGTGAGTGCGCAGAAACAGTAACGCTAATCTGTTTCAATTGAACATAATCAAAAGATAAAAAGAAGGAAAGAAAGAAAAAAGAGTGAGAGAGTTAAATCAAGATTATTATACTTTTTAATTATTGAACTATTTGCAATAGCTCTTAAGTAAACATATCAAACATTGTAATAATTAAATTATCATACAGGTTCTACTAGTTTTATCTTTATTGTTTCAATTTGTTAGGGAAAGAATCTTTATGATGATTGATGTCCCAAGGATCTTGCCAACTCATCCTGAAAGGTACCCTGGGTATGACGTTAAATGGCATCTAGTATTGTGGTTCCAATTCTGAAGCTCTGGGGGAATATGCAGCAACCCTTCATTAACATTAATCCTAGGACCACCCTGACCTGGTGTGGTAGGACCTGTTAGTATCTATGAGTCAAATAGATCCATTTGCAAGTTAATGATAATTATTTTTACCAGTTTATCAACCCTATAACATGTAAGGAAGTTATATTTAAAATTGGAAGGCTTAAAGCAACCTCCCAACGTAGGTACAAGTGTGTACATAAAAACATTCCGACAAAGGTGTAAAATGATAATATTTATTCTGTAAGTAACGGAGTAACACATACAAGACAAAGATATACAAAACAGATACATAACGCTCTATAAGAGGAAATAGGTGTATGACTTGCATCGTTAGGAATGTCACTTACTGGTAGCTGATTTGGGGGGCTTTGCTGACAATGACCTCCACCCACCCTCACCCAAAAATACCAACACCACCTATCGGCGAACACAGCAGCAAGGAAAGATAACCTAACAACCCAAGTAAATATTTACCTACAAACTATTTACTTACAAATCATATATATAAAAAAAGAAAAAAGTTTTGGCAATGAATAATCCACAAGGGTTGATGTTACGTTGTAATACTCATGGTACTAAAACGATACAAGCACCGTAGTCCTCTTTTCTTTCTTGGTACTAAAACTCCGATAAAAAATCTTAACACGAGAAACATGTCGTCACAACTCCCAGCCTTTATTAACGTGCTCGTCTAGTGGCTTCTACCAGGGAGGAAGGGAGGCAGAGAGAACGAGAGAGAGAGAACACTACTAGATTACTGGCCTCTCATGGGGGACCCAATGTCAGGTCCGTACCCTACGACATCCGTAGGCAAAAAGAGGACGAAGCCTTTCTTCCTTCCCCCACGTCACCATGTGACTTCCGGTCAACACCCGACTTCCGGTCAACACCCGACTTCCGCTTGCCCCTCAATTCTTCGTTCGGGGTCACGCTACGGTCAAAACCATCGCTCTCCTCTTTTGGGTCATCACTATTTTTTAAGCCTTTGTTATTTATTCCTCCTCCTTCCATTAGCAGTTCTAGCTCACACAAGTCATATTGCAACATTGATATGTCATTAAATAAAATAACCAACCAACCCACCATCATCTTGAAAGAGATTGGTGTATCAATTTTATTACTAAAACAATGACCTCCATCCACCCTCACCCGGAACATAATAAAAACAACAGTTTCTTAATGACAAGTGAAGTTCTCAAGTAATGACAACTTAATGAAGTGAAGTTTCTTAATGACAAGTGAAGTTCTCAACCAAGTAACCTTATGACAATATGTTCCATAAGGGATAAACATTGCCTATCAATACACAATAAAACATATTTTGACTGAATGCAAAAACCTCAGTTGCACTTGAAGTAAGTTCTACAATGTTAACAACATGAACAAACTATTTGGAAAAATAGATCCTAAAAACATATTGAACTTTCTGAAAAGAACTGGTCTCCTATCAAGGATGTAGGCTCATAGACCTACAAAAATTACTAAACAGCAGAAATCCTGATTTCAGCAGATAACTAAACATAAATTGTTATATATACCCAATTACAAATAGAAAAAATCTAAAATGATAAAATAGCTACACACATAATAGATATACCTCACAAAGAAGAATAAAACAAAAACGTTTTTGGTATAAAATAAACCAATGGGTTGACATGCTATAAAATCCAGCCAACCAACCATTGCCTATCATTTTTAGCAAGAGAGTAAAAATTAACAGTAAAACTGTGGAAAATTACAGTTGGGTTCAAATAGTTTGATTGGCCGGTCTTGAACTCAAGTTCGTTGGAACGAGGCTTCTCATTGGCTTAGATCATGTGACCAGGCGACACTGGGAAAGTAGAATTAGAAGTTAGTTGAGTGAAGTCTGGCTGCCCATTTAGGCAAAATATTTTTTTCCATCTCTGCTCCCCACCCCCACATGCATGTGCAGATAAAAATACATGGGGGAGGGGGAGTTGTGTGTGCACACAAGAATATGTCTCTGTTGTTGTTTTCTGATTAACGAAGACTAAAGAGAACCCCTCCCCCCCCAGCCAAAGAGATGAAATCTGACTTGATACGAACTAAGATATCAAAAAAGGGTTATGCAACAAGTATACAAAACAAATGAATTATCACGCTGTAAATTATCACTCAATAGATACAAATCCTAGCATTTCTAATCAGAGAAAATCAAATTACTTTTTGTCTTTCACTTTATAGGGTAACTTGTTTAAACATTTAAAATTTAGCACTCAAAAAATACCAGAGGAAATTGAATCATCTGATCCACATCTTTGCAGGTAATTGTATTTTCATTTATTAAACATTCAAAATGGTAAATTCTGGTAAAAAGCTGAAAGATTTGGTTCCTTGCCCAAGAATGAATTGGAGCTGTAAAAAGCAGGGTTGCTTCAAGTATTTCAATTCTATCACTTTATAAGGGCACTTAATCAATATTTTGATATTTTAAGAAAAATAAAAGCTTGGAAAAAGATTATGCTGAAAATTTATTGAATAGTAGTTTTGTTTATATTTTATTTTATTGTGATTTAATTATAAGTGCTTGTCATACATGAAGATTACATATGTAACAATTTCTATCTCTTGCATAATACACACACACACATATACCACACACATATATATATATATATATTATCATTATTATTATAGTATGTACAGAATTAACCTACTCGAGTTTCACCATAAGGATCTTCAGGGTTAAATCCACTGAATTAATCAAGATATTGATTAATTACAGCTAACTGCAGGAGTTTATGTTGTAGTTATAACTGTTAACAACAGATTCGCAGTCATCCCATATTTATATATATATATATATATATATATATATATATATAATATATATAAACAGGGTGCAGATGGTATTTGAGGACACATGAATTTTAGATTAATATTATATCATATTAACGTTTTCTTAATTTCTTTTTCAGAAATCAATAATGACAGATCCTATGTTAACAAATGAAATGAAAAGGCTGACTATGATTGTGGCATTAAAGGCTGATCATGGCGATTTAGAAATTGTACATTTTCTTAAAGTTTCAAGAACTTTTTGTACACAAGATTTGTAAAGAGTTAGAAAATGAAAATAACAACGTTATGCATGTAACAAAACGTAAAACGTACTCTGATTCAATGAGAATATTTGAATTTATTTACAAAGTGGATAATTGACAACAATCAAGGTCAATTACAAAAAAGTTGTATATGTGTGAAAGAACAATCAGAAATGTTGTTCATGAAGATATTGGATAGAAATTGGGTAATCTGAACCTTAGCTACATAAATGAGAGTAACCTCCTTGCTTCTTTCACTTTGAGGAAGCCATAGGTTTTGGTTGGCCATTTTCATTTCACCATAATCAATACAACTGCATGTTTTAAAACGAAATTATATCATAAAATGTGTTCTTAATAACAATTAAGTTCATTTCAAAAATGCACAAGCACAATTAAGAACACATTTTATGATATTTTTGTGTGAAAACATGCAGTTGTATTGATTCAAACAAATTCGTATTTTCAGTGTAGATTTAGTAAATGAAAATGACCGACCAAAACAAATGGCTTCCTCAAAGTGAAATAAACAAGGGGAGGTTACTCTCACTAATGTATCTAATGTTCAGAATACCAAAAATGTACGTGATGAAAAGAGGTCAATTCATTTCAGATAAAGGATAAGGAGTACTCCACATTCCCTAAAGCTCCAAAATTGGAACCTCACTATCAGAGTTTAATGTCATACCCAGGAACACTAAGACCCTCAGCCATCACTTTTTAGCACATATATGATAAAAAGGGTTGAGGCATGCCATAAGGGTAATAGGGTTAGGACAATCATATAGGTGCTAGGGCTTGACATGAACAGCTGATTGATCAAAAAATTTTTGACCGCCCATCTAATAAGGGCCAAAGTAGAGTGTTGCATGTCATCCCCCTATTTGTTCCTTAAACTTGTATTTTTCTTTTCTATGTTTATTTACCTTGTATGTATTTACTCGATTCCTCATAATGGACAAGATGCAAGATAAAGTCAATTTTTAAGTAGAGTTTAACATGTTTGAATTCCGAGTTTTCCTTCTCCTAGATTGGTTGCCATACCAAGGTTAAAGAATCCAGTCTGTCCTACTATTTTGAGTGGAGTTAACAGGTTTTTAATTCAGAGTTTTCCTTCTCTTAGCCATACCAATTTTTAAAAACCCAATCTGTCCTACTATTTACCCATAGCTGGAGGAGAAATAGTTGGATGTAGACATTTTCCAATGGTTTTAGCACTATGCAAAATGCAAAGTCTTGTCCAGGATTTGAACTCTGGTCACCGTGTTCATTCCTTATGACAATAACCATTGCACAATGTGTGCCTGTAAATGAATTAGACTATATAAACAATAAGTAAATAAGAAAAATTAATGGTAATCTCAGAAGTGTTTATTTCAATTCAAACAATGCCAGGTAAACCAACCAGGTAATAATTAATAAGAAATTTCCTAATAATATCATTGACAATGTTTAGAACACAAAATTGTTTGTCTCAAATTGAGGAAGGACATATTCTGTTTTGTTGTGTTTGGACGATGCATAGATATGACTGTCTTCGGCTCTGTTGATAATGGATTTCTTTTTTTCTTTTCTTTTTTATATATTTTCTTCATTTTTTTTTTTTTTGCTGTCAGACAAGAGGTTTTATGAAGCCAGAACAATTCTCTATATTGTTTGGTAGCAAAATCAAGAATTCAGGACGTCTTTCAATGTAGTCACAATGTTAGAGTTAATTAAACTACTTGCATGGACTTGTGTGACTAATATCATCTGAAGATGTATTGTTTGCTTCAATGAACTACACACACACACACACACACACACACACACACACAGAGAGCAGATTTCTTTTATTAGAAAGTTTCATGTTAGTCTTCCACAGTCACAACACTTAGATGTAAGCATTCCTGTCTGAGACAAACTAATCAACTTTATATCACAGAGAATTAAACAATTGAATCAAGGAACTGGTAACAGAAAGAGGGCTTTGGACTACGTGCCATTCTTCAGAGACCATGTGAGTCCATATAAGTACCTTGTCTAATTTTCTCAAAGCTTTGTCAGTAAAACTTTGCCAAGCTAACACCAGTGCACTTGTCTAAGGCTGAACTTAATTAGCAAAGTTCATGAGAGGTTTTTTTTATCAGGAAAAGTCATATTTGAACCAACATTCATACAGACCGGTTATTGGCAGTCGGCTTTTCTAAATCAGAAAAAAGTATTTGCATTGTTTAGAGTGACAGATTTCAAATATTGGCACAAGATCAAGATATTTGAAAACATCTCTCACATCTTATTATGCATATTATTCTGTTTTGGTTTGCAAATGAA
Organism: Doryteuthis pealeii; assembly: GCA_023376005.1. Lineage (NCBI taxonomy): Eukaryota > Metazoa > Mollusca > Cephalopoda > Myopsida > Loliginidae > Doryteuthis > Doryteuthis pealeii. The sequence goes on along the minus strand of CM042148.1, from coordinate 88,814,051 downwards.
AATATTTCTGACATACGTATTATGCTATTTGGTAGAAAGACACTTTTAATATTGAATATAAAAGACCAGCAAGATTATCCAGTATTGTCCAAATGAAAATAGCTTCTATATAGCTTTAAAAAAACAACAAAAAACTAATGTTACCTTGTTAGAAAAACATATAATCTAAAAGTAGAGGTGCAATGGTTAGAGTCATAGGAAATGGACTTGTTGACCCGAGTTCAACTCCTGGATGAGGCTGTTTGCATTTCACATAGCACTAATACTCTTGAGAAAGGTATGTATCCAACTACTCTTCCTCCAGCTATGGGCAAATAGTAGGACAGACTGGGCTTTTTAAACTTGGTTAAGCAACCATTCTAGAAGAAAGAAAACTCTGGAGTCAAACATGATAAACCGCTTAAAAATGGACCTTGTGTTGCATCTTGCTCATGTGGAGGACTTTATGATCCTCCCTCTGTGTTTCTCGGCTACTTATATTCCATACTTTTTAAGTAGGTTTTTGCTGAATTTTAACTGAAAACTAAATTTAAAAAAAAACCTTGGTGAGGCTCTGACTTTAAATCCTTGCATGATGAGAATGTCTACCATTGTAATATATCACCCATAAATAATTAGACCCCTACTAATTTCTTTTATAAGTCAAAGATACCAGGATTTTATTATTTCTAGTAGATCATTATACAATCAAAACAGATATTATTAGTTACTATTTATTACAGAACTCTACAACACAGAACTTCTGTAACCAAAAAGAAAACTGTACAAATATATATAAAGGTTCTTTACTATTTGATGTATGCATACTGTTCCCAAGGGTATTAGTGGTATGTGAAATACTACCAGCCTTGTCCAGGATTTGAACTTGTGTCATTATGTACATTTTTTATGATGATAACCATTACACCATGGATGCTTCCACTAGATTTTTTACTTAATATTGTACAAGATTAAAGCATACTTTCATGAAGTAAAGAGAATAGCATGTTAATCTGAATTTTCAGCTTAACATACTCCACCTCCCACCAAAGAAGAAAAGGAATTATCTCTGATGAATAAAATGTCTTAGCCTATTGTAAAAATAACTGGAGTTTTGGTCTTAGAAAAGAAAACAATTATTTTATTGAAGACAAAGGGATAGCCTTATAAAAAAAAAAGAAAGAAACCCCAAATACCATTGTTCACAAGATTTGACAGCAACAACTTCAGTTGGGAGTTGAATGTGTTGCGACTTTTTCCCCATTGGTTGATAAAATAAAAGCAGCCCTTAAAAATAAACCTCAAAAACCTAGTTTCCTAAAATGTAGAAAAGGTTGTAATGTAAAATCCCAGTGTTCATTTCAAATTCCTCAGATTATCCAATCCTGCAATAAATTTAGCTACACATTTTGTATTAAAAAGAAATAAAAACAGCAAATAAAGTTCCAGCTTCCGTTTAGCTTTTAGTTGGTTGGTTTGTTTTACGGCATATCAATCCTTATTGGGTTATTTAAAGCTTATAGTCAAGTCATGTTGAAAGCACCGGTTCCCACTAGATCACCAAAGTTAAACAGTGATGAGCCTGTTCAATACTTGGTTGGTTGTTTTGTTTTACAGCATATCAACCCTTTTCAGGTCATTTAATGCTGAATCAAGTCATTTTGATATCAGGTTGCTTATAGTACCTGCTGTTACTTAAGTGGTCCCCCCAATCAAATATGGGTGACCATTTAAGCAACAGCAGGTACTGTAAGTAAACCAAATATCAAAATGACTTGATTCAGCATTAAATGACCTGAAAATGGTTGATATGCCATAAAACTAAACAACCAACCAACCAACCAACCAACCAAGTATTGAACAGGCTCATCACTGTTTAACTTTGGTGACCTAGTGGGAACTGGTGCTTTCAACATGACTTGACTATAAGCTTTAAATAACCCAAAAAGGATTGATATGCCATTTAACTTTGGTGATCTAGTGGAACTGGTACTTTCAACATGACTTGACTATAAGCTTTAAATAACCCAAAAAGGGTTGATATGCCATAAAACAACCAACCAACCAACCAAGTATTGAACAGACTCATCAAAGTTTAACTTTGTTGACCTAGTGGGAACTGGTGCTTTCAACATGACTTGACTATAAGCTTTAAATAACCCAAAAAGGGTTGATATGCCATAAAACAACCAACCAACCAACCAACCAACCAGCCAGCCAAGTATTGAACAGACTCATCGCTGTTTAACTTTGTTGATCTTGTGGGAACTGGTGCTTTCAATGATTTAACCATAAGCTTTAGCTTTTTGGACAGAATATGAATTGAACAAAGTTTTATTGATAAATAAATGAAACCAGTTGGTTATTTCTTTAACTGATTTAGAAAAAAACAAAAAAACTTGTGCATTTCTAATTGTTTTGCTTTAACTCTTTCAATTTATTGACATCATCAGTTGATGGAAATAATTTTCTTTAGTTTTATTCTACACAATGGTCGACCCATTTAACTTTGATATTTTCTTAATAAAAAATGTGATTCAAAACAGAACATTAAACATTTTTTTTGTCAATTCAACAAATATTATGTCTAACTAATCTAACATTTATAATTCTCAATGGCAATCTCGGCTATTAAAAGTTAAAGGTGAATCAATGTCAAATTGATATTAGGGACAAATATTGTCTACAGAGATTTTCTTAATTGAAACAAAGTTGTATTATTTGATTTTTCAGACTATTGTCTTCATCTTTATTGTTATATACACTACATCTTGGCTGATGTGACTTCTGTCCTTCTTCTGGTGTTTCTTGTTGAACTTGGAAACCTTCTCTTCGAACATGGGAACCTTCTCTTTGAACCCAGGAATCTTCTCTTCGAACATGGGAATCTTCTCTTTGAACCCAGGAATCTTCTCTTCGAACATTGGAACCTTCTCTTTGAACCCAGGAATCTTCTCTTCAAACATTGGAACCTTCTCTTTGAAATGAGGAATCTTCTCTTCGAACATGGGAACCTTCTCTTTGAACCCAGGAATCTTCTCATCGAACATGGGAACCTTCTCATCGAACATGGGAACCTTCTCTTTGAACCCAGGAATCTTCTCTTCAAACTTGGGAACCTTCTTTTCGAACACAGGAGTCTTCATGGAACTTTGAACTGAATCCATTCAATCCATTGAGGTAGATAGTTCTCATTCCATTAACCATGCCGAAGTACAAGTGTTAAGTTATGTTAAATATTCTATGTTATTATCACCAAAGTCCAAATCACAGATATGTGCCATCCCTACTACTGTAAGTGAACCAGTGGATATCAGCCTCACTTAAAAGTTCATTGTGTTACATAATTATTAGATTCCTAATATTTATGTACAGTAGTGTAGAAACCAAAATGGCTGTTATAAGTTGCAGCCGGTGGCCTTGAAGGATGAGTGACAAGGCTTGACCTCATCCTGATCCTTCCGGTGGATACCGTGAGAATCGGTGGAGAAGACCCTCTTCCGGTTTAGATTAGAAAGAGATTTGTTTAGTCAGATCGGCCAAAAACTACGATGGTGGTAAGTCGTGTTATGCATGCTCCGACTCAATCTGCGCAGGTAGTCTGGTGGGGATTTCAGAATAAAATATGATCTAAGTTAAATCGAAGTCTTGTGTTATTATCTACCAATGACACATGGCTTCTGATAAAGAGAAATCCCCAATGGAAGACCAGACATAAAGTCCCCAAGACGAAGTCCAGACGCTAGAAGACGCTAGAAGAATAGAAGTAAGAAAGTAAGGAAAGAGAGTATACAACAATTGTTAACTATTATCATTAAAAGAATCAGTCACTTGATTATTATCATAAAAACAAAGTAGTAAAAACTAGAGTGTGACCTAATAAAATGTATGAAGATCTTGTTTGTTAATATTACCACTGATTATTGCCCAAAGGAGGTGCCCATGGTGTTGTAATGGTTATCGTCGTAGGAAATGGACACAGCAACACAAGTTCAAATCCTGGATGAGGCTGTTTGCATTTTACATAGCACTAATACTCTTGGGAAAAAGTATGCATCCAACTATTTTCCCTACAGCAATGGGTAAATAATAGGGCAGACTGGGTTCTTTAGCATTGGTATGGCAACCAATCTAGGAGAAGGAAAACTCTGAATTCAAAACTGTTAAACTTCACTTAAAAATTGACCTTATGTCACATCCTGTTCTTGTAGAGGGGTTAGTAAATACTTAAATAATAGTTTTTTCAGACCTATTAAACTTCACTTAAAAGCTGACCTTATGTCACATCCTGTTCTTGCAGAGGGATTAGTAAATACTTAAATAATAGTTTTTTCAGACCTATTAAACTTCACTTAAAAATTGACCTTATGTCACATCCTGTTCTTGCAGAGGGATTAGTAAATACTTAAATAATAGTTTTTTCAGACCTATTAAACTTCACTTAAAAATTGACCTTATGTCACATCCTGTTCTTGCAGAGGGATTAGTAAATACTTAAATAATAGTTTTTTCAGACCTATTAAACTTCACTTAAAAATTGACCTTATGTCACATCCTGTTCTTGCAGAGGGATTAGTAAATACTTAAATAATAGTTTTTTCAGACCTATTAAACTTCACTTAAAAATTGACCTTATGTCACATCCTGTTCTTGCAGAGGATTAGTAAATACTTAAATAATAGTTTTTCAGACCTATTGTTTCACATCCTACTTGTGCAGAGGGGTTGGTAAATACATATATGGATTTATCTTTTATAGTAATAATTACAGTTCATAACTATTTAGTGTAAATATTTAGGCAACAATTATTGTGAAATCACCAGCTTTAATCCAAGTCCTGACTTTTTACTCGGTGAAAGTATAGAATAAATGTTATGATAAAAATTAAGAAAGAACAATGAATGTTGAATACTGAAAGACACATTACATTAAAGGTTCAAATGTCCTCTTTCTGCAGCAAGAAAAAGAAAAAGTAGAAGTAAGCTTGAATAATCAAGAGACTAAATTGAAAATATTAATTAGTATATATGGACTATAATTGAAGAGAATTATCCGACAATTACATTAATTGATATTTCTTATAATATTTCTTCTTTATTTATGAAAGTGCTTAATTAACTTTCTGCTAATAATCAGAACTGCTATTTACTAAGTTTATCATTATCGACTCTATAAACATTTATACAAACATATTTATTACTTAGGAACCCACAATCCCAAATTCTCCTGACCTGTAATTATTAAATGTAAAGATTAGCTTAGTTTGGCACAAGGCCAGTGTTAAAAATCCTTTGTAAAAATTCAGTCACTATAAGGTGCTAACAGTGAAAAGTAGTAGAGATCTAGAGTCACCAGTCAAGTAGGTATTTACAGAATCAGCTTGTCACAGGTATGGTGTGACACAAGGTCGCAAATATGAGGCCTCAAGAGAAGATCAAACTTGCTATTCTGTAGTAATGGATCTGCAATACTAGCTTGCTAACCAGTATGGGATGTACCATGGTGTAAGGCAAGTAGTTAAGAATAAAGTGCTACCGAAAACCTGGTCTATTTAAGAAAAATCTTTAGAATAGTCCATTTCTAATGGGTAGAGTCGTCTATACCATTCTCTAAGAGTATGGGGAATCTAATAAGATCAAACTTGCTATTCTGTAGTAATGGATCTGCAAGACTAGATGGTGTGTACCGTGGTGTAAGGCAAGTAGTTAAGAATAAACTGCTACCGAAAACCTGGTCTATTTAAGAAAAATCTTTAGAATAGTCCATTTCTAACGGGTAGAGTGGTCTATACCATTCTCTAAGAGTATAGGGAATCTACTAAGAACTTAAATTCTTCTGAACTGTAGATTTACCTTCCCTAAAATTTTACAAGTATATAAATTCAGATATTCTTTTATATCTACATGAAAGTTTGTGTGTGTGTTTGTGTGATAGTTAATTTGAGATGATTTTGTAAAAACTATGTAACTATGTACTGGGCAATGCAAAGTCACCTTAATTAATGTTATTTTATTTTTCCAGACATCTTTTGTTTGTTAATTTGAATGCTTTTTCTAGCAACCAAGAAAATTCACATCTATTTCCATATGAGATGCTGAATGAAAATCCAATAATAATACTTTAATTAAAGAAAGACAGCCAGAAGGGTTTTTCAAGAGATCCATACAAGAAAAAAAAAAAAAAAGAAAGAATATTCAAAATTAAAAAAAGAAAAAGAAAGAGCCAACAAAAGAAAAGTATTAGTTACACCAAAATAACAATATTGAAACATAAATCCAAGTTGTAAATCTGTAAATAGAACAAAGGTCAAATGACAATATTGCGCCTAGGAACCTAACATTTTTAGTGACTCCTTTCCACAAATTGTTCTGGTTGACCTTATTTGACTCATGTTGGAGGTACATGGTGTAATGGTTAGAGTCATAGGAAATGGACTTGTCAACCTGAGTTCAAATCCTGACAAGGCTGTTTGCATTTCACATACCTCTAATACCCTTGGAAAGGTATGCATCCAACTACTCTCCTCCCAGCTATGGGTAAATAGAAGGACAAACTGGGCTCTTTGACATTGGCTATGTAACCAGTCTAGGAGAAGGAAAACTCTGAATTCAAACCTGTTAAACTCTGCTTAAGAAATTGACCTTGTGTCACATCCTGCTCATATGGAAGGGTTGAGTAAATACATATGTCATGTTAAACTCTGCTTAAGAAATTGACCTTGTGTCGCATTCTGCTTGTGTGGTGGGGTTGATGAATATATATTTGACTCATGTCGAACTACAAGACTTTCATAAAAAACAAAGTGAGATACCTATTATCATCTTCTCATGCTAGTAGCACAGATATCCATGACAATCTCTCACCAAGCGTCCCTATCATTAATTGCTCTTGAGAGGTTCTCTGTGCAGCATCCAGTATCCGCGCAGAGCTGGTTAATGTAGGTCTTTGCTGGACAGCCATCACTGGCATGCCCATGTGTTGGTTTCCACAAGTGGATGTCGCTTATAAGTTCATCCTTACTTCTCCAGCAGTACCCAGCATGTCTCGTTTGTCTCACTTGGAGGGTCAGTGAGATAGGTGGCAAGTGGCCGTGCAATCACTTTCTTGTAGGGTGTTATTTCCATGATTTGTTTAATATCACACGTAGCATTCTTGTGCAGCTTCCATCTAGCTTATTTCTTGGCACTTTGTTAGGGTCCAAGTGGTGAGATACTAGGGTGAGTCAAATATTTGGCAATATTTTGGTAGCATGAAGCAGAATTTGGCAGCTCCAGATGCTTTTGCCAAAGTTGTGAAAGTGATGAACCACACTGGAATATGAAATGCTGAGCTTGCCTGATACTCTCCAAGTGCTACTCACTCTATGGCTTGAAGCACTGCCTTGGAATCCACAGTTTTAGGCCTACCTGACATTGCCTAATCATTTTAGTTCTTGTAACCATCAAAATTTCTTGAACCATCTGGTTACTTTACTGTGATAAACTACACCTTCACCTTTTGCACAATAAAGGCTTTTGGTTACTTCTGCTGTTTTATGGCCAGTTCAAACTTGAAAATCATAAGTTCCTGAATTAAACTACATTGCACATTCATTGGTATGCGTTTCAAATCAGACATGGAGGAGAAAAATGAACATGTCATCTCCACAAAACTAACTCATACTGCAAAACTTTTGTTGTTTGGTTAAATGGCATATTAAATAGACACAATTTGGCAGCTGCAGATTTTTACAGAGGTCAAGAAGGTGACCAACCACACTGATCTGCTCGCCTGATACTCCCGAGTGCTACTCGTCAGATTTATCTCTACAAGCAAGGCATCATCAGAATCCATGCTTTTAGTCCTACATGACCTTCCTTGCCTGATCGTTGAGGTTCTTGTAACCCGATCAAAATTTCTTGAACCATCTGGTTACTGCATTGTGGTCAACTGCACTTTCACCTTTTACACAATAAAGGTTTTGGTTACTTCTGCTGTGTTATGGCCAAGTTCAAACTTGTAAATCATAAGTTCCTGAATTAGACTATGCTGCACATTCATCTGTGCAGTTTTCAAATAACACATGGAGTGAAACAATGCATGTGTCAGCACACCAACTACCATGATACTACCAACCACAGTGGGTACATTCCATAGCTTGAATGGCTTTGGTCATGTGATATACATGCCACAAACTAGCATGTACCAAAATAATGCGTGTCCTGGGTATGACATTAAACTGCATCTAGTGGTAAAGTTCCAATTCTGGAACTCTGGGTAATGTGGAGTACCACTTTATCACCATTACTCCCAGGTCCACCCTGACCTATAGTGGTATTACCTATTAGGGTCCCACCTATGAGTATTAAAAAAGTGCTTAAAAAAATAAGTTTGAAAAAAAAATTGATTACCCACAAGAACAAATCAAACAAAATAACTTTGGCATAAAATAACCGAACAAGGGTTGACATGCCAAAAAATTCAACCAACTAACCAACCAAAATATTGCAAAATTTTTGACTCACTCTAGTATTTAGATCCTCTTTCCATAAAGGAAACCTTTACATAAATCTAATTTAAGAAAATTTATTTTTTTGTATTTCATCTTCAAGCACATTGGGAATTTTATGGAAATATTTTCAGATCTTTTAAATTCATATTAAGATAGTTTTCTCTGTGGATATTTATCTGAAAGTTACATGTGTGTCCAACGCAAAAAAAAAAAAAACAAAAAAAAAAACGACAAGAAAGAAAAAATAATTTTTATATAATTTAATGTATAAACAATGTTTAGACCACTGTATCCTCCCTGCTTTCCTAAGATGTTCCCTGTGTATCTGAGCATAATAATGACTCATAGGGAACACCTGAGGAAGGCCGGAGGATACAACAGCTGAAACATTGTGTTTATACATATCACAATAAAGATGAGGACAGCAGTGAAACATCAAAATTATTCACATCAAGCCTCATTTAAAAAATACAGACAAATAAAGAAAAAAATTTACACACATAGTTTAACTGAAATTTATTTAATGCCAAGTTTGTCAATAACCCCAGAAAAAAGAAGAAGCCAGAAAGTTTTCTTTTATTTTCTTCTTGTATTTCTTTTATTGATAATAATATCATGCTGATTTGTAACGAGGAATCCAGTGAGGATTTCTGGTTGTTTTGCTGATCATCAAAACTGATGGGAAAATGACTATGTTGTTATTTGCAAAACAAAGGTTCATCTTTCCATTTATTTTAGGGCAGAGTCACACAAGTATAATGATGGTTTTTAATGGAGTTCCCTTCACATTTCTAACAAGACAGTTTTGCCAATTAAGCAAATATACCCCACAACATCTGATGAGGTTGGAGATGATGTAAATAATTACATAGCATTATTGCTTAGTTAGGACTATCAATCTGGACAAAGACATTGTAATCTATTAAAAAAAGGTAGAATTACTGAAATGTTCCTGCTTGACATTGTGATCTTTCTGTAATGTCAACATTTTTCAGTGGATTTCAATTACTCATCAAGATTTAAGATGATCCTTTCAAAATAAAACATTACCAAAAAGTTTTACTTACACACACCAACACACACACTATATATATATATATATATATATATATATGTACACACAAGGTGTGTCAAAAAAGTACCGAGATTTTTTTGTATTTTTTGACACACCAAGTATTCTGAAAAAAAAAAGAAGTTCCATTCATTCTTCATTTCTATCATGGTAAATACAGCTTTAAACTTGGTACTTTTTTTAACACACCTTGTATTCTGAAAAAAATAATGAATGGAACATTATTTTTTTTCAGAATACAAGGTGTGTCAAAAAGTACAAAAAATCTTGATACTTTTTTTCCACACTTATATATATATATATATATTATATATATATATATTTGGTGCGTAAAGTTTGATTCTAATTTTTAATTCTCTATAATAGTTAGTTAGAGTTCAGGTTCCGTATGGGAGCTCAATGTTTAATCACAAACTGAGCAAAGTTATTTGTGAATGAGGCCTTAATAGGGTCGAAATGGACATTCAGGGATTGGCATTTCTCGATTTGTTTAGCCTTACATTTGAACATACATGGCCAAACTCATTAATTATTAACATTAATTTCCCCACCTAGGGGTGATCATATTGCATTTTTTCTTTGTTCTTTTTTATTGGTAAAAATTTTTTTTCTTAACTAATATATATATATATATATATATATATATATATATATAAATGGATACCTTAGTTCAGATATAAATTTATTTAAGCATTTCTTTGCTTCCTGATTTTTTACTAATTTGAAAACCTCACAACTGGTCTTATTGATATGATCTTCCTGTTTTATTTATTAATTTATTTATAATAATCCATATATGTCTGAATTCAAGCCTGTTAAAATCAACTTAAGAAATTGTCCTTGTCTGAGGGGTTGGTAAATATGTATAAAGAATTGAAGTTATGAAATCTATGAATTGCACATATAATGAAACTGCATATTTGGAATAACTTTAAAATAATTCTGTTTAATGAACAAACAAGAAGTCTGGTTGATTTTGTGAATATTTTTTTCTTTGTTATTGACATCATTCTCAGAATATGATTATTTTCTCTGAAATTGATGAGAATAGTAAAATATCTGCAAAATCAATTACTTCTTGTTTGGTCAGCAGATATTGATTGTTGATCAAATATTGATTGTTTACAATCAATATTTTTCAAAATTACTTTCATCCTTTGTTTTAAAATTGTCAAAACTTTAACATTGTAAATATACAAAGAAAAAGGTAAATTATAATTAACTAATTGACACTGAGTATTATAGTTACAAAAAGTATTAGGAACCTTAAAAGTTAGTCACATTGTAGGGACTAGAACTCTCCTGTGCCTTCAGGGACAGGAAGTAGTAAAGGTAATGTCCCCTGTCAGGTCGGGTAAAGAACCCTCTTTTACGGTTTGGCACCAACCAGGAAGACTCGTAGAAACAAGCGCTCTTCTCAGACTTTGTGACTGAAAGAACTTCCCCCTCAGTGAGGGAGTAATAACTGAAGACTCGACCTGACACCCCCCTCAACGAGGGAGATATTCTGAATTGTAAGTACTGCCCCTAAGTACTTGTTTTATTGACTGTCATTGAGTTTGTATGTAAATAAAATAGGTTAAAGGTACATGTGCTTTCCCTTTGTCTTTACATTCTGAAAACGTATATTTCGTTCTCTTTAGACTGTAGACAGCCTTTCCTACAACATTTTTGCATTAGTGCTCATTAGCCTTCTGCCAAATTAAACTGGATTTGGTTGGTTGGTTTTTACAGCATGTCAACTCTTGTTGGGTTATTTTGTGCTGAAGACGTTTTTGTTTTATTCATTCTTGATGGGTATTCAACATTTATTTCAAACTCAATTTTTTTTTAAAAACACATTTTTTAAACTCGTTTTTTTTTTTTCTATTAATCCCATAGATGGAACCCTAACAGGTACAACCACTCCCGGCCAGAGTGGACCAAATTAGATTAGGTACAAATCAACACTGATGTTTCAATATTGAACTATTCATCACTAAAATATTTTCTTACCATGTATCCTATCATTTTTTATTAGTGAGTTTTATATTATTTTTATTAATTTTGTTATTCCCTCTTCCGAAACTTAATGAATGTGTTCTAAGAAGGTTTGTCTCCCCTCTTGCCTTTAAGCAATTTAACCATTAAGTATTATTTAAGTTTGCTGAAATTTCTCTAAAACACTTCCACTTTCTACTGCTATGAGTTCAAGTCCTGGATGAGGCTATTTGCATTACAAATACCCTTGAAAAAGGTATGAATTCAACTATTATCCCTTCAGTTATGAGTAAATAGTAGGGCAGACTGGGCTCTTCAACATTCAATATCAACTAATTATACAGATGCATAAGAAAAAGATGTTGCTCTTCTTTATTATCTTTATTATTCACTGAAGAAGACAACAATCAATATATATATATATATATATATATATATATATATATATATATACTGAAATTTCTAAAAAAAAAAAAACCCTTCATTTTCTACTGCTAAGAGAATCACTACAACTTTTTACACAGACCTTGATACTTAACATCAATTCTAATTGCTATTTCTCCGTCTTATCTTAGTTTTCAAAATGATTCACTGAAAATTAGTTTTTCCTGGTATCTACATTTTTTTTTAAAGAAATAACTTTTGATAAAGATATCAATATATTCACACATGATTTTTCTATTTGAAATATGTTTTCATTAAAATATTTCTGAAATGTTTTTTTTTTTAGCTTAATTTCACTTGAATTGTAGTTTGATTATCATTATTGTTTATTTTCTTATTTCACGATCAATTATGATTCACGTTTGTTACTTCCTAATAGATTTGGTAATAGATTTTAATCTTATAAATTGTCATCGATTTTTTTAAAGATTTTTCAATAATGTTATACGATAGAAATTAAAACAATAAACAATTTATATAATCCATATTCATAATAGAAAAATTCATCTTAAATATTTTTCATTGCTAAATGCAGGCTTTTTTGAGTTTTTATGCTAATAGATTTTTTTATTGTAAAATTAACAGAATATATATATATATATATATATATATTTAATAATAATAATAAAAAAACTAAACTATTAGCACCCTCTCTACAACCTTCATTTAGCAATGTTCCCCCACAGTGTGTAAAAAGGCAGAGTCTTGGCTGGCTTTGTTAGCATTGAAACTAAACATATTGCATTTAAAAGCACCTATTATGACTTAATAAAAATGTACTCAAAAACAATAATGAACAGTTAAATATTCATCTATACATATATAAAGTCTAGTTGGTGTGTATATATGTAGATGAAAGTACTAAAATAAAACAATTAATGACAAAGTAAATATATATATACACATTAAATATCACTGGTTCTTGCTTTTTTTGCAAATATTATGAAGATTTGATTTATATTCAAAGATACTTAGAAATTAAAATATGCATAGAAACAGCATTGAACTTCTACTTAAAAATGTCCAGCATTTGTAAATGTCAAAAGTAAACAAATCAATATACCAGGTTCCCCCCACCTCTACCCAGGCAGTGTGGGGTAGCTGCTTCAAGTATATAGATAAAACAAAGAAGTAGCCACTAAAATACTAGGGTGAGTCAAAACATTTGCAATATTTTGGTATACGCTAGTTTGTAGCATGTATATCACATGACTGAGGCTCTCCTTGTGTAATGGTTATCATTGTAGGAAATGGACACAGTGAAAAGAGTTCAAATTCTGGATGAGGCTGCTTGCATTTTACATAGCGCTAATACCTCTGGGAAAGGTATGCATCCAACTATTTTCCCTCCAGCTATGGGTAAATAGTAGGGTAGACTAGACTCTTTAGCCTTGGTATGGCAAACAGTCTAGGAGAAAGAAAACTTTGAATTCAAACCTGTTAAATTCTGCATAAAAAATTGACCTTGTGTCACATCCTGCTCATATGGAAGGGTTGAGTAAATACATATATCATGTGATTGAAGCTGTTCAACTTGTAGAAGGTACCTGTTCAGTTGATAATATCATGGTAATTGGTACATATCTTTTTTAAACTCATTTTTTTCTATTCAACCCATAGATGTGACCCTAACAGGTACTACCACTCCACAAATCTTAGGAAATATTTACAACTGAAATTAATGAGTGGAAGACAAATAAGAGAGAGAGAGAGAAGTACAAATGAAGAAAGAAAGAAAAAAAACTTACCAATATTTTTTAGTAAGAAATTAGTAAATGTTGCAGCAATGATATTCCTTTCTTTGGCTGCCAGCACCACTGGCGGTTGGGAGCCATCGTCTATTGTGAAGATGGGGGCGTTGTCATATTGGTTGTTATAACCATTGAAATAGAACTGAAATAAGATCTAAATCAGTGTCAATTTGAGAAAAAGCGAAACAAAAACCAAAAATAACAAACAAACAAAAACCAAAAATAAAAAACAAACAAAAACCAAAAATAAAAAACAAAAAACAAAAAATAAAGACAAACAAAAACAAAAAATAAAAAACAAACAAAAACAAAAAATACCCCCCCCCAAAAAAACAACAACAACAAAACAACAACAAAATGAATAGGATGATAGAAAAATAAACACGTAATGATAAAAAGTTCAATAATCGTTGTAAGGGAAGATATTTCCCCTACAAGATACCATATTTGACAGCATATAGGACGCGCTTTTTTTTTTTTGGCTAAAAAAATTGCCCTGCGTCTTATACAGCTTAGGTGAAGTTTGAGTCCTTCCGTAGGCCTAGGCTAATCTTCTCTATGATGCTCACTAACCCAGCTTACGCTCAGTACTTTTACCTACCCTAAACTCCATGCATCCTTATTTTATTGCTGGTATTGTTATAATCAAGGTTAACAGCCCTCGCCAACAGTGTATGAGTAGCACAGGGATCTGTGAAAGTGAGGAGCTGATGGTACATGTGGTGTTCTACCTCAGACGCCAAAACAATCTCCTTGATCTAGTGCTAGTGAAAAGGGGATAGCCACCCTTGCTGTCTGGTTGATACTGACTTTAGGCCACCCCAACGACTTTACTTATTACTAGTCGAGTAGCTAGTCATACTGTTGGAGAACTGCGTGTTGACTCTATTATTTATATCCCTGGTATTATAGATAGGCCAAACACTGAATAAATAATTTAAGAAATCTACTGAAATTCTTCCTATCCTCTAAAGATGTCCTTGTAAAACATGGATATGTGAAGGTGGGCTGAAAAGTTCATATGGTAACATCATATCTGCTGTTGATGACTTTTTTGACCAGTGGGATCAAAGCATTGCAACATCGATAGAAGAAGTGTGTGAACTGCAAGAGAGACTCTATTGAAAAATAAATCTCATTTGGTCACATTCCATGAGAGTATCTTGGTCAGCCAATGAACTTTTCAGCCAATCCTTGTATCTTCCATGATTTTTGGACTAGTATTTTCTTATATCTTAGTTTTGTACCTGGTCATGGTTAATGGAATGAGAACTGTCTACCCCCATGGATTGAATAAAGGGTTCAGTTTCAAGTTCCATAAGGGCTCCCAATTACGACATGAAGGCTCTAGAGTCCAACAAGAAACACCTGAAGAGGTCCGGAGGGCACATCAACTGAAATGTTGTGTATATAACCATGAAGATGAGGACAATAGCCTAAATAATCCAAATTAGTTCTTTTTAGTTGCATTTAAAAAAAAAAAAATCACAACACACTAAGGTTGTTAATGACTATGAAGAACAGTATTGATCAGAAATAATAAAAGATAAACTCTTGGTGAGATTCAAACTCCTGTCCTCTATATTTTAAACTAGTGGTTCTCAATCGGGGCCCATTTGGACCCCCAAGACCATATAACATTTTTTTTGTCCAATGCAAGCAAAAAATATCTAATCATAAAAATACAATAGAATGTTTAACTCTTAAGATCCTGTTGAGAATTTTCTAAGTCCAGAGCCGCATTCCTATAAGGATTTATCAAAAAATGGCTAAAAATGGCCTTTGCATCTAAAGTTACCTGTTATTTTACTTAAATCAAAGACTCCTAAATATGCTTAATATTACATTTAAACAAAGGCTATCATTTGGGGTAGATTAGTAAAATGAATGGGACTTCTGGCTGGGCGGAATGAGGTGGTATAGGACATTAAGAGTTAAACATTGAATGACTATGGGGGCGGGGCACCAATGTAAAATGGAAATCAAAGGGGGTCATAACAAAAAGGTTGAGAATCACTGCTTTAAACATGTTATAAGTTGTTGGCAGAGCGGCCTATTATTATTGGTATCAGCTGGACAATGAAGGAGTCTGTCCCCTTTTCGCTAGTGCTAGAACAGGGAGATTGTTTTTTTGTTGCTGGGATGGAGTGTCACTCTTACCGTCAGCACCATACTTTACTGCATAGATCAGATTGTCCAGACTATGCTACTCCTGTACAGAATTAGTGGGGACTGGTATTGAACTAGGAACCTTGCAATTCCTAGGCAGGTGCTCTACTGAATAAGCTAAACTGGCCCCTCAATATGTTATAAACCATCAAATACACAAACATTAACATTTTCAATTTTCATTAATTTTGTCGTTCCTTTTGATGACGACTAAAAATCAATAATATTCAGAAAACATTTTTTTTAAGGAAAATACAAGTCCAAACATTTATTTTCCTCAAGATTTTATGATAATTATTGGATCTGTTCTTAAAAAAACAGTCAATTCTTTAACTTGTCAAATTGGCATAATCATAGACAGTTCAAGTTTGAAACCATCAATCAAACAAGTACAGCAAAAAGGGGAAATAAAATGCAAATTTGCAGACTTTATATGTACAACTTAATCAATATGAAAAAAGAGCAGATAAATCTATACAGAAGCCTTTGTTTTCTTTTAAATGTAAAGATTCAATTTGAAAAAATTGATTTATGTTTGTGATTATTATTATTATTATTATTTATTTACCTTACTATTTTAGATATTCCTTGTTGCTTCTCGTCCATTTTGTTCTGTTTGAGAAAATTTTCTCAATCACTGTTCCAGAGAAATAACTTTTGCAGTTGTCTCATATCATAGAAACTGTAAAACATTTTTTTTTTACACATGTTCATATATCAAGGAATTTTTGCCATTAAGAGAAATGCAAAAATGTGTTATATAATTCATGGATAGTGTTACATAAACAATAATAGATATCCCACTACCACATTACCACGGTAATCCTGACATTTTTACTGACTTTATCATTCATTTTACTACTATCACCAAATCAGACTTTCTCACTTAAATTCAATTTCAGCTTTTCGTCATTCTCATGTTATTTTGTCCAATACAATTTTGAAACTTAAAATCTGTGTTTGTTTTTCCTTGCCACCATACGCTTGCTACTAACCCTGTTTATTACAATAGCCTATGAATCGTATAAGTATTGTAGCTAGATATATCTGAATTGAATCGTTGAAGATTCAAAATCGAAGGGGGCTGAATGTAAAAATACCATAACCGTTATGATTATGAGTGGCTGGTAATAACCTTGACTTAACCCACACAGAAAAGTGTGATTAGAAAGAATTTTGATTTTTCAGACTGTTGTCCTCATCTTTATTGTGGTATGTATAAACACAACCGTCAGGCCACTGCATCCTTGGACCTTGTTCAGGTGTTACCTGTTTACCTTAGACTAAAGTCATCATCAGATGATATTAAAGCTTTGAAATTTATAATTATGAGTGGCTGGTAATAACCTCGACTTAACCCACACAGAAAAGTGTGATTAGAAAGAATTTTGATTTTTCAGACTGTTGTCCTCATCTTTATTGTGGTATGTATAAACACAACCGTCAGGCCACTGCATCCTCGGACCTTGTTCAGGTGTTACCTGTTTACCTTAGACTAAAGTCATCATCAGATGATATTAAAGCTTTGAAAACCCACTTAAACTAAGGAAGCGCGTGGTGTAATGGTTAAAGTCATAGGAAATGGACTCGTCGCCCCGAGTTCGATTCCTGGATGTGGTAATTGCATTTCACTTAGCGCTAATACCCTTGGGAAAGGTATGAATTCTACTCTCCCTCCAGCTATGGATAAATAGTAGGGCAGACAGGGCTCTTTAACCCTGGTTAGGCAACCGGTCTAAGAGAAGGAAAACTGAATTCAAATCTGTTAAAATCCGCTTAAGAAATTGACTTTGTCTCACATCCTGCTCGTGCGGTGGGGTTGGTAAATACATAAACTAAAGGTTTTCATCTGATGATGATGTTAATCTAAGGAAAAGAGGTAACACCTAAATAAGGCCTGAGGATACAGTGGCCTGAACGTTGTGTTTATACATACCACAATAAAGATGAGGATAACAGACCGAAAAATAAAAATGATTGACTTTGAAAGAAGTAAAAAATAAAAAAAAATAACGTCTCACCTTGGTTGATGGACAAACACGGAATGTAAACAGCTTTTTGCCAAATAACCAAAAGTAAAATTCTTTCAGAGTTAATTGCTGTAAAGAGAAAAAAAGAAAAAAAGAACATAAATATTTTTGTAGACAGCAAAATTCGATTTCGATAATTTTGTCTTTAGATTTACATAAACCTACAATTCTTTCTTGAGACACTAATTTGAAAATTCTGATTGAAACATTTTCAAGCCTTATTAGGAAACTTTCAAAAACAAAACATGTCTTGCCGGCTTCTTGCAGACAGATATTTTATTTAAGTATTGTGCAAACTTAAACACATGTCTTCTAACCAAACTAATAAAAACTAACTATTCAGCTTATCTTTTTTGTTGATCTAAAAGGTCTTGGGCAATTCATTTTTATAAATACTAGCAAGAATATATGAACTCCGGGCGTAAGTATTTAAGTTTTAAAGTAATGAAATATATTAAATTAGAAAGACTAATGAAATTAAATAAAAATGCTTATAAAAATTACACTTATTTTAATCATATTTCAATTGGTTTCTATATAAAACCATTCATAGGATTGATTATAATACATTGGAGAATAAAAAAATAATATTAGAGATCAATAACACCAAATAATTATTTATTAAATCCAGTTTTGTTAAAACCAGTAGGCAAATTAACCACACCATATATTATGTAAACTTTTATTTCTTAGTGATATACAAGACACATTACAGGATTTTAAATGCACTAATCACATGGGCTGTTTTGAGGCAAATCTAACTCAGATTTTCATACAGGAATCATTAATCAATAAAATTCATTCATATAAATTAAAGATTTATTGATAAACTTACACAATTCCTGAGGGTATTGTGACATAAGCAGTGACATAGTTTCAGTCACAGACAAAAAGACACTGAATCTCTATAAAGATGTTTTATTTTATGGCATATCAACCCTTTTTGGGTCATTCAATGCCAAATCAAGTCATTTTGAGGAACAAAGGACAGGTTGCTTACATTACTGTTTTTTTTGTTGCCACCCAATTAAGTATTGAACAGACTCATTACTGCTTAACTTTGGTGACCTAACAAGAACAGGTACTTTCAGCATTACTTGACCTTAATCTTTTATAAATATAAACTGAAATATAAGTAATAGGGCAGTCAATAAGTAATATAATCTTGTTGGCTTTCTAATTACATTTACCCAATCCTTTAGGGGGGGGGGATCCTCATAGCGTATTGAGTAACATGCTAGACTGCAATATCATAATGAGTTCAAACTCCAGTCATGCTATTACATTCACTTTCAGACTAATACCCTTGGGAAAGGTATGAACCCTCTCATCTCTCCCACCTATAGGTTGAATAGTTCACTACTGTTCTTTTACAAGGATGGCTTTGATATTGAATAACCCATAAAGGTTGATAAACCATTAAACAAAGAAACGAAACCTAAGCATCCTGAAGTTGCATAAACTTCAGATTTCCTCCTCTTCATTTAGTTACTATGGAAAAAACCCATTTATTTCTTCTACCAAAGTAAAACAATAGAATTATTTAAAAAAAGAAATGAACTTAAATTAGAGTATGAAAGAAGAAGCTTTGATTATTATTAATAATTTGACTAGCATTATTGTTTGTATGCCTAATCCTAGTTGCCGTTTATTAATAATTTTGACTCTTATTATCCTAATTCTAATTGATTTTTATTAATAATTTTGACTCTATTATTAATTCTAATTGATTTTTATTAATAATCTTGAAGTATTAGCCTTCATTTTCCTAATTCTAATTGATTTTTATTAATAATTTTGACTCTTATTATCCTAATTCTAATTGATTTTTATTAATAATCTTGACTAGTATTAGCCTTCATTTTCCTAATTCTAATTGATTTTTATTAATAATTTTGACTCTTATTATCCTAATTCTAATTGATTTTTATTAATAATCTTGACTAGTATTAGCCTTCATTTTCCTAATTCTAATTGATTTTTATTAATAACCCTAATTCTAATTGGATTTTTATTAATAATCTTGACTAGTATTAGCCTTCATTTTCCTAATTCTAATTGATTTTATTAATAATTTTGACTCTTATTATCCTAATTCTAATTGATTTTTATTAATAATCTTGACTAGTATTAGCCTTCATTTTCCTAATTGATTTTTATTAATAATCTTGACTAGTATTATTGTTTATCTTCCTAATTCAAATTGTTTTTATCACAACTCACTTGAGTCATCACTTCTCCAAAAATAAATAGCAAAAACAAGAACAAAGGTTAAACTCCCAGTTACCCCTCCTGTCTTGGAGAAAACTTGTATGTAGGACCAGATGTCTCTGAGGCACAAGGTGATGAGTCTCAATGGGTTTTTATTCATATATCTGATGTGTGATATCCCTGTCATAGAATTGATGACCCAAGCAAGTTGTGATAAAAAGCAACTAGAATTAGGAAGATAATACTAGACAAAATTATTATTATTCTGTTGCTGATCAATGGTTTTGGCTAATTTTATCTTACCTTCTGAATTAAAGTAAACTGGACAATTTTAATTAGGATTTGAACTCATCTCGCCATGTCCATTTCCTACAATGGTAACTATTACACAGTTCACCTTCAACAAATTCTCCTCAAAAGGATGGGGGGGGGGGAAGCAAAATCCTTTATAGATTTAATAAATTTCATCTTCCTAATTCTAGTTGCTTTTTATTCTAAATTACTTGGGTTGTCACTTCTAGAATTAGAAAGATAATACTAGTTAAAATTATTATTAATAATGACAGAGATTCATTTAAAAATAAATTGATTAATAAAAAATATAGTACTATTGCCATTTGGGATATTTTTCTAAAACACAGACTTGAATATTTTTTTTAGGCTCCTTAATTTAAAACAAATATTAATAAAAAAAAAAAAAAGAGAGAGAGAGAGAGAGAGAGAGAGAGAGAGAGAGAGAGAGAGAGAGAGAGAGAGAGAGAGAGAGAGAGAGAGAGAGAGAGTGAAAGTGAGCTTTATGATGAACATATAAATTGTTATGAGAAATGGAATATTAAATATCATTTTCTCAAAATAATAATGCCAAAAGAAAATTTAAATATCAAATCAGACCAAATAAAAACCGTTCTCAAATTTCCAACTTGTTTTATTCTAAACATTATTCTATAATTGATTGTCACTCTACTTTTTAGATAAATTAAAACAGTCATTTGTCACTGCCTGTGGAAAAAGAAATTCTTCCTTAAAAAAAGAGGGGGAAGAAAGGAAGGAAGAAAAATTCTTCATAAATTTGATAAATTTCTTAGTCATTACTGATCATCATCTACCCGGCAGCAAATATTGAAAACACTTATGGTTTCAAGTTTAATGTTTAACCACTAAGCCTGCAGAAAGTCTTGGAAAAAGATTTTGAAAGAGAGAGAGAGAGAAAAAAAAGAGAAAAAGTGATTGTTGGATTTTCACTAAGCTGACTACAAATTACAACTAAATCCATTAGAATCCTGATATTAGCACCTAGGGGGATGGGGTGGGGTAAAGTGTAGTATACTCCAAAAGAAAATGAAACTAACCTATTAGCCCTTACTGATTGTCACTGTAATGTGAGGAAGGATTTGGTGCTAAGAAGACAGTATAGCAAAAACTTTGCCTAAAGAGATGTTTGGCATCGTAATTAGAGATGACACTAAAGATTGGCAAAGTCATCAACAAGTTGAACAGTAATCAGTGATAGTGAATTCAAGAGAAAGGACAATCCCATTGAGAGAAGGGGAGGGAGGGAAAGAGAGAGAGAGGGGGGTGAGGAGAAAAACCCAACATAACAGACTCATTAGATTGGAAGCCAAAAAAAAAAAAAGAATATAAAAAGAAAAAAAAGAAAAAAAAAAAAAAGAAAGAAAGAAAGAAAGAAAGAAAATAGTGCTCAAAACAGGATGTCTCTCTAACAACAACAACAAACTGATCAAGCCAAATGCGGGTATTTCTAAAATTGATAATTCTAATGTTTCAATGAAAATTGCTTGAGGTTTAGAATGTTAAAAGCTTGAGGTTTAAGAGGTTAAATCAAGCGAATGGATAACACTCATTAACCTGAAGTGATCTTAAGAAAAAAAAAAAAAAAAAAAAAAAAAAACAGAAACAAAAAAACTATAACTTTAACCTTTAAAGAGAAATAAAAAAAAAAAGTGTTTGTAAATCTATACAGGATTATGATTAAATTTATAGCATCATAAAAGAAAAAAAAAAAGAAAAAGAAAAGCAACTAAAATTAAAAGAGGAAAGAAAATACAAGTCAAAATGAATACTAATAATTAAAGATAATATGCTATTAACATAACTAGTGTGTAAAAACAATATTAACAAACATGGTGCTGACAGATCAGAGACAAAACAGGGAATGAGTTATAGGTGTTATTAAGACTTTTGCAGCTTTATATACTTTATATTGCAAATATACTCACCCCACTGCCCCCCCTATTTTGGGATGCAGTTAGAAATCAATCTGTACACAAGAAAATATCAATAAAAATCCAGTCTTTTTTCCCCAATGCATTCCTATAGTAAGTATATACACACCTAGTAATTGACAGTTTCTTATGTATGGTATTTTCAAAGCATTATATATGTATATATATACATATATATGGAATATCTAAAATATATACATGGAAATATATGCATTGGAAATGATTTTTATGATAAAATTGCATTGGGAATGATTTTTACAACAAAAATGCACTGGAAATGATTTTTACTATAAAAATACATTGGAAATGATTTTTACTATAAAAATGCATTGGAAATGATTTTTACAATAAAAAATGCATTGGAAATGATTATTACTTCCTTGGGAACTTATCCTGGATGAGTTTAAAAAAAAAAGAAAAAAAGATGAAAAAAAAACTACTAGTCAATAATAATAATAATAATAATATGTGGAACATGAAAGTGATACCAATTGTCATTGGTGCCCTTGTAATGGTCCCTAAAGGCATGGAAAAGAGACTGGGGGAACTGGAAATTGGGGGAAGAATCAAGACCATGGCACTATCAAAATCAGCTAGAATTCTTAAAAGTGTCCTGGAGACCTGATGAGATTTGTTATCAGTCAGACTTCAGTTAAAACTAGTATGAATTAACCAGCAAGGAGTAAAATCTATATAGTAATAACAAAATATGACGGTTAATCTCTTACAACCCCTTTGGTTAAAAATGAAACCGTCCAAATGAGTGTCATCACCTCAGCTAAATAATGGGCCATTCTGTTTTTATTATAAAAAATAATGGGAAGTAAAAGGACATATTATACTTTTTACATATTGAACTATTTAGCAATAGCTCTTAAGTAAACATATCAAACATTGTAATAATTAAATTATCATACTGTGGTATATCCATAGGTCCTGCTAGTAATAAAATAATAATAATGATAAACACTTCATCTAAAAAGTAAAAGGCAATAGGTGTGACTGGTTGATGACTTTCTTTAAAGAGAATCACATTTATTCAGTGATTTGATTTTACTTCATAAAAATCAATACATTATAATTGTGAGAATTGTTTGATATTTATGTCAACCAATGAAATAACTAAATGACTTTTTTAAAAATCAATTAAACTGGTAATAAATTAGAAATTAAATAAAATACTGAGATTTTTTTATAATAGATTTCATGAAAACAAGATATTTGCTAAAGTTACAAGAAATAAAACTTTTCTTTCTTTTTTATTGATTTACAAGGTTTCGAATTCTCAAACACTAAAAACAGAACAGATAAAATATTGTTTAATTTTTGAGAATTTACTGATTTTCTCTTATTTTATCAATTCATAACAACTTATGAATTGGAAAGAAATGTATGAACATTTTGCTTTATGTTTATAAAATTCTTATTTAAAATTTGTCAATAATAGGAGAGAAATTGAATCTCTTATAATCGCAGCACAAGGCATAAGAACAAACTATATAAAGGCAAAAATAGATAAAACACAGCAGAATAGCAAGTGCAGAATGTGTGGAGACAGAGACAAACAGTTAATCAAACAAATGCAGCAAACTTGCACATAGAGATTACAAGACTAGGCATGACTCTGTGGGAAAGGTAACCCACTGGGAATTGTACAATTTTCACTATACAACTAAATGGTATATGCACAAGCCTGAACCTGTCCTGGAGAATGAGATGCATAAAATTCTCTGGGACTTTGAGGTACAGACGGATCACCTAATCCCAGCAAAGAGACAGGACCTAGTATTGATTGACAAGAAGAAGAGAACCTTTCATCTCCTGGATTTTGCTGTTCCGGCCAACCACTGAGTAAAAATGAACGAAAGTGAAAAGATAGACAAATACTTGGACCTAGCCAGAGAACTGAGAAAACTGGAACATGAAGGTGAAGGTTGTACCAATTGTAATTGGTGCCCTTGGAACTGTCCCCAAAGCTCTGGAAAAGAATTTGGGTGAATTGGAAATCAGAGGAAGAATCAAGACCATCCAAACTACAGCCCTGTTAAGATCAGCTAGAATACTTAGAAGAGTCCTGGAGACCTGAGGAGACTTGCTGTCATTCAGCCTTCAGGGAACCACCGGCTATGGCAGGTGTGAAAAACTCATAATAATAACCCAAAATATTAGGAACAACAAAATATTATACAAAAGGGTTAAATATATTTTTAAACTCAACAATATTTATTTTTATTTCGCACTGATCATGGTATAGGAGGATTTATATGGTTAAGACATTTACTGTCCACACATGCATCATCATCATCCAGGCATTTTGTTTCTTCCTCCGTTCTGGTTGCTGCTCATGTTCTTTCTAATGATGCATGATACTATACTTTTATGAGTCATAGTTTGTTAGAGAAGAGTTATCTCCCCTAACTATAAATAATAATAATAATAATAATAATAATAATAATAATAATAAAAGAACTTGTCATGAAGTGGATTTTGCCGTTCCAGTGTACCACAGAGTAAAAAAATAAAAATAAAAAAAAGCAAAAAGATAGACAAATAATTGGATCTCAGCAGAGAGCTGAAAAATCTATGGAACACAAAGGTGACAGTGATACCACTTGTAGTTGGTGCACTTAGAATGGTCCCAAGAGCCCTGGGAAAAAGACTGGAAATCAGAAGGACCATCTAGACCACAGTACAGTTAGAATACTCAGAAAAGTCCTGGAGACTTGCTATTACTGAGGCTTCAGTGAAAGACCACCAGTTAGAGCTAGAGTGAAAAACTCCCAAGGAGTGAAATAAAAAGAAAGAATAATAAAAGTTATATTTAGAAATATTTGAGAAAAATTTATTGTTAAAACAAACTAAAAATTCAGATTCAACAGATAAAAACCAGAAAGAAAAAAAGTTTGATATTTTGAATGAAAATAATAAATTGCAACCGAGTGGATTATAACATAGCCACAATTTTTAAAAATAAAATCATCATTAACAACACTGGCATTTATGACCGGACAGACTTTTGCTTTTCCAATATTTCTACAAATAATAAGAAATAATAATTAAAAAAAAAATTTACTATCTTGAATTATTGATCATGTTATGTTTTAAAGCAAAGAAATAGAAATTGTACAATCAATTTTATCAAGAGTGTACACTCAGCATCATAAAGTCATGCCGACAACATGGATCTCCAGGACTCTTTCTCGCCACCTGTCCCTGTTGATCATCACTCTTGGAAGGTTTGGCTTGTTTGATTTTTTGTTTTATGGCATATCAACCTCAGTGGGTTATTTAATGCTGATAAAGTTTTGAAATAAATTCATTTTTAATGGATACTCAATTTTTTTTTATAAATACATTTTTCTATTTAACCCATAGATGGAACCCTAACAGGTACTACCATTCCAGGTCAGAGTGGACCAGGGAGCAATGGGGATGAAGGGTTGCTCCACATTCCCCAAACCTCCAGAACTGGAACCTCACCATCAGACAGAGTTTAACGTCATTCCCAGGACATGTAGACCCTCAGCCTCCACCTTCTAGCACCCATATGATAAAAGAGCTGGGGTTGCCATAAGGGCAATAGGGTTGGGGCAATCCAATAGGTGCTAGGGCTTGACGTGGAAGATCCTCTGCACAGCATCCAGTATCTGTGCAGAGCTGATCAATGTAGGTTTTTGCTGGCTGACTCACATTGGTGTGTCAATGTGCAAGTGCTCACAGGAGAACATCACTTATGAGCTTGTCATTGCTTCTCCAGCATGTCTTGTTTGTCTTACCCAAATGATTTGTGTGATAGGAGGCAAGTGGCTGTACAGCTGCTCTTTTGTGGGGTACTGCTTCCAGGATTTATTCAAGACAGCATGCAGCATCTTTGTACAGTTCCCATCTTTTTCTAAAGATATTTCATTAGAGTCCAAGTGGTGCAGCCATACAGTAGCACTGACACAACTACAGATTGGAAGATATCTCATTTCATCTAATCAGAGAGATCAGATATGATCACATAGGATTGATAATCTGTCTATAACAGTCCATGCCTTTCTTATGTGAATACTGACATTACTATCTGTAGATGAGATATTACTACCTAGGTATGTGAACTGGTTAAAGACACTCATACATGTGGAAAATATAAAACATATACAATGAGTAGCTCAGTCGGTAGAGCGTTCGGCTAGAAACCACAAGGTTCCTAGTTCGATACTGGTCCTCGCCGACTCAGCGTATGAGTAGCACAGGGATCTGTGCGGTAAAGTAAGGAGCTGATGGTAGGTGTGGCACTCCACCTTAGATGCTAAGATAATCTCTTGGTCTAGTGCTAGTGAAAAGCGGATAGACTCCCTCGCTGATTGGCTGATACCGACATTAGGCCGCCCCGACAACTTTACTTACTTACTTATATATTAATATCTATATCTAGACACAAGACCCAATGGTTTTATGCCCAGATCTCAGCACAGGCCTGGGAAAAGTTGTATGGGTGAATGACAGTTGTTAACAGTATTGGAACAAAAGAGGGTTGGGGTGGGGGACAGCTGCCTCAGGGTGCAACTTCAGGAGGGCACAAAATTGTCCTAACTCATAAGTCTTTGCATTGCTCTAACATTGAAATATATTGCCTATCCTTTACCACTGTACTCCTGAATTATGAAAGCCTAGAATTTGAAAGTGGGTGGGTAGGTGAAGCTTTGAAAAATTAGAATCAGTATTTATTGGCCATTGGAGGGGGGCGCTGGGTTGAATGCTTCCCCTCTCCGGTCACGACGTTGGCATGCTACTGGTTGCTAATGCTGCAAACCTCTCCTATTCATGACACTAATGGAGAATGGCAAGGTGTTATGAAACATGGCATTTGAGTTGAATACAAAACATTGGATTGCCTCAGGGACTCCAGCTCCCATTTTTGCCTCTCCATTGCAGCAAGTTACTCTCTTATACTGAGGGTTTGAAATCAAAGTTTTCTTTCTCAGAGACCAGTTACTTCCACCATGGCTAGGGAGCCTAGTCTGTCCTACTATTTACTCATGATGGAGGTGCCTATGGTGTAATGGTTATCGTTGTAGGAAATGTACACAGCAAAATGAGTTCAAATCTTGGTTTAGTGCTAATACCCTTTGGAAAGGTATGAGTCCAACTATTCTCCCTCCAACTATGGGTAAATAGTAGAGCAGACTGGGCTATTTAACCTTGGTATGGAAACTGGTCTAGGAGAAGGAAAATTTGAAATCAAACGCTACTCGTTTTGATTATTGCATTTCAACAGGGCTGCCATTTTTGTAGTTACATTTTAAATAGTAGGGCAGACTGGACTCTTTAACCTTGATATGGCAGCTTGTCTAGGAAAAGGAAAACTGAATTAAAACCTGTTAAAATTCACTTAACAATAAACCTTGTGTTACATACTACTCATGTAGAGGGGTTGGTAAATACATATTATTTTACCCATAGCTGAGGAGAGGTTCATGCCTTTTTAAAGGGCATCAGTACACAGTGAAATGCAAAAAGCTTTGTACAAGATTTGAACACTTGCATCTCATTACTTTCTATGGATGCACATACAAGTAAAAATAAATATTTAGGTCTCTTTTTCCTAAAAGGATAATTAAAGAAGTCACTCAGGATCATATCCCTAGCACCTATATGATTTTCCCAACCCTATTGCCGTTATGGCAAGCCCCAACCCCTTTTTATCATATGGGTGCTAGAAGGTGGTGGCTGTGGGTCTACATGTCCTGGGAATGACATTAAACTCTATCTGATGGTGAGGTTCCAGTTCTGGAGGTTTGGGGAATGTGGAGCACCCCTTCATCACCATTGCTCCCTGGTCCACTCTGACCCAGAGTGGTAGTACCTGTTAGGGTCCCATCTATGGGTTAAATAGAAAAATGTGTTTATAAAAAAAAATTGTATTATCCATTAAGAATTTATTTATTTCAAAACTTTATCGGCATTAAATGACCCACTGAGGTTGATATGCCGTAAAACAAAACAAACCAAACCAAACAAAATCAGGATCGTATATGGGAAGAAATCTGTAGCAATTAATGTAAATGACTGGTATTTCCTGAATATTTCTTACTGATGTGTGGGTAAAAGTGGTGATCTTATATGTCCATGCCTCCCATCAGTAAATATGGTAGATTTATGTACATATATGCTAATATGTAAAAATCTTTGCTCAAAAGTGGTAATTACTTGTAGATATTTTGTTTTGCCAAATCTTGCTTGTGAGGAAGCCAAAGCAAGTCATGTTTACTTCTTGATATCATACAAACAAGTAAAAACGAAATAACAACAAGAAATTAGACCTCCAGAAACAAATCTATAAAACCTAATTCTATAACCTTCACGGAAAACGTCAATTGCTAATGCATTTTCAAATGGCAATTTCATAGATTTAAATATTTCAAAAACACAAAAAGAAATAGGCTATTTAAATTCAACCAACATAGAAGTTACGGTTAAGTTTTTAAATGCCATCCTTAGCCAGTTGAAAAGGGCTTAAAGTAAGTAAGTCCTGATTTAAAAATTTAAACAGTTACTACATGTAAATTCCACAGAAGAATTTAAAGGAACATGAACAAGAAGTGTTAATTAATAATTATTCTATGTTACTCTCACCCTTGACCAGAATTGAACCTGCAGCCTAGAAATGACTGTCACTTAGAACTGTCTTAGATTGTTAACTATTGGTTAGTGGAACAGGCAAACACCTCCTCAACTTAGTGGACTGTTCCTGGCAGTAGTGGCAACAAGTATTTAATCTGTTGCAGTTTGTTCATTAACACTGAAGTAGTAAATGGCTGGATAAGCTATGACAGTGAAAACCTTGACTTTTATTAAGAGGGACTGGGAAAATTGTAGATGACCCTCAGTTTGGTTAAAATAATATGGATCTTTTGTTATATATATATTTACCAACCCCTCCACACGAGCAGGATGTGACACAAGGTCAATTTCTTAAGCAGAGTTTAACAGGTTTGAATTCAGAGTTTTCCTTCTCCTAGACTGGTTGCCTAACCAAGGTTAAAGAGCCAGTCTGCCCTACTATTTACCCATATCTGGAGGGAGAGTAGAATCATACCTTTCCCAAGGGTATTAGCGGTAAGTGAAATGCAATTACCACGTCCAGGATTTGAACTCGGAGCGATGAGTCCATTTCTTATGACTTTAAAGATTACACCATGCACTTTTTGGATCTTTTGTTATAGGTTAACCATTAATGGATAAACTGAAAAGGGAAAAGCTTCTACCATGTTTCCCCCCAAAAAATAAGACAGGACTTATATCAATTTTCACTCCAAAATATAACACTAGGGATTATTTTTGAGGGATGTCTTATTCTTCATATATCGAAAAACAATATTGTGTATTGGCATCCTTCTGTCTGCTAAAGACAATGGTATAGTGTCCCAACCCTCAATTTTAAAAAATCTGCATCTGCAGGCCAATTTTTGAATAGCAGTCTCTGTGACTGAACATAAACAGTGATTTTTTTTTTCAATAACAAAAACAACATTATGAAGTAGAAAATTACGAAATATCTAAATTAATCAGAAATTAGGAAAAATTATCTACATTTATTTACCATTAACATGTTCTTTTATTAAAAAACTCATTAATAACAATTCATTAAAAAATAATCATATCATCATCCTCTGGAATGTTATTGTTCTGCAGAAATCACTGGATTCGAAAAATTCTGCCACTCTCAACTAGGGCTAATTTAAAGGAAATGGCTTATATTAAAATCCACCTGAAAAATCACACTAGGTCTTATTTTCAGGGAAACATGGTATTACAGCTTGGTGTAACTTGTTATAGAATATTCATTTAGAAGAAAGATAACTTGAATTTTTATTGTTTCTTTAGCAGAGAAAAAGATGCTTTTCTCTTGTGGTTTTGATTGGTATTTATATAAAATCCTGACAATGTAAATATGTATACAGTTTTTGAAAAAACAAGAAAATATGTCAATTATGACTATTAGCCCAGTTGAGCACTGTTGATGGTTTAAATAAAACCGAAACACTTTAGCGTCGGCTTTCAAAATGTCAATTTTTGGTATATTTTCTTGTTTTTTTCAAAAACTTTATAAATGGTATTTATATAATATGCAATAATATACTAATTTTTAAACAATTAAGATTTTTACTAAAGTAAATTATAGTATATCATATGATATAAAAAAGTTGTCGAGCAGCCTAATCTCGTATCAGCCAATTCTATGCATATTATCGTAGCGTCTGAGGTGGTACCATCAGCTCCTTACGCTGAGTCGGCGAGGACTGGTATCGACTAAGAATAGCCAAACGCTCTAAAGCTAAATATGATATACTATGATTTATTCGTATTTTAATCATTTAAAAACTAGTATAAAAGGTTTGTTTTTTTTGCCTGCATCATTTTTTTGTGGAGGTGCATGTAGTGTAACAGTTATCATCATAGAAAAATGGAACTGGCAACCTGAGTTCAAATCAAGTTCATAGCTGAAGCTGTTTATCTTTCACTTCTCTCTATTGCCTTTGGGATAAGTATGAATCTATCTGTTCCCCCCCTAGCTATGGGTAAATAGTAGAGAAGACTGGATCCTTTAGGTTAGGCAACTAATATAGAAGAAAGAAAACACTGAATTCAAACCAACTATCCCACTTAAAAATGCACTTGGGAAAGGTATGAATCCATCTGTTCTTTTTGTAGCTATGGATAAATGATAGGACAGACTGGGTTCTTTAGCTTTAGTTAGGCAACCAATATAGATGAAGGAAAAAACTAAATTCAAACCAACTACCATCCACTTAAAAATGCACTTGGGAAAAGGCAGGAATCAATCTATTCTGTTCTTAGTTATGAGTAAATAGTAGGAAGACTGGGTTCTTTGGTTAGGCAACTAATCTAGAAGAAGGAAAACACTGAATTCAAACCAGCTATCATCCACTTAGAAATTGACCTTGTGTCACATCCTGCCTGTAGCAAAGGAGTTGTATGAATACACACATTGTATGCATTGTCTTTATTACTTTAATCTGTAGAAGAAAAAACTAGTTTGGATCCTCCTCATTGTTCAATATATCATGCACGCCACTTGCTGATATATTCCTAAGAAAAGAGAATGCAGGAATTTACCAATTTTGTTACAAAATGATTGAGAATGAAAAGTCAAAGCACACAGTTAAATTTCTTCACTTGACGATGCATTTCAATTTTCTATAGCGTGATTAAATCTGTCTTCATTTCTTTTTCTGTGTATTTTTTTGTTTGTTTGTTTTAGACAACATGATAGAAAAATGCACACATTCTTTTAGTTAACAAGATAAAAATTGAATGGAAGGAAACTGATAAGATTCTTATAGTGTGTATGTGTTTTTTTTTTTGTTCTTTTTTTTTTTCAAATCTATAATATCCAATGTAAAGACCTGAGGACATTATTTTCACAGTTGTTCACAAAAAGGGATTGAAATACTTCATAGATAAGATATGATAAGCATTTTCAGTTTTATCATTTTCATTAAAAAAAAAAAAAAAAAAAAAAAAAAAAAAAAAAAAAAAAAAAAATTTTCAAATGTATGTGAATAAAAATGTTTTTGTAATTTCAAAATATATGTGAACTAAATTAAATTTAAAAAAAAACAAAACTTTTTGTTCCATCAATTTTTGACCACTTATCTTCTGCCGTGGAAGTTGAAAATTCCTGATTATCGTAGAAAATGAAATCAGCAAGCTGGGTTCAAATCAAGTTCATAGCTGAAGCTGTTTGTGTTTCACTTCACTTTAATGCCATTGGGAAAGGTATGAATCCATCCGTTCTCCACCTTGCTATGGGTAAATAGTAGAAAAGACTGGATTCTTTAGCCTTGGTTAGGCAACCAATTTAGAAGAAAGAAAACACTGAATTCAAACCAACTATCCCCACTTAAAAATGCACTTGGGAAAGGTATGAATCCATCTGTTCTTTTCGTAGCTATGGGTAAATAGTAGCGCAGACTGGGTCCTTTAACTTTGGTTAGGCAACCAATATAGAAGAAGGAAAACACTGAATTCAAATACAGGAGATATTGATGATCCCAAATAGAATTATCCCCAACATACCAGTCAATTGGATACTTTTACCTATATATATATATATATGTGTGTGTGTGTGTCAAAAAAGTATCAAGATTTTTTGTACTTTTTGACACATCTTGTATTCTGAAAAAAATACGAATGAAATGTTTTACTAAGCTATATCAAAAAACCCTTTTTTGTTCCATCAATTTCTGACCACTTATCTCCTGCCATGGAAGTTGGAAATGTCCAAGGATCAATAAAGAATGGATTTGCTCAATTGTTGTGAAAAATTACAACAAAAACAGATCAACCATCCAAAGATTTTAGCGTACTGTCATCGGAAAATCTTCCTTAAGAAAATATCTTACGCTTAAATAATCATTTCTTTATAACTAGGAAAAATTTACTTAAAATTATTTCGTGATGGATTATCAATGCATTTATAAAGGGGGGAATTATTTCAGTGCTTGCAGTGTGTGTGTATGTTTGTGTGTGTGTATGCATGTGCATGCATGGAAGATTTTCATGCATGGCTTTATATCTCAATTTGAGTTGAAATTTTATGCACATTTGATTCCTTGTTAAGTTTTATGCAGAGTAAACTTGATTGTAAGGGATTCAAACTGAAATTTAAACTTTCCTTTTTCTCTTTATGACAATTTTCCACTAAATTTTATCTAATTCAAGAGAAATTTCTTCCCAAACAAAGAATAAAAATGTATATGCTATTATTTGATTGATTCATTTTAACCGCATATCTATGGTTATTTTATGCCTAGAGATTAAGGAATCACATTCATTGTATGTTCATATCTAACCAGCTATGGGTTAAATAATAACATTACTGTTTTCATATAAGGATTGCTTCATTTCTCAGAATTTTTGAGATGAGGCTTGATAATTAGTATTTTGATTTTTTGGCTATTGTCCTCATCTTTATTGTTAATTAAAATGTCCTCATCTTTATTATTTATTGAAATGTTGTACAGATAACAATAAAGATGAGGACAATAGTCCGAATAATCAAAATAATACTGAGGATTGCTTTAGCATTAAGTAAAAGCATATCAACCCTTTTCATGTCATTTATTGTCAAATCAAGCTATTTTGATGAACAAAGGACTTAGGTTGCTTACAATACCTGCTGTTGTTTTAATGGTCACCTAATTAAGTATTGAGCAGGCTAATTACTGCTTAATGTTGGTGATCTAGCTGGAACTGGTGCTTTTAGTGTGACTTGACCATTGTTGGAGATTAGAATGTTTGGCTTAATATACTGAAGTAATAAGGAACCAAATTTATTGGAATGATTGGTAATGACAGGCAGAGAATATTGGGATTTGGAATAATAGGGAGTAAATTCTTTCAGTTAAAACATTATTCTATGATTTGATCTTGACAAGAATTCTCAATCTTGAAGATAAAAATCTATTCACAAATTTTCATAGAAATGAAAAAAAAAAGGGAGAGAAAAGACAAATGTCTCTTGAAAAAAGTATAAATCAATAAAAACTTTGATTGATGCACAATAGGGATACAAAAATTGGATTAATTGACCCCAATAGATTGACTAATTCACCGCAGCATCCTAAAACTAAATTGGCACCATTAGTTTCTTTTGTAATTGGAAAATTTCACACTGATTAAATAAAATAATGATGAAAAAAACCAAAAAAAAACCAACTTATGATGCTAAATATCTAATAAAATCCCTAGAGAAAATATAAAAAAAAAATTTTCAACACTTGAAATTCTCATTAGTGAAATTTTAGAGAAGATTAAGGTACGAGGAGAAAGACAACTAAAAGAGACAAAAAGGAAACTATTAGAAGAATTTAAAAAAATAAAATTCTTTAATAAAATTCTGACTAAAACCAAAGGATGATGAGGACAATAATAAACATTGATTTCAAGTAAAAGACCAATAATGAAAAGTAGATTTAAATCCTCCGCTAAAACGAATACGGTTCAAATTGGAATTAAAATGTACGCTTAATGATTAAATGCTTTATTTATTATGCATGATAACTTGCTAGATTTAAAAACCCCAAAGAATTTTATTGCGAAGAATTGAGAAAAGACATTTAAATGCTAATCATGATGAAAATCTGATAATTAAAAGAATTGCAAAATGTCTGATATTTTCATTGGCTCATTACAGCCGAACGAAAGAAGTTGTAAGCAAATAACTCAAAAATGTTCCAAGTGATGATTTACAGTCGAGAAATCTGAAAGGAATGAATTTGATTACCTCCCCTTGGAACGTATTTGTTTTTATTATTGAAAAGATGATGTATGGGACATTTTCATTAATTTCAATGTATTGAGGTCAAATAGGTTAAACTCTTTTAAGAGAAAGTGTTGTTTTCCTCCTCTACTTTTCTCAATTATGCCTAAGCTAAATATAAACTGAAACCTATAAGCCGATATCATTTTTTCTTATTATGAGAAAATGAAAGACATTACAAGTTTGTAGAACAGAGGAGCAAAATATGAATATATGGTGGACACTAGAAACTCTTTTGTTTTTCCTTTTCTTGAAGTGGCTGGTAATATAGAATGTTGTCTATTTGGTTATGACAGATCTCACCTGCTGAAAGGCAATAACTGAAGTGCAACATATATATATAAAAGAAATCAAATATATAACTTTAAAAAAATATATATATATTAAAAAATCTCATAAGATGAGCAATAATGGTAACAGAATGTATACACTAATCAAATGCTTCCAATTGTAGACATAAATTTAGGTTGTGTATGACATTGAATAAGAAATAAGAAGTTCTATTTTTGGGGACACTGTGTTTGCTTTAGAGAATACAGTGACAAAGGTATATCTTTTTGAAAAAGTGGAAGACACAAGGATCCAATTTTTAGGTACCAGATGTTTGACAAATGAAAAAGAAACAAAAAAGAATTTTGAACCATATGACCTTTAGGCACCCCTTTTTGATCTCGACTAAGAAAGGACATGTTTTTCATTTACACCGTCAATATCCAGTTGTTTTAACAGACGATTTTTAGATTTAAAAAAAAAAAAGAAGATAAAACTAACCTCTAACCCTAACCCCTAACAAACAACAGGATATTGACGGTGTAAATAAAAAAACATCTTTCTTAATCGAGATCAAAAGGGGGTGCCAAAAGGTAATATGGTCCAGAATTTTATTAAAAGAACAAAAGCAGATTGAAGAAATCTTTAAGATTATAAAAAGATTGTCAAGTATTTGGGAAAGCAAAGTTTTATTATATATATATATATATATATATATATATATATATATGTGTGTGTGTGTGTGTGTGTGTGTGTGTGTGTGTGTTTGGGCAGCATCTTTTTATTCAAACAAATTTTGCTGAAAATAACGGAATCCATGCTGTTTTAAAATTAAAAAAAATTTTTTTTCCTTTCTATCCTTATAACAATTTTCTTAATGTTGGTATCTTGAAAAGAGTTTATAAAATGTACGAAAGGTAACACTCTTGATAATGGTTCAGAAGAGAACCGAAAGTACTTGGATTGCAAATGATAAGTCATTCAGATGCTTTTTAAACACTTTTCAAGATGACAATATTAAGAAAACTATTAGAAGGATTGAAAAGAAAAATAGAAAACTCCAAAATAATGTTATTTTTTAAGGATATTTTTTGAAGGAATATATATATATATATATATATATATATTCCTTCAAAAATATCTTAAAAAATAACATTATATTGGAGTTTTCTATTTTTCTTTTCAATCCTTCTAATAATTTTCTTACAAAAATGGTTCAGTTTTTTCACTGTTTTTTTTTTGTCCAATACTGTACATGTGTGTGTATATATATATTGTATATACACATACAGTATTGCACAAAAAAAAAAAAAAAACAGACAGTGAAAAAACTGAACCATTTTTATTTTTTTTATTATTGCCACAATTTTTAATGACACTTCAATGGCTTAGACACACATAGGAAGTGATTATTTTCTTTGATTATTGTTGTCAAAGTTCACTTAGTGGCAGCGAAAAGTCAATTTTCTAAAAAATAAAATTCTCAGAAATTCCCCCAAAAATAGGAAATTTCTAAGAATTTTCTTTTCCTTGATTTGATATCCTAATTCTGTGATTAATCCTTTTGCTAATGGTGTGGTAAGCAGTTGTCTGAATTCGAAAAAGGTAAATTATGATACACTTGGGAAAGGTACAAACCCCCACTCCAGCTATCTGTTAACTATTACCGCAACTCGTCTTCTACAAGGATAGCTTTCAAATCAGATAACCCAGGAATGGTAGTACCTGTTAGGGTCTCATCTATGGGTTAAATAGAAGAATGTATTTATTAAAAAAGAATTGTGTATCCATTAAGAATGACTTTATTTCAAAACTTTATCGGCATTAAATGACTCACTGAGATTGATATGCCGCAAACCAAACCAAAATCAAATAACCCATAAAACATTAAACAAAGTAACCAAACTAAAACTATTAGAATGCCTTTTTACAAGATTTAGTAAACAAGAATTTTATTGCTACTCATAAACATGTTATTTTGGAAGGTTTTCTATGTGGAGATTAGTTTTATAATAATATGATTGTCTTCAGGAATATTTGCAGTAAGATGACAAAATTGTAAAACAAACAAAAAACTACTCCTGAAATCAGTCATCCTCCATTTATAATATTGGAAATAAAAATTTAAAAAAACAGTAAAAAAAAACTGAGCCATTTTTTATTGTCGCCACAAATTTTAAATAAACTTCAATGTCTTAGACTCACATAAAAAATGATTATTTTCCTTGATTATTGTCAAAGTTCCTTAGTTATAGTGAAGTCAATTTTTTTTCTTAAAAAAAAAAATTCTCAGAAATACCAAAAAGAATTGGAAATATCTTAGAATTTTCTTTTCCTTGATTTGATATCCTAATTCTGTGATTAATCCTTTTGCTAATGGCGTGTAAGCAGTTGTCTGAGTTTGAAAAAAAAGTCAAATTGTAGCATACAATGATTGCAGACTGTCACTTCATGATATAGCAAAGAAATTGAATTGCCATCAATTGAGGAAATATTTCTTTTGAACAGCTTCTCTCCATCTATGTTATCTTTCTAGATTCATATTTACAATACAAATGCCTTAAAAGTTGACAGATATTCCATCCATTTTTATCTTGGCACAGATTTTACCATTTTCTATCTTCATCTCAATTTATTGATCCAACTGTTTTGTCAGCTTTTCACAGGTTCCACATGAAGCCGACCATTTTTCAAGAATATTAGGGAACTTTTATATAAACTAAATTCACTATGAGTTATTCCTATCATAATGTCTGTTGATTTCTGAGGATACCTTCAATGACCAGTTACTAATATGGACAACATATTATGAGATATTTAGGTGATAGGTTCTCTTATATCTATTTGGATTTTAACCATTATTTGTTGATAACTTTGACTTAGGATTTACTGTTATTTCCAATTCAGTAGCTTTTTAAATATAAAAATATATTTTATTTTCAAGTCTAATGATATAACACAATAAAGCCAAGTCTAGTTATTCTAATTTTGTTACACTGAATAAAAGATATAAATTAAATAACAAATAGACCATCTATCTATCGATATATAAAGGGCAGTTGTGTGTACATGTATGTCTGGAGGAAACTTCGAAAATAAAACAATTAATGACAAAGTAAATATATATACACATTAAATATCACCAGGGCTTGGTTTTTGAACCAAAATAATAGAGATTTGATTTATATTCGTGAAGATAATTAAAAAATAAAATTTAAATGATAACAGCATGGATTTTTTTTTCATTTAATATTTTAAATAGTAGACATTAACATTTCTTTTCAGAGTAGCTGGATCAATGCAAGGTCTATTTTTTTATATAGGGATTTAAATGGGGCATCCCATGAGTATTCAACTCACGATTCAGTAATAATGGATCTGCAGGATTAATTTAAAAAAACCCCCTCTACCCAGGTGATGCTGGGTAGCCACTGCTAGTTTTATATAAAGGCTCTTTTCAACATTATGTTGGTTTCTTTATTTAATGGCATATCAACCTTCATGTGTTATTCAATGCCAAAGCCATCCTTGTTGAAATACGGTAGTGGGACTATTTAACCCATAACTTTGGAGATGAGGGAGTTCATACCTTTCCCAAGGGTATTTGTTTGAAAGTGAACATAATAGCATGACTGGAATTTGAATTCACTTACTATGATGTTGCTGTCCAGCACATTAGCCACTAGGCCTTGATAACTACCCCTCAACATTAGGTTAGCATGAAAATCTATCAATGCTACAAAATAAAATAAAAAATCTTTTTCTAATCACTAATTTTCTTTTCCCAATTTTTGCCAAGAACATTCACAATATGTTAATAATTACCTGAAATAATTATGAAAACGAGAAATTCAAAATTTATATATATATGTATAAATGCAGCTCTAGAATGAATGTTGTGTATTTTTGGAATATACTTTTAATTTAACTAAATTATTTTATAAAGTTCTTTTTAGCAAAAATAAACAAACAAAAAGATGCCTAACTATCTTCCTTTGATTATAAACAGAAAAAATAAGGTTCTTGACCCCTAAAAATATTTCAGTCCAAAATTAATCGAAAAATTAATAGAATCTTCTGATTTTAACTGAAATCACTACTTATTTATTTATTTATAAAATAAAATGAATTAAAATTTTGTACATTTAGATGAAAACAAAATAAAATATCAAAAAGCATTTTTAAGCTGTTTCTGTGTGCATGCGTTGGTCTTTGTGTGTGTACATGTGTGCTGTCAGTGCAACTTGATGATCATGATCTGTTATTGGCATGTAGTGTTTCTGTGTGCATGCATTGGTCTTTGTGTGTACATGTGTGCTGTCAGTGCAACTTGATGATCATGATCTATTATTGGCATGTAGTGTAGGTAGTTTAAAAAGATCATAACAGTTAAGATGTCATTAAGTGTAAATGACAGTTTGAGGTCAGTTGAAAGCTTGGCTTTCATTGGATGAGAAAGTCAAGTGATCCTAGAAAATTAGGCCACAGATTATAACTTCAGTCAGCAGAGAGACCCACGAAATGAGGGGTTGTCTAATGTCCATTTGATCTCCCAACATGTATCAAGTTGGTAATATAATAAGCCATTGAGAAATAAAATGTACATAAAATGTGGCCATCTTATTCCTCTTGGTGAAACAGCATCCAAGAGAAGGTGAGACATAATTAAAAGACAATGGGGGTTGCAAGAAGAGCCAGCGGCAATAGAAGAATGCAAAGAGAGAAGATGGGCGAATGTAGAACAGAGAACATAGCAAATACTCAACAAGCTTGTGGAAAAATTTCTGCTTCCAAAGTAATGGACTAAGTAATAGATTTTATTATTGGTAGAGGAGATAACTCTTCACTAACAAATGATATCACTCTTTAGTACAAATCAACATTAATAATGTAGTATAATCAACAAGAAAAAACCCCAAAAAACAAGATGGCAGCATGAACATGTACATGTGGACAGTTAATGTCTAATTCATATCAATCCTCCTGTACCATGGTCGATGAGAAATAAAAACAAACTGTTGATTTAAAAATATACCTAAGTGGTTTTTGTTTGGTTTGGTTTGTTTTACGGCATATCAACCTCAGTTGGTCATCTAATGCCGATAAAGTTTTGAAATAAATTAATTCTTAATGGATAATCAAGTTTTGTTTATAAACTCATGTTTTTCTATTTAACCCATAGATGGGACCCTAACAGGTACTACCACTCCGGGTCAGAGTGGACCAGAGAACAATGGTGATGAAGGGGTGCTCCACATTCCCCAAACCTCCAGAACTGGAACCTCACCATCAGATAGAGTTTAACATCATTCCCAGGACATGTAGACCCATAGCCACCACCTTCTAGCACTGAGCTTTGTTTGCAACTGTTTCAATGCAACAAAAAGGAGTTTTTGCTTAAATATGTGACAATGGATGAAACATGGATCCACCATTTCACTCTGGAGTCAAATCGACAGTCAGCTGAGTGGACAGCAACAGGTGAAAGCTGTCCAAAGTAACCAAAGACGCAAACATCAGCAGGCAAGGTTTTGGCCTCCGTATTTTGGGATGTGCAAGGTATTTTGTTCATCGATTACCTTAAGAAAGGAAGAACCATCAATAGCGAATATTATATAGCATTATTGGTGCGTTTGAAGGAAGAAATCACCAAAAATGGCCACAAATGAAGAAGAAAAAAAGTGCTTTTTCACCAAGACAATGCACCATGTCACGAGTTGATCGCAACGAAGGGAAAACTACATGAATTGCACTTTGAATTGCTTCCACACCCACCCTATTCTCCAGATCTGGCCCCCAGTGACTACTTCTTGCAGACCTCAAAAGAATGCTCCAGGGAAAGAGATTTGGCTCTAATGAAGAAGTGATATCAGAAACTGAGGCATATTTTGAGGCCAAAGACAAATCGTTCTACAAAAAAGGGATCGAATTGTTAGAGAAGCGTTGGAATCAGTGTAGGAGACTATATTGATGAATAAAGTTGGATTTTGCCTAAAAGTTGTTGTTTTATTAGTTAGGCCCAGGACTTATTGAGTTATGTGTTAAGAAAGGAACAATTTTTTAAAATTCAGAATTTCATTGGGTCTAAAATTTAAACAAACAGGTAAATAAAAAAATTAACTTGTATTGTTTAGATTTTTTTGACTGTTGTCCTCATCTTTATTGTTATATACCCAATGTTTTGGCTGATGTGCTCTCCGACCTTCTTCAGGTGTTTCTTGTCAAAACTGGGAACCTCCTTGTCATAATCGAGAGCCTTCACAAAACTTCAAACCAAACCCTTTATTCAATCCACCGGGGTAGACTGTTCTCATTCCATTAATCATGACTGCATACAAGTATTAAGCTATGTTAAGTATGTTATTATTGCCCGTGGTCAGGATTGAACCTTCAACCTACAGATGATTGTCACTTAGAACTGTATTAACTCAACCCCTATATCCATTGCACAATTAACTCAACTGAACAGTTTAAAAGGACCATATGACCTTTAGGCACTCCTTTTTGATCTTGATTAAAAAAAAGGATATGTTTTTTATTTACACCATCAATAG
Organism: Doryteuthis pealeii; assembly: GCA_023376005.1. Lineage (NCBI taxonomy): Eukaryota > Metazoa > Mollusca > Cephalopoda > Myopsida > Loliginidae > Doryteuthis > Doryteuthis pealeii. Next base: position 88,772,523 of record CM042148.1, on the reverse strand, counting down.
CCGGTTGTTTTAACAGACATTTTTTAGATTAAAAAAAAAACATAAAACTAATCCCTAAGCCTAACCCCTAACAACAACCGGATATTGACAGTGTAAATGAAAAACATGTCCTTTCTTAATCGAGATCAAAAAGGGGTGCCTAAAGGTAATATGGTCCGTTTAAATTCTTATAAACTTCTACTTTTATTTCATTGAAAGAGAAAAATTGTACTTTTAAGGTCAGTAGAAAAAAAAGAAGAAGTTGCACTGTTAGAATAAACAGATTGAACTAATCAGGTAGTTTTTTTTCTTTTATTTCTTTATATTCTATAAATTGAGAAGGTTTGATAAAAAGGTTCAGACAGAATTTGTAAAGGGAAATTTTGATATAAGAAAAATAAAAAAAAACCAAAAACAACAACAACAACAGAGTAACCAAGGTAATCAGGAATAGAATATTTGGTTGTTGTTGTTGTTGTTTGCAATGAAAGAAATAAGAATGTTAGCCAATAAGGTTAGAAATATCAAGACACGGTGTGGGCCAAAGTGTTTGGTAATTGTGTTTCATTGATCCTTAACACTCAAAACTGAATTCCTTTGAATCTGTAAAAGTTCTAGAAGCCTGAAAATCTGTGCAAGTCTGAGATTTAATTTTATTCATTTACCGTCATTGCAGCAAATCTCAAGCACAGTGGTTCACTGCAATAGAAGAATTGTCTCGCTCTCTCAAAACAACAATAGGAAGCCTGGAATTGAATCCTCTACCTCAGAAGAATGGTAAGAAAAGTAAGTGGGTTAACAAAAGCATTAGAAGTACACTTATCAACAAAATACCCTTTCTCTCTCTCTCTCTCTCTCTTTCTTTCTCTCTCTCTCTCTCTCTTTCTCTCTCTCACTCACCCACTCACTCACATGGGAGTTCTAATTTGAAATATTTGTTTCATCTTTAATTTGAATCTGGAGGAATTTTGTTTTACTAGCATCATTATGGAATTAGTGGAAAATTTTCCTTTAATAAGTATTTTTCTTTTTCTCTTTCTGCTTTCAATAAGTTGGTGTTATTTGGAATCAGTCATGTTTGTTCTAATTGGCTTTCAATAAACTGGCTGAGTTGAGAAGTTAAAAACAACAAGCACATGCATTAACATGTGCATCATAACACACACACACACACACACACACTATTAGTTTGCAGATTGATTTTGAAGGCTTATCACAATGCGAAGGAAGAAAAGAAAACGAGTATGTTGTTCATTTACTTGTATTTTCAATTTTTGGATGTTTCCTTAATATTTTGGGATTGAAATCCCATATTCAGAAGACCTCAGAATTAGTGTGGAGATAGTAACTTGTGCATTTCTGTATTTGTGAAACACACAAGAATGTATCAGGGGTTGGGGAATAAATAAAAGTGTATACACAATTATATATCTGATAACCCAGAACCGAACAGCAATGAAGAAAAGAATAACAAAATAGTACCCACAGAGATACGTCTGACCTGAAAGGAAAGCCTGTATGAAGAACACAGACAGCCGAGGGAAGATAGAAGATGATAATAAAAGTAGACATTAGAAGAACTTAAGAAGCACTATACAACATTGTCATCTTTTGTATTTTAAACATCCTCTTTGAAAATCACATGGAAATATATGTTTGTGATAGTGTTGTGTCAGGTCACTCAATTGGCTACTGGTACTATATAAACCAATACTACCTCTTTCATAGTCAGATTATCAGTAACTAAACCAGTAATAGATTTTTTTCTAGTGATGAGGGTGGCTAGACACCCTGTAGAACGAAAAAAACAAGACCTATAAAAGGGTGGAGGATGCTCTTTGCTCAATAGACATCTAGAACATTATTTCTAAAATCCAACACCTCCTCATTGTGGCAGGGCTGTGTAAACTTGGTAGTGTCAGAGCCATATTGCTGGGAATTTAAGTTCCTGATAGGGTCACTCAAGACTGACCGGTCTGGCATCCAGTGGTATTAGAGGCACAGCTCGGTCAAAGGGCATCTCCATCATCATCAGGAATCAACATCTTTTTCGAAAACAATACAACTGCTTGCTTTAAAACAAAAATATCATAAAATGTGTTCTTAATAACAATTAAGTTCATTTCTGATAATGCGCATGCACAATTTTATGCTAGGAATTTAGCCAACTGACTTTCACTTTGAAACAAGTCGGTAGCTATTTTGAAAGTCTCCGTGCGAAATAAACAAATCTTAGAAGCTTTTTCGAAAACAATACAACTGCATGATTTAACACAAAAATATCATAAAATGTATTCTTAATAAAAATTAAGTTTATTTCAGATAATGCGCATGCACAATTTTATGCTAGGAATTTAGCCAACTAAAGGTGAAAATTACCCTAAAGTTTAGATCTGGTTTGGTTTCTTTGTTTAATGGCATATCATCTTTCATGAGTTATTTAATGCCAAAGCCATCCTTGTTGAAGAGCAGTAATTGTACTATTTAACCTCTAACTGGATGGATGAGGGGGTTCATACCTTTCCCAAGTGTATTAAACATTTACCAACCCCTCTTGAATACTGATCAGTCTACACAAATTTCAACACTAAGTAGTATTAATATTGTCACTGTGTCTGTGGAAAATCTGCAGCAAACAAGGGTATCTCCTTCCCTTTACTGGGATATGCATATAGGGTTTGTGTACTTGTCACTGTGTCTGTGGAAAATCTGCAGCAAACAAGGTATCTCCTTCCCTTTACTGGGATATGCATATAGGGTTTGTGTACTTGTCACTGTGTCTGTGGAAAATCTGCAGCAAACAAGGGTATCTCCTTCCCTTTACTGGGATATGCATATAGGGTTTGTGTACTTGTCACTGTGTCTGTGGAAAATCTGCAGCAAACAAGGGTATCTCCTTCCCTTTACTGGGATATGCATATAGGGTTTGTGTACTTGTCACTGTGTCTGTGGAAAATCTGCAGCAAACAAGGGTATCTCCTTCCCTTTACTGGGATATGCATATAGGGTTTGTGTACTTGTCACTGTGTCTGTGGAAAATCTGCAGCAAACAAGGGTATCTCCTTCCCTTTACTGGGATATGCATATAGGGTTTGTGGACCGCTTGTGAATTTCCTATTCCCTTGTTATTCTTTCCATGAATTCACAACAGGTGAATTCATTGGATGGAGCTGGCTCAACCGACCCAGGGTGAATATCATCATAGAAGTAGAGAGAATGGGGCTGCCAGATATGTGCAAGTAGAATTCTTAGGGACTTAAGTTCTTGACTAGTGTTGTCTTTGAGAATTGTAAGGAGCCAACAGGATTTATTATGACTATTCCCAAATCTGCTTGTTATCTACAGATGGTTGATTAATAGCTTTGTTGGTGTGCCAACCGTGTTTGCCAACAGTAAGTTGTATTTATAATTTATAGTATTTTAAAAGCCCTGTGCTTGGACATAATGTAAACATGAGCACACGTATTCAGATCAATGAGATGTATAAATACTGGCCAATAATTTAGCCAAAGGGTCAGTCCTAAGGGTCTGTCAATGTTAAAGGCAGTCAGGGGAAGAGAACTGGATGGACAGTCAGCCTAAAGGGAACTCGAAAGAGTTTGTTAGAACTCACAATGGGGAAAAAAGAACACAAGATAAAACAATTCACCTTAAAAAATGTCCATACAAACAGAAGGGAATTATGACTCCCTACTGTAGAAGGGCCGGGTTAGCTCAGTCGGTAGAGTGTTCGGCTAGAAACCACAAGGTTCCACCTCAGACGCTAAGATAATCTCCTTGATATCGAACTAGGAACCTTGTGGTTTCTAGCCGAACACTCTACCGACTGAGCTAACCCGGCCCTTCTACAGTAGGGAGTTTGTTAGAACTCACAATGGGGAAAAAAGAACACAAGATAAAACAATTAACTTTAAAAAAGGTCCATACAAATAGAAGGGAATTATGACTCCCTACTGTAGAAGGGCCGGGTTAGCTCAATTGGTAGAGTGTTTGACTAGAAACCACAAGGTTCCTAGTTCAATACCGGTCCTCGCTGACTCAGTGTATGAGTAGCACAGGGATCTGTGCGGTAAATTAAGGAGCTGATGGTAGGTATGGCGCTCCACCACAGATGCTAAGATAATCTCCTTGGTCTAGCGCTAGTGAAAAGGGGATAGACTCCCTCACTGATTGGCTGATACCAACATTAGGCCGCCCCGACGACTTTACTTACTTACTGTAGTAACAAGTCACTGTACTTTGCATTATTTCCACCATCTTTCAATGACTTCTAAAAATGAAAGGTCCTGAATTTAAAACTAGAAGCGCCTACTCAGCATAGTCTAGGTAGAGAGAAGAGAACCCTGGTATATTGATTTGTTTATTTTTGAGATTTACAAATGCTGGACATTTTTAAGTAGAATTTCAATGTTATTTCTATGCATGTTTTAATTTTTAAACATCTTTGAATATAAATCAAATTTTCATATTTTAATTTTTAAACATCTTTGAATATAAATCAAATTTTCATATTTTAATTTTTTTAAACATCTTTGAATATAAATCAAATTTTCATATTTTAATTTTTAAACATCTTTGAATCATAATTCTTGCACACAAAAAAAGGACTGGTGATATTTAATGTATATATATATATTTACTTTGTCGTTAATTGTTATACATATATCATACTCATCATCAGGTTGTGTTGATAACATGGATTCCCATGACTCTCTCTAGCTAAACCTGTCCCTATCGATCATTGCTCCTGGCAGGTCTTCAGAACGGCATCCAGTATCCACAAGACTTATTGATGTACACTTTTACTGGTTGGCCTATGCTGGTATGTCCAAGTGTAGGTGTCCACAGGAGAACGTCACTTATGAGTTAATCTTTGCTTCCCCAGCAATTTCCAGGTTTTTTTTGTTTATCTTACTTGAATGGATTGTACAGTAGGAGGTAAGTGGCTGTACAGCTGCTTTTTTTGTGGGGTGCTACTTTCTAGATTTGTTCAAGACAGCATGCAGCATCTTTGTGTAGTTCCCATTTAGCTTTTTCTCTAAGCTTTTTGTTAAATATGTATTTTTATTAAATAAATCTATATATAATAGAGATTCTGTGTCTGTCTGTCTTTAACTGAAACTACATCAATGCTTACATCACAATACTCTCGGGAATTGGATAAGTTTATCAATCAGTATTTAATCTATAGTCAAAATCATTAGTATATATATATTTACCAACCCCTCCGCACGAGCAGGATGCGACACAAGGTCAATTTTTAAGCGGAGTTTAACAGGTTTGAATTCAGAGTTTTCCTTCTCCTAGACCGGTTGCCTAACCAAGGTTAAAGAGCCCAATCTGCCCTACTATTTACCCATAGCTGGAGGGAGAGTAGGATTCATATCATTCCCAAGGATATTAGCGTCAAGTGAAATGCAATTACCACGTCCAGGATTTGAACTCGGGGTGACGAGTCCATTTCCCATGAATTGAACGATTACACCACGCGCTTCCTACACATTAGTATACAGAATAAAGAACAACCCTGTATTATATATACTCAAAAATTAATTATGCAACATTAGATGGTCCACATTATTTGTTAAAACAAGTCTTAATAAATACATGCCCGGTATTATTGATTTAGATATAGTTTGTTTTATTTAAATATATATTTAAATTTATGTAATGTATAGAGTTTTATGAGAAAATTATTTACAAACAAGAAATAGTCACAATGGTCTTCAACATTAAATTTATTATATGGTGAAAAACAAAAACGTTCTGTTTTGATTATTGTCTGTCATTTTGTTTTACAACAGTTTTGACACACCCCAAAAGTAAAAGCTTAAATATTTGAATTAATTTGAATTTAACGGTTAGAACCTTGGTTTTATTAGAAAGAAAACATATTTATTTAAATTTTGACAGCAAACCTATTTTTTCATGTAATAGACATAAGAAATTAATATTGCTGTTAAAAAAAAACATAAGATTTCAAAGATTTGTTTACATTTTTTTATGAAAGAGTGTGGCAAAAATTAAGTTTTACACTGCCCAGAGGGTGTTTTTTTTGTTGCTAGTATATAAAATGTCCTTACAAGTGGATGTAAAGACACATGTGAATTTTATACACAGGAAAATCATTAAGAAATGTATGTGTATGTGTATGCACTTACAAATATATACTGTTTTATTTTTACATGTGCACTCATAGAAAACCCATTTCAAAATGTACTTAGGAACTCCCTATTTCACAGGAAAATAATAAAATAAAGAAATAGAAATCCGCAATAGTTTGTACAAGAATTTGGAACAAATCTTAAAGTCAGAGTAAGAAAATGTGATAAATCTCGAAAACTTTTGGGAAGGAATGGGGATTGAAAAGCAGCAGCAGCAGCAGCAGCAGCAAAAATACGATTCTGTCTTGAATTGTCAGGCAATTTTGTCATTAGATTTTGGTTTTTTGACAGATTCAACAATGAAAGACAGTGACAATGCTACTTGAAGCATGTACATTCAAAGAATCTACCTTTATTGTCAGTGAATATGGTACAATCATTGCTTTCTATGTGGGAGGTGTTTTTTTTTATTATGTTTTTATTCATTTCAAGAAGTCTTGTATCTTGTCCTAAACAATCTCCAGACGATTGAAAAGAGATTTTAATCCTTCTCCACCCCCAACCCCCACATCCTGACGCTTGTCGAGAAATTCAAATGCACACATTGAAAGTGTTGAGAGAATTAAAGTATTTCACTTTCATTTGAATTTCAATAAGTCTATCTTTCATTCAACCTGTTTCCTCATCCAATTTATCCTTCTCATCAAATTGTTGATGACAAAAAGAGACAAACTGACATTGTTTTTGTGTCCAAATTTTATTGCCAGTAATGAAAAGCAGAGAAAATAAACATCTATGTCACAAACGCAAACTGGATTTCAAAGCTTGTTGTTCTTATATTTTTTTTTTGCCTTTCTTTCTTTTATTTGAAGAATTTTCTGAATTTATTCATTGTTTAAGGAACAGCACTTATTGTCCTCTTTTTAGGCTAATGACACTTTATATAAAATCTAATTAGTTTTTGTTTTCCCATTGATATCAAAAGGATCTATGAGTTTACCTGATGTGCTCAGACTGATTAAATTACGTTTTTTTTTATTTTATTTTATTTTTATTTCAATTAAAAAATAAAAACAAAACCTTTCAAAAATAAAGAATTTGATGAGAAAAAGGTTTCTATTGTGCTCACAGCACAAAGAATAAAAGAGCTTTTATTTCTAATAAGAACTGTTGAAAAAAAAAAATTCTTGAAAGGACAAGAATTAACTAAAACTTTTAAATTAAATTTTACATTATTTTTTGTGGCGAGGAGTTGTCATTTCCACATTGCAACAACAACTTTGTGACATGTCAAAATATGTGACAAATACGATATGTTGATTAGACTGGTAAGACATAAAATACTAGCATGATTCCAGGCAACACCTGCTCCTTTGATTTAAAGGGGCAGGGTGGGTTTATTGTCCAGTGCCTGAGATGCCTCAAAAGAGGAATGCTGAGGGGATTCATGCAATTTTTAAACACTAGCCACACATGAGCTTTGGTTTGTACATGGTTCTCTACTATACTGATCCTTGTATTCAATTGACATGGTGGGATGTCAGTAAATACTTGCTATAAGCCAAAACAGAAACCTGTTGGTGGTTTAATATCATTACTTAAAAAAAAATCACAACCAATCTTTTTTAATAAATTTCTTGTTATATTATATATATATATATATATATATATATATATATATATGAGGAAAAAATGAGTAAAGAAAAGAAATGTAGATGGATAAAAATGAATTTTATCGATATCACTTTTAATCGATATCACTTACACATGCGTTTCGGTCTGTTTATCAAAATGTATACGGATTTATGTTATTATTATTATTAAAATAATCAGATGGAGTTGAAATGATGATGATTTTTCCTATTATTATTATCATCATCATTTCAACTCCATCTGATTATTTTAATAGTAATAATAACGTAAATCCGTATACATTTTGATAAACAGACCGAAACACATGTGTAAGTGATATCGATTAAAAGTGATATTGATAAAATTCATTTTTATCCATCTACATTTCTTTTCTTTACTCATTTTTTCCTCATATTGTCGGATTCATTTTCCATTCTCATATATATATATATATATATATATATATATATATATATATATATTATTATATATATATTTTATATTCATATATAAAATCAACTTACCTTGGGGGACATGTAAACATAGACTTTCTTGGGTTTTTCTAGGTGCTCGTGGTTGCATGAAATAAGACGGGCTTCATACCAAATATCGTGACTTCTTTTTGCAAGGTTTTTCTTCACTCTAGCTGTGTCATCACCTGAAAATTAAAAGATAATTTTATAATAATTAGAGAACTTGCAATGAGAACATATTTATAATCCATTATTTTTTTTTCAGTTGAGGAAGCTAAGATTTTGAAATATGATTTTTTAAAAATCCGAACAAAAATAAACAAGAAAAGAATCAAAATAAATAAGAAAATATATTTTTATTTTGATCTTTTGAAAATTGCCCAAAAAGAAAAAAAAAAGAAGAAAGAATTGCCCTGTAAAGATAAGATGATCAATTTTACAATAAAAAAAGATTCCTCTGGTAAATCCATTCTAGCTCAGTCGGTAGAACATTTATCTTGGAACCACAATGTTCCAAGTTCGATACTGGTACTAACCAACTCAGCATATGAGTAGCACAGCTTAAATCTGTCGTAAAGCTGATGGTACATGTGGTGCTCCATCTCAGATGCAAAAATAATCTCCCTGGAGTAGTGCTAGTGAAAAGGGGATAGACACCCTCACTGGACAGCATATACTGACAAAAGGCCATTCTCTGCCTACTTTACTTTGTTATGAATGGAGATGACAAATAAAAATCATTCTTTGAGAGTTAATAATTATTTCTAAAAACAATTTTTTTTTATTGGAAGAACAGCAGGTTTGATAAGTGGTACTGAATTAAATGGTACAAATCCAAATACATCATTTTGTTTTGTATATAGATAACCAAATAAATTGCCTAAACAGATCAAAAGCACCAATAGTGTAGAAAATTTAAAGATTAATTTGGATGGTTTCAGAAAAAATGGTAAGAAGAAGAATCCAAGAGGGCATTTTTTGGGAAATATTAGATTAATTACTTAACAGAATTTTATCTGTGTATTAATATTGTATATGTACTGTGTAAATATTCTTCTTTTTTTCTCCCCCGCCCTCCTTTTATGTGAGAAGATAGAAAAATATGAGGAGATGACCAAGGAAACATAACAAACAAAATAAATTAAAAAAACAAATCAACCTGTTAGCAGGACCTAGAATATGCCAATTGTATCTACTGCATAGGGGTAAGATCAACCCCACCACAACAACAAAAAAAAAGAAGTTTCTTGAGTAGGTATGCATATGATGGTGAGGCTACAGTTCTGAAGATCTGGGGAGTGTGAAGTACGCCTTCATTGCTAATAATCCCAGGTTTACCAATTCCTCCGCACAAGCAGTATATGACACAAGGTCAATTTCTTAAGCGGAGTTCAACAGGTTTAAATTCAGAGTTTTCCTTCACCTAGACTGGTTGCCTAACCAAGGTTAAAGAGCCTAGTCTGCGCTACTATTTATCCATAGCTGGAGGGAGAGTAGGATTCATACCTTTCCCAAGGGTATTAGCGGTAAGTGAAATGCAATTATCACGTCCAGGATTTGAATTCGGGGCGACAAGTCCATTTCCCATGACTTTAACATTACACCACGCACTTCCTACTTGAAACCATATAATTGCTTTCAAATTATTAGTAATAGATAATAATACTTGAAACCATATAATGTTGTGCAAATTATTTATATCAAGAATAGTTAATGATTATAATTATTAGTTACTTTGAATCATAATTGTCTGCAAAAAATGACTAATTTTGGTATTAAATAACCCTTCAAATGTTGATATGCCATAAAACCAGCCAAATGACTATAACCAATCATTAGCTTGAAAACAAGAGACAATATCTAAAATTTAAAAAAAAATGGTCTAAAAACACTAGTTCATTGATAGATAATTGGTTGGTTGCAATTTATAGCATTTCAACCCTTGTTGGGTTATTTCATGCCAAATATGTTTTCTTTTATCCATTCTTGATGGTATTCAAATTTTTTGTTTCAAACTCAATTTTTTTCTTAAGCACATTTTTTTAAACTCATATTTTCTATTTAACCCATAGATGGGATCCTAACAGGTACTACCACTCCAAGTCAAAGCAGACCTGAGAGTAATAGTGATGAAGGAGTACTCCACACTCCCCAGAGCTCTAGGATGAAAACTTCACTATTAGATGCAGTTTAACTTCATACCCAGGACAAGAAAGATAATTAGATTAAAGATTATTTTTTATTGCTAGATAAATAACTTGCTGAAAAAAGTGTATAAAAATTTACTATTTAATGAGTTAAAAGCATTATTTCTAAATAATGAAGTGTATACATTATAACCTTTAGTTTAATCCTTTAACACTTGAGCCGTTCTGCAGTTCATACAATTTATAACATTATGTGGCTGTACTGATTAAATATAAGTTAATTAACTGGATTGATTTTCTTTTAAACATTATTTGCATTTTGAAACTTCAAAATGTGTGTTTAGAGCTTTTAAATCTTTTTGTCAATAACTTTGAGAAGAGTTATTAACATACCAAAAACCATTCAGACAAACCTTTTCTTGGTATTCTTGATATTGTTACTAGGCTGAGTCAAAAGTTTTGCAATATTTTGGTAACTAGCAGGACCTGTGGATATACTACAGTATGATGATTTAATTATTATAACATTTGATATGTTTACTTAAGAGCTGTTGCAAATACTTCAATATGTAAAAAGTATAATAATCTTGATTTAACTCTCTATCTCTCACTTTTTTTTTCTTTCTTTCCTTCTTTTCATATTTTCATTATGTTCCATTGAAACAGATTAGTGTTATTGCTTCCATGTGCTCACTCCCTCTCTCTATTTTCCCCTACTCTTTCTTTCTTATTATATTTATTCTGTGTAGCATATCCTTTTTCTTCTCTTTCTTTATGAGAAAAACGAAATTGTCCATTATTATAGCTGAGAGTATGACACTCATAAAAAATAAGAATTCAGTGGATAAGCAACACTAGATAATCAAGAATTATATTTTTGTATTTCATCTTGGAAGATTTGGACGGTCTCATTTTTAACCAGAGGGTGTTACAAGATGATAACAGATGAGTATTAATATATAGATGTGAGGTACAATATAGCAACTCCAGATGATTTTGCTGAAGTCATGAATGTGACCAACCAAACTGGATTGTGTTGATGCTGAGCTCATCAGATCCTCTCCAAGTGCTATTTGCAAGATTTACCTTTATGGATTGGAGAATGACCTTGAAATTCATGGTTTTAGGCCTATCTGACCTTGCTTGATTGTTGAGATTCTTGCAACTCAAGAAAAATTTCTTCAACCATCTGGTTCTTGTACTGTGATCAATAATGATTTCTCCTTTTGCACAATAAATGTTTTTGGTTGCTTCTGCAGTCTTATGATAAGCAACACTAGATAATCAAGAATTATATTTTTGTATTTCAACTTGGAAGATTTGGACAGTCTCATTTTTCAGAGGGTGTTGCAAGATGATAACAACTGTACAATTAAGGAAGATGAGTATTAATATATAGATGTGAGGTACAATATAACAACTCCAGATGATTTTGCTGAAGTCATGAATGTGACCAACCAAACTGGATTGTGTTGATGCTGAGCTCACCAGATCCTCTTCAAGTGCTATTTGCAAGATTTACCTCTATGGATTGGAGAATGACCTTGAAATCCATGGTTTTAGGCCTACCTGACCTTGCTTGATTGTTGAGATTCTTGCAACTCAAGAAAAATTTATTGAACTATCTGGTTACTGTACCGGGATCAACTGTATCTTTATCTTTCGCATAACAAATGTTTTTGGTTATTTCCACAATGTTATGACCCAGTTTGAACTCATAAAGCATAAGCTAATGAATTAGATTACATTTACACACCAACTACTTCACAAAAAATTACTAGCCCAACATATTACCACGGGTTGAATTTGACACAAGGTCACAAGTATTGGGCAACATCCAGTGTGGATCAAACTCATTTTTCTGTAGTAATAGATCTGCAAGACTAGCTTGCTAACCATTACACCCCAACGGGACACCTCCAACTACCACAATGCTACCAATCACAGTGGTTATCTACCATGGTTGAACTGCATCCAGTGAGGATTTCGTTTTTCACTAGTAATGGATCTAGGAGACTAGCTTACTAACCATTACACCACAATGCTACCAACCATAGTGGGTACCTACCATGGTTGAACTGCTTCTGTCGCATGATATACATACCACAAACTAGCATGTACCAAACTATTGCAGAAGTTTTGACTCACTCTAATACAATTTTTCAGGTCTTTTTTTCTTATCCCAGATTGTACACCTGATGAGGGATAAACAGACTGGCCAAAAGATGTTAACAACACCAAGAATACAATGAAAACTATTTTAATGATTTCAGCTGTTTTAAATCTTACTGCATATCCTACATAATTTGGTGCTGTGTTAAACTTTTCTTTGAACAAGGAATAAATCTGATTATAATGGAGATTCGGTGTCTGTCTGTAACCGAAACTACATCACTGCTTACGTCACAATACCCTCAAGAATTGTGTACATTTATCAATGAGTATTTAATTTAGAGTCAAAATCATTAATACATAGAATAAATCTTACTTATTACTGATGTCTTTATGAAAATCTGAGTTAGATTTGCCTTAAAACAGCTCATGTTATTAGTGCATTTAAAATCCTGCAATGTGTCTTATATATCTCTAAGAAATAAATGTTTACATAATATATGCAGTATATTTGTATATTGTATATTGGTTTTAACAAAACTGGGTTTGATAAATAATTACTTGTGTTACTGATCTCTAATATTATTGTTTTATTCTCCAAGATAATAAAATCAATTCTATGAATGATTTTATATAGAAATCAATTGAAATATAATTAAAATATGTGTAATCTTTTTATATATTTTCTTATTTTATCTTGTTAGTCTTTCTAATATATTTCATGACATTAAAACTCAAATACTTATGCCTGGTATAGGGCATATATTCTTGCTAGTAGTACAAATAAATATATGGGGATATCTGTTAGATAAGTTGAAAATAGTGGTTTAGTTAAACAGGAAATTGAGTGTCTGTGAAGAATGTCACTTGTGGTAAAGCTGAAAAGATTCCCAATTCCAACGAGAAGAAATAGAGTTATTTCCAAGAAAACCAGGAAAAAACAAACAACCACCCCCTGCATGAATGAAAAAAAAAAAAATGAAAAAGAAAAAAAAAAAAGAGAAAATGGAGGGGATGAAGAAAGAATCTCCAGTGGAAAGGGAAGGTCCAGCAAATTTGTACAATTGGCGAGGAGTTGTCTATCTTGCACTACTGAAACATTATTGATCATTGACAAAGAGTAAACAAGACGAAAGTAGGATTAAGACCAATTAGAGGAAGTGGGCTTTGTTAGTCAGGAAAAAAAGAAGAAAAAAAAAGAAAGAAGAAAAAAAAAGAAAAAAAAAAAAGGAAAGAGGACAGGATGTCAGAATGAAAATCATTCATTATTTGTTATCTGGTTGGAACTTCTTTGATTGATACAAACACAACAGAATAGTTTGACATGATTAATTGTCAATTATTTAGTCGTTCAAATGACAGGAACTTTGGGTTGTGGGAACTTAACCAGATTCAAAAAAAAAAAAAGAAATAATAAAATAAAAAGTTTGTTAAAAAAAAAAATCTAAATATTCTGGATTTTTTTTTTTAATTGTTTATTTATTTACTTTTACTGAATACAACTGCAGGATTCTAAGAAAAGCAGTTTTTGGCAAAGAATAATCTATGTTAAAAAAAGGAGTAGGTCAAGTTAGATAAATATATAAGTGCAAAAATAAATGTAGTGCCAAGAAAGGCAGTATATATATATATATATATATATATATATATATATATAGTTGTAAGTGCCTTCAAGTAAAAATTTAATATATACTTTATTCAGCAACGTTTCTAAATAAACAAACATCCAAAAATCTTATTCACTTCGCCGAAGGGCATACGGTCTGTTTGTTGTTATTATTCTCTCAATAACGCCCCCTTACCTATTATGGTAGAGGCGTGTAGTATCACTTGACAAGCTTAATTTCGCTAGGATGGTCGGCTGTGTACTGTGGCCGAGGCGATAAAAGTGTTTCACTAGTGTCACTGCTGAAGTCCCGGTTTCGATTTCTGTCGGAGGGAAATCGTTATATATACCGCTGATGAGACTTAATAAAGTCGAAACAGTCTGTACGGTATTCTACACACCGAGCCATCCTTTGCTGGGATTACACTTGTCAAAAAGTTCATTTTCTATAAGAAAAAAGTATCGAATTTTATGCGATACATGCGTTGTAAGTGCCTTCAAGTAAAAATTTAATATATATATATATATATATATATATACAAGGGGATTTAAAAAAAAATTATTTTCCATAAATGTAAACACTGCATTGTTTGGAATTCACTGATAACAAAAATTATTTAATGCTGCAAAAATATTTGTTTTAAGGCTATACAAAATGGCAGTGGATCAAATAGAGTGCTCCAGGTTTGAACAGAGGTATGTTATACAATTCTTGATGGCTGAGAAATACATAGAAGAATGTATGATGTTTACAGAGAAGCATGTTTTAGTAAAAAAACAAAAAACAAAAAAAAACATGGGTTTACCACTATGAGACTGAGTTGAAAAGACAATCCATGGAGTGGAAACACACTGACTCTCTGGTAAAGAAAAAGTTCTTGGAGCAGCAGTGGTCAGTAAAGAAGGTCATGCTGACAGTCTTCTTGGACATGAAAGGAACCATCATTATTGATTTCCTTGAAAAAGGTGAAACAGTAAACATTGCTTCCTATTGCCAACTCCTGAGGCCATATTCACATTTATTGAATGACCATCATATATAGGACCATATAACCTTTAAGCACCCCATATACAGTCTTGATTCATAAGGACATGTTTTTCATTTACACCGTCATAATCCAGTTTTTTAACAGACGATCTTTAGAGGGTTTTTTAAAAAATTATAAAACTAACCCCTAACCCTAACCCCTAAATTGTCTGTTAAACAATCGGATTTTGACGGTGTAAATGAAAAACATGTCCTTATGAATCGAGATTGCAGATGGGGTGCTTAAAGGTTATATGGTCCCATAGAGAGAGAGAGAGAAATACTGAAAGAACACACTATGAAAAATCAGATTGACATGTTTTGGTGTAAGGGTAGTTTCATCAGAATGAATTTACTATCATACAAATATGAAATCTACATGTGACAAAAGAGAGAAGTGTATATATATATATCAATAAAATTTGTTTGGCCATTACTTAAAAATAAAAAATAAAAAACTTTATTTTGTTTTGTTTCATGTTTTTGTCGTCTATGTCTTTTTGTATTTTTACATTAAACAAATTGAATTAAAAAAAAAAGCCAAGACAAAAACATTAACTAATACAGCGTGTATGTATATTATATATATATGTATATATATATATATATAAGTGGCATGTTTCTCTCTCTTGTCAATTTTGATGAATTTATACTAAGATGTGAATGACAAGCTTATAATGGTATGGAGGCATGTGGTGTAATGGTTAGAGTCATAAGAAATGAACTCGTTGACCAGAGTTCAAATACTGCATGAGGCTGGTTGCATTTCACATAGTGCTAATAACCTTAGGAAAGGTATGAATCCAACTAATCTCCCACCAGCTATGGGTAAATAGTAGGGTAGACTGGGTTCTTCAACCTTGGGTAGGTAATCAGTCTAGGAGAAGGAAAACTCTGAATTCAAACCTGTTAAACTCCGCTTAAGAAATTGACCTTATGTCACATTCTGCTCGTGCAGAGAGTTTTGGTAAATATATATAACTAGCAGGACCTGTGAATATACCACAGTATGATAATCTAATTATTATAATAGTTCAATATGTAAAAAGTATAATAATCTTGATTTAACTTTTCTCTCACTCTCTTTTTCTTTCTTTCCTTCTTTTTATCTTTTCATTATGTTCAATTCAAACAGATTTGTGTTATCACCCCCTCTCTTTATCTTTCTTTCTTTTTTTTTCTCATATTTTTTGTGTAGCATGTCTTTTTTCTTCCGTTTCTTTCTCTATAATAAAAACAGAATGGTCCATTATTTAGCTGAGGTGACAAAACTCATAAGAAATAAGAATTTGGCAGATAAGCGAAACCAGATAATCAAGATTTACATTTTTCCATTTTATCTTGAAAGATTTGAATGGTCTGATTTTTAACCAGAAGGTGTTGCAAGATGATAATGGTTGGAATATTAAGGAACAAGCATATTGATATATAGTTGGTATGTTCAAAAGTTCTTGGTCCGAACAAGAAAAGGACCAAAAGGCATGAAACTAATTTGCTTGACACATATTAATCTTGCAGGTCAACACACTTGGCATGTTGTTTTATCAAGTTTCTTCAATGCTTCCAAAAATCCTAAAAATAGGTTAATTCCCCATCTTGGTTGGGTGGAGAACTTTTCCTCACACCCTCGTATAAGAAGTTAATTAATGTTTCAATTGAGCTCCTAGAGGTTAGCCAAGAAATTCAAAAGGAAGAATATTTGGCAAACAGTTCAATAAAATGGCTAGTTGTAGGGAATATAGCCAAAGAGTGACAAGTTGATTTAAGAGCATGTTCCAATGAAACAAATTTATTAGTGTCATAAAAAAATCACAAAAATATGAAAGTAGAAAAAAAAAAAAAAGAAAAAAAAAAAAAGAAAAGATTTATAAAGAGCTAAGCTGAAAAAAGTTCACTTGCTGAAATTGTTCTCTGGAAGAATATTTAACTCTATAACTGCGGGTCAATTTTTGCAATTTATTAACTCTGAATTTTCAAATTCACACAGCATTCCTATAATAGTAAATAGATAAGTATTGTTATATTGTGTCTGTGAAGGATAATTATAACACTCAGGAGAGTCAAAAGTTTTACAATATTTTGGTAATGTGTAACACAATTTGGCTGCTTTGGTTGGTTGGTTGATTGATTGTTTTTTTAAAAATGAAATATCAATCCTCTTTCAGGTCAGTTAATGCCGAATCAAGTCATTTTGATAAATAAATAACTCAGCTTGCTTGCAGTACCTGCTGGGCCTTAAGTGGTATTGAACAGGCTAATTACTGCTTAATGTTGGTGATCTAGCTGGAACTGGTGCTTTTAGTGTGACTTGACCGTTGTTGGAGATTAGGATGCTTGGCTTAATATATTGGAGCAATAAGGAACCAAATTTATTGGAATGGTAGGTAGTGACAGGCAGAGAATATTGTGATTTATGATAATAATAATAATAATCCTATAGACCAGACCTAGTGTTGATAAACAAAAAAGAAAGAACTTGTCAACTGGTGGATTTTGCAGTGCCAGCAGATCACAGGGTGAAGCTAAAGGAAAATGAAAAAATATACAAATATCTGGACCTTGCCAGAGAACTAAAAAAGTTATGGAATATGAAAGTGAAGGTGATACCAATTGTAGTTGGTGCACTTGGAACAGTCCAAAAGGATTGGAAAAGGGTCTGGAATGTTTGGAAATCAGAGGAAGGGTTGAAACCATTCAGAACACTGCACTGCTGCAATCTACCAGAATACTCAGAAGAGTCCTGGAGACCTGAGGAGACTTGCTGTCACTCAGACTCCAGTGAAAGACCATCAGCTAACACTGATGTGAAAACTCAAAAGGAGTAAATAATAATAATGTAAGGTTGCTTACAGTACCAGCTGTTGCTTAAGTGGTCACCCAATTAAGTATTGAACAGGCCCATTGCTGCTTAACTTCAGTGATCTAGCAGGAACTCGTGCTTTCAGCATGACTAGACCATAATCAACAACTTTGGAAGATTTTGCTGAGATCATGAAGGTGATGACAGTGAGATGCCGAGTTTGCTAGAATTTGCCTCTATGGCTTGAAGCACATCCTCGGAAATTCCACAGTTTATTCCTACCTGACCTTGCCTAATCATCAAAGTTCTTGCAACCCGAGTGAAATTTCTTGATCTATCTGGTTACTGTACAGTGATCAACTGCACCTTCACCTTTCACATAACAAATGTTTTTGATTGCTTCCACAATGTTATGGCTCAGTTCAAACTTGTAAATCATAAGTTCCTGAATTATACTACGTTCACATTAATCTGTGTGGCTTTCAAACATGGAGTGAAGCAATGTACAACATGTCAGTGCACCAACTACCATGATACTACTAATCATAGTAGGTACTTTCTATGCCTTGAACTGTTTTGGTCACATGCTATATGAGCCGCAAACTGTACGTACCAAAATATTGCAAAAATTTTAACTCATCCTCATAAAAAATATTTAAAAAAAAAAAAAGAAGAGTATCAATTGATATTCAAAAAATACTTGAGATTTACGTATTTACCCAGCCCCTCTGCACAAGCAGGATGTTACAGAAGGTCAGTTTTTAAATGGAGTTTAACAGGTTTGAATTCAGTTTTCATTCTCCTAGACCGGTTGCCATACCAAGGTTAGAGAGCCTAGTCTGTCCAACTATTTACCAATAGTTGGTGGGAGAATAATTGGATTCATACCTTTCCCAAGAGTATTAGGGCTATGTGAAATGCAAGCAGACCTGTCCAGGATTTGAACTCAGTTCACTGTGTCCATTTCCTACAACAATAACCATTACACTACAAACACCTCCTAGAAACACTTTAGATATACACCAGGATAAACAATATTAATAGAATAGCTCAACTGGTTTACCAAACTTTAAGACAGAATCTTATGTATAGATTTGGTGAATAAATCTAGAAAATATTATTCAGTTAAGATGTAATTCAATCTTTATTGCAAAAAGAAAAAAAAAAGAGAGTGGATTTTGGAGGTTGAAAGGTTTGATGAGGCTCTTTTATTCTGTCTTTGAATAAATCAAACGGGATAGAGAAAAGTGTCATAAAACTGAATTTTCTAATCTCTTTATATTTATAGGTAGGAAAACCTTTCCCTATTGATTTAAGGGCATGCCACTTATACATGAACAGAACCATGGGGACATTTTTAACTGCACCAAAAAAAAAAAAAAAAAAAAAAAAAATAGAAAAAAAAAAATGATACATTGATATTAAAAAAAAGAATGAAAAGGATTTTGCTAACATAGTTGAAAGCATAGAATTTCAGCAATAAATATTTTTTTTGTTGATAATCTACAAAAAAACCTGATTTGTAAATTACATATTGACTCTGATATTTGCACAGATCATTGCCAGTATCTCTATAACTTGAAAAGCTCACACCTTAATCAAAATAAACTTTGGTCAATCAAATATGTGTTATTAACAAAAAAGAAAAAAGAAAAGAAAAAAATATCTTAGGCCTTTTCAAATCAGAAATGTATGTTAGGAAAAAAATTGTCAATAAAAATATTACCCTCCCTCTCTCAACTTATTGAGCTCATTATATCTTTGTTACTAATATATTAATCTTTAGATGAATTTTTTTCCCTGTTTTCACAAAGTAACTGTGAATGCCAGGTGAGTTCATTCTGTGTACAAAAAAGTATTATTCTTACACAGTTAAAGGCTGATTTTGGTGGTTGTTAAGATCAAGTAGGAGCTGGTTTAGCACAGTCGGTAAAAGCAGCTGCCTAGGAATTGCAAGGTTCTGAGTTTGATACCAGTCCTTGCAAACTCAGCACATGAGTAGCACAGTTTGGGTAATCTGGTCTGTGCAGTAAAGTGGGAAGCTGACGGTAGGTGTGGTGCTCTACCTCAACACAAACAATCTCCCTGGTATAGCACTAGCAAAAAGTAGACAAACACCCTCGGCTGATACCAACAATAAGCCACTCGATCAATGTTGAGTCACATCTGATTTATAGAATTTGTAATTAACTACAAAAATTTAATAAAGAGAAAATAATTCTATAATTAGCACATAATAATAATAATCTTCCTTCAAAAACTATAATAATTGGGGTGAGCCCAAACACTGACCTCCATAGTTTTTAAAAATCATAATTTGGATTAACAATTGCTTTTAAAAATAATTGAAGCATTTTAACACTTATGCTAGTAAGAATTCTCATTAACAATGTGCCAATTTTGCTGTTGTGGTAAGTAAAGTAAGTAAAGTCATTGGGGTGGCCTAAAGTCGGTATCAGCCAATCAGTGAGGGAGTCTATCCCCTTTTCATTAGCGCTAGACCAAGGAGATTTTTTTTGCATCTGAGATGGAGCACCACACCTACCACCAGCTCCTTACTTTACCGCACAGATCCCTGCACTACTCATACGCTGAGTTGGCGAAGGCCGGTATCGAACTAGGAACCTTGTGATTTCTAGATGAACGCTCTACTGACTGAGCTAACCCGGCTGTTGTGGTAATACATATAAAAATAAAATCATTTAGAGCATCCACTTAGGAATTACAAGGTTCCGGGTTCTATACCAGTCCTCACCAACTCAGCGCATTAGTAGCACAACTTGGGTAATCTGATATGTGCAGTAAAGCATCTGGGAGCTGACAGTAGGTATCATGCCTAATCTCAGCAAAAAAATCTTTCTGGTCTAGAGCTAGTAAAAATGGGATAGACTTCCTTGTTGTTTGTCTGATGCCAACAATAGGCCACTCCATAGACTACTACTAGTACAGTAATATAGATGATGATGATGAAGACAAAAGAGGGAAGTTGTCTGATAATTGGTATAAATCTAACAGACTTCAAAATAATTATTACATTGGATTAGTAAAGCCTAAAAAGATCTTTAAAGTTATTTGCACAAGATTAATAAAATTAGAATAATTTTAATCAAAACTTGTTATGCATTTAATACTAATAACTGATTTTGAGACAAGTTTGATGAAATAAAGAAAAAGAAATTAATACTAATTAAAATTAACAGACTATTCCAAAAAGATTTATAGTTGAGGTGATGCAAAAGTTTGCAGCAACATCTTTTGCACATTAGAGAAATCTTAGATTGATTGATTTTAACAGCATGTCAAACCGTCTAGGGTTATTTTATGCCTAAATATTAGTGAATAGCGTGTGGAGCGCCACACTTACCATAAGCTCTACTGAATAGTGAGTTTGATCCTAGCTAGATGCCCCATACTTGTGACCTTGTGTCACACCCTACCTATGACAAACAGGTAGGTTAAATACGTACATTATCCATAAATATTTCTTCAACACTTGTTTTTTTTTAAATTACTAATTTATTGTTTGTTGATAACTTATATTTGTTATATAAGTACTAATGTATCAATGATGTCACAAATGAAAATCTTGTTAAGTTATTATTACTGGATGTTCGACTGGCATCAAACTAGTTACCTTACAATTCCTAGGCAGATGCTCTACTGAGCTAAACTGGCCCTTCTCAGTGTATTGGCCAGTTATTTATTAAAGAAATACTATTTCCTCTATTTAATTTTGATTTAAGCACCTTTCTTACGTTTTTTTTTTCCTTCACTTTTCTCTCATTGATTCACATCGCTTTTTTGTCGGCTTCTAGAACACCTAAATATTGGTAACTGTCGCTTTCACCCATTGCTTTGATGAGTATAACATCCGGTAGTTTTATGTCCACTGATACTGATCTAATAATATATTGCCCTCTTTTTCAGTAGCATCATGGCACATTTGTCAATTCCATACTTCATTTCTATATCATCAGTTTCAACCTTGAATGTTTGCACTAAGGAAACCAATTCTTTTTGGACTTTTGGCCAAAGGCTTCTAATCATCCATGAAAAAGAAATGGTTCAACCTCTCACCATTGCTCAACTCATAGAATGACTTAGTGTCACTCAAAACTAGGGTTAATGGGATCATAGCAATCATAAATAGAAACGGTAAGAGTGTGTCCCTTTGAAATATCCATAATAATAATAATAATAATTCCCTAGTGGGACCTGTGGATATACCACAGTATGATGATAATTTAATTATTACAATGTTTGATATGTTTACTTAAGAGCTATTGCTAAATAGTTCAATATGTAGAAAGTATGATAAACTTGATTTAACTCTCTCTCACTCATTTTTTCTTTTCTTTCTTTTGCATTTTTTTCTTATGTTCAATTAAAACAGATTAGTGTTATCACTTCCTCGCACTCACCCCCTTTATCTTTCCCCAATTCTCTTTCTTTATTATTATATTTTTTCTGTGTAGCATGACCTTTTTCTTCCCTTTCTTTCTTTATAATAAAAACAGAATGTTCCATTATTTAGCTGAGGTGACAAAATTCATAAAAAAAAAAAAAGAATTTGCTGGATAAGCAACACCAGCTTATCAGGATTTACATTTTTGCATTTCATCTTGGATGATTTGGACAGTCTCATTTTTAACCAGAGGGTGTTGCAAGATAATAATGGTTGTACTTTTAAGGAACATGAGTATTAATATATAGATAATTCATTGATTCTTTCAGGTCAATTTCCGTGCCTGGTTTAAAGAATTAAGGTACAATATTTACAAACAAGACATGCTGAACACCGTGGGAGAAAAAGGGACATGCTCGTAAGTGATGATCTTTTATGGGCACCAACACATAGGCACATCAGTGTGGGTTGGCCAACAAAAGCCTACATTGATCAGCTCTGTACAGATACTGGATCTTGTAAAGAGGACCTTCCAAAAGTGCTGGCCGATAGGGATGGGTGGCGAGGAAGAGTCATGGAAATTTGTGCTGCTGGCATGACCTGATGATGATGATTTACAACACATTGCAGAAATTCAGAGAAAAATTCTTCATTATAGTTTAGAATAATTTTTTTTTCTTTATACAAACAGTTTTATATTTCATTCTGCAAACAGAAGGAATTCATCTATCATCAACAACTTGGCGGCGGTTCCAGCATGAGCCTACTTGATCCTGAGTAATCGCAATAATTTCTTCTACCCACCCCTCATTATGACTTTCTTACATTCTCTATCATAGTTCTTCTTCCTGTGCTAATCCTCTGATGAGACTTAGGTGAAAACAAAGAATTCTTGTTAAGGATGAATCCACTTATGTTTGCAATTTTCTATATATCCTTTTCATTAGTGGAATGTCTACAATTCTGCAAATAAGAAAGTTTGGCTAAACTTTTATACTATTGTTGTAACCTAACAAAAGTTACTAAATGAGAAATAACCAAACGGAAGTTGGAAATGAAATGGAATCTTTATAACATTAGCAAAATACAATACTTGCCACCAGCGTGAAGAAGGTAAACCACTGCTAGTGGTATAAGACTACTCAGTCAGCATGATACTCCTGTATTTATGATTTGTTTGTTTGTTTTACGGCATATCAACCTCAGTGGTCATTTAATGCCGATAAAGTTTTGAAATAAATCAATTCTTAATGGATAATACAATTTTTTTTATAAATACATTTTTCTATTTAATGCATAGATAGGACCCTAACAGGTACTACCACTCCGGGTCAGAGTGGACCAGGGAGCAATGGTGATGAAGGGGTGCTCCACATTCCCCAAACCTCCAAAACTGGAACCTCACCATCAGATAGTTTAACGTCATTCCCAGGACATGTAGACCTGCAGCCACCGCCTTCTAGCACCCATATGATAAAAAGGGGTTGGGGTTTGCCATAAGGGCAATAGGGTTGGGAAAATCATATAGGTGCTAGGGCTTGACGTGACCAGCCGATTGATCGGAGGGGGCTCTCCGACCGCCCGTCTAGCCCAAGATAGGGCCAAAGTGGAGTATTGCATGTCATGAACTGCTCATCCTGTATTTATGAGGATTGAGACATACCCATTAATGTTCATAGGTAGTGTATATAACAACTATGAAACCTCTATTTCAGAAAAAAATCAAATTCAAATTAAACATTGTTTTTCAATGCAAAGAGCTCCTTACACAATAGATGTCTTTGAAGGATCAAGATATTTATATTTCCATCAAAGCTGTTATCTTGTTTAAGTTCACAGAACAGGGTCACTGGTTTATGTCACACTGCCAAATTTACAGGTCAATACCATCTTTCATGTGAGGCACAGTTTTTAACTTATTTATTTACAGAGTCCGAAATTGATTAATCAACAACTTGACAATAATAAAAAGTGGAAAATGGCCAACAATATATTTTGTTGCAGATTTTAAGAGAAGTTTTTAATCGTCCTGGGTGGCCTGTGGCTGACAACATATTCACACAGGAATAGAAAAAGTTTAGTTTTGTCTGCCACATGAAGAAGGAGACGGCGGCGGCTATGAAGCTTAGTGACTTCAAACAGTGAATAAAATCCAGTTATTGAATTGAATGAATGCCATGAATTAAGTTGGAAAGTTGAAAAGTAATAAATGCACCAAAGATAAGGATGTTAATCTGACAGGTTTAAAGAGAAACATTTCCAAAAGAAAATAATTCATATATATATATATATATATATATATATATATATAGAGAGAGAGATACACCCCCATATATACATACATACACCCAAACACATATACACATAAATACAGACCCATACATATATACACACACAAAACACACATACAGATACATACATACACACACACACAAACACATATACAGATACAAACACACACAAACACATATACAGATACATACACACACAAACACATATACAGATACATACACACACAAACACATATACAGATACATACATACACAAACACATATACAGATACATACATACACACACATATACAGATACATACATACACACACACATACAGATACATACATACATACACATACACACACATACAGATACATACATATACACACACATACAGATACATATACACACACATACATACATATACACACATACATACACACACACACATACATACATACATACATACATATATACATACATATATATACACACACACATATATATACATACATACACACACACACACATATACACACACACACATACATATATATATATATATACACACACACATACATATATATATATACACATATACACATATACATACCATAATCTGTATTACTTGTGGCAACATTACCAGTCTGAGTAACATAAATATGCAATGAATTCATAATAGCCTCATTATATTATTTATGTTGAAGAAGCTAATACATTGTGAATTTATTTGGATAGCAAAATATTTCTCCATTGGAAAAGTATATTGCCAGAAAAGAATTGCACTTGTAGTTTTTCATATGATAGCAACTTTTGATTTTATAAAAAAAAAGAAAAAAATGGAAATTCCCTATCAATGTGAAAAGTCTCTAAATTACCATATATATAAGTTGATTTTGTGTATAGACCAATCCTTGACTTATGGTCATGAAATCATTAATTTTTGAATGAAAATTTTTGCTGATAGTCCTTGCTATCATTTGGAATTTCAACCTTATAAAATTATTACTTCTTGTAGGGGTTAGGGCGCCAATTTTTTGCCTAAAAATCAGATATTCAAAATTTTATTTATATATAGGTGCTGGTAGTATAATGGTTATCATTGTAGGAAATGTACATAGTGGCACGAGTTCAAATATTGGAAGGGGCTGTTTGCATTTCACATAGTGCTAGTACCCTTGGGAAAGGTATGCATCCAACTATTCTCCCTCCAGCTATGAATAGGGCAGACTGGGCTTGGTATTTGCAACTAGTCTAGGAGAAGAAAAACTCTGAATTCAAACCTGTTAAACTCTGCTAAAAAAATAGCCCTTGTGTAGCATCCTGCTCATGCAGTGTTGTTGGGTAAATACATATATATTATCTATATTAGTTATAAACAAGACAATTTAGGTTCTAATTAGATGAACTATACAAATGATTTGGTTTGTTTTGTTTTGTTTTACGGCATATCAACCTCAGTGGGTCATTTAATGCCGATAAAGTTTTGAAATAAATCAATTCTTAATGGATAATACAATTTTTTTATAAATACATTTTTCTATTTAACCATAGATGGATTATACAAATGAATTCAGTTTACTTTGAATTGATTTTCAAACTGACATATGAAGTCAAAAGGATTATCTAAAAGAATAATAAATTCTCAGGTTGGTTGGTTGGATTTTACGGCATATCAACCATTGTTGAGTTATGTTATGCTGAAGACATTTTGTTTTATTCATTCTTGTGGGGGTATTAATTTTTTTTCAAATTCAATTTTTTTTAAAACAGATTTTTTGTAAAATCATTTTTAACTATCAAACCCATAGATGGGCCCTAACAAATACTACCACTCCAGGTCAGTGTGAACCTGGGAGCAATGGCAATGAAGGGTTATAAATTCTCTGGTCTTGATCAACTGACATCAATTCATTTGTAATTTATTTATAACTTTGAAATATTCCTTTGAGTGAAAAAGAAAGAAAAAAAAATGATTCACTCTTTTTCATGTAGATTTTTTAATCTTGAAAATTGCAAATTAAAAGAAAAATAGCAGATAAATTGAAATAAATATACGTGTTTTGTATGTACATGTGTGAAGATGAGTAAATCCAATTTTTGAATTATTTTTTTTTAAAGCATATTTCAAATTAGACATTTAAATTATTTACAAAAAAGAACAAGTAGATAAATTTATCCATTTCTATTTGACCCTTTTAAGTGCTGCAAATATATCTATGAAGATTTATATGAACTTAGAGTCAACATACTTGGATCAGTCATCAATCATTAGAGAAATATTTTGAATTAAATTAATGACTAGCACAAATTCCCTTTGACAAGAGGCACATACACGTGTGAGTAATGAAGGGATGAAAGAGAAACACTGCGGACAAATTCAATTGACTAATGCAAAATAACGTATAGATAAACAAAAAATTAACCAAAAAAAAAACCCAACCTGACCGGAAAAACTAATCATTTTCATATAGAAGTTTTTTTTTTTTTTTCAGCAGGTGAGAAAATGAAGAAAAAATATCATTTAGGTGGAAGTGATTAAAAAAAGCAAAAAAAAAAAAAAGAAGACAATCATTTAAAAAAAAAAAAAAAAAAGGAAAATTTCAATAAAAAAATGCAAATTGAAAAAGAAAAAAAGAAAAAAGAAAAAAAAAAAAGAAAAAAAAGGAAAAAAAAGAAAAAAAAGGGAAATTTTTATACTAAATTATTTTGGATGTAGCTCTCTCTCATAAATTAAAAGAATGGTTTAAACACCGACTTAGAAATCATCATCATCATCATCATCATCATATCAACAGCACAAATTCCTTTGACTCTCTCCCACCACCTGTCCCTACAGGCCATCATGTTTGGTAAATCCTCTAGACAGCATCCTGTGTCTACACAGAGATGATAAATGTAAGTTTTTACTGGTCAGCCAACACTGGTGTGTAAATATGTAGGAGTCCATAGAAGAATGTTACTTCTGAGTTTGTCCTTACTTCTCCAGCCATGGCCAGCATGTCTTGTCCATCTTACTTATATGGTTTGTAAGATGGGAGGTAAGTGGCCGTATGGCTATTGTTTTGTTGGATGCTGCTCTCAGGATTTGTTCAAAACAGCATTCAGTATCCTTGTATAGTTCCTACCTATCTTTTTATCCAGGTGTTTTGTTAAAGTCAAAGTGGTGCAACAATACAATAGTACTGATATGGCTAAAGCAATTTCATAAATTTTAACCTTTTTATCCAAAATTTTTTGTTGTAGATAAACAAAATACACAAATTAGCATCTTTTTCATATATGGAGGCACACAGATACACAAATTTTATTTTGTATTAGGTGTTATTAATCAGTTATCAATGATTGTTGGTTGGATTTTATGGCATGTCAACCCTTGTCGGGTTATTTCATACTGAAGGTATTTGTTTTTCATGGATACTCAATCTTTTTAAAATACATTTTTTAAACTCACTTTTTTCTATTTAAACCATATATGTGACCCTAACTCTGGGTCAGTGGACCTGGGTGCAATGGCAATGAAGGGGTACTCCACATTCCCCAGAGCTCCAGAATTGGAAATTCACCAATGCAATAAGACCCTCAGTCACCACCTCGTTATCAATGAAACAAATTATGCTGTTATTTTCATACTTCACTAAATCCTTCCAAATCATTCAAGTCCAAATAATGTTGTTTAATTTGGCATTGAAAGATTCCACTTGACGCTTATTTATTTTTCTCTCACTACCAATTTTAACAATTTATTACTGATTTTTCATTTGGTAATTTTATCTCTTTCTGCCAAATGCACACTTATCAACACCAGATTCAATTAACCATAACCAATAAACGGTACAAATGCAGAATAGCGTGCAAGAGAATTAGAATTGCATTATATGTATATCATTAGATTATGGAAACTCCCAAAATAGCCTAACCCTAATCCTAACCCTTAACCTAACCCTAATCCTAGTGTCCCAAATGTTTCAGGTATTTCTGTGAAATGAAATGAAATGAAATGTCATGCTTTTTATACGTAGTCTAATGATGTTATCTCTTGCGCACTATTCTGCATTAGTACCTAATAAACAAACAACTG
>CM042148.1:88576383-88738883 GCA_023376005.1 Doryteuthis pealeii | reverse complement strand
AGAGTAGGAGAAAGATAGAGAAAGGAGATGAGTGCAGAAGTGATAATGCTAATCTGTTTCAATCAAACATAATAAAAAGATGAAAAGTAAGAAAAAAAAAAGAGTGATAGAGAGTTAAATCAAGATTATTATACTTTTTACATATTGAACTATTTGGCAATAGCTCTTAAGTAAAACATATCAAATGTTGTAATAATTAAATTATCATACTGTGGTATATCCACAAGTCCTGCTATTTGATAGTAATTCCTATGGGATCATTTTTGTACATATCGAGAGCTATGGCTTCTATAAATTTTAATTAATAGAATAAAAAAACAAATTGAAGAAATCATTCTCTTATTTGTTGTTGTGTATATTTAAGAGGTTAACAAGAAGCAGAAGGTATTAACAGCTATTAACTTTTGGGTTATTTTTCCTGAACACAAGTTTATTCAAAATTAAATTCATGACCTTGGGATACCATGCCTGGTCGTTCATAAGATTAACCAGGGCAATGGCCCTTATTTGGTGGTGATGTCAATATATGCATAGGAAAGGCATGGACTGATATAGATTGATTATCATTCATATGGAAATCTGATCTTTCTGATAAGATAAAAATGGACTCTAACAAAACGTTTGGAGAAAAAGTTAGACAGGAACTATACTACGATGCTGCATGCTGTCCTGGAAGCACTCACAAAAGAGAAGATGTATGGCCACTTGCCTCCTATCACACAGACCATTCAAGTAAGACAAACAAGATATGCTGGGCACTGTTGGAGAAGCAAGGGCAAACCCATAAGTGATGTCCTCCTGTGGACAACTACACATGGACACACCAGTGTAAGCTGACTAGCAAAAAACCTAAATCAATCAGCTTTGTGCAGATTCTGGATGCCATGATGGCTGATAGGGATGGGTAGTGAGGAAGACTCATGGTGATCCATGTGTGGGAATGACTTTATGAGAATGATGATTAGTTAATAAAATAGATTTAACATGAAAAAATATTGGATGTTAATTGTCTACCACTATTATAATACAAAAGTAAAACTGGATTTTTTTTGTTTTGATTGAAACATTCACAACAAGCTGTTTGAAAGAACTAAATTGGATGCTATAATATCCTTCCTAAAAGCAGTGGGACTATAAGGAAAAATTCAAAGACTGACAAATAAAAAATATAAACCACACCAAAGTAAATAATATTGATTTTTTAGACTGTTGTGTTCATCTTCATTGCAGTATGTATAAATACAATGTTTCAGCTGCTGTATCCTCCAGGCTTCCTAAGGTGTTCCCCATGTATCCGAGTATAGTAATGATCAAACCTGGGAAACTGGAGGATATGAAGGCAGGAGGATACAATGGCTGAAACTTTTTGTTTATACATACCACAATAAAGATGAGGACAACAGTAAAAAAAAAAAAATCAAAATTATTCACAGTAAGCCTCATCTTAAAAATACAGACAAATAATACCAAAGTATATCAAAAGAAATTAATATCTGAAAATTACTGAATAAAATGAACTGCAAGAAATCTTTACCATGAATAAGTATTCAAAAATATTAAGAACTTGAAACATAAAAAACTTGAGTCAGTATTAAATGATCCAAAAAGGGTTGATGTAGCATAAAAAAAAAACAAACCAAACCAAACATAAAATTAAGTTAACAAATAAAACCTCATTGGCTCAATCCAATACTGATAATTTTTGAATAAGATTTAATGAAGGTGAACCAAAATAGAATGAGTTCAGATTTTATAAGTAGAGTCCATATTTTGAAAAGTATTTTTTTTCTCTTTTCAAGTGCTCTCTGGTTATGCAGGTTTTACAGCATTCAGTATTTAAAAAAATCAAAAAAAAAAACAAACAAAAAAATAAAATAAAATGGTCAGTTAAATGGAATGGGAATTTAAAGTGAAGAGCTAAGATAACTTATTGATAGAATCCACACAAATTTATTTTCATCCTTTTAAAACTGTTGTGTCTAACAATTTGATAAGACGAAACTTAGAAGAAATGGATGTTAGATGAAAATACACAAAAACGGAGATAGTATGTTAATGAATTGCCTTCGTTTATCAAATTATGATTCCTGATTGTCTCACTTGTATGGAGAAGAGACAATCATTTATCTTGTGTGCTATGGTTCTAAGCATCTTTCTCTTATAAGCTATGCTTGTAAAATAAAGAATTTAAAAGTTATCGATCAATTGGAGAAAGAGAGAGGGAAGAGGAAGAAGAGAAAGAAGATGAAGAAGAAGAAGAAAACAAATATGTCAAGTAGTAGTAAAGAGTTAAGATAATAACACTTGACATTTTCAGGGGGTTGTGGATAGCTTTATTTTTAACATTCACTCACTACAGGCTCCATTTGACACTTGAAATATTTTGAACCCCCCCCAAAAAAAAAAAAAAAAAAAAAAAAAAGGAAGACTTGTTCTCTTCTACAGAGATTACTGCCAAAATGTTCAGAAATAATTCAGAGAATCAATGAAGTATGTGATATCCT
Organism: Doryteuthis pealeii; assembly: GCA_023376005.1. NCBI lineage: Eukaryota > Metazoa > Mollusca > Cephalopoda > Myopsida > Loliginidae > Doryteuthis > Doryteuthis pealeii. Next base: position 88,736,379 of record CM042148.1, on the reverse strand, counting down.
TGAATTGAAACATTACCTAGATGATTGATATATACAAGTAAGATCTGGTTAAATTTATAGATAAAGTTATTCTTTACCTATCAGGCAATTATTTATTTGTTCAACTATGAAAGTGACAATGCAGTCAAGTGTGCCCCCAAAAACTAAGTAAATCAGTAGAATGGATTTTTTTTTCTTTTTCTAGAATGCATCATTAAGTATTCTATGACTATATATATATATATATATATATATATATATATATATATATATACATAGGTGTGTTGTAAAGTTCATATGATAATGTCATATCTGCTGGTGATGACTTTTGTGATCAATGGGATATAAGCACCGCAACACTGATCAAAGAAGTGTGTAGACCACAAAGAGGACTATGTTGAAAAATAAACCTCATTTGGTCACATTTCTTGAGAGTATTTTGGTCAGCTGATGAACTTTTCAGAAGATGTGTGTGTGTGTATATATATATATATATATATATATTTGATAATATAGTTTCCTATATTTATAAGTAAAGAGTGCTCAATATCATTGATAGAGCATGTATATCTAAGTTAGGGTAGCAGAGAAGAAGTCAACAACTTTTGGTAACTGACAGATTTTTTGCCTATACGATTTTAAAACCACTTGGTTTGAAAATGACATAAGCGAGAAACAGGTTATCATTTGTCTAAATTTCATCTAGATAAATTTAAACAAAATGATAACCTGTTTTAATACCCTTGATAATGGTTCAGAAGAGAACCTTAAGTAATGGTTCAGAAGAGAACCTTAAGTACTCCGAATGATGATTCTTTCTGATTTTTTATAAATTCTTTTCAAGATGACAATATTAAGAAAATTATTAGAAGGAATGAAAAGAAAAAGAAAACAACTTGAATTCTGTTGTTTTCAACAAAATCTTTTTTGTGTGTATGCATATATATATATATACAATTTTTTTTGTGTGTATATATATATATATATATATATATATATACACAATTTTTTTATGTGTGTATGTATGTCCACATTAGCTGAGTGAAAACAAGAAAATATTACAACAAAAAACAACGCTAAGAATAGACACCTGGAATGTCTGAACACTTCTCGATCTTGAGAGATCGGGAAACCCCAAACGATGAACTGGTGTCGGGACAGGGGATTGTCTCGATATGGGTCGACATCGATGCCCTTGTGGAAGTCAGTTTCAGCGATAAGGACCAATTGACGTTTCGGTCTCTTAATTAGACCATCTTCAGGACTTGGATATAGTAGTTGCTTCAATGATGGACATTCTCAAAATGCTGAAAACGGAAGGTCGTCAGTAGGGAGAGGGGTGGTTAGTGGATATTTTTCTCACTAGATGTGGAGTGTCAGAATGGTGGATGGTGGTACTACAGGTGGTTGTCTAGAAAGTTGGATTGTTGAGGATTGGTTAACTGAATATGTGTATGTGTGTGTGTGTCTGTTTAATTGTTTTTTGTTTATATGTGTTGGGGAACTGGATTTGTCGTTAAGTTATATGTGTGGTTGATATGTTAGATTATTTCAATTTTATTTTTTCAGAATTTTTATTTTATTTTTTCAGCATTTTGAGAATGTCCATCATTGAAGCAACTACTATATCCAAGTCCTGAAGATGGTCTAATTAAGAGACTGAAACATTGCATCGTCGACAATAAACATCCAGTTCCATAATATCCTGTGTTTGTCTACCTTTCTCCACATACTGTCGGATTAACCTCCTCACATTTCTCACACACACACACACACACATATATATATATATATATATATATATATATATATATATATATTTGTTAAGTTTAAGATATAAAATATGGTGTTAACTGATCAATATCTATTTATTCATATAGATCCTCTCTGATTAATAAGTAAATCTAGGTAATTTTGATGGCTATTTCTATGTTGAATAGTCACATCCTCAAAATAAAACAAGAATATATATATATATATATATATATACATACATACACTAACAAATATCAAGGTATCGATTACCTACAAATTCTTTTGGAGTGGGATGTGGGGGTTGCCTTATTTTCATCCTTTATATAGAAATTGATGACTATGTTTTTTTTCTCTATTTTTTTATTACCTAAAATGCCTGTGATGATTTCAACCAAAAGATGGATGGGAAATGATTATAATAAATCAAATGTCAATTCTCTTTTGAAGGAGTCATCATATTTATGCATAAAAGTAAAAAAAAAAGAAAGAGAGAGAGAGAGAGAGAGAGAGAGAGAGAGAGAGAGAGAGAGAGAGAGAGAGAGAACATGCCCAACATTCCTCACACTTTTCCCCTCTCAATACATATAACTGTACAATCTATAACCGTGATAGAAGGTAGGTTGCCGAGAGATTTGAGATCATATCTTTGCTAAAGGTATTAAAAAGAAAGCATCCTAGTGGTTTACCCAGAAAATGAGATCGGACAGATAGAGCATCAGAAAATGGAAGCGAGGCTAAAATTAATGCATAAAGAATAGGATAAAATAAAACACTTGAACAGAAAATTACCAACCAAATCAGAAAATAAATATTTCATGGAAAATAAATATTTTAAAGGTTTCTTTGCATCATGAAACCAAACCACTCTATGTTGATTTATTTGACCAATTACAAATTACTTAATAAGATATGTATCACACTTAGTCTGGCAGTGCCCTGGGTATGACGTTAAACTGTATCTAATGGTGAAGTTCCAATTTTGGAGCTCTGGGGAGTGTGGAGTACCCCTTCATTGCCATTATTCCAAGGTCCAATTTGACCCTGAGTGGTAGTACCTGTTAGGGCCACATCTATGGGTTGAATAAAAAAAATGACTTTGTAAAATCATGTTTAAAAAAAAAATTGAATATCTATCAAGAATGAATAAAACAAAACATCTTTGGCATAAAATAGCACAACAAGGGTTGACATGCCGTAAAATCCAACCTACCAACTTAGTATGACATAAGAATATATTAAAGAAGAGTATTTGAGCTTCTTACAAATACAAATCTAAGGGCCGGGTTAGCTCAGTCGGTAGAGCGTTCGGCTAGAAACCACAAGGTTCCTAGTTCGATACCGGCCCTCGCCAACTCAGCGTATGAGTAGCACAGGGATATGTGCGGTAAAGTAAGGAGCTGATGGTAGGTGTGGCGCTCCAACTCAGATGCTAAAAATAATCTCCTTGGTCTAGCGCTAGTGAAAAGGGGATAGACTCCCTTGCTGTATGGCTGATACCGACATTAGGCCGCCCCGTTGACTTTACTTACTTTACAAATACAACTGTACAAGCTGAATCACTGCAGCATAGTGTAGGTAGCATGAATTATTGGCCTGTATGTGAACACAGATAAAACAGAATTCATGTGTTTTAAACATGGAGGCATATCCACACTAGAAGTTAAGCCTCTAAAATTAGTAAACCAATTTACATACCTAGGTAGTAATATTTCATCTACAGAAAGCAATATATACATGTAGAGGTAAGGCATGATTGCTATAGACAGATCATCGATGATATAGAAATCTGATCTGATAAGATAAAGTGAGAATTCTTCCAAGCTTTAGCCATGTCAGAGCTACTGTATGGCTTGTACCACTTGGACTTTAATGAAACAATTGGAAAAAAAACTAGATGTGAACTACACAAGGATGCTGTGTACTGCCTCAATAAATCTTGGAAGCATCATCCTACAAAAAAAAGCAGCTGTATGGCCACTTACCTCCTATCACACAAACCATTTAAAGTAAGACATACTAGACACTGCTGGAGACGTAAGGATGAACTCATAAGTGACATTCTCCTATGGACACCCTACACACCAGAGAGTGCCAACCAGTAAAGACTTACATTGATGAGCTATGTGCGGATACTGGATGTTGTGAGGAGGACTTGCCAGGAGCAATGATTGATAAGGACTGGTGACAAGAGAGTCATGAGAATCCATGCTGCTAGCACAACATGATGATGATTATAGATTTCTTATAAATAATTATATTCATTATACAACTGAAAGGTTTTAGGAAGTTGTGTCTTCATTTTAAAAAAATCTAATTGTAACATCATCATAAATATTTTAAGAGTTTATATGCATAGACTACTTTAGGTTGACTTATTTAGCAATTACAAATAATTATAAATTACTTAATAAGATATTTATCTCACTTAGTCTGGCATAAGAACACTTAATAAGAGTACTACAGATTGGATCGCTAAGTTATAAATAATCATGTTCATTATATGATTTAAAGGTTTTTTTAATGTTTTTTTTAAATTGTAATATTAGGATATTTTAGCTGATTAATTCTCCTTCCTTTTCTAGTTGAATTTGTCATCTGGTAGTCCTACTTTCAAAAACAATAGTTCTCACAGATACTGCATTTTAAATAATGTCTTTGGGTATATTCGCCGAGTTCCATCCCGGCCTCCTGCCTCAAAAACCGCTAGCTGGTGGCTGCTGAAAAAAACAAAACCAGCTATGATTGAAGTCCGTAGCCAAAGCGGTGTCACTTGAAAAAAAAACTAGGTTTAGGGTTAGGGTTGGGGTTTAGTGTTAGTTTAATGGGAAAATAAATAAATAATTTGGGCTCTGTTTTTTCTGGGTCACCCTGTATACAGGGGGACCCAGAGAAAACAGAACCCACAAATTTTGTAATAAAACTTAATTTTAACTAGGGGGGTTAGGGTTAGGGTTGGGTCTTTGGGAAAAACACCCTAAGTTGTTTTTTTTTTTTCAAGTGACACCGCTTTGGCTATGGACTTCAATCATAGCTGGGTTTTTTTTCAGCAGCCACCGTCTAGCGGTTTTTGAGGCAGGAGGCCGGGACAGAATTCTGCAAATATTACCATGTCTTTCTTTATTTTGAATGCATACTTTTCATATTCATGACAGGCAAATGAGAAAATAATAATTGGTTTGTCTGTAATGAAGGTTGTTCAAAAACAATTAAAATATGAAGGTATTATGGTCAAGTCACACCAAAAGCACTGGTTTCCACTAGATCACTGAAATTAAGCAGCGATGAGCCTGTTCAATACTTAATTGGTTGACTATTTAAGCAACAACAGGTATTGTAAGCAATCTGAGGCCTGTATTATGATCAAGTCATGCTAAAAGCACTGGTTACCACTAGATCACCAAATTTAAGCAGCTATGAGTCTGTTCAGTACTTAGATAAATGACCATTTAAGGAACAGTGGGTATTGTAAGAAATCTGAAGCCTAGAGGTGTGTATTACAGTCAAGTCATGTTGAAAGCACTGGTTACTGCTGAATTACCAAACTTAAGCAGTGATGAGCATGTTCAATACTTAATTGGGTGACCACTTAAACAACCTGAGTCCTTTGTTTACCATGATTGTTTCCATGATTTGAAATTCAATGACCCCTAAAAATGTTGATATGCTGTAAAGCAAAAGAACCAACCAACAAATCCTCACCCTGCTCAGAATTTTTAATGGCCCCTGCAATTTTAAGCAATACCCCCCCCCCAAAAAAAAAAAAAAACAAAAACAAAAAAAAAAAAAACAAACAGATTCTGTGCTTGTTCAAATACTTATGAGCTGTACTTTTTATAAGTTAGTTGGAAATTTAATTCCAGGTAAAACAAAACAACCAACCAAAATATAATGTTTGAAAAATTCCTTCAAATTATTACATCTCATTTCAAAGCTTTATAAAACACATCTTTTAATTATATAGTTATTTACTAAGCTTAGCTTAGATGTGGCACAGACCAAAGTATGGGGCACCCAGTGAGAATCAAACTCATTGACTATGGTTTGCGAGCCTAGATTGCTAACCATTACACCACATAAACATATTTTAATTATATATGTTTATAATTGGCAGATTCTAGAAATAAAGCTGTTGTTGTCAATAAAGAATATGAGGTGATATTTTTATCTATTTTTATAAGTTGTTATGGTCAGCCAATCATTAAATGTGTAAGACCAAAAATAATGGAACTGTTGAACAGCAGGCAGTAAGGCATCATATATGAGAAGCAGCATGTTTCCTGTTATTAGTTCCTGGAGATAAAAGCATTTCTATAGAATTCCTATGGAGAAGAGAGACCTGCTAAACACCAAGTGGTATCTACCACCAGTCTAGTCAAATAGATTGATATTAAACCAGAATTTTGTCTTGAATAAGTTGCATTATTAGCAAGACCAGCCATTACTGTCTCTTTGTGTATGCGACAATGTTTGCAGTGGGAGTCAGATGGGAGGGTAAGGTGTAAGGGAGAGCAGAGGTGAACGGGGTGGGGCAGCTGTAGAGATGGGAAGATAGTGAGGACAATAGGTTAAACAGACAGTCTAATTAGCTTTCATTAATATCAGCAAACAACATCTAAGTGCATCTGATGTCTGTCAGCTCTCTTACCACTAAAATGATTATTACGACTATTGTTACCGTTTTAGAAAACCAAATCAGAATATTGTTATGAGAATTACAATTCTGATTGACCAAAGTCAAGGAATATTGATGTAACTTAGTCTCATAGAACCACCAACCATTCTCAACCAAAAATTTTTTTATATAAGGACATAATTTTTGCCAACTAACATTCGTGTATCTGAAATTTTTGCCAACACTTTTAACAAGTTGAAACTAAACTTCCTTGGAAGTTTTTTTAATTTATTTATTTTTTATTTTTTTTAATAAGACTCCTTTAAAAAAGATTCTTTTTTAAATAATTTGAGTCATTTTTCTAGTCCTAGTGCCTTAATTGGAGACTAAACATGATATCTAATTATTAATAAACAGTTGCAGATGCTACTCTACAAAACATTACCTTGTGACTGAAGTTATCAAATACAACATTGAAAATATGGAAAAAAAGGTGTATTACTTTTTGTTCAGGAATATAAATAATAGAGTCAACACACAGTTCTCCAACAGTATGACTAGTGACTTCATTAACCTCATGTATTCATATCTTTATATATGTTCTGTTGGACGAGTCCAATTATCTTGTAGGAGAAATATATTCCTTTACAACACTTATGATGATACTTTACTTTAATCACTGGTTGGTTCTAAAAGTGAAAGAAACTTAAAAAAAAAAAAGAAAAAAAAGTATTTTATAGATAATAGTATTTGGTTCCCAAATAAGAAAAGGTTTTGATTTAGTAATATTTCGATATTTATTTGCATCATCCTCAGAACATTATACAATAATGTACAATTTTTAGAACTATTTTAATCTACATTTAAAATTATTTAATGGACAAAGATGGTTGTGTAAGAATAAAAATACTAGTGTCCACATGTAAAATCTATCATGTGCAAGGGAGGGGGGTCACTGTGTCATAGTGGATAATGTAATGGACTATGGCATTGTAGTAAGCAACTTTGAACTCCAATGACTCTATTACATTTACTTTCAGCTATGGGTCAAATAGTACCACTACTGTTCTTCTATAAGGATGGCTTTGGCATTAAATCATCCATGACGGTTGATATGCCATTAAATAAATAAACCAAACCAAACCTATCATATACAAACTAACATTTGTATATCAAGAATAAGAAATAAGTAATAAGACAAATAATAAACTTTATATGAACTAGTAAGAATATGAGCCCTCTGAGCATAAGTATTTAAGTTTTAATGCAATGAAATATGTTAAATTAGAAAGACTAATAAAATTAAATATGAATGCATATAAAAATATTGCACTTATTTTAATTATACTTTAATTGGTTTCTATGTAAAATCATTCATATGACTGATTTTAATACGTTGGAGAATAAAACAATAATATTAGAGATCAATAACACCCAGTAATTATTTATTAAACCCTGTTTTGTTAAAACCAGTATGCAAATTATCCACACCATATATTATGTAAACTTTTATTTCTTAGTGATATATAAGGTACATTTTGGGATTTTAAACGGACTAATAACATGGGCTGTTTTGAGACAAATCTAACCCAGATTTTCATAGAGACATTATTAATAAATACGATTTATTCTACGTATTAATGATTTTGACTATAACTATAAATCAAATACTCATTGATAAACTTACTTACTGAAGGTATTGTGACATAAGCAGTGACATAATTTTGGTTACAACAGACAGACACTGAATCTCCATTACAATAAGATATTTCAAAATATTTATCAATAATAACAAAGAATTAAGTATAAGCTAACAAGTCCAGTTTGTCTTCAGGTTACACTTAACACGCTTTTAACATGGATTAACATTTATAAACCAAGAATAAAGATATAAAAATCTGAACAAATAATGTATCATGTGCAAAGTTAACATTTATGATAGAGACCATGTTATGATGGGTTGAAATCTAAAAACAATGCCATAATCATGATTTTATGATGAAACATTGGAAAGAGACAAAATCTAGTTATTGAATTTTGTGTATTTGGCTTATTTAACAACCAAAATGCCAAGACATTATTTGGTTGGTTTCAAAACAGAGCCTCCTTTCACTGGCATCGTTCGCACTCTGACAACAAAAGTATTTATTCACCCCCTCAATCTGTTCATCTTGTTAAAAATGCACACATATGCACTTCCTATTCTGTGTTAGTTGTCTACTGCTATGAAATTGTTGGTTGGTTGGATTTTACGGCATGTCAACCCTTGTTGGGTTATTTTATGCCAAAGACATTTTGTTCATTCTTGATAGGTATTAAACATTTTTTAAACTCAATCTTTTTTACTATTTAACCCATAGATGGGAACCTAACAGGTATTACCACTTCGGGTCAGAGTGGACCTGGGAGTAATGGTGATGAAGGGATACTCTACATTCCCCAGAGCTCCAGAATTGTAACCTCACCATCAGTTGTATCCAAGACTAAGACCCCCAGCCACCACCTTCTAGCACCCATATGATAAAAAGGATTGGGTGGTTGCCATAAGGCCAATCAATCAAATAGGTGCTAGGGTTTGGTGTGACCAGCCGATTGATTGGAGGAGGCCTCTCTGACCACCTGTCTAGCCTAAATAAGGACCAAAGTGGAGTGTTACCTGTCATTGACTGCTCAGCCACCAGGCTTCTATCCTTAAGTATCATGGATTGCCACCCATGGCCAACAGGTGGCCCCATTGGAGGGGGGGTCTTACCACCTGCAGAAGTGTAGTTGGTGTATTCTAAAGCCAGCTGACAGGGCTGCTATGAATTTGTAAATTAAAACTTTTCTTTGGTACATCCTAGCATACCTTTATGAACAATCTAGTCTTTTCAGAGACTGAGCAGTTTTAAAGGAAACCACGGTAGGGAAGTTCTTGTGCCAAATTGGTGAATAAATGGACCTGTTACACTGAAGAGCCATTCCTTAACAAAACGAGGGGAACCGGATAAGACTGGTAACTGGTAAAGCCTAGGTTGGGAGTTAGAAGGAGAGAAAGGAGAGAAGGAGAGAGCAAGGAGACACAAGCTGCTCTTTCAAGGAGAGTAATATTTGCATTGTAAATCGTTATCATCCGGGTCTCTTGCTGGAAATAGGCAATCACTTTCGGTATCCTTTTTCTGAATTGCTAGATTTTTATAACATTATGAATGCATTTGCAGTAAATTTGGGAGTGCATTTATGTGCCTGCATAAAGGTCTTCAGTGAACCACTGCATTATTATCTTGATATATTCACTACAGGAAAGCAGGAAAAAAAAAATCCTTCCCAAAAAAACACTTCTGATCATTTATTCAATAATGATGACTTGGTACAAGTATGCACAGTTTTTTCAGTGTTGTGAACTGTAAAGACAGATTCGCTTTTTTTTATCAAAAGGGATTTTACTGTGCTAATAAAATAGCAAAAAAAAAAAAAAAAAAAAGAAAAAATGAATAAAACAATGCGAGTAGTTCAAGTAAATTTGCTTAAAATCAAAGCAACTTTCCGGTCAAGGAATGTTAATGCTTTTCTTGTAAGTAATTATTCAAGAGGAATATTTTGAAACATGTACTTATTTTTTCTCGTTATTCAACTTAGTGGCTTATGTTTTGTGTTAGCACGAATGTGTTTCTATGAAATTGTGCATCAATGCATTACATAAATATCTACAATAATCTCCATAATGTTATCATGTTAAACAAAAATAGGAATGTCCACTTATTGAATGATGGTGATGATGATGACTGTCTGAGGATAACTTCAATGTAAAAATAGATTTTGTAATAAGTAAAACTTGGGAGAAGTGATAAATCTTTATAGTGTGAAAATTTATATTGTTGGACTAATTATCTCAACTGTTGGAGATTTAAAGTCACTCCTTATCCCAATGATATTTTAGACACTTTTCTTTCCTCACCAAATAAATAAGAACTTTTATAATATTCTAAATATATTCAGTGCAAATTTCTTGGTGTGTCCACAAGTCAATTTAAATCAGTATAAACTTATCTGTAGTCCAGTTTGGGCATCTCATTGTGGTATTATGGTTGGCAAGCTAGTCTCACAGATCCATTACTACTGAATAGTGAGTCTGATCCTTGTAGGATGCTCTATACTTGTGACCTTGTGTCACATCCTACCTATGGCTAATGGTTGGGTAAATACCTAGAATCTGTTGTCCAGTTTGGGCATCTCATTGTGGTATTATGGTTGGCAAGCTAGTCTCACAGATCCATTACTACTGAATAGTGAGTCCGATCCTTGTAGGATGCTCTATACTTGTGACCTTGTGTCACATCCTACCTATGGCTAATGGGTTGGGTAAATACCTAGAATCTGTTGTCCAGTTTGGCTTTAGGTTACCATTACATAACTTTTAACCTAAAATACTGTTCATACTCATGTATATATATTTATGATGGCAAAAGGCCACAGCATAAGCCTAGGAAGACGTATAAGGATTGCTTAAAAAACAATCTTGTAAAAATAAAAATAAATCCTGACAACTGGGAAAAGCTGGCACTGGAGAGAACTGATGTGGATGGTGGCTGTACCAGTTTTGAGAGTGAAAGAATCATGCATGAAAACCTAAAGCGTCAACTTCGAAAGGGTTACACCTGTCATATTGGAGAGAACATGGATGGTTGGAAATGTCTGACATGTGGTCGAGTTTTGCTTTCTAAGGCTGGATATATCAATCATAGGAAATCTCACCAGGGTCAATCTATGCAAATTCCAGGAACAAACAATGTGTCTTGTGCTATCTGTGGCAAGGTCTGTAAGTCGGCTTCTGGTCTTAAGAGACATATGGTGGTGCATAAGCATCACATTTTATCATCTGATTCAATGGGAAGGACGTCCTTTCTATGTCATATTTGCATCAAACTTTGTGGATCTGTAGTGGGTTTGATGAATCATTTGAGGGCTCATGCAAGGAAGGGTTCTGGTAGTGGCTTTATGGGATTATGAGGGACGTCAATGATCTGTAATGCAATTGCTATATTACGTCAATGATCTGTTATGCAATTGCTATATATATTTACCACTCCTCCACATGGGTAGGGTATGACAATTTTTTAAGCAGAGTTTAACAGGTTTGAATTAAAAATTTTCCTCCTAGACTGACTGCCTAACCAAGTTTAAAGAGCCCAGTCTGCCCAACTATTTTCCCATAGCTGGAGGGAGAATAGTTGGTTGCATGCTCATATACATAACTCAATCTTGTATATAGGTGACTCCTTGATTTCTGGCCAGAAAATCATTAATTTACCAAATTAATTTTTCAAGCCAAATATGACTTCCAGTCATTCCCATTAAGTTTCAATTTTAACTTTATTAAATTATTACTGCTGTAATGACATTTTATTTTTCTTCTGAAAAATTAGGTTTTCAAATGTTAAACTATGTATGAGTATCAATCAATTATGTAAGAGAATAATTAACAGTTACAGATATGGAGGAAAGCTTAATTGTAATTTGGACTAAAGAAAACAAAACAAAAACAAAACAATATCAATTAAAATAAAATTGTCAAAGTGAAGCACAGTTAAATGATATAATTATTATTTAATTTCACTAATCTTCAATTCTCATATGTGCAGGTTTGTAAAAGATGTATAAATACTGAACAGCCCCACCCTGTCTACTGGAGCTGGAGACTATGCTGACTGCATCTCTGTAGTGAGGCAAGACCTCACCCCAATTGGGTCACCTGTTGGTTGTGGATGGCGTTCCATAATGCCTGAAGACAGGATCATAGTGGCTGTCTGGTCTGTGGATATTTGGATACTAAGCGGTCCTGTGACATGCAACACTCCATTTCAGTCCCTTACCTGGGCTAGACGGGTGGTTGGAGAGACCCCATCCAATTAATCAGTTGGTCATGTCAAGCCTTAGCAGCTATATGATTGTCCTGACTGCATTCTTCAAATTGCTCTTATAGCAAAGACCTACCCTTTTTATCATATAGGTGCTAGAAAGCAGTGGCTGAGGATCAAACACCTATATCTATTATTACACATGAATTTAGTTTGTTTAGTTGGTTTTGTTTTACGGCATATCAACCTCAGTGGGTCATTTAATGCCGATAAAGTTTTGAAATAAAGTCATTCTTAATGGATACTCAATTTTTTTCATAAACACATTTTTTCTATTTAACCCATAGATGGGACCCTAACAGGTACATGAATTTAATGAAACTTGTTTCTACCATACCAAACAAAAATATTTACCTACAAACTATTCGCTTAAAAATCATATAAAAAAAAAAAAAAAAAACAAGATTTGGCATTGAATAGCTCACAAGAGTTGATATGCCATTAAACAAAATATCCAATTAACTAAACATCCAAACAGAAGTCTCCATGCCATTATTCTTAGGCTATGACTTGGATCCTTAAAAGGTGAACATTATAAATAAATTTGTTTATTGATAGGAGAACAAAGTATTTGATTTTGATATATATTTATGATTTATTGTCCTTGTAATATCTTGATTGATCTATTTTTATTCAAAAAATGGTAGAAAATAATTTTTCTAGATGAAAACCATAAACAAAATCAGGTAGACATTAATAACAAATTTTCATTTTCACATCATCTTAGAATAAAAAATTACACACACACACACACAAAAAAAAAATCAGAAAATAACTGCTTCATCATAGTGATTTCTACTTTTTGGCTAAATATTTTTACAGGTTTTGGTAAATAGTAAGGCAAACTGGGTTCTTTAATCTTGGTATGGCAACCGGTCTAGGAGAAGGGAATACGAATTCAAACCTGTTAAACTCCACTTAAAATTTAACCTTATGTCTATCTGTTCTTCCTCCAGCTATGGGTAAATAGTAGGACAGACTGGGGTCTTTAACCTTGGTATGGCAACCGGTCTAGGAGAAGGGAATAAAAATTCAAAACTGTTAAACTTCACTTAAAATTTAACCTTATGTCTATCTGTTCTTCCTCCAGCTATGGGTAAATAGTAAGGCAAACTGGGTTCTTTAACCTTGGTATAGCAACCAGTCTAGGAGAAGGGAATAAAAATTCAAACCTGTTAAACTCCACTTAAAATTTAACCTAATGTCTATCTGTTCTTCCTCCAGCTATGGGTAAATAGTAGGACAAACTGGAGTCTTTAACCTTGGTATGGCAATTGGTCTAGTAGAAGGAAAACTCTAAATTCAAACCTGTTAAACACCGTTTAAAAATCATTTGAAACCTGAAATGTATATGAAACTTTAGGTTGATCACAATTCACAAAGTCCTCAATTCCTTTTTAATAAATTATAAATCTAAACTGGTGTTTTAACAACTTCTGAGATGATGTTTACTAATCTAAATAATTATCAAAAAAAAAAGAAGAGTATTAAAAGTAGAGTGTTTCGTTTACCAAATCCTTTGTTTCATATTGCTTTCATTCTACCAAATAAATAACTGCTGTGTCTGTAATGATTTGGCATCACGCAATCCCTTTACAACTATTCTATTCAGACAATCTCAATTGGAAGAAAATTACTATCACTAAATATCAAGGGCCTGATATAATTGTTGCAGAAATGTCCTCTTCAGAATAATTGCAGTTTCATTCTCAAATCATACGAGCATCTTGGGTTCTGAGACATTGATGAAAGAATTAAATACTTAAATTTGAACCAGACAAATATTGGTTTGCGGTGCATCTAAAGTATGGCCTTGGGCTAAGGTATAAGACAGAACATTCCATAAATTCAATGCTTACCAGAGTTAGATAATAAGAACTATAGAAAACTGTGAGTATTAGAATGAAAAAAAAAACCCCAAAAATAACCTCCTTCTTCGCTGGCACTAAATCGTATATGTTATATACTGGCATCAAATTCTATATATTATATAGCGCCTTCTTCGCTACTCTGAATCGTATACTGTTGTGAGGTTTTAAGGGGTCAAATAAGAACAAAACAACGGGTAACGAAAAGTAGAAAAATGTACTAACAGAAAGTAGACAATACAATAGAGAGATGTGGAAATTACGTCCAACGAACAGAGTTATTGGCACTCGCATTGGCTTGCTCCTAAGCCACAATTATCCCTGTTTATTTATAGTAACCTGTCGGCAAGCGTCTGTCACTCCGTTCGACTTCTCCTCCTGACTGACTGGGGTCTGTTCACTACTGACTGTTCTTTTATATATCTCAAACGCCTACGCATTTTCTTTATTCGCTCCCACCAGGAAAAAGTCCTTTGTCACCTTTGTCGTCCCCCCTCTGTTTAATTCAACCGGAAATTTCTATTTCCGTTTGTACAATATACAACACTAGGATCCCTCAGATAGGAAGCATCCTCTGAGTATGTACAGAAAAAGTCCTATTCCTACCTCCAAGAAATCCCTTGGTCATTCCAACTTAGGCCTTGACTGGAAACACACATTATTGACTGGTTCAGGAGGAAAACTCCCCTCCAAGAAATAACTATGAACCTAGGAATAAAGTCTGAATCCTAAAAGTATCTTTTGTCTTTGTCTCTTCTTTTTTCCTACCTTTAATTTCTTTTCAAACAACCCACAATAAGGAAGAACCACATGTAATAGGGTTTAAAAGAAACAACCAGCAAACACATACCAAAAATGACCAGAATCCTAAACCCACAAAAACCAACAACCTTACCCCATAAACTATACAACAAAACAAGAAAGTAATGTGACAATAGGCAGATAAAGTTAACATTAGCAAAAGAAGAAATTAAGAAAGATAGGGAATCCTACCCCAACTTTAGTAAAATAAAACACAGTAATGATAGTTGACGTGTTATCCCTAGAGAAAGAGAAGGCCAGAGAGAGAGAGAGAGGGAGGGGGGAGTAGGAGTTATGAAAAAAAAAAGAAACTGAATGTTTGTGTGTTCAAAATGAACCAAGGCAATTTATGTGAATTTAAAAGATAGGAGAAAATATCTGATTGGTTGAAGTATTTGTTAAAAAAAAAAAAAAAAAAAAAAGAAAAAAGGAAAAAAAAAAAAGAAAAAAAAAAGAAGAGTCTCAGGCGATAATTCAGAGAAAACAAAACTCATCCATCACCCCCAAAATCCTGGTTGGCAGCTGTGCTTCCTGTCTTGTGCGGGTGGCAAATTACAATTGACATCTTGCACAATTGAAATCTACAAGAGCTTGGTGGCTCAAACCACCAGTAAGTTGATAAAGAACTGTTTACCCAAGTGGACAAGGTCACAAGTTCAAATCCAGCAGGACAACAAACATTTATTTCTCCCTGTTCGCCTAAGTCTTTCTTTGGTTGGAACACAAGTTTCTAACACAATAAACCAAATTGAAGAATAGGCCAAGAAGTAAATCTTCAGTTGCTGTTATGCATTCAAACCCAAGGAAAGGCATGTAAACAAGTATTTTGCTATGCATAAAAAACACATGCATCTTTCTCTCTGCAATCGGGATTGATTAACTCAATTCATTATGAGATGCTGGTATTTTGTGTGATAGTAATGCATTAAGTATTTATCTTAAGTAAAAATTAGTCTAAAAAACAAACTACATACACACACATATAAATATATATATATATATATATATGTATATATATATGTGTGTGTGTGTGTGTGTGTGTGTAGAATTAAACAAAAGGCACGTCTCCTGTTTAACAATTTTATTAACAATCTTTTTGAGCTTTCTGGACAACTTTTTTACATTTGGATGGAATCCATGGATTAGTCCACCAAAGTTTTTTTTATTCCAAATACTTTCGGCACTTCGAAGTGCCATCATCAGGGTGAATTGTGTTCCAGTTTTTTTCAAAAGTACTTGGGATAAAAAAAACTTTGGTGGACTAATCCACGGATTCAATCCAAATGTAAAAAAGTTGGTCAGAAAGCTCGAAAAGATTGTTAATAAAATTGTTAAACAGGAGACGTGCTTTTGTTTAATTCTACATGTATAAATGAAAGAATGCTGTCCAAATACACACACACACACACATATATATATATGTGTGTGTATGTGTGTGTGTGTGTGTGTGTGTGTGTGTTTACCAACTCCTCTGTATGATCAGGATGTGACACAAGGTCAATTCTTAAGAGAAGTTTACCAATGTATTTTATTCAGAGTTTTCTTTCTCCTAGACCAGTTGCCATAACAAATTTAAGGAGTTCTGTCTGCCCTACTATTTACCCATAGTTGGATTCATACCTTTTCCATGGGTATTAGTGCTATGTGAAATGAAACCAGCCTCGTCCAGGATTAGAACTTGTGTTGCCATATCTATTTCCTATGACGACAACCATTACAGCATGGGTATATATATATATATATATATATATATGAACAAGATATGCAGGACACTGCTGGAGTAGCAAGGATGAACTCACAATTGACATTCACCTGGGGATACCTACACAGAGACAAACCAGTGTAAGCCGACCACAAAAACATCAATTAGCTCAGTGGATTCTGGATGCTGAATAAAAGACATCCCAGGTGCGATGATTGATAGGGACAGTTGAGAGAGAAAGTCATGCAGATTGTGCTGTCAATGATAATGGTTATGTGAGCAAGTTTGGGGGAAAATATATTCATTATGTATAAAAAGTTGACTATATTATATTAGTACTGGTGTAATGGTTAGAGTTATAGGAAATGACCTCTTCAACCTGAGTTCAAATCCTTGACAAGGCTGTTTGCATTTCACATAGCACTAATACACATGGGGAAGGTATGCATCCAACTAATCTCCTCCAGCTATGTGCAAATAGTAGGGTAGACTGGGCTCTTTAACCTTGGTTAGGTAATCAGTTTAGAAGAAAGAAAACTTTAAATTCAAACCTGTTAAACTGTGCTCAAGAAATTGATCTTGTGTCGCATCTTGCTCACGCAGAGGGGTTGGAGAGAGAATATATATATATATATAATACACTTTGAAGCAAAAATCAGATAACAGAAAGAAGTCATTTTTTTTTTGTAAAACCAGAGCAAAATGTTCCAATCCCCATAACAATATTAAAATCTATAACATGTGAAAGATAATTACAAGAAAAAGGGCATATATATATATTTTTTTTTTTGGCACTCAAATTTGAAGTCAATAATCATTTTAAGGAAGAAGAAAAAAAAAATACTCAATTGGTTGTATAGACAATCAGTCTAAAACTTTTCCTAAAAATAACTTTGCTGCCAAGAACGACCCTCCCATTCAATCAAACTCAATGCTGATTTCTTTCGTTTATTTCAATTTAAATTCACTGCATGAAATCCTTATAAAATCAGTTCTAACACCAAATACCCAAGGAAAACAAGCAGCAAAATAATCATTTCATCTGTTACAAGATAAAGTGTTGGAAGGAACGATAATACTGGAGACTGTGTTTCCACTGTGGCTTCAGTGGGAGGCCAAAGTAAGACTGATCAATGGGAGACTAAATTAAGTCTGACAGGAAAAAGAAGTGAGAACGCTATTAATTTGAGCAGAACAGCCCAGCCCAGAAAGCAAGGATGAAGAGGGCTGAGCTTGTAGCTCTATGCACAGTCTTGATGTTCATCCCAGTATTTTAAAAATAAGGGGTCTCTTTCAATCAATGTTAAAGGCGCAAGAGTAGCACAGATTGGGTAATCTGATCTGTAAAAGTGGGGATCTGATGATAGGTGTGGCGCTCCACCTCAGCAAAAATAATCTCTCTGGTCTAGAGTTAGCAAAAAGCGGATACTCCCTTGCTTTCCAGCTGATACTGACAATAGGCCACTCCACCAACTCTACATGAAACTTTACTTTTGTATATACTATGCTTAATTTCTTGTTTTAGCAGGGGTATAATACAGGTTATGCCCATGGTTACTGTTATATACCCTCCCTATAGACATTAATGGTTATGTCCCAATCCTCATAAATACAGGAGTATTAAGCTGACTGAGTAGTCTTATACCACTAGCGGTGTTTACCTTTCTTCATGCCGCTGGTGGGTATTGTATTTTGTTAATGTTATAAAGATTCCATTTCATTTCCAATCTCTGTTTGATTATTTATCATTTAGTATTAGGTTATTATTAGGTTATTATTAATGTTTATTAGGTTACAACAGTTACACAATGTGTATTCTCATCCACAACCTTTTAGTCAGGCTTACCTGTACCTCTAAAAATTACCTTCTGATGACTTGATACTGTTCAATACCACTGAACTTGACAATAGTATTTGATTCAACACTAATCTGGATAACTCAATACTGTACAAAATCATATATTTTCAGAGCACAGTCAACTTCGACAGGAGGGTCTGGTGGCTTCGACCCTGAACCATATAAATTAATATCATTGATCCCAAGGGCCATCCCCCCCCAGGCAACACCTCCCCCTTGATTTAAAGAGGTAGGGCTGGGTTTATTGCCTGGTGCTTGAGGTGCCCTTGAGGGGGGAATGCTGACAGGATCAACACATTTTTTGCACCCATCTCCCATGAGCTGAAGTTCATGGGTGGTCCCATATTAATAGGGCCTTGTGCCTAATCTGTACATGTGGGGTACGTGGTAAATATTCATTTTCAGAGCACAGTCTGTAATTGCCTTGTGCCAGTATTGAAAGTGTGATTTTCCTTTTCTAAGCACTTGTATATAGGACCAGAGAAAAGATACATGCCTTTTAAAAATGTGTGTAGCAATGTATGCACTTACTCACCCCTTCACCATGGGCATGTGCAATGGAGCGTCAATGTTTAAGCAGAGTACAGCTGGTTTTCCTTCTCCAAAGTCGGTTGCTGTAACAAGGCTAAAGATCCCAGTCTGTCCTATTATTTACCCATAGCCGAGAAGAGAAAAGATACATGACTTTTTAAAAGGCATTAGCACAAAATGGGATGCTCTTCCAATATGTGATCTACCGAATGTTTGTGATCTACTATTCATGGCATGTGATCTACTAGGAAAAAAGAAGACAGGGTTAGGGTTAGTTTAATGTGAAAATATTGGGCAAGGAAAACTAAAAAACAGTGTGACATGTTTTATACATCACAAAGCATTGGACACTGTTTTTTTTTTTTACTATTATCCAATCTGAAGATTATGTTATACCCATGAAACTTGAATAACAGTAAAGTTGTCGGGGTGGCCTAATGTCGGTATGAGCCATACAGCGAGGAAGTCTATCCCCATTTCACTAGTGCTAGATCAAGGAAATTGTTTTTGCATCCGAGGTGGAGTGCCACACCTACCATCAGCTCCTTATTTTACCGCACAGATCTCTGTGCTACTCATACGCTAAGTTGCGAGGGCCAGTATCAAACTAGGTACCTTGTGGTTTCTAGCTGAATGCTCTACCAACTGAGCTAATCTGGGCCTATCCATAATTTTATATTTCAGGTGTTAAACCTGCGCTGCGAGTATAGCATTATGCACTTTTCTTATTTGCTCTCCATCATTATATTACACACACTCACACACACACACACACACACACATAAATTAATACTGATAATACAGTTTGCTATATTCATATCATTGATAGAACATGTATATCTAAGTTAGGGTAGCAAAGATATGAAGTCAACAGCACTTGGTAACTAACAGTTTCTCGCCTATGCAATTTCCAAATTAAGTTTTGGTTTGAAAATTGCATAGGTGAGAAATTGTCTGTTACCAAGCCTTGTTGACTTCACTACCTAACTTTATATATATATATATATTAAAGATTGGAAGGCAATTAAAATGCATATAAAATAAAAACAAAAAGATGTTTTTAGTCTTATCGATTTCAAAGTAAACTTTATCTTAACTGCTTCAAGCAAATTACCAATTACTAATAATATATATTATATATATATATATATATATATATATATATATAAAGTTAGGGTAGTGAAGTCAACAAGGCTTGTGTGTGTGTATGTAGATATGTATATATACATAAACATGCTTCTCATGCTTTTCTCAAAACTAGTTATAAAGCACACATATTATATCTAAAGTAATTTCATGTCTTTCCACATAATCCATATTTATACACATCAATATAAAAATATATATCACCATGGCCACCAAACACAAATACGCTCTTTCATACGCACATACACACATGCTCCCACGCTAGGATACAGTTATAACGTCACAGCCAACATGCATTTTCATGGACACGCGCATGACAACATACGCACACGTACTAACAAAAAACCCCGCATTCACGTAAACATGCAACACAAGAATACAGTTATATAAAAAATACCATCATTTTCAAAAAAAAAAAAAAATTCATTTAAATAGAAATGCCATAACTAGACTACTTCAGTTCCAGTGATATTTTGAAAAAGAGATTTTATCTCGAAAATTCAAGAATAAAATACAGGTTAACACACAACACCATTGTTACCGTATTATTATTATTATTATTATTATTTTTCTTTACACCTGCATTGTGATAGCCTTCAAAATCAACCTCCAAACCAATATATACACAGTGCTTCAAGCAAATTATAAAACTCTCATATATCAATTTATTGATGTATCAGTTTGCTCATCTCTATTCAATATTTCTATACTTGTAAGCGCTTAATATTTGATTAACATATAAACAAAAAAGTGTGATGGATTTTGTTGATATTTATTCCTTTTAATGTTAAAACAATAGAATACTGAAATACATTTTTTTTTAAAAATTCATCCCAATCTGTTAATCAAATATTGATTACTAATAAATATATTTTTGGAAATTCATCATCTTATTTAAAATTGTCTGCAGAAAAACCTAGATAGAATTTTTCTGCCTAAAGAAAACAATGTTCGGCTTTGATCATTATAACATTATTTTTTAATGATTTATTATTAAAGTTTATGAAATCTCATGAGAAATCTAAGCCTGGCCAGCAGCAAGTGATGTAGATATTAACTTTAAAAACTTTGTATTTTTAACTTTAATTTATTAGATACTTGCATCTAAAGTCTGTTGTGTAATGGCTATATTCAAATAAATAGACATGGTGACCCGAGTTCAAATCCTGGATAAGGCTGTTTGCATTTCACATATCACTAATACCCTGGGGAATGTATCTAACTGTTCTTCTTCAGGTATGGGTAAATAATAGGACAAACTGGGCTCTTTAACTTTGATATAGCAACTGGTATAGGAGAAGGAAAACTGAATTTAAACCTGTTAAACTATGCTTAAAATCTAACCTTATGTCTAACAGCTATGGGCAAATAGTAGGACAGACTGGGGTCTTTAACCTTGATATCAAGGCAACTGGTCTAGGAAAAGGAAAACTTTAAATTCAAACCTGTTAAACACTGTTTAAAAAATCTGACCTGTGCCACATTTTACCCATGCAGAGGGGTTAGGTAAATACATACACATTCTACTTGAGAAAAGTTCTAACCAAAGTAGACAGTCAAGCTGACAGAACAAAAATTATTCCAATTCTAACACTTTAGTTAAAATGCACACAAAATAAAACAAAACAAAACAAAAAAAAAAAGAAAGAAAATAAAAATGAAATTGTCAACCTGTTGTTCTAAACTTTAAACAATGGATGTGAAATAATGGGAGTTTTGTTTTGGACAAAAAAAAAAAAAAAAAAAAAACTTAACATATTTGACTTGCAGTGTTAATTTTGACAGCATTTTGAAAGGAAATATCAAAAGGTCATACATGCATGAAAATCCAGAACAAAATACAATGTACATAATAATAAAATAAAAAAAGGGAGGGAGAATTTGTTGAAGAAAACTAGAAAGCCATGTTTGCAAAATGTCAATTCAAGGCGTGTCATGTAGTGACATCTTTGTGTGGATTTCATAAGCTATAGCCATTGTATTAACTATATTCATCTCCTTCAAATATTTTGAAAATTAAATGAACAAGAATTGCAAGGAAATGTGACTGTGTTCTTTGTTTCTTTTTTTTTTTCCATTTGCCATTCCTGATCATCATGGCATCAAGGAGTGGCTATGTAGACTTTTGGTAAATAAAGTTTCTTGTTATGGTTAATAATGATACATTTGCACCCAAAAATGCAGACATTTATTGCAGTAGTAAGAGACAATCAACAACTTTGTTGACTTCACTGATCAAAGTAGAATAAAAAAAAAATAAAAAAAATACACAAGATGGTTTGGTTTCTCTGTTTAATGGCATATCAACCATCAGGGTTTATTTAATGCCAAAAACATTATTGCAGTAGTAAGACAAGCAACAACTTTTTTATTTTATTTCACTGATCCAAGTAGAATTTTAAAAAAATATACACGATGGTTTGGTTTGTCTGTTTAATGGCATATCAACCTTCAGGGATTATTTAATGCCAGAACCATTATTGCAGTAGTAAGACAAGCAACAATTTTTTTTTATTTCACCGATCCAAGTAGAATAAAAAAAATACACATGATGGTTTGGTTTCTCTGTTTAATGGCATATCAACCTTTATGGGTTATTTAATGCCAAAGCCATATTTGTAGAAGAACAGTAGTGGTACCATTTAACTCCTAGCAAGGACTCATAGTTTGGTTTGGTTTCTTTGTTTAATGGCATATATACCTTCATGGGTTATTTAATGCCAAAGCCATCTTTGTAGAAGAACAGTAGTGGTATTATTTAATCCATAGCTGGGACACATAGAAAGACAAAATGGATTATCCAAGCATAGCAATGATTCAACTTGGGGAAACCATTTTGAATAGTATGACTGTTGATCAAACAAAGCGTTGAAGAACTCATAAAGATCTCATCCAAATAACATAATTGTCTTTGCATGCCCATCAATCTGAAAAGGATTTCCCAAGCTGAATTATTGCTAAGCTCGGATAGACAAGGAACACCTTTAAAAAGGTTGGAAGTACAATGGCTGAAATGTTGTGTTTTTATATATCATAATAAAGACGAGGACAACAGTCTGAAAAATCAAAATGGTATATATGAAGCCTCATCTAAAAAATTCAGATGAATGCATTTATGTATAAAAGTACATACATAATACAAAATATATGCTTCCATTTTTTTTTTTAAAGAAAATAATTTATAATTACAATCAGGAAAAGGTCTCATCTTGTAGCTGTAATACGATTGGCCAAAAATAAAAAAAATAAATCTTATGTAACCTGCTGTAAAGTCATGAATACTTAAACAACACTAGTAAGGATATAATTCATTCTTCCAATGAATTATAGTGATCAGTCAGTGTTGTGCATTGTCCTTCTATTGGACATTTTTCATTCAGTATATTATCTATTTCTTTGTTGCTTTGTGAGAGAGGGGGGAAAGAGAGTGTGTGAGAGGGGAAAGAGAGTGTGTGTGTGTGGAGGGGAGGGCAGTTCGTTCCTCTATCGCTACATCATAGCAAAAGAATATCTAAAATGACAACAGGTTATGAACTTGGACATTATTCAAACTGACAAGAAATATTGTTGGATTGGTTGAAATGCAAAGAGAGAAAAATGGGGAGAGACAAGAAACACTGAGTCGAGATTGGATGTCAAAGAAAGAAGGAAAAGCAGATATTTATACTGATTAAGTGGAATTGACTGTGTTTCAGAATCAGGATATACACTGAATGTAATGGCTTATTGGATGTGAAAAAAACTTGCTTAAATATCCTCACGTATGCATTGATGAGCTCCCCTAAAGCTATCAGTTTAGGAAATTTGATTATTGGACAAATTAATAGAAAAGCTATACTGTGTCCTCGATATGAGAAGAGAAAATAATATCTATAGAAGGGTATTTAAAAAAAAAATACAATTCAATATTTCAATCTATCACACATTCACATAAATTAATATTTATATACATACAATAATAAATAGATATTCACATGTATTCTACCTATATATACATATTACTGTTTCCTGTCAAGGTTGATAATGGCTGTAACAGCTTCTTGAGGCTACCACCTGGGCAGGTGATATAGTTAGAGAAGAGATTATGCAAGTGCTCACTCACTCTTTTCCCTGCCAATCATTATGGCATACCAATGACAAGACCCATATCAAGTTATCTTGTAATGAAACAAGTACAGGAAGGAGTGAATTTTCTAAGTATATCAGTGTAAAAATTTCTTAAGCAGTGTTTTGTAGGTTTTAATTCAGTTTTCCTTCTCCTAGACTGGTTGCCCATCCAAGGTTAGAGCCCATTCTGCACTACTATTTACCCATAGCTGGAGGGAGAATAGTTAGATGCATACCTTTTTCAAAGGTATTAGTGCTATGTGAAATACAAACAGCCTCATCCAGGATTTGAATTCGGGTCACCAAATCTATTTCTTACAACGATAACCATGACACCACATGCCTCCACACTATTATATGCATTATATTTTACAAATATAGGTATATGCAACATTTATATAGATGCAAATATACTGTATTTGTATCCATACATATGTATACTTATTCATATTACATTAATTATTATTTTTCAAATGAACACACATATTATGTACTAGAAGTGGCTACCCAACATCACCTGGGTAGAGGGGGGACCCTGGTATATTGATTTGATTGCTTTTGAAGTTTAAAATGCCGGAAATTTTTAAGTAGAATTTCAATGCTATTTCTATATATATTTTCATTTTTAAATATATTCGAATATAAATCAAATCTTCATAATTTTTGCACAAAAAGCAAGAACTGGTAATATTTAATGTGTATATATATATATTTACTTTGTCGTTAATTGTTGTATTTTCGTAGTTTCATCCGGACATAGATACATACACACCAACTGCTCTTTATATATGTACTAGCAAAAGTACCCGGTCCATGACTGGACTATATATAAAGATTGGACCATAAATAGGCAAGAGATTCCGAGCTGAACTGCTTAGACTGTGATTTTGTTCACTAAAATTAAACTAAACCGCTGGTATAGCCATAATAAAAGCAGGCAGCGAACAATATTTTACTATCAGCAGCAGCTGGTATATGGACAGTTCCGCTAATCGATTGATTTTGGTTTAAGTAATTAATTATATCCCTTAATCAGTAAAAATCAATAACCAAATTTGGTGTGTTTCTTAGAAGGTTATTAAGTTGTATGCAAGATTTAAAATCTGTGTGACTTCCCGTTTTGGAGTTATACGTCGACACGTACATACAAAACTTCCTTTTATATATATGTATAGATAATATAAAACATAAAATCAATTCTGAAACCTAGTATATAATCAGTATTTGATTAACAAACAAGTAATATTGGTCACTTCCAAGCATGTGTGTGTGTGTGTGTGCACAGCAGTTTTCCTCATAAAGAATGATATAGAATTTCAATGCTATTTCTATATATATTTTAATTTTTAAATATCTTCGAATATAAGTCAAATCTCCATAATTTTTGCACAAAAAGCAAGAACTGGTGATATTTAATGTGTATATATATATATTTACTTTGTCGTTAATTGTTGTATTTTCGTAGTTTCATCCGGACATAGATACATACACACCAACTTCTCTTTATATATGTATAGATTATATAAAACATAAAATCAATTCTGAAACCTAGTATATAATCAGTATTTGATTAACAAACAAGTAATATTGGTCACTTCCAAGCATGTGTGTGTGTGTGTGTGTGTATGCACAGCAGTCTTCCTCATAAAGAATGATATAGAATTTCAATGCTATTTCTATATATATTTTAATTTTTAAATATCTTTGAATATAAATCAAATCTCCATAATTTTTGCACAAAAAGCAAGAACTGGTGATATTTAATGTGTATATATATATATTTACTTTGTCGTTAATTGTTGTATTTTCGTAGTTTCATCCGGACATAGATACATACACACCAACTGCTCTTTATATATGTATAGATTATATAAAACATAAAATCAATTCTGAAACCTAGTATATAATCAGTATTTGATTAACAAACAAGTAATATTGGTCACTCCAAGCATGTGTGTGTGTGTGTGTGTGTGCACAGCAGTTTTCCTCATAAAGAACAGACTAGTTTATATATTCAATCTTAAACATCCATTTGTTAGAACTTTTCACACTGTATGGTTTATCTTAGATGATCAAAGAAAAAAATTGTAACTTTTATGAGAGCTTTTATTTCAGCCATAATTATAATAGCTAAATATATAATATCTCTTTTGCAAAGTGTACAAGTGCCTGTCTATCATCTCCACCTGTTACTCACAAAACTACTAAAATTTGCCCACTATAAAAATAATAAAAAAAGCCATTCTTTCAGATTACAGCACAATAACTGAGAACAATTACCAATACAGCCTTCTGTAAGTTGAAGGAATGTGGTGTAATGGTTACAGTTGTAGGAAATGAATATGTCAAGAAGAGTTCAAATCCTGGACAAGGTTGTTTGCATTTCACATAGCACTAATACCCTTGGGAAAGGTATGCATTCAACTATTCTCCCTACAGCTATGGGTAAATAGTAGGGTAGACTGGACTCTTTAACCTTGGTTAGGCAACCAGTCTAGAAGGAAAACTCTAAATTTAAACTCTGCTTAAGAAATCGACTTTGTATCACATTCTACTTGTGCGGAGGGGTTGGTAAATATGTAAACAGCGTTCTTTAATCACCCACCCACCCTTATCATGATACAACTTCAGTGTAGATGATATACACTGACAGAGAACAAAATTGCAACACCCTGAAGAAGGATGCTGATTTAGGGTTGGTTTAGCTCAGTCGGTAAAGCATGGGCCTAAGAACCACAAGGTTCCTGGTTCAATACCAGACCTCACCAACTCAGTGTATGAGTAACACAGGGATCTGTGTGGTAAAATGAAGAGCTGATGGTAGGTGTGGCGCTCCATCTCAGATGCAGAAACAATCTCCTTGGTCTAGTGTTAGTGAAAAGGGGATAGACTCCCTCGTGGTCTGGCTGATACTGACATTAGGTCACCCAGCCAACTTTACTTTTTTTTACTTTACTGTATGTTCATGAAGCCCTGTTAGTGAGGCTGAGTGTATCCTCTGCAGACTGGTAAGAACTCTCCAATAGGTTTGTTTTAGGCATGACACTAAACTGCATCTTCTGGTGAGACTCCAGTTCTGGAGTTCTAGAGTGTGGAGTACCCCTTCATTGCCATTATTCCTAAGTCCATTCTAACATGGAGTGGTAGTACTAATTAGTCCCATCTATAAATAATTTAAATCTGTTTAAAAAATTATTAGTATCATATAGTAATACTTCAAACCATATAACTGTGCACAAACAAAAATAGAAATAGTTACTTGAAACCATATAATTGTGTATAGATTATTAGATAGGAACACTTGATATCATATAATTGTGTATAGATTATTAGTATTAGATAGGAACACTTGATATCATATAATTGTGTATAGATTATTAGTATTAGATAGGAACACTTGATATCATATAATTGTGTATAGATTATTTAGTATTAGATAGGAACACTTGATATCATAATTGCATATAGATTATTAGTATTAGATAGGAACACTTGATATCATATAATTGTGTATAGATTATTAGTATTAGATAGGAACACTTGATATCATATAATTGTGTATAGATTATTAGTATTAGATTGGAACACTTGATATCATATAATTGTGTATAGATTATTAGATAGGAACACTTGATATCATATAATTGCGTATAGATTATTAGTATTAGATAGGAACACTTGATATCATATAATTGTGTATAGATTATTAGTATTAGATAGGAACACTTGATATCATATAATTGTGTATAGATTATTAGTATTAGATAGGAACACTTGATATCATATAATTGTGTATAGATTATTAGTATTAGATAGGAACACTTGATATCATATAATTGTGTATAGATTATTAGATAGGAACACTTGGTATCATATAATTGTGTATAGATTATTAGATAGGAACACTTGATATCATATAATTGTGTATAGATTATTAGATAGGAAAACTTGATATCCTATAATTGTGTATAGATTATTAGTATCAGATAGGAACACTTGATATCATATATGAAAACAAATGATTATAGACAAATAAATGCAATAAGAACCTTTGATGGTTACCCATCTAACCATTGAACTGGCTCATTGCTACTTAACTTTGGTGATCTAGTGGGAATCGGTACTTTCAACATGACTTGACCAGAAGGTAATGTTTATAGTAAATTTTATGTACTTAATAAGGAGTTGATGACTTGTTATATTCACATATTATATAAAAAAAATGTATGTGTATGTTATAAAACATGTGTTGTATTAAATCTGTTCAGTGAAATCTGCAACCAGCTTAGTGTTATTATTTGTTGTTGTCTACAAAGGCCACTTGATAAGTTTTAAGAAAAAAAATCAACTAAGAAAATAAGAAAATGAATAAAAGATATTTTGACTGTGAAGCACAAGCTGAATCAAGGAGAGAGGATTAAAGTATTAAGGCCAAGATTCTTTATCAGAAATTTTGAAAGGAAGGACAGAGAGAATAGAATGTTATCCTCACTGTTCACGGAGATATGAAAATAATAATAACAATAATAATAATATAAATGGAATTCATTGATAAACCAACATGTGCAACAAAGCACTGACTTAACCCACCCAGTTACACCAGCTTTGAATTAAATACTGAGAGAAGGAAAATCATGTTGGGAAAATAAGCTACGGGCAATTCTCTTCATTCTTATTTTTATTTTATTTTATTTTATTTCATTTTATTTTATATTTTTTTAGTTGCTCTCTTCAGCTCATTTTCTGCCTTTGGAAGAATTAAACCCAGTATTACCCAGTGAGAAGTGGAAGGGGAGATAATCCAGATGAAGAAAGGTTTATGTTCCTCTGGTTGTACTTTTTTTTTCTCCTTATATTGTTGAAATTCTTCTTCACATAAAACCAAAGGGGGATTTTACTTTCATTCTTTTTGCCTTTTTCCTTATAAGAGAAAACTTTGCTTGGCTTCTTATTCTCTATCTCCACCTGTGCAGCATCCCCTGCTTGTAATTTTGATACATTCATTTGGTATCTGAAGTGTATAACATAAGACTGCTTATAAAATCCATCTCTTAGATTGAATGAAAAGTATGAGAAGTACAGTTGAAAAAGTGATCTGGAGGCCATGAGATATCTAGTTTAATTTCCAGGACCAGATAAATGAGATTTGTTGAATGTGATTTTTATCTAGAACTAGAAAATCTGATTTGAAGCTTTAAAAAAAAGCAACTAACTTTTCTTTACACAGCAAGTCATACTTTTTAAACTCCAGGGTCTCTCTCTCTCTCTCTCTCTCTCTCTCTCTCTATATATATATATATATATATATATTAGTGGATAATATGGGTGCTATAATTCTAAGCAGATAGTGCTCAATATCATTAATAGAGCTTTATATGTGAGTTGATAGTGTAGACATGGAGTCAACACCTGCTTACTGACAGTTTCTTGCCTATGTGATCTTCAGTCCTATATATGACTAAAATTCTCATTTCTCATTTGTATATATGTAAAAATTACATATCATAGTAATATTTCTTATTAGAAAAATATGCTTAAAATGCACTAACATTAAGAATAAAGCAATTTCCAATCTAATTTGCAACTGAATAATAATTTTGTTGGGGCTCAGCATTTATGCAAAACATTAATTTTAATGATCTAAATCGATGATGTCACAGTCCAGTACATTAGCCACTACACCACAGGGACTCCCCACCACCCCAGCCGAGAAAGAGATAGACAAAGAGACACTAAGACTTGAATAGCAAAGAAACAGATTTTCCAAATTATTTGAGTGAACTTTATATTAACCCCCCACCACCACTTTCAGTTGGTAGAGCACCTGCCTTGGAATCATAAAGTTCTAATTTTGATACTGATGACTAGCACATATTGGGTAATCTGATCTGTGCAGTAAAGTGGGGAGCTGATGGAAGGTGTGGCACTCCATCTCAGCAAAAACAATCTCCCTGGTCTAGCCCTAGCAAAAATGGGATAGATTCCCATGCTGTCCAGCTGATACCAACAATAGGTATTTGCCTCTCATTCCACTTATGAGGGCGTGACACAAGGACATGTTTATGTGGGCCCACCCACAAGCCGAAGCTCATGGGAGGTAGGCACAAAAATGTGTTGATCCCATTGGCATTCTCTCTCAGGCACTGGCCAATAAATCCAGCCCTGCCCCTTTAAATCAGAGAGCAGATATTGCCTGGGGGGTTAGCCCCCTGGGATCAATACTGTTAATTTAACTTAGCCCTCCAGAGGCCGAAGCACTCTGAAGCAGGCTCAGCAATTACCCCAATTACTGATACCAACAATAGGCCACTCCAGCAACATTACTTACTTTACTTATGTTAATAGATCTATGAATAACTATTTACAGGTAATTAAACAAATATTAATAACTTCTAAACTTGCTGTGATTTTCTTAATTCTTAGTCCCTATCAGTACAGTATTGAATCATCTTTTAAAGAAAGTTCAATGATAATGCTATAAGATAACAAAATTGTTGTAAGTAATTTTCTATTCTGCACCAGTTAACATCAGTTTTCAAATCAAATAAAACTGTGAGGAAAAATCTCTGGAAAGACTAAAAAAAAAAAAAGTTGTTGGTGAAGTCAATTAATTTGATCATAGAAATGTATTAATTATTAAACATAAAACTTATAAGTTTTTCCCTTTGTATTTCCACTCAGTTTTTGGGCGTAATTAGAAATAACAATAAAGTGTGTTTCACTTTATTCATTTATTTATTTTTATAAATCAATCATTTTCAAACATTCTGTATATGACCAGCCTCATATAATCAATTACAACTTAAGATAATTAACTTTGCAGTGGCGACACAATAACACTCTTTCTACAATGTCAGAAGATGAGAGTACATTACATAATAAGAGGTACATACATAGTTCATAGCTATAAACAAGTTATTGGCTGCATTAAATGAATCTATTTAATAAGGGAAATAGACAACTGAGCTAGACAATTCTCCGGGGAGGAGATGAAGCAGAATTTTGTTGGAAAATTTTCCCCAATGGCTGTTTTCACTCAACTAAGATAATTAGATGATAAGTTGTTTTGAACAAATCAAAATCGTGATGCACAGTGCTGACCAAGAGGTGCAATGTTTTTCTAAGTAAATCATTAAGATTTTATAACTTTTTCTCAGTTATCAGCCCATTAGACATTGGCCCATTTTAAAGTAGAAAAAACAAAAAACAAATTCTTCCAGTAAAAGTTAAGAAATTGCAAAACGAAACTCAGAGTTTGTTGTGATGTTAGTCCCAACAGTAAAAAGAAGTCAAGTCGAGATGGGGTAAAATAAGACAAGTGTATTTACAATTAATGGTACATGTACGACTAGCTTGTCATTAACGGGAACAGTGCTACCTTTCCACTCGGTGTCTCACTATTTATAGTGAGAACCGGTGCATGTTCTCCACTGTAGGAACGGCCGGTACAACAGAGTTAATTTTAGGTTCTTTTAAAAAATAGTCAAAAGAAATCTAACTCATTTGATCCTATTTCTGATATTTTGGACTGTTGTCCTCGTCTTTATTGTGGTATGTATAAACACAATGTTCAGGCTACTGTAACCTTGGGCTTGCCCCTGCCCCTATTCCAGCATTTGAGGATGTCCTACAAACCAAAGGAATGATAACAACATTAAATAGGGACCTGGCCTCACCTAATGTCACTCCGCCCCTAAATCGTAGCAGAGTGGCTAATGTGCTAGACTGCAACATCGTAGTAAGCCAGTTCAAACTACAGTCATGCTATTACTTCCACTTTCGAAATAAATACTCTTGGGAAAGGCATGAAACCCCTCATTCTTTCCAGCTATGGGTTAAATATAGTAGCACTACTGTTCTTCTACATGGATGGCATTGGCATTAAATAACCCTTGAATGTTGATATGCCATTAAACAAAGAAACCAAACTAGTATCGTGTCAAAGAGAAAATGTTAATAAAACAACCATATGATTGTATTCTCTATTTTGTTTTGTTTCCTTTTCCTTTGTGGATTTGACCTGTTGATTCTAATTTTTAACAAAACTGGTGGCTGACTTTCTTTTTGAAAAAACAAAATAACAAAAAATGACTGAACTTGCACAAAGGTGTCAAAATTAGCGTGACCCAGAAAAAACAGAACCCAAATTATTTATTTATTTTCCCATTAAACTAACCTTAAACCCCAACCGCAACTCTAACCCTAACCCCTACCCCCCTAGTTAAAATTAACAGTTTTATTACAAAATTTGTGGGTTCTGTTTTTTCTGGGTCACCGGTATACAGGGTGACCCCAAAAAAAACAGAACCCAAATTATTTATTCATTTTCCCATTAAACTAACCCTAAACCCCAACCCTAACCCTAATCCTAACCCTAGAACCCCATAGTTATAAACAGTTTTATTACAAAATTTGTGGGTTCTGTTTTTTCTGGGTCACCTTACTTTTGACACCTTTGTGCAAGTTCAGCCCAAAAAACAAATACAACATGGGGAGAGGTCAGTTAGTAGGCAAGACTAGATGAACTGTGAGCCAATATTGCAACAAAAAATAATTTGGTTTGTATTTTCTTGTAAGCAAGAAAACCATTTTTTTTTTTTCTGAATCAAGTCTCTATTCATCTAAAACTTGAATACACAAAGTGACATATTTCTATCTCCTATCTAATTAATATGAAAGCAACAAATTTCATATCTTTAGAATAAAGAACCCAGAGTCATGCAGGTATTCAAAATGAGAAAGAGAGAAACTTAGGAAATTGAATAAGGTGTTAATCATATAATATATCCCACAATGCCCTGTTGGAATATAATATTAACCTTTGGGTTAACATCTTTTTTTTATGAAAAACCTATTGTGATCATTAACATTGGGAATTTTTTCATCTTCACGGGAAGTAATAAGTTATTACTGTCATCATTATTTGAGAGTTTTGTTCTTTCACTAAGAAAGACCCAAATCATATATTTACACTTCACATCCTTGAGTCATAGATTTTTCTCTTTATTCATAGATAACCCCAATGTGACACAACTAACATAATTAGATAAAGGAGAAAAGTAATCCAGAAAAATGTAAGTAATCAAGATTTGACAAATGCAATTGATTTTCTTAATTTATTTCATGCATATTCTCATATTCTTTACAACACTATGACTGCAAGCAAGCCTTAAAGTTATCAATAGAATATAATTAATACATACATGGCTGTGGTACAATGGCTGTCAACATAAGTAATGAAATAGGTAAAGCAATTTTTTTGTTCACTTCCTACCTAATGTCTTTGGAAAATTTAGAAGCAATACAATACTCACCATTACAGTGGGATTCCAATAACCGTCAAATTGGCAGACAAGGCAGCAAGCAAGCTGTTACTAAAAAAGTACTTGCATTGCTGCAAACATAATGCAGAATGGTAGATATTTATCTAGCACCATAACCACAGCCAATCAGATATTCTAGCAATGAATTCAATGAATGGGATCACCCAGTTTTAAGTATGGAATATTCCTGAGTGCTATAAATACCAACTGCTTTATGTACAAATTCAGTTATACTTAGTTGTTGTTATTCAATTCAACAGAAAAGGTATGTACTGTGATCAGATATTTTGACAAAAGTTTCAACATATTACAATAGTTGAAAAAGCAGTGAAAACACTCAAGTCAAGTATTCTGGTACCATGTAACCCATTGCTACCTGTCTTATCATGATACTTGGAGAGGAGAGTGACATTGCCAAGTAAGCCCTTTTGCTCTCTCAAATGACACCCTCATGACTTTTAGATAATGAAACCAATCAGCCAACCACTGTTTAATGAATAGAATAAAGTAGTAGTAAAATCTGAGGAGTGGCCTATTGTTGGTATCAGCCTAACAGCAGGGGAGGGGGGGGTCTATCTCCTTTTTGCTAGTGCTAGACCAGGGAAATTGTTTTTAGCTGTGATGGAGCGCCATCAGCTCCCATATGCTTTACTGCACAGATCAGATTACCAAGCTATGCTACTCATGTGCTGAGTTGGCAGGGAACATTATGGAACCTGGAACTTAGCGATTCCTATGCGGATGAATAAAATAAAAAGATATAATTACAATAATAAACAAAAATAATTGTAAAGAAATCGTCACAGGAGGATTAGGAGTGAGCTGTATCTAGACATAGAATGCGATGGAAAACAGACTAGTGCCAAATTTTTTTTTCTTGTCAATAGCACTATAGTTAGGATCCCATAATGTAATGGTTATCATCATAGGAAATGGTCATGGTAAACAAAGTTCAAATCCAGGACATGGGTGGTTGCAATTTACATAGCACTAATACTCTTGGGAAAGGTATGAATCCAACTATTCTCCCTCCAGATATGGGTAAATAGTTGGGTAGACTAGGTTCTTTAACTTTCATATGGCAACTGATCTGGGAGAAGGAAAACTCTGAATTCAAACTTGTTAAACTTAGCTTAAAAAATTGACCATGTGTTATATCCTGCTTGTGCGGAGGGGTTGGGTAAATATATACTTGAATTTGGCTGACACATGCACTGTCCCCAGATTTGTTTCAAAGAGGAATTATCAATAACAATGGCCATACAATTGTTTGGTTATTGTAATATCTATTGTTTTATCAGAAACATCACATTAAAGATTATAGAGAATACTTGAATCTATGAAAATGACTTATTTCTATATTGTTTCAAAAACATTGGGAGAATGTTTTAGTTCTACTCTAATAAAAAAAAAAGAATAAAAAAAAAAAAAAAAAAAGAAAATTTTTTTTGCAATGAAAAAAGCTGAACACAAATAGAACAAAATATAATCGGTTGTTGCCCATGTAACATGAAAAAAACAAAAAAAAACTTGCACACCTGCTAAAATCAATCATCAATAGAAAAATCAAGAATTGCTTGTAATTTTTAATGACTTCCATCTTGACATAAGATGAATAAAAGATATCTGTAGTATTTGGCTTTGTAAGTCAAACAACAAAGGTGATATTAAAAAAAAAAGAAAAAGAAGGTTAAAGATGAACCTGAATATAAAAAAAACGTTATTTGGCAAAAAACAAGCACACTTAGATTTTTATTTGCTATTGTTGAGATATAACAAATTATTATATATGTACATACATTTATTAAATAAAAAACACTTACATAACATGTGTACCACTTTAACCTGTTTCAATGCTCAAAAGCACTGTTTTTACTGTTTTGTTCCTGTTACATTAAACTACAATATATGCTTTTTTTTTCTCTCTATTATATATATATGTCATATCCTGCTTGTGTGGAAGGCTTGGTAAATATATATATATATATATATATTTATTTACCAACCCGTCCACACAAGCAGGATGTGACACAATATATATATATATATATATATATATATACATACATACATACATACATTTATTTATTTACCAACCTTTCCACACAAGCAAGATGTGACACAAGGTCAATTTTTAAGCAAAGTTTAACAGGTTTGAATTTAGACTTTTCCTTCTCCTAGACTGGTTGCCTAACCAAGATTAAAGAGCCTAGTCTTCTCTACTATTCACCTATAGCAAGATATAGAATAGTTGGATGCATACTATTCCCCCTAGGTGAAATGCAAATAGCCTCATCCAGAATTTTAACTAGTTGCATTCATTTCATATGAGGATAATCAATAGACTACGTGCCACCAATACATACACACACACACACACACACATATATATATTATATATATATATATACACACACACTAGGGCGAGTCAGAAGTTTTGAAATATTTTGGTATGTGCTAATTTGCAAAAAGCATCCATGGCTGCTGAATTGTGCCTTATGTTACCAAAATATTGCAAAACTTTTGACTCACCCTCGTATATTATACAAAAATATTCTTTTTAGAATAAGGAAGTGCACTTATTTATAGTGATTGTTGAATGTTACAGTTTAGAAAGAGAAGTTAAAATTTCCAATGTTTGTCTCTCTATTGTTTTGTTTTCTAACTTCTATAAAAACAAATTATCTTCATCAGTCAACTTAGAAATTAACTGGTCAGCAGTTTTCCAATTCTTGACATTCTGACAAGAAAAAGCTCCAAACACCATCATTTGCGAACAGTTTAGTTGTTGGCCACAGACATCTGAATCATGAGATACGTTTTTGTAGCTGTCAGGTGATATTCATACTACAAATAATGAGGCTTTTACAAGAACATGATAGAATGAGCAGACTGCAAAAGATACAGACACCTGAATCATGGGATACTTTTTTTTTTTTTTTTTTTTAGATCTCAGGTGATATTTATACTATAAATAATGCGGTTTTTAAAAGAAACCAATAGAATAACCAATTATGAAAAACTTATGGTTTTTAATCCACATAAGCTTTGTGTGTTTATACCTAATTATAATATTGTTGCACAGAAGAAATTTAAGAGCATACAGTCAAATATTAAACATTATATAATTGATGTATTATATACAGGGTTTGTGGAGGTGCATAGTGTAATGGTTAGAGTTGTATAAAATGGACTCATCAACCAGAGTTCAAATCCTTGACAAGGCTGTTTGCATTTCACAAAGTGCTAATATCCGTGGGAAAAGTATGCATCCAACTACTCTCCCTCCAGCAATGGGTAAACAGTAAAGCAGACTGGGCTCTTTAACTTTGGCCAGGAAACCAGTCTAGAAGAAGGAAAACTCTGAATTCAAACCTATTAAACTCCACTTAAGAAATTGACCTTGTGTCACATCCTGCTCATGTGGAGGGGTTAGTAAATATATATACAAAGTTTTTCCTAAAGAATACAACCCTAATTATAAAAGGAGGGGTAGTTCCCATGGTTTGGTGGCTAACATGGTGGACTGCAACATTGTAGTAAGCAAGTCCAAATTCCATTCACACTATTTATGTTCAATTTCAGCTTAATACCTTTGGGAAATAAAGAAATGATTTTTTTGTTGGATCCCAAGCCACCTTGGTATACCTGGAAATGACAAGGCAGATTGGAGGCAAAGAAAGCTATGAAAGACACAATAACAAAAAACAAAAATACTATATACTGATTATAAAACAGTTGTGAATAAAATTATCATTAAAAAATGGCAAAATCATTGGAATGCATTCATTAATAACAAACTCCAAAACATTAAACCTACCATGGAACTTAAAATACAACAAACATAGAAGATAACAGGTTGTGTTGACCCGCCTTCACATAGGCCACACCTACATCACCCATCATCATTTACTAGAGGG
Source organism: Doryteuthis pealeii (assembly GCA_023376005.1). Lineage (NCBI taxonomy): Eukaryota > Metazoa > Mollusca > Cephalopoda > Myopsida > Loliginidae > Doryteuthis > Doryteuthis pealeii. Next base: position 88,698,880 of record CM042148.1, on the reverse strand, counting down.
CACAGAATCCCCAATATGCACTACTTGCCAAGAGAGATTTACAGTGAAACATATACTGCTAGAGTGTGTAGACTTTGATTTAATACAAACAAAATACTATCAAGTATATGATTTGAAAAAAACTTTTCATGAAAATAAGACCATCCAGAATTTTACATTTCCTAAAAGAAGTCGGATTGTACTAAAAAATATGAGCAATTGAAAAATAGTTAAAATCTATACATATATAGATTTGTTTTCTACTAAACTATTGCTATGAACCCAAACTTAGTTGGCATTGATATGCCATAAAACAAACCAAGCCAAACCTTTGGGAAAGGTATGAATTCCCTCATTCCCCCCAGCTATGGGTTAAATAGTACCACTACTGTTCTTCTACAAGGATAGCTTTTGCCATGATGGTTGATATGCCATTAAACAAAGAAGCCAAATGAACCTAATTATAAAAGAGTGGAATTTACACACCCATGAATTTTATGCCACAATGTTAATCATGTGATAACACAGTAATCAGTGACAGGAGTATTTAGCAATTGACATTATCATATCGTGTGCTGATATCATTTGAGCATTCATATTGTGTCAACTATGATATATTCTAAAGATGAACACATTTTGTGTATAAATCTTACAAATATTTGAGGCAAATTTAATAGGAAATTTCCCCAGTCTACACTTCCCAACAAATTGACAATATTGCATTTTGGAGCGAGAGGAGAAACAAATTACCATGTAAGGCTAAACGGGCATGCACGTGTCTTCCATGCAAGATGTCCGCTTCTCTCTTATAAGTGGTTGAAGAGAAGGTGGAGTGCCCAGCACAAAGATTGAACTCACAACCTCCAGGTTATGAGTAATGTCTTTTTCATGATTATTCTGTCACCCCTATTGGTTGGAATAGTTCAACCAGTGAAGAGAGATAAAAGCCAAGGCAATTTCATTCAACACTTTTTCTGTTGCCTGGAGAACTCTAATTTACCACCATTATTTTTGCTAGTTGGGAGAGCAGAGATTGGAATAGATTGGTTGGTTTGTTCGATTTTACAGCATTTCAACCCCTGTTGGGTTATTTTATGCCAAAGACATTTGGTTCTATTCATGCTTGAATGGTATTTAAAATCTTTTTCTTTGAAACTCATTTTTTTACACATTCTTTTTAAACTCATTTTTTTTCTATTTTACTCATACATAGGACCCTAACAGGTACTAACCACCAGGTTAGAATGGACCTGTAAATAATGGCAATGAAGGGGTACTCCACACTCCCCAGAGCTCCAGAATTGGAACTTTATCACTAGATGCAGTTAAACATCATACCCAGTACAGATTGGAATAGAAACAGGATTTGTCAGAGACTTTAAACTGCACATTTGATAAATTTTGAGAGTGTACATGATTGAAAGATCTTAGGCTGCTAATTTTTGTAAACTGCCAATATATCCAAATGTTTAATTTGCTCACCCAAATCCTAATTTAAAAAGCTATTTTTTTCAGTTTGGGTTGTCTATAACTACTGTTTTCAGAGATACAAAGAAGTTAGAATAATCTAAATATAAATCGTAAAAAAAAAATAGAAGAAAAAAAAGGAGTTGTATTATTTTTGAAACACTGTATAATTGAAAACATGATTTGTTTAGTGAGAAAAATTTGTGCGACATAATATTTTTGCATATATTGACTATCAAAAATGAGAAGAAATATTGCTTAAAGGCTTTACTTGATAGAATGATCAGACTGCTAAAGATACAGACATTTGAATCATGGAATTTTTTTTTTTTTTTAGCTATCAGGTGATATTCATATAACATTCATATAACAAATAATGATGCTTTTACTAGAACCTGATAGAATGTTCAGACAGCTAAAGATACAGACATCTGAATCATGGGATACTTTTTTTTTATCATTTAGATTCCAGGTGATATTCATGCAACACGAACTTAATAGTATCTAATCATTAGCTTCAATTCCTCATATTTGTACACTAAAATGTTTGCTTGAAAAGTCAGTAGTTTTACTAGATGAGCAAAGGTACTAATTCTAATAATAAATGTTACATAATTTGTGGATAGCCTACAAATTAAGTATGTAAGCGTATGTAGATTTTGAATTGAAGTTCATTGAAGATTCAAAATTGGAGGTGGGTAAATGGAAAGTTACTGTTAGGCATTGAAGTTATTGACAGCAGTTAACCTTTTGCTGAGCAGTATGCCGACTTCTGATTGGCTGAAAGAAAGGTGTGTGAAAGAGAACTGGTCTAGTTAATAGATTTCAGCAGTTAATCAATGGAAGCAGACATTAGGATCATTACTGCCAATGATGCCAGCTTCTCATTGCGCAGTTAGAAACCTTTTTGGGCAGTGGTTTTTGTAATAAAGAATAGATGTAAAAAAAAAAAAAAACCAACTAAGTCTTGCTTATTTATTACAAACAAGAAATAAGCAGACACCCAGCTCAGAAGAAAATGGTCACTAGTGAAGTAAGATAAATAGAAAAGTAAGAGCTCATTTCTTTTCTCTCTATTCTCTCTCTCCCCATTATATACACAACAGAGATGAATGGATATATAACAATAAAAACCTGAAACAAGCTAGTAGAATGTTGTATAAAAAAACAAGTCTAAAGACATGTGACTAATTGTTTCTTGATAAGATTATTAATTCAAATAATTGTTTTTTTTCTTGACAAATTAGTTGTGTTCACTGATGTACATGTTACAGAAATCCTTCAAAAGATTATTGATATAGCTGGTTAAATAGAATCAATGAATCATGTTCAAATTCTGACCAGGCTCACAGGTGTCACTTTCACCCTAAATCCCTGGGGAAAAAATATAAATCAAACCCTTTCAGTGCCTAATCCGATTGCCATGTTCACACTACAAGAGAATGACAGCCATTCTGTATTTATCCCTTATCAATAAGAATCTTGATAGTTATTATGTAATAGCCAAGTATGGTACAAGGTTATAAGTATGAAGCATACAGTGATGATAAAACATATAAATGTAGTAATAGTGTGAAGGACTGGCTTGTAGACCAAGATGATCCTTGATATGAGAACTGAAGATCACTAACATCAGACCTTATCAATTCCTTGAAAATATATCTATCTTTTTATTGTGAAGGAGGATATTTTCCCTACAAGAAGTTGGGCATATCCAGCAAAAAACATAAATATCAAGATGCGGACTACACAAAAGTATTCGGAGTTAGTCTTACTAATAACAGATTAGCTATTACTACTTTGAAGAACCGTGCATTTGATTCCTATTCTAGTTATTTTTCCCTTTAAAAAAAGGTAATAAACTTTATTGTTAACCATTCCACATTTTAATGTTGTTTTTGACAACTCAGTTACATTTTTGCTAAAATATATTTTAAAAATGTATCAGTCACTTTGTTATATAAGAAAAATAAATTACTTTATAAATTAAAATTTTAAAATAAAATATATTACACTGGAGGTGCATGGTGTAATGTTTATTGTAGGAAATCGACACGGTGACATGATTTCAAATCCTGGACCAGGCTATCTGCATTTCATATAGTGCTAATACCCTTGGGAAAGGTATGAATCCAACTATTCTCTCCCCAGCTATAGGAAAATAGTAAGGCATACTGGGCTCTTTAAACTTGGTATGGTAACCAATGTAGTAGTAGGAAAACTGAATTCAAACTTGTTAAACTCCACCTAAGAAATTTACCTTGTGTCATATCCTACTTGTGCAGGGGGGGGGGGCGGGTTAGGTAAATATGTATGTATATAAGAAAAATAAATGTGGATTTCAATCTTAAAATAATTTTGAAACTTTCAATGTATCTGCAAATTTTGAAAAATCATACATTCAAAAAGTTATGGGTAAATAGAAGGGAAAACTAGGTTCTTTAGCCTTGAGACAGCAACCAGTCTTGGAGAAGGAAAATGCTGAATCCAAACTAGCTGGTCTTTGTTTAAAAATTGACCTTATGTCACATCCTGCTCATGGTGGAGGGGTTGCGTAAATACATACATTCAAAAAGTTGAAATTTTAAAAATTAGAATATAAAACAAACAGGTATCAATGATTAAAAGGATTTTTGTTTGATTGTAAAATCTGTCTACTTCTGTTTTGCATTAAGGAAATGAGATTTTTTTGTAAGATTTCAAGCAGGATTTTATCACAGCTTTAATCACTTTATGCAAGTGATTAAACTGTTCCTCTTTTTAAATTTGCACTCTTTGCTTATAGATGCATATTGAAAGTTTTCCCCATAATCTATCAATGGGATTGCAATCTGATGAGCTTGCAGGTGAGTCCATAATAATATCTTGCTGGAATACATTTCTTTGATAATGACAATTGGCAAATAGGACAAAACTTCTCTAATCCTTTGATGTAAAACGGAGTTATTTTGCTGATTTCAATTAATTCAGATTTAACTTTGACTGAAAAAGCCCTTCAGAAATTAACAGATCTTTCACAAAATTAATATTAAAAAGAAAAAAACTTGCACCCCCCCCCCCCCAAAAAAAAAAACAAAAAAACAAAAAAACAAACAACAACATGCTAATAGAATTATATTCTATTAAGACCATCTAAAACCTCTGATCAAAGAATTCTACTTTCTTCCATTTTTCACTGAACATACTTTTTTTCTTGTGAACAGTTGTTGGGTTATCTATTGGTATAAGATGTAGGAGAAATTGCCACTTATATTAATGGACTTTACCAACATCAGGAGTATGGACTGACCAATGAAAAACGACATAGGATGCATTTAAGGTCATTGGTAACTGTCCTGAAATCAGTTACTAAATGGACTTAATACCAGAAGGACTATGACTGGATTCTCTGCTACAAGTACACTCTTGTTCTACCTAGGATTTCAAGGTCTATAACTGGACTTAATGTTAAAGGTTAATTTTGATGACTTTTTACTATAGTGATATGTGGTTAATAAATAAACATATGTGTTGCATTATCTATAGGTATAGGATGTATGAGAAATTGCCACTTATATTTATGGACTTTACCAAAATCAACAGCAGGCATTGACCAATGAAAAATGACATAGAATGCATTTAAGGTCGTTGGTTATTGTTCTGAAATCAGTTACTAAATGTCTAGAAATCAGTTGCTAACTGGACTGAATACCAAAAGGACTGTGACTGGATTCTCTGCTACAAGTACACTCTTGTTTTACCTAGGATTTCAAGGTCTATAACTGAACTTTCTACTACTGAGACTACACCCTTTTCTAACATTGGATTTACCAATAGGAAATCTAAACACCTAAAATGGTAACTGGAATTGTAACAGCAGTTAAAATTGAAACCTTCTTTCTAGACTGAAACACAAGGTTAGCTACTTCCTTGAAAACTTGGCAGACTTTTCTTCATTGATCAAGGTTATTTTGGAGGTTCCTGGAGAATTATTTACCCTTTGATACCTCCCAAAGTTGGTAATGATACGCAATGGTCAATTTGGATGACCTTCCAGGTTATTTCTTGATTCCAAACATTTCCAAATTCTTCAGAAAATTGCTCATGGCACTAGTTCTAAATATGTTCAATGTTTGTGAAAAAAAAAAAAAAAAAGAAAGAAGCACTAACACTATTGTTCTCTGCATAGAAAGTTGGAATATTTATCCACCTTCTTTACGAAAGGTTGTTCCTTTTGGCATCTTCAAAATATGAAGAAAATGAAGTACATGTGGTGCATGCAATGTCAGATCACCAAAGTTAAGCAGCAATAAGTCAACTTACCTATGCAACTACTTAGAAACAGCAGGTACGGTAAGCAACCTGAGGCCAATGTGCTAGACTAAATAAATCTTAAATAACATCTATGTTATGGTGCATGCAGTGTTCAAATGATAACTGACAACTGATCGTTTCTAGAATCATTTCAAATTATGTTACATCAAATAGAAATTTCTGGAAAAGATTAGAAAATATATATTTTTTTGCAATAAATCACATTTATTTCCACCCTTCAAACATCTGAGTTTTAGAAATTTACATGGATGAGAATAGGCAGTTAACAATTGATTTTAAGATTAATTTCCTCTCCCATTATTCTATATATACCAAAGGGAATTAGGCTCCTTGGCCCATATATATATATGTATATGTATTTGGTAAAGAAAAAAACTTAAAGATTGGCCATTTTGTGGTTATAGATCTATTTATACCCACAGGTATCTGTGTATACCTATGAGTTTCATCAGACTGCTAACTTTATTGAAAATGATAAACTAAAAAATTATGGGGCTTTATATACAATATATATATATATATATATATATATATATATATATATATATAACCAAGATAAGACAGTGTTATAACAAATATAAAGTGTTCAATATGTAAGTAGAGCGGATTTATTATTATAGTGTGTACATAAATAACCTACTCGAGTTTCACCATAAGGATCTTCAAGGTTAAATCCACTGAATTAATCAAGATATTGATTAATTACCGCTAACTGCAGGAGTTCATGATGTAGTTATGACCGTTAAAAACAGATTCGCAGTTAATGAATACTGGTGCATTGTTTTAAAAGTTGAATGACAGACATAGTGTTGATACATCGCAATGTAGATGGTAACATGGAATTTATCGGAATTTTATTATGTTACTATTTTTGGTCTTCACTGGTACTAGCCCATAGGGGACAGGGGTTGGGTTTCACCAACACACATCAGCAGCAGCCTGCCCTAACCCTTTTGGTCACGTGAGGTTCTTTATAAAAGGCCCTCACAGTGGCTACTATGACCTCTTCTAACAGCTTCCCTTGAGGGGACCACTCCTTTTCTACCAGTATCTCCTTGGGGGACGACTGCTAGCTAACATCAGCACCCCAGGTGGTCAGCTTCAAGGTAAGTGCATTTAAGCACTCTCTCATTCTATGCGTTGGACAACGGACAGAACATTAACCCTTGAAGGATTCTGACATATTCCTGGCTTCTAGACTTTAGAGTTTACTATCTTTACCCTTGAAGGCTGATAGTAACTACCTTCATTCTGCCCAGGAGGAAATTGGAGGAGCCCTCGATAAGATGCAATCCTCAGACAAGCTTCCCGCATTGATACTTTCAGTCATAGATTGTGGCAGGATTTATTCTTGCAAACCAAACAACTAAAGCACACCTAACCAAATAACTAAACTAATTACGGCTATACCATACCTCTCTTTGGTGCTGAACTCTTAACTAAACTACCTGGTCGCTTGTCGACCTAAACTATGAACATTCACCATAACATTACCTGTTGTACCCACTTTAATGTGATTTTATTATTAAAACTGTTGTATTATATATCGTTGTATTGCTTGTTCCTTGACTTGATATTCCCACCTTTTCTCTCTGCATTTTAATTTTAATTTTTATAAATTATTTAGAATATATATATAATATATATATATATATATATATTAAGAAATTTGAAATATAACGCTGAACAAATACAGTTACACAACAAAAAAGATTTTATAAAGATTTTCATCTCCTGTCATCTATAAAAACATCCATCAATTTCTTCACATCAAGATACATCCTGATGAAAGGTTTAAAGAAACCAAAATGTTTAAACATCGATAAATAAATTTGTCCTATTTTCGGAACACTTGTTTTTTCAAATTTCTTAATATTGTCGGATTTATTTTCCATATTTACTCCCATATATATATATATATATATATATATATATATATATATATATATATATTATTATTTTTTTTTCAAAAGATCAAATATAAACATTTTGAAAAATCCTCTTTAAATTTTTAATTTCATTTGAGATGAGGCTTGATGATTTGTATTATTCAGACAATTGTCCTCATCTTTATTGTTATCTACACAACAAAGGTTCCTGAGTTTGACAAGATGTAACTGAAGAAAACAGGAGGGCACATCATCCAAAATGTTGTATAGATAAAGATGAAGACAATAGTCTGAATAATTCAAATAATAGAACAAAAAAACAAATTACCAATGATATTTTCTATTATTTTATTTTTTATTTACAATTTTGTACTTGTAAAATCCAACAAGTACCTCCTACTCAACTTGTTTCTGGCACAAGTATTATTTACAAGTTGGTTTGGTTTGGTTTGGTTCAGTTTTTGTTTTATGGCATATCAACCCTTTTGGGTCATTTAATGCCGAATCAAGCCATTTTGATATTCAGTTTCTAACAGTAACTGTTTTACAAGTTGGTTTCTCTCAAACGTGAATAATATGGCTCTTCTTGAGACAATAATTTCTACTTGCACACTTTGATATTTTTTAAGAGTCATTAAAGATTAAAAACACTCTCCATTTTCTTTGCAGCAGGTTGGTAGAACTTTTATGGAAATTAACCCAATGCTTGCAACATATTTATTCAATTAACCATGAATAAAAATTTCCTGGCTAAAGTAATGTGATTAATAATAGAGTAATGTAACTTTAAAGAAGTTATTGGTCTGGTCTCTAGAGATTTGCAATGTCAACAATACCTCTTCATTAAATTTGAAGAAGAGATTCAGAGCAATTTCTAATGTCTGAGTCTTCATCATGAAGGTGTCTCAAGAATCTGTTTAAAAACCAACATTAAAGAAGTGACTTGGCCTCATCTTTAAAATTATGTATCAATCTAAATCAGTAGAAATAAAAATGAATATCTTCTTATTAATTTTAACCCTTTGAACTCTTAACCCCTTGATCTTCAGATATTTTGAAAAAAAAATCATTCAATTTTTGATCCAGTGGACAGAGTCCTTTGTTTAATTCTACCCCATTATTACAAGTATGATGAGCATAATAGGGTGTGGGTGGAAGAGCGGTTGGCTCCTTGGTTAACATGTTAACATTGTAGTAAGCAAGTTTGAACTCCAGTCATGCTATTACATTCACTTTCTGATTAATACCCTTTGGAAAGATATGAAACTATAGATTAAATAGTACCACTATTTTTCTCCTACAAGGATGGTTGACATTAAATAACCTATGAAAGTTGATATGCCATTAAAACAAAGAAATGTAACAGTTATTGTCATAGGAAATAGAATCAGTGAGCTGAGCTCAAATCCTGGACAAGGCTGTTTGCATTTCACTTCACATTTGTATGCCCTTGGAAAAAGTATGAATTCATTTCTTCTAGTAGAGGACAGTATGAGATGGCAACCAAACTAGAAGAAGAAAAACTCTAAAAACAGCTTCACTCCACTAAAAAATTGACACATCCAGCCTGTGGCGGAGGGATTGGGCAAATACACATCCCATTATTACATTAATAGAAAGGATTTTCACAGCCTTTCATTATTAGTATCTGATATGATCTTCAGGCTTACAATGTATAATAAAATAATGCTCAGTCTGAAAGATTGGGCTTATGAATTTAAAGTTATGGTCAGATCTACTTACATAACCCATTAGTTTTTTAAGAACATATTAATAGAGCTGAATTCCCTACTCTATTTTTCAGAAGTTTGGTTATACATATTTACCAACCCCTTCACATGAGCAGAATGTAACACAAGGTCAATTTCTTAAGTGGACTTTAACAGGTTTGAATTCAGAGTTTTCCTTCTGGACTAGTTGTCTAACCTAGGTTAAAGAGCCTGGTCTGCCTTACTATTTACCCATAGTTGGAGGGAGAATAGTTGGATTCATACCTTTCTCAAAGGTATTAGCTCTATGTGAAATGCATCCAGGATTTGAACTCATCTCGTTGTGTCCATAAGTTTGGTTATAGGTGATAAATTTATCTGAATTTGTCCACATCAGCCTATCTATTCTCATTAAAATGCAGCATTTTTTATTTTTATTTTTAATTACAAGAGATCATTTCTGTGTTTATAATTTTAAAACTCTGCAGGATCAAAAATTAATATTTTAGTTACTTTACATCATTTCATTATCAGTTTTTGTGTGTAGAAGGAGAAGCCGTGGTAATTTCATGTTGTTTTTACGAATTGAAAAAAAAAAAAAAAAAAAAATAGAAAAAAAAGGAAGAAAATTTTTTATAAACTAATGAAAAAAAAAAAAAAAAAAAAAAAAATGAAGAAATTCAACTTAGAGGCTCAATTAAAATTCTTTCCTGAGTGCAGGAAGGATGGAGTTAACCAAAAACTAAAAAGAGTGAAATTATTAAAAAAAAAAGTAGAAATCCTATTCTGAATAATAATAAGTTCTCTTTCCCTGGTTCCATGGTTAATGTTACAAAAGCTAATATCTCTTATGTGAGTGCCGAGATGAAGCGAGAGAACAGGAAGGAGTTGTTCGTTCAAGAAGATTTAATCATACAGTAATCATCATCATCAACATCATCATCATCAACAACAACAGTTGCAAAAATAAGATGACTGTTGATAGCCACCCTCTTCATTCTGCAGAGAAGAGGGGAGAGGATAGTAGAATGAAGAGGATGGTTTGTGTGTGTACAGGGGAACGATGTGGGTGGAAATGGCTAGCCTGAGTTGATTATGTGTGCACGCCATAGTAAGGCATGTCACGAATGGAACATCCCACTTTAGCTATTTCGTACAAACTCAGGGATTTTCTCTATCTGATTAAAAAAATGGAAAAGAAAAAGAAAAGAATGAAAGGAAAGAAATAATGATAATAACCAGTTGGATGCCATTGAAGACAAATAACAATGTCTGGACGTGGAGAAGGAGGAGACGATGAGGATCAAATGAAACAAAGAAATGGATCTCTCTTTTTTTTCTTTTTTCATTTTTTTCTTTTGGTCAAGACAGTATTACTTAACATGGATTTAGATTAAAAACGAAATGATCCTGGAATGGATTCTTGAGTGAAGAATGAATAATTGGAAAATAAGTTCACATGATAAAGACAAATTGAAAAATATAAAGCATAAATTTTACTATAAATAATAATAATAATAATAATAATACTAACAAGCAGGACCTGTGGATTTCCCACAATATGATAATTTAATTATTACAATGCTTCATTTGTTTACTTAAGAGCTAATACTATATAGTTCAATATGTGAAAGCATAATAATTTTGATTTAACTCTCTCTAACTCTTTTTCTTTCTTTTCATCTTTTCATTATGTTCGATTGAAACAAATTAGCATTATTGCTTCTGCATGCTCACCCCTCTCTCTATCTTTCCCCTATTCTATTTCTTTCTTTCTTTCTTATATTTTTTCTGTATAGCATGCCTTTTTTCTTGCCTTTCTTTTTTTATAATAAAAACAGAATAGTCCATTATTTAGCCGAGGTGACAACATTCATAAGAAATAAGAATTCATTAGATAAGCAACACCAAATAATCAGGATTTACATTTTTGTATTTCATCATGGATGATTTGGACAGTTTCATTTTTAAACAGAGGGTGTTGCAAGATAATAACGGTCATACAAAATAGGAACACGAGTATTAATATATAGATAACTAGAAGACCCATAAACATGTTAGGTTCCACATGTAAAAGTGGTCCATGATGATACTGAGGCTTCTGTTTAGGAAGGAGCTAAAAATTCTCCATTGTATTAAGAATTTAGGTGGTGCCTGTGGTGTATTGGTTATTATCACCAGAAATGGACTCAGCTACATAAGTTCAAATCTTGGACGAGGCTGGTAACATTTCACATTGTTCTAATATCCTTGGGAAAGGTATGCATCTAACTATTCTTCCACTAGCTATGGGTAAATAGTAGGTCTAGGAGAAGGAAAACTGAATTTAAACCTATTAAACTCCACTTAAATATAGACCTTGTGTCACATCCTTCTTGTGTGTGTGGGGTGGTGGTGGGTGGTTAAATACATATATTAGGAATTTAGACAATTAAAAAATGGTGTTCAGCCCAAATGCAGATTCCTTAAAATTATCATTCATTTGCAAATTGTACTGAAAAATACTTTATTCTCCAAGTTAGAACATTTTATGGGTATTTCTCTAATAAAACTTTGCTATGAGGTGCAATTTTTGCTGGACTATGGTTACATATATATAAAAATCCTTCTGTGCTCCTTCCAGCTATAGGTAAATAGTAGAGCAGACTGGGTTCTTTAGCTTTGCGATGGCAACCGGTCTAGGAGAAGGAAAACTCAGAATCCAAACCAGCTGTAATCTGCTTAAAAATTGACCTTGTGTCACATCTTGCTTGTGGTTTGGGTAAATACATACATATATAAAATATGGAGATGCGTGGTATAGTGTTTAGAGTCATAGGAAATGGACTCTTTAAATCTTGGACTAGGCAGTTTCCATTTAATATAGTACTAATATCCTTGGGAAAGGTATGAATCCAACTACTCTCCCTCCAGCTATGGGCAATTAGTAGCGTAGACTGGGCTCTTTAATCTTGGCTAGGTAACCTGTCTAGAGAAGGAAAACTCTAAATTAAAACCTGTTAAATTCTACTAAAAAGAAATTGACCTGCTTGTGCAGAGGGGTTGGTAAATATATATATATAAAACATAATGGGAATTTTAGTGATATATAGATGATTAGTATATTTTCAGCTGTTGATATTTGTTGAGTTGAAGAGAATATTCGGAGAGAAGAAAAAGTAATTAATTCTTATTAAATTAGATAAATGAAAAATGACTGCTTTGTTTATTGGCAAAAATGAAAAAGGCTGATACTTCATGAAGTCATATCTATTAGTTCTTTTCTTGCTGAGAAGAATTTGTTATATCTTATAGCAATAGTTCTTTTATACAGGGTGGACTAAAATGATCTGACAAATTTGGAGGCTTAATAAAAGCACAAAATAAGAAATAATGAAAAGAAAAGAAAAATTCTATTTTCTGAATGTACATATAATGCCATTTTATTTTATTTACACCAAAATGTATTTATATATTTAAAAAGTTTTATTTTTATTTATTTTCTGAATATCCTTATGTGTCAGATCATTTTGGTCCACCCTGTACACCATGACTTGCAGTAAAAATTCATGGCTCACATGGTTGGGGGAGTGAGATATTTTCAAGGTTTCCTAAGTTTTTATGGACTGAGGGCCAGTTTAGCTCAGTTGGTAGAGCGTCCGACTAGGAATCACAAGGTTCCAGGTTCGATACCAGCCCTCACCAACTCAGCATATGAGTAGCATAAGGATCTGTGTGGTAAAGTGAGGAGCTGATGGCACCACCAGATGCCAAAACAATCTCCTTGGTTTAGTGCTATTGAAAAGGGGATAGACTCCCTCTCTGTCTAGCTGATAACGACTTTACTAACTATAGACAGATTATGTAAATCTGATATCTTTAATAAGATAAAGTATGAATTCTTCCAAGCTGAAGCCGTATCAGTATTACTGTATTGTTGCACCACTTGGACTCTAACAAAATTAATTGCAGTTTCAGGAATTGTGGACTCTATTTATTGTTTCATTTCTTGTAGAGTCAATGTTATTTTAACTCTTAACATCCTGTTGAGAATTTTCTAAATCCAGAGTATTCCTATAAGGATATATCAAAAAATGGCTAAAAATGATCTTTGCATCTAAAGTTACCTGTTATTTCCCTTAAATCAAAGACTTCTAAATATGTTTAATATTACATTTAAACAAAGGCTATCATTTGGGCAGATTAGGAAAATAAATGAGACTTCCCTCGGGTGGAATGAGGTGGTATAGGATGTTAAGAGTTAATTCATTATTTAACTGTTATCTTTTAGATTGAAAAACATGTCTTTTATTTACACAGAAAGCAATATCAAATTACATATAGGAAAGGCATGGATTGCTATTGAAAAGTTATTGATTGTATGGAAGTCTGATCTCTCTGATAAAATAAAGTGAGAATTCTTTTTTAAGATAAATGGGAACTACACAAGGATGCTGCATGCTGTTTTGAACAAATCCTTGAAGTAGCACTCGACAAAAAAGCAGCTTATGGCCACTTACCTCCAATCACATAAATCATCCAAGTAAGATAAAAAAGAAAAACATGCCGGGCACTGCTGAGGAAGTAAAGATAAACTCTTAAGTGAGTCATAAATGGGCCCCTACACATGGATACACCAGTGTTAGTTGACCAGCAAAGACTTACAACAACTGTGACGCCGAGTTGAGGACATGCCAGGAACAATGACCAAATAGAGACAGATGACAAGAGAGAGTTAAAGGAATCACTATTGTCAGCATGACTTGATGATGATAATGATAACTATAATAATAAAATATATCTATAATAAATAAGATAAACAAGATGGACACTGCTGGAAAAGCAAGGATGAACTCATAAGTGATGTTCTCCTGTGAACATTGACACATGGACCTATCAGTGTAGACTGACTAGCAAAAACATGTATCAACCAGTTCAGCATGGATTCTGGATGCCATGCAGAAAACTTGCCAAGGTTGATGACCAATAGGGATGGTTGGTGAGAGAGAGAGAGAGAGAGAGTCATGGGTATCCATGCTCTCAGCCCAACCTGAATGATGATGATGATGATAATAAAAAGTAAGCTAATAATATGGATGGATGTTTTAAAAGATGAATGAAAAATTTTATATCAGTGTAGCGAGAAACGTTTTATGTAGAGCACAGTCACAAGAAGACAAAAAATTGTTTTCTTTGTTTTTAAGAGTAAAAATTAGATACTGGTGGATGAAACATAAAAAGTTGAATTTCAAATAGAAGATGTGTTATATAGAAATTCATAGACTTTTCTTTACCTAAAAAGATATTCATTAAATTCTTACACATAAAATCCACATTTGATGTGAAAAGAATCTAGAGACAATAGAAATGATCAGATTGTAAAATCTGACAAAACAATAAGAAATTTCTTTATGTTGTCTTTCAAACTTTGTTTCTCCCCAGAAAATAATTAAGCAATTAAGCATTATCAAATTAGTAACAATATCAAGAAAATACTGAGACACTGTAATGTTTATCTTTTGAAATTTCTCCTTTGAAAAACACTGTGGAATATACATCTAATAAAATAATAAATGTTAATATAAGCACTTCAGAGAATAAAACACTATTATAATACTAGTGTAATCTCATGAGTAGATAGAATAACTTTGATGGGATTCTAGAAATACAAGGATTCAAATCTGAATATCTCTGATATAAGAAATGCCATTAACTCTTCAAGGAATATGATGGCAGTTATGGCATGAATCCAAGCGCAATGCCAGTAAGGGCTCTGCAAATCACACATCTGTTAGAATCCTTAGAAAAGAGTATCAATTTCCTTCCTTTCCCTGGCCATTAATTCCTGCATTTTGGAGAAGCACTGGCATTACTGTGCTGTAATCTGTTTATTAACACATTATTTGTTGTTTCCATCATGATATTTAGTCATACACACATTTTCTCAGTGACTCTCCTTACAAAAGACAAAATATCCATGAGGTAATTTGAGAAAGAAAAAAAAAAACTCTTACATCAGCAGACAGGAGGCTGGAGGCATTAAGTATTAAGTAAAAAATAAAACTGAAATACTAATCGGATATTTTAAGAACAGATTTAACGTAAAAAAAACATGTACATCTTTAAAGAAATCTAGTCAGAATTGATAGATTTATTTTGAAGAGTTTTTTTTTTTTTTTTAACTTAAACAAAGGAATTTTGGAATAAAAATGAGAAATACTAAAAAAAAAAAAAAAAAAAAAAAAACAGCAAAGAAAAAATTTGTTATTTTAATTAAAAATGTTTTCTCAATATTGCTACATTTTTAATCATTGTATGGGGTTAGTTTGGACTTGAGATTACAAAATTAGTGGAGTGTATTAACATAACAACCATAATATTGGAAAAAATTTGCTTGTCCATTGAAGTTAGACATTGTTTGGAATCCAAAAATTATAAAAGATTATTTAAGAGCTGGTTTAGCTCATTGGTGAAGCACCCACCTAGAAATTGCAAGGTTCTGGGTTCAATACCAGTCTCCGCCAACTCAGTCTATCCCCTTTTAGCTAGCACTAGACAAGGGAGATTGTTTTTGCTAAGGTGGAGCGCCACACCTACCGTCAGCTCCCCATTTTACCACACTGATCAGATTTCCCAATCTGTGCTACTCATGCACTAAGTTGGTAGGGACTGGTATCGAACCTGGAACCTTGTGATCCCTAGGTGGTGCTCTAGCAACTGAGCTAAACCGGACTCTCAGGTATTGTTGAGATTTTTGGGATATAAGGCATGTGGTAAATGCCCACTCTTATTTATAGACTCGGCGATAAATATGTGACCATATTCTTAACCAATCACTAGCAGTACTCTGCTGCTGATATTGATATTTATACCGGCTGTTCTGGTCATACCTACTCATAACTACTTGAACCTTCGTGGACGACAGAACATAGGATCATATCACTGGACCTTTGACACTATGTAGGATTCCACAACTCAGGACTTATTCACTTACCAAAGGATTCTATAGTTCGGGACTTACTTACTTTAAGTCCTTTTCAACCGGCCAAGGATGGCGGTCAGAAACTTAACAGGTATAAGTAAATAATTTACCTGATCCTGGGTAATAACAATAATTTTTTTTCATTTTATTTTTTTAACCCCCCTCCTTTATATTGACTTTTTTGTGTTCTCTATCATAGTTCTTCCAGTGGTAATCCTCTGATGAGACTCAGGTGAAAACAAAGAATTCTTGTTAAGGATGAATCCACTTATGATTACAATTCTCAAATTTTGTATCCACAAAAAACTGTTTAAACCATTTTTTTTATATTTATGAATTCATTCATTTATGAAATTCATTTTTGAAGCCAAGTGTTGCTCTCAGCCCTTCTCGTTAGATTTCAACCTTATAAAATCATTACTCCTGTATATATCACAATTTTTGCTGACAAATTAGATCTTCAACATTCAAACTGTACATAAATATATAGAAGTATATAATATACAGATCTGTGGATAAAGTAAGGAGCTGGTGGTAGGTGTGGCGCACAGATGCTCAAACAATCTCCTTGGTCTAGCGCTATTGAAAAGGGGATAGAATCCCTCACTGACTGGCTGATACTGACTTTAGGCCGCCCCGTCGACTTTACTTTACTTACTTTTATATAATATACTAAATAGAATTATGATATTTCTTAAACTTATTGATCTTTGTTAGGGAAAGTAAAATAAATCAAAGAAGAGTGAAGAATTTCAAGAACCAAAACTTTCAGTTGCCAAAAACTCAGACCGATGCCAATAACATTGTCGGACAAAATGTAAATTTGATTTACTGGATGTTTGAACTGCATATAAGCTTGCTTACTTTCTTTCTTCAACTTACTATATATATATATATATATATATATATATATATATATATATTCAACAGTTTCCTATATCTATATTTATTGCAGTGAATTAAATTCAACATCGGTTAATTTTGCAATGTCTCATTCCTTGTATTCTTAGCACATAATTGAGAAGAGTGAGGCAACTGGATAGTTGTGAGAATAGTCTTTAGGGTAGGTGTTAAGAGAAATCTCTGCTGTTGCTGCTTTGAAAGAAGGTGTGGACAAGAAAAAAGGAATACAAAACTCCTGCATTATTCACTTCACTGTATTAATAAATTTGTGTATGTGTCTAAGAAAAGAGCTTAAATTGAAAAAAAAAAAATTGCAATCTTCTCATTGGCTGAAAGTTCCCCATTAAATTAGTAAGCAAATATTCTCATCTTTTTTCCCTTTTGTTTCCAGATTTATTACCATTTTGAGAATTGTTTTCCCACCTCGGGCAAACATTGGATCTTTACATAATTCATCATATACACAAATAAATATACACTACTACTACTAATAATAATAATGAATATGAAGTGGTGAGTAAAGTTGTTCATTCAACCTTGTTCCAAATTGTAATTATGAATGAATGGCAACTGCATTGCTTGTAAAACAATAAAACTATGAATGAATGAAGGCTCATGGCAAAATACTTTATTCCATTTTTTTTTTTGCCATTAATCATTGAATTGAAATATGTTGGAATTTTTCTCTTATCATTGATTAATCTGGTTAGTTAAAACAGATTTTGAATCCATCATCATTGAGTGTTGATTTCATTTTGTTTCTTCTTCATTTAACAAGGAAGTTAATTCACTTTGCCTGGGGAATGTCTTTTAGCAGAAAAATTGTTTATTTTATTTAACAAGACTAATTAATATTTAGACATTCATTTTTTAAATTTTTTATTGTATTTCTTCTTTTTTTTTTTTGACAGTTGAAGTCAGAAAATTTGAACTGACTGATTGACTGAACTCTTAAAGACCATATTTTTAAAATGATAGAGAGAGATTTCTTAGAAATTGACAGAGAGAACATAACTACTTTAGTTGTGAATTATTACTACATAAATGATAATAATGATGATAATAATAATAAGAAGAATTGAGATCATTCAAACAACAGAATTGTTGAAATTGGCTAAAATACTTAGAAGAGTCCTGGAGATCTAAGGAGACTTCTTGTTACTCAGACTTCAGTGAAAGACCATCAGCTCACACTGTGAAAAACTCACAAGGAGTGAGATAATAATAAAATTATTGTGTACAGTGCTCAGGTACACTACAACTCATCACAGGTACATGTATAATACACAAAATATTGTAAAAATGTCAGGAAAATGAACAGTTGGTTGGTTGGATTTTATTGTATGCCAACTCGGGTTAATTTATGTTGAACATGTTTTTGTTTTATTAATTTTGTTGGGTATTCATTTTTTAAAACTCATTTTTTATCTATTTAACCCACAGATGGGACCCAAACAAGTACTACCACTAGGTCAGAGTGGACCTATGAGTAATAGCAATGAAGGGGTACTCCACACTCCCCAAAGCTTGAAACATCACCACTAGGTGCTGTTTAATATCATACCTAAGACACAAAGGACCCAAAACTATTAGACCCATAGATGGGATTCAAACAGGTGCTACCACTCTGGGTCAGGGTGGACCTGGGAGTAATAGCAATGAAGGGGTACACCACACTCTTCAGAGCTCCAGAATTGAACCTCATTACTAGATGCAGTTTAACGTATACTCAGGATACTAAGACCCTCAGCCACCACCTTCTAGCACATATGATAAAAAGGGTTAGGGATTTGCCATAAGAGTAATATAGTCAGGACAATCATATAGGTGCTAGGATTATGTGAACAGTTCACATATTTATGATGTTGATAGACAAACATTATTGCTATATAACATTTATTGTCTTACCTACTAATTCTAAGTATACACTCACCTTCACATATTTATGAACAATCTTTGCCAAAGGTGTCTGCTGTATCTATATTCAATGAAACTACCATTTTATTATTATTATTATTATTCCTAATTTGAAGTATTATGTTCTTTATAGTTTCTGTCATGCAGCAGATCAATTTGACACTTAGACACCTGGTAGGTAAGAGGTTAAAGTATCCTATCTATTTGCTTTAGAAAATAGATGATTATATTTATTTGAACCATGTCGCAATTGCTTCATTTTGTTCAATACAGAGATATTTCAAAACCTAGAAAAAAGAAAAAAAGAAAAAGAAAAAAAACCCTATTCCAATGTGAATTTAAAAAAAAAATATATATGTACATTTTTATTAAAAAAAATGTCCCATTAACCTGTATGTTTAGTTGCAATTACACGGTTGAAATATTATCTATACGTTTAAATTCTTCATGTGTCACAGAACCAACTGCATAAATGACACAAAACAAAAGACTTTCAAATCTTGCAGCATGCTAATAAATAATGGAAGCATGGTTCTGAAAATCACTTAACCTCACCAATTGATGATAAAGACACAATGGAGCAAATGGCGTTGATAGGAAAATGGCAGTTTTGTTATTTTGTACAAAAATTTGTTTTTGTGATTCCACAAATTTGAAATGTGTCAAGCAGAAAGAGTTTTGAAAAATCACACAAAAGAGAAAGTGAAAGTAGGACTCACAGCTAAGTACAAGAATATTGAATTCTCCATTTTTCAATTTGACATCACCGTAAGTGACGGTCGCCTGAAAACTACCTTCTTTTTCCATTCGTATGTGCATTGTTAAACGTCTGGAGGCAGGGTCATAGAAGATCTGAGTGGCAGGAACATGCCTGGCATTGCTACCTGTCTGTAAAAAAAAAAGAAACAAAAATAGAAATATTTAAACAACCAAAAAATCAAACAGTCATTCTACATTTGAACCTTACTCTTGTTTCATTCACAATGGAATATTCCTCAATAACAATCATTAAATCTTTATAATTCAATAATAAACACATTATAATAAAAGTTTAGAAAGGGTTTTAATTTAAGAAGTTCAAAAGAGTTAAATAAAACAGTCATTGAATTCTTTCTTTCTAATATTCTTATTAATCAAATATAATAAAGATTAAAATTTTTTTTATATAATGGTTTTATAACCATTGCTTAGATTGGATATAAATTCAACTATAAAAATCAATGATCCCTACCGCAAAAAGATTGTACTTATTAATGATTTAGAAAATTCATACAATGAGAATAAGTCTCCAGTTTTATAAATGCTTACCTGTTATAGAATGATATTAAACATACTTTATGTTGGTCAACTGCTAAAGTTGGCTTTCTCTAACAAATGTCTATAAAAGTAAATAAGTATTTTTCAAATTTTATAATACTTTAAATCATAACATTGAACAGCTGATTGAATCATCATCTATATATATAATTATTTACTAAGCTTAGCTTAGATGTGGGCAAGGCCAGAAGTATGTGGTTCTCAATGAGAATCAGACTCACTAACAATGGTTTGTGAATCTAGCTTGCTAACCATTACACCATGTGAGATGTCCATCATTTTTGAAATATATATATATCTTTGAAATCTTGTAATGAAAAGCGGATATGAACAAACCTAAACTGGATACAGTTGAATACATCAACATTTAGGTTTAGGTTTGTGTATGTCCACTTTTCATTATAAGATTTCAAAGATCTGTTTACATTTTTTACGAAAGAACATGGCAAAAAAATCCTTTTACGTAATTTGGGACATCGATAAAATTGAGATAAAAATCTTTTAAAAAGTATATATTCTTTTTACACAAAGATTTAAATATTTTATTTTTTTTTTTTGTTGTTGCTAGAATTGAAATAATTCATTTAAAAAGACGGCTTAAAAGTTAAGAGTAAATTAGATTTTTAAAATTTTGGAAATGGAAAACTGTAAAAACATATTCAAACATTACAAAAAAGCAAATAAAATACTTTTTTTTTTTTTATAATCAAATTTTCTAGAAAAGTCATTTACTTTTCTTTTGAAATTTTGGTAGGTCAGTCCGTTGAATGTACAAAATATCTGTCTTGGTAATTTTACTATGCCATGATAGAACGGAATATTAGACAATTTGACAAGCCTGCAGTAAGTTATCAACCTAGCAGATGAGAATGATAGCCCATTATGCCTATTCCAATATAAGAGACCTTTAGTTCAAGCCAGTCTATTAACCCTTAGGAACCTCCATAAGTTGCTCTGATCAGTCCATCAGTCAACGGTTAAGGTATCAGATCAACATTGCTACTAACATGTGTCCCATCAGTAAATTTAAGCAAATTGATAAGATAAAATGAGAAATATCAATTCAACATGAATGGTAGAACATTTCTGAAAAAAATTGTAAGATAACATAAAGTGAACATCAGTAATAATAAGAAAAGAAAAAGGGATGAAAATGGATGAAAGATGTCATCTGGTTTTAGTCATAAAATAAAAAGGAAGACAATTCCAAATTGAAGTCTCCAAGTAATTTAGAAACCATGACACTGAATTCTCAAATGTTTCAGCTAATAAGAAGATCACCTTTATATATTTATTCATTTTTTTCTTAATAGATATGTTGAACAATATCCGTTGAGAAGAGAGCATGAAAAGGAAACGTATGATTCAAGACAGAGATTTCAATCTACATAAAAGATCTATCATGAAGTGAATATGCATTTTAACCACTTCAGTGTGAAATCCTGACCACATACAATGGAGTAAAACAAGAGATGGTGATAGAGGGATAGGATATAAACACTTTAAATCAGAAGCTTAATTGGAAAAGCAAATAAAAAAGAAAAGCATGACACTATCTCAAGGAAATCCAAAGTGAACATAAATAAACAGACTTAACTTTTAAATAAAAGAAAATACTTGCAAAAATTACTACTAATAATAATTACCAATGTCTTGACTAAAAAAAAAGAAAAAAAGTTTGGTTTATTTGTTTGTTTTATGGCATATCAACCCTATTCGGATCATTTAATGCCGGGTTTAGCTCAGTCGGTAGAGCTTCCGACTAGGAACACAAGGTTTCAGGTTCGATACTGGCCCTTGCCAACTTAGTGTATAAGTAGCACAGGGAACTGTGCTACTCAGCGTATGAGTAGCACAGGGATCTGTGCGGTAAAGTTAGGAGTTGATGGTAGGTGTGGCGCTCCACCTCAGATTACCAATGTCTTGACTAAAAAAAAAGAAAAAAAAGTTTGGTTTATTTGTTTGTTTTATGGCATATCAACCCTATTCGGATCATTTAATGCCAGGTTTAGCTCAGTCGGTAAAGTTAGGAGTTGATGGTAGGTGTGGCGCTCCACCTCAAATGCCAAAACAATCTCCTTGGTCTAGCGCTAGTGAAAAGGGGATAGACTCCCAGTGATACCGACTTTAGTCCCTCCCAACAACGATGAATGCTGATACAAGTCATTTAGATAAAATTTTCTGTTTCAAATTCTTAATATCTTGAAATTGATTTAATTTTCATTAACTTCATTTGGAATGGTTAATGGTATAATAACCCTGTGGGTTATTTAATGCCAAAAAACTGTGAGATAAAAGTTGGTACTCAAGTTTCCTTTACTGGTGTAATTTTTGTAGATGTATTCTTTATGATTCCTAATTTTCGATATATTTTTTATTTCTCTCAAGAAGGATAAAATGTCATCCATGTAAGTATTCTAAAAAAGATCCCTCATATTATTTGTATAAAAATATTTCTTTCTGATTGGAACGAATACTCCACACTTCATGAGGAAATGTTTGATAGTGTAGGTGTAGGGTGTATGGTATGTCTCACACTATGGTTAATCCTCCTACTTGCACATAAAAGAGTGTGTAAGTCTTGTATGGCTAATGTGCAGCCAAGCCAGTATTATTTCTTTGGGATTTTCTATATCCCGGCTTCCATAGAAATGAATAAAAAATAGCATATCGTGTTTGAATTCCTAAAAGTACAGGACAAAAAAAACTTTGGAAATTGATTTAATTTACTAGTATGCAACTTAAAAAATAAAAGAAATTTTTTGATTTTAAACAAGATTAAAGATTATATATATATATATATATATATATATGAATAAGATATAATGAAAAAACAAAAGATGTTTACAACTGAAATAGGCTCATCAGGAGAGAAGTGTGCAAACCGTTTCGGGGCCAAATCTCTCGACGGTTTTAAAAAGCAACACCGGCCCAATCGAAATGGTTTGCACACTTCTCTCCTGATGAGCCTATTTCAGTTGTAAACATCTTTTGTTTTTTCATTGTATCTTATTCATACTGTCGGATTAATTTCCATTTTATTTTCACACATATATATATATATATATATATATTAGGGAGATTATGTGTTTAATTAAAGTCATACCTAATTTGTTAATTAATTACTTATAATTAAATGAATTAGGCGTGCATATTGGTTTAAATGTAAAGCGTAAACCGATATGCACACCTAATTCATTTAATTATAAGTAATTAATTAACAAATTAGGTATGACTTTAATTAAGCACATAATCTCCCTAAAAAATTGTCGGCCTTCGCCATTTCAAACACATCATATATATATATATATATATATATATCAATGCAAAGGGAATCTTTCTGGGAGGATTGGTCTTGGGAAGAATTGAAAGATCAGTAATTATGTGGTGTGTTGTGGTCAAAGTTCTAATTTCACCAAAACAGTCATGATATTTTCCAAGAAATGTTGGTAAATTTGTATTGATATTAAAAATCTGCTTGATTGATTGAAGTTTCTCACAGATATCAGAATGTAGAATGGCTTGAGAATCTGTATCAGCCATTATGAACATAACTGGAGAGGTCATTGTTCATCTTCCTAATTTTAGTTGCTTCCTTATTGCAATTAAGGGGCCGGGTTAGCTCAGTCGGTAGAGCGTTCGGCTAGAAGCCACAAGGTTCCTAGTTCGATATCGTCCCTCGCCAACTCAGCGTATGAGTAGCACAGGGATCTGTGTGGTAAAGTGAAGAGCTGATGGTAGGTGTGGCACTCCATCTCAGATGCAAAAACAATCTCCTTGGTCTAGTGCTAGGGGATAGACTCCCTCGTTGATTGGTTGATACCGACTTTAGGCCATCCCAACGACTTTACTTTTATTGCAATTCACTTGGATCATCAGTTCTACAGAAGTTAAAGTGCAAGTTGGAAACTAGAATAAAGAATAAGCTCCTAATGAGACTCAAACTCATGTCTCGTTTGGCCTCAAGGAAACCCAATTCTACATACTAAACACTCAATACTCCTGTCTCAAATTGGTCAAAGTCATGACTAACACTTTCACTAATCCCTTACTACCTCACTTACCCTAAATCCTTTGATCCTTCTATCCACCCCCGAACTTATCAGACTACCTAGGTCTGTAGCAACCCCTTTTATCTCCTCCTCCTCTATTACCATCCCTCACCTCTTCCTTTTACCTTTTCATCTGTCTATATATCATTCTGTTTTAAAACATTAAAATTCATTCTGATAAAGTCTCTAAAACCAACAGAGGTGAAATATCAATTGAATGTAATTGTCTGTGTTTGTTATTCCTTTTTTTTTCCATAATTTTTCCTCTCATTTTGTTGGATTTTTCCTAATCTGTTATTGTCTTCATACACATAGAAGTATTAAGAGTACATTTACATTTCTTTTTGTTAGATGAAGATTTGTTAATGATTATTATCAATAATTTTAACTAGTAGTGTCCTTTCTGTTGTAGAAGTGTCAACCAGAGTGAGTTGCAATAAAAAAAAAAAAACCCAACTAGAATTAAGAATAGTATTATCTGCATTATTCGGACTATTGTCCCCAATTTATTGGTATTTGTACAATTGGACACATGGCCTAGTGGATAAGGTAGTTAGGTTAAGACAGTTCTAAGTGACAGTTATCTCTGGATTCTGGGTTCAATCCTAAGTAGAGGCAGTAACATAGAAAAATAATTAACGCAACTCCTACCCCGGCTATGGTTAGCGGAATGAAAACAGGATACCCCAAAGACTGAATAAAAGGTTAGGTTCGAAGTTCCGTGATGGCTCCCGATTATGACAAGAAGGTTCCCGACTATGACAAGAAGGTTCCTGAGTCCGACAAGAAATACCTGAAGAAGGCCGGAGGGCATATTGGCCGAAACGTTGTACAAATAACAATAAAGATGGGGACAATAGTCCGAATAACGCAGATAATACTAATCATCAAGCCTCATCTCAAACATTCAGAGAAATAGAATTAAGAAGATGAAGGATAATACTGTTAAAATTCTGGTCACCATTTTAAGCCTTTAGTTTTTCTGTTGGTAAATCCAAGTTGGTATTGAGTTTGGGTTCAATTGGTTAATCCTTATAATCCTTGTAAGTAGTGTTCCATGAAATCATAGGTAGAAAAGAGTGTAGTTTAAGTAGATCTCCTTGTGGTAGTAAGTCCAATTAGCAATTGATACAAGGACAGCTGACGACAATCTTAAATGCTTTTCTGTGTCTCATTTCTGATTGGCCAATTTTTACCAGGAGTTCCTGCTGTTTGCTATTGGGAAAGCTCATAAATAGGATGGGTGATTTGGCATACATCTCAAACTTAGATAAACCAACAAATATGAAGCAAAATTATTATTAATAATGATTGACAGAGATTCATCTAAAAATTAAAAAAAAATAAATGAAAATGAAAAAACAAAAAATTATTTTCCTTTATATTGTGAATTGTGTATTTTGAAAATCCATGATATCCAAATATGAGCGTGCTTTGATGAATAAGGTGAATTTTGCCTAATGATTTGGCAATAGGAAACAATGTAACAGTTGCACCTTTTTCAAGGAATTCAATAGTGTTGGTTCTTTCATGTCTCAGAAGACTATCAGTATGACCTTCTTTACTGAATACTGCTCCTAGAACTTTTTCTTTAATGGAGAATCAATATGTTTCCACTCATGGACCGTCTTTTTGACTCAGGCTCGTAGTAGCAAACCAATGTTTAGACCATTTGTAAACTTTTTTTTGACTAAAACATGGTTCTTCATACACATCCCACATTCTTCAGTAAATTTCACATAGTTTGCATTTCTCAGCCACCAGACCTTTGTTGAAGCCTGGAGCACTCTGATTTACTGTCATTTTGAATAGTCTCAAAATAAATATTTTTGCATGATTAAAATAATTTTTACTTTGAACAATTCCAAACTATGCAGAAGTTACATTCATGGAAAAGAAATTCTGTAAAAAAGAAATTTTTTTTGCTATTTCCCCCCCCCCCCAAAAAAAAAAAATTTGCCTTATTCATTGAATGACCTTCGTAATATAGACAAGTTCACCCCTCACCTTATGGCACCACATTTATCTATGAGCAAAAGGTAACATTGGTAAACCCCTGCTGAGAAATAGTGAGTTACAAAGTTCTTAATCCAATGAAAAGAACCTTTCATTTTTTTTTCTTAAGAGAACATTTCTTTAGCAAGAGAGAGAGAGGGTAAGAAGAAGAAGAAGAAGAAGAAGAAGAAGAGAAGAAGAAGAAAAAATGTCTGTTTCAAAGATGTGTCACAATATTGGTTGGTCTCTAGTAAAGGGCAACAGAAGAAAGATTTATAAAGTTGCCAAAGATAATAAGAAAGAAGAAAATAAAAATTCTCGAGGACGGAGATAGAGAGATTCTCAATGGCAAAGGAAAAGTATTCATTGTTTGTTCTCTTTAGAAACGTTTATAATGATTTTGTCAAATGATGATGTAAGGTTAACAAAGAAAAGAGAAAAAGAATGTTTGGTTAGTATAATAAAATTGTCTTCTTATAGTCAACAAGCGAGCATAGTAAATAGGGCAGTACTGATGCTGAGAAGAAAACAACACACACACATACATACATACATACAATAACCAGGATCTTATAAGAATGGTCTGTGTATATATAAGAACAGTAGATATTTCTCCTGAGGAAATGCAGACTAGATTGTAGTTTGTAGGCAGGCAGCCTGGCATTCTTACTTACCAGTCTCTTTGGAATTAGAAAACTACAAGAATCTAAATATTCCAAGTGAACAAATGGAGAAGAAAGTTTCAGTGCCAGTCTTGCTTTAGAAAAAGTACTTTTTCTTCACAAACACCCCCCCACCCCCACATATATATATTTAGCAACCCCTTTACATGAGGTCAATTTCTTAAACAGAGTTTAATAGGTTTGAATTCAGAGTTTTTCTTCTCTTAGACTGGTTACCAAGTCAAAGTTGAAGAGCCCAGTCTGCCTTACTATTTACCCATAGCTGGAAGGAGAGTAGTTTGATTCATACCTTTCCCAAGAGTATTAGTGCTATATGAAATGCTAACAGTCTACTCCAGGATTTGAACATAGGTGTGTGTGAGTGTATCCATGTGTGTCCACTGACAGTAAAGTCATCTTGAAAGCACTGGTTACCACTAGATCACTGAAGTTAAGCAGCAATGAGCCTATTCAATATTTAAATGAGTGACCATTTACACCAACAGCAAGTACGGTAAGCAACATGATATCAAAATGACTTGATTCAGCATTAAATGACCCAAAAGGTGTTGATATGCTGTAAAAAAACAACACCAAAAAACAACCAACCATATGTCCAGCCTGAAATAATATTATTTTAACCACACCATTATTGGGTACTTGGTAGTGGTGGTGTAATGGTTATCAAGCTAACCTAGCAGACCATTACTACTGTAGTGAATTTGATGCTCCTCTGGGTGACTCAGATATTTGGTAGTGTAGTAAGCTCATTTCTTCAATAAATACAGATAAGCATATAATTATTTTGAAGGAAGAAAACAAAGGTAATAGGTATAATTTTCCCCCTAATGTATATTCATAGTCTTACACAGAAACTTTGAACCACTATCAAATGAAGTGCCAAAACATTAGAGAAAGCAGTACACTAGATGATTTTACTATAACTCATTTGTAGAAATGAAATCAATTGGAAAATGAATATGTGATATATGGAGGTGTGTGGTGTAATGGTTAAAGTCGTAGGAAATAGACTCGTCGACCTGAGTTCAAATCCTGGATGAGGTTGTTTGCATTTCACATAGTGCTAATACCCTTGGGAAAGGTATAAATCCAACAACTCCCTCTCTCAGTTATGGGTGAATAGTAGAGCAGACCGGGCTCTTCAACTTTGGCTAGGTAACCAGTCTAGGAGAAGGAAAATTTTAAATTCAAACCTGTTAAACTCTGCTTAAGAAATTGACCATGTGTCACATCCTACTCATGCGGAGGGGTCATTAAATATACATGTGATATAAAATATAAAGAGGCAGTGTAGCTGTAGCCTCAAAGGGATTCAAACAGGAGTGAACACAACTTGACTATGAAATGAGGGTTAGGATGAGAAAGATGAAATATTATCTCTAAAGTGACAACTGTTCTAATTATCTTTTCAGGCAACAGTTGCAAGAACATATCAGGAAAATGTGAATTCCAGCAGCAGCAGCAGCAGCAGCACAAGAAAAGATGATGCAAGAACAGGAATGCTGATGATTGACAAAGATGATAAAACATCCAACAAGAGAAAAAATTGCATCAAATCATATATTGATTTAACACTGGTACCACTCAACCTATCAGTCAATATACTCTACAGCATACACCTGTATTACATTGCTTTGTCAGCTGGGGCTGTAGAATACACTTATTGCACCTTTGCAGAGGGGTAAAATCCAACAAGAGAGAACATTGCATCAAATCATATATTGATTTAACACTGGTACCACTCAACCTATCAGTCAATATACTCTACAGCATACACCTGTATTACACTGCTTTGTCAGCTGGGGTTGTAGAATACACTTACTGCACCTTTGCAGAGGGGTAAAATCCAACAAGAGAGAACATTGCATCAAATCATATATTGATTTAACACTGGTACCACTCAACCTATCAGTCAATATACTCTACAGCATACACCTGTATTACATTGCTTTGTCAGCTGGGGCTGTAGAATACACTTACTGCACCTTTGCAGAGGGGTAAAATCCAACAAGAGAGAACATTGCATCAAATTATATATTGATTTAACACTGGTACCACTTAACCTATCAGTCAATATACTCTACAGCATACACCTGCTTTGTCAGCTGGGGCTGTATAATACATTTACTGCACCTTTGCAGAGGGGTAAAATCCAACAAGAGAGAACATTGCATCAAATCATATATTGATTTAACACTGGTACCACTCAACCTATCAGTCAATATACTCTACAGCATACACCTGCTTTGTCAGCTGGGGCTGTAGAATACACTTACTGCACCTTTGCAGAGGGGTAAAATCTCCCCAATAAGGCACCTGTTGTCCGTGGGTGGTAACCCTTGATGCTTAAGAGTGGAATCCTGGTGGCTGAGCAGTCCATGCAGCACTCCACTTTGGCCCTGACTTGGACTAGACAGGTGGTCAGAGAAGCCCTCTCAAATCAATCGGCTGGTCACATCAAGCCCTAGCACCTATATGATCCAACCCTATTGCCCTTATAGCAAACCTCCAACCCTTTTTATCATATATGTGTTATATTGTCCTGGGTTTTATATTAAACTGCATCTAATGGTGAAGTTCCAATTCTGGAGCTTTGGGGAGTGTGGAGTACCCCTTCATCACCATTACTTCCAGGTCCACTCTGACCCACAGTGGTAATACTTATTAGGGTCCCATCTATGGGTTAAATAGAAAAAAATGTGTTTAATTTTTTTTTAAACATATTTTTTCTATTTAGCCTATTGATGGGACCCTAACAAGTATTACCACTCAGGGTTAGAGTGGACCTGGAAGTAATGGTGATGAAGGGATACTCCACACTCCCCAGAGCTCTAGAATTGGAACTTCACCATGCCATGTATTGTAGCTAATGTTATTTAATTGAAAAGAAGAGCTATACATTATTAGGCATCTGTCTGTACTTTCTTCACACCTCAGTATATAAATTAGCATCTTTTAATTTTGCTGCAGCCAAAATATATGAAGTTGGCAGGTACAAATTAACAATTAATAGATTATATTATGCGACAAAACAAAAAGATTTATGACAGTAAACAACAGTTTTTTCTTTATATTTTAATATTTAGAAAAGGTATTGAAATTGATTGTAACTGTTTGCCTGTTCAATCCTGGTCAAGGGTGATAATAACATAGAATACTTAACATGGCTTAACACATGTACCTGGTCATGGTTAATGGATTGAGAACAGTCTACAACCATGCACTGAATAAATGGTTTGGTTCAAAATTCTGTAAAGGCTCCCAATTATGACAAGAAGGATCCTGAGTTTAACAAGAAGGTTACCGAGTTCAATGAGAATGTTCTCAATTTCAAAGAGAAGGTTTCCGAGTTTGACAAGAAACACCTGAAGAATGCTGGAGGGCACGTTGGCTGAAATGTTGTGTATATAACAATAAAGATGAGGGCAATAGTCTGAATAATCCAAATAATACGATTGTAACTGGTTTGAGTATTGTTAGTTGAAATATATCCATTAAATAACAAATAAGAAAGATTCAAAATTATGTCTAAATAATCATAGAAAAAGGTTGTTATGTTTTTAAGGGACATTCCTTAACCTTAAAGCGGAAGCACTTATCCAGTGGAATTGGATTATTGGTAAAGAGTCCCTCAATAATGAATCCTTTTGGTTACTAAAGCATTCTCAGTTACTGGTATATAGTCCTTTGATAATGAATCCTTTGGTTCCTCTGGTAAAGAGTTCTCAGTTCTTGGTAAAGAGTCCCATGATAATCCTATGTCTGTCATCAGTGAGCACCGTTGTAATTATGACCAATATGGGGGTTTAAATATTCTATCAGTCACGCAGTATTGCTAGTGATTGGCTACAGGAGTCAATCACGTGACCTCGGCTAGTCTATAAATAGAGGTGGGGAATTAAAGCACACCTTATATACCAAAATATTTCAACAAAGGTGATAATTATAACTGAGTATTTGCTCATGAGAGAAGTGAATATTGCTTAAGAGCATTTTTATTGACTAAATGAAGTTTGTATATAAAAGTTATTTGGTTTTATTAAAAATGCTTCTTTGAAAAGTTATGTTTAGTTCTTTAAGATAAACTGAATGTATTAAGTCTGTGCAAATATTCCAGTGTCCTATTTTTTTTTTTTTTAAACTAGTGACTGTATACATAGTAATTGGAAAAACAAAAAAACAGTGGAAAATTTTGCACACAACTAATAGAATTTGAAAAAGAAACATATTTGTAATACTTTTGAGTGTGTACTAAATTTTAATCTGAATATAACAGTTCATAGATGAAAAAGAAAGAAAATGAATTTGTAAAGATGACTTTTTTATGATAAGAAATAGTAATTCAATCATAAAATATGTAAAATAAAAAATGAAATATAAAAAATAAGTGAAATCTAATCTATGCTCTGTACTATATTCTTCGTTTGTTTGTTACTCTTCAAGTTGATCAAATTTGCTGAATCTAGGACTTTTATTGAGTAATATGTTTCCTGATATTAAAGGAAGATATTTTCTTTTTATCTAAAAAAAAATAAACACTTGCCTTTTACTAGAGAAAAGAAAAAATTAAGAATTATTTAAGACATTTAATGCTGTAGTATTCTACAGGGGGATTTTAAAGTAACTCACTTCCCTATTTTAAAAAAATCTTATGATTTATTTCTGAATCATTATTTTTAACAAAAATGAATATGAGAAGAACACACATAAGTTTTATTTAAAATTCTATATGGGCACTAGCATTCACCTAAACCTTCCAGCCTCTCAAGCTACTCGGGAATCACATCAGGAACTCTTGCGGAATGGTAGAAATAAATTCTCATATTCCTCCTTTGAGTTCTTCCAAAGTTGCTGGTTTCATAGTAGACTTGCTCCTTCAACCAACCCCAAAGAAAAAAGTATGAAGGTGTTAAATCAAGCTTCTGGTCAGCCACTCATGCGGACTATGTCTACTCATCCATCTCCCAGGAAAATGGTGATTCAGCCATTCATGAACAACAATAGCAAATTATGAAGGAATAACAACACAGATTTAATTGCCATATATCAAAGAAAATACATTAAAGAATTGAGAAAAATGCATATAAAAAATTATAAATAGTTTAAAATAGAGAGTTACTTTGCAATCACCCGGTTTTTAAGTCCTGTGATAAAAAAGAATCAATACTGATGAGGATTTCAGTGTAAAGGAAGCCTAAACTTGCATTATTCACACAAGCAGGTATGGTGGCCCTCCCTCCTGATTTTGGGGCGACAGGGGAGAGCAATGTAAAAATCACACAAGGTTAAGGTAGGCAACGACTGGCTTGAATTCCGAGAGGCTTCTCAGAAGGGGACAGATGAAAGGTTTGACCTGACACGAGCAATGGTTGTCTCTTTTCAAAAAAAAAAAAAAAAGAAAGAAAAAAAGGACAATGAATCAAAAATTTTTTTATTTCTCACTTCAAAAGAGATATGAGTTGAAGCATGTGCCACTTTTTTTGTTACAGGATGTTCTCGTTTACAGTAAAACATAAATGTATATATCTCCTCATCTTTAAGGAATCTAACATTGCTATCTTCTCCTCTGCATAGAAGACATACAGCAAACTGGAGCCATATTGCTGGATTCTTGTCTATGGAGAGAGAGATAGAGTGAGAGAGAGAGAGAGAGGGGGGGAGGGGGAGAGAAAATGGGGGGGGAGAACTTACTGAGTAAATGAATCAAAGCTGAGCAAAACTTCAAAAGTGATGCCTGATTTTATCTCTTATTCATGGATCACAATGTTAAGAAGAAACTGGTTGGCTCCATCCTGAGAAATATAGAGGTTTATGTTGTCGTTGTCATGGCAATCATTATTATTTCTTCTGTCTTCCAAGAGGTCAGTGAGATCAATGAAGGTGGCCTAAACCATATATATATACCAAGTTATCAACCAGCCTCTAAGTATCAAATGGCAAAGTTATTCCATAATAGTACACACTCATGATAAATTAATTCGGCTAAAACAACACATACACATGCATGCATGCACACACACAAACACACACACACACAACAATCAAAAACACTGCTTAGCTTTTTATCAATGATAACAGCTGAAACAGATTACATCTCTGTTTATTGATTGTTTTACAAATACATATAAAAATAAAGCCAAGATATATGACTGATTTTTGGCAAGATCCAAAAAGACAAAAAAAGATAGTAAGTTTATAATTGAGGAATGACAAACACAATGGCAGAAGGAATATCTACATTTGAATAAAAATTGGTAAATTATGATTTACCTACACTTGCAAGATTATAAAAACTATTCATCAAATGATTTGAAAATATCAAAAATGAAAGATACTTGTAGTTAATCTATATTTGATGAATAAATGAGAAGTGACTGATTTTGATGATATTTCAATGTTTATTTACATCATCCTCAGAACATAACCAGACAGCCTCATCCAGGATTTGAACCCAGATTGCCATGTCCATTTTCTATGGAAAAATATAAAAATATAAATGTCATAATATTTTCTATGGAAAAATATAAATGTCATAATAGTTTGTATAAATGTACTGGAAATAAACTGAAAGATGCATTGATTGATTTTAATGGCATATCAACTCATCTAGGGTTATCTTATGCCTAAGCATGAGGGATTCCCATACATTGTACATTCATTTTTACATATAGTTTTAGACTTTTTTGCAGGGCAGTCATATAAATATGAATAATTTTCAAAAAGATGTATTTGACCATAGATGGGATCCTATCAGGTACTACCACTTCAACACAGATTAATGGTAATAAAGAGGTACTCCATCTTCCAAAATCTCCAGAACTAGAGCCCATGATCAGATGTAGTTTAGTGACATACACAGGACACCACATTCTTTTGGTGTGTGTGTGTGTGTGGGGGGGAGTCTTACTCCTCTGCACAGGATACAGTCAGTGTATTTTAAGCCCTTGCTAACAGGGTGGTAAAATGAAAGGCTTGTCCCAGAACTTAGAATATAAGAAAGTAGTTTTATGGTACATCAACCCTTATGATTTGAAAGTTTCTCAAACCAAATTAATCTTGTTTTATAGTTTAATCATCTTTTTAAGTATGTTTCTTCATAAATACAAATTTTTAAAAAGTAAATATTTTTTGGCCAATCAAAGCAATTATTCAAGGGTGATCTGGAATTATACACAGTATTAAGAGAAATCACGAAGGGGAAGATTTTGGTTGGTTGTTTAATGGCATAGTAACCCTCTTTTGGGTCATTTAATACTGAATCAATTCATTTTGATAAACAAAGGACTCAGATTATTTACATTACCTGATGTTACTTAAGTGGTCACCCAATTAATTGTCCTGTGGGGGAGTGAGTTAGAAATAGGATTGTGAGAAGCAATTTTGCATCAAATAAAACAGAAATTAAAAAAAAAATCTTCTTGTCATAAATAAGAATTGTTTGGTTTGGTTGTTTTGCTTTATGGCATATCAACCCTTTTGGGTCATTTAATGCCGAATCAAGTCATTTTGATAAACAAAGAACTCTGGTTGCTTACAGTACCTGTAGCTGCTTAAGGGGTCACCCAATTAAGTATTGAACAGTCTCATCAATGCTTAACTTTAGTGATCTTGTGGGAACCGGTGCTATCAATGCGAATTGGCCATAATGATAGGGTAAGAGTAGCTGCCAGACATATTTGATGATATTTTCATTTAACACTTTGTCATCCACTTGTTTTGGTAGCTCTTGTCAGATGAGAAAATTCTTCTTCTTTTTCTGACCCATTAGCATCAGGATGACAATAACTTTACACCATAACAGATTCATCTCCTTGAAAATTTGTTTTTGTATTACTGAGTAATTCCTCTTAAGAGCTTCTACTTTCAGCACAGAGATTGTCTACTATGAAATAGTTTATGGACTGAATGTTTCCAAGATACAAATACTTGAATAGAAAAAGAAAAGAAAAAGTCACAATGACAACTTGTGCAGTGAAGGGCTCCAAAGTAAAGATTGAATTCCAGACTAAGTGTAACATTTGAAGAGAATTCATGAGAATAAAAATAATGCAAAAAGAGACAGAGAATAAATGACAGGAAGACACTTCAAGTTGCTTTAGGAGGAAAGAGGGAATGAAGAGAGAGGATGTAGGTAAAGAAAAGGGCAGAAAGTGAAAGATTGATAGATAGAGGGAGAAAGAGAAATAAGAAAAGAATCAGAAAGAAAGAACAAACCAGAAGAGAGAGAGAGAGAGAGAGAGAAAGGGAGATAGAGAGGCAGGGGGGAAGCAATCAGAGAGATGGAGAAGAGAAAGAGAGAAAGAAGGAAAGTGAAGAGAGAGAGAGAGAAGGAAGAAAATCAGAGAGAAGGAAGGAAAGGAGCAGAGAAAGAGAAGGAAGGAAAAAAGCAGAGAAAAGAGAAAGTAAAAAGCAGAGAAAGAGAGAGAAAGGAGAAAAAAGCAGAGAGAGAAAGAGAAAAAAGCAGAGAGAGAAAAGAGAAAAAAGCAGAGGGAGAGGGGGAGGGGGATGCTCCTTAAAGGGAATGCAGATGGAACTGAGAATTTCTTACACTCACAATCTGGGAGGTTACCTTTCTGTGGGACACCCCGAATCAATCCAACCTTGTGTCACAACCCAACATCATAAGGAGTTGGTTAAATACAGAGAGAGAGAGAGAGAGAGAGAGAGAGAGAGAGAGAGAGAGAGAGAAGTGACTGTAAGAGGGAATGGATAGTGAGAAAAGTAAACTGGAAGGTAGAATAGCCAAAGGGAAAGAGCCTGTAGAAGGGAATATATATAGAGAGAAAGACAGATACTTTGAAAAACAATGGGTAGAGAAAGAAAGAAAGACTGCAGGGAATTGTGAGTGAGTGAGTGAGTGAGTGAGTGAGAGAGAGAGAGAGAGAGAGAGAGAGAGAGAGAGAGAGAGAGAGAGAGAGAAATGCGTGTGTGTGTGTTTGGAGAGAAGATAAGTATTAATCCATAAAAGATGTTGATAAAGAGAGAGAGTGAAAGTGAGGAAAGGAGATATTGTTTTTCCAGATTTTTTCTCTCCTGAAAGGTCAAAGTTTCCTTTACCTACTCTTGCACCCTCACACAGTATAATGAAATCAACTTTCAAATCCCTCACTTCATTTGTGTGTTGATAAGAGTTCTACGTCCCATCTCCTTTTCCATTTTTCCTATCAGACAACAAATGGCCAAGATAGCCAAAGAAGATGCAGCTGATCAAATGGTCCACAGATGTAATAAATTTCTTGAGATAAACTCTGCTGTCAGCCTTTATCCCAAGTGGAATCATTAAAAAACAAAGAACCTTCCATAAATATCCTGAATCAGTTAATGCAAACGCAGAAAGGTAGTTCTTCTTTTCACAACCTCCATCTTGGTCTTTTCACATTTTTGTATTGAAAGTCTTCTAAATAGAATTGGCTTGGTATAGAGCAAAACTCTTGCAAGGAGGCTTCTTTTCAGTGTGTGTGTGTGTGTGTGTGTGTGTGTGTGTTGAATGAAAGACTTGAGAAAGACCGGAGTCAGGATGACTACAGCAGATGTTTGGCAAAGGAATACTTGTGCAATTGGATGACTTAACACAAGAAATAGATCAACACAATTGGAAAAATTTCTTCTTGGTGTTTTTGAAGAAGTGAGAAAGAGAGCATGGATGACCTTTGCAGAAGTTTGCCTTTAGAATTACTAAATGCCATGACTGCTATCAGTTGTTCTGAGAGGATTTTCAAGAAATTCTGCATATTTATAAGTACAACAAATTGGTGGAGATACTAGTAAAACTGATTTACTTTATTTAATCCAGATTGGGAGTAAATTAGGGAAATAAATCCAACAGTGTGTAGAGAATACAAAACACAAAGTATTCCAAAAAGATGAATTTATTCTTGATGGAGAAGTTGACATAGAAGAATCCCAATTACTGTTGATTTGGCAAGACAAGGCAACAAGGAAGTTGTAACTCAATACGGATCTTACATTGTTGCAAGCCTACTGCAGAATACCAGATTAATTATCAAGCACCATAACACAATGCTGTACTCTCAGATCCCCAGTATAACACACCAAACCCTCCAGCCTATAAAATCCAATCTGAATATCCTGTTTGCAGCACCATGTTGAAGTGCTTAGTTGTTGTTCAACAGATGTTATAACGTTTTGGTTTTAGCAACCTTCATCAGGACTCGAATTATGAAGACTGCCTGGTTTACTTGCAAAAAATGGGAGAAAGGTAATTTGTGTGATGAAAGGGGCATAACTCAGTCTGGTGTAGCATGAGTTCTGGACCACATGCAGATGTTCTGTGAAACGGTGAAAATTGTTGCGTTACATAGGGGCACATAGATATGGTATGAGAGATGTCTAAATTTGTTGAAGTTAGTATTGTTAAACTTTAGTGAAAGAGATTTAGGGTAAAGGTTGTAATAATGTGTAGTTCGAGATGTCTAATCTGTTTTAAGATGTGTTGTATTTGGGTATAGTGAGATTTCGGCTTTGTAGGCGCATGATCTCAATCCAGATATATAAATTAGCTCATGGCAACTGATCACTTTCAATGACATGTACGTTAGAGAATTAAGTTTCAATTGACATCACATTTGACAATCTCAGATTAGACTGACAACCAGCCAAGGGACTTTTCACCTGAAACTCTTTTTTCCTTTTCATATTGAAGAATTGACTGAACAGCTCAATTATTATGACCATAGCCTTCTATTGGTTATAGCTAATTAGATTATCCCTTTACTATAGACACCCTGACCTACCAGTCCACCAAGCTGTGAGTTAT
This sequence comes from Doryteuthis pealeii, assembly GCA_023376005.1. Lineage (NCBI taxonomy): Eukaryota > Metazoa > Mollusca > Cephalopoda > Myopsida > Loliginidae > Doryteuthis > Doryteuthis pealeii. The sequence goes on along the minus strand of CM042148.1, from coordinate 88,660,917 downwards.
TGCTTGCTTGGCAAACCCAGACCTCAAGGGAATGTTGCCTAGTTCATGCATGATGGTCAGACTACTTAAACATGATAACAAAATGAGATTGTTGATACTCACTGAATCAGTCAGTGAGACTTGACAATGCTTATCAACAACAACAACAACCATGTTGCAAATGACACACAACCTTACACTAATGCTCAGCTTGTATAATCAAAGCAGTATCCAGTAGATATTGCTTGTTGACATATTTTATGACTGGAACGTCTAGAAAAGCATCACTGGATATTATCTAAGCAAGCTCAGAAAATGATATCCCAACCCAGCCAAGCCAAACTAACTAAACTAAAAGGCAGAATATTGTGATATATGAGCATGTTACCATAACTCAAGAACAGTTTGACAAGTATTAGTAAAACTTGGATAAATTATCTAGGTGAATGCCTACACTTTTGCATTCGCTTATCATATACTTTTCATATTTTTGTTTTTATTTTAGATTATATAATTCTCAAAGAAATACTAAGATAGTTTTCCCTTCTTTTATTGCTAAGTATGATCTGACAATTGATGTTAGCAGAATATGAGACTCTTTATAACTCTTTACAAGATAAATAGATATATTTTTATCAGATCCATTTTCAACACCATACTTGATGCTTATGCATTTGATACAAAATTCATTGAATGAATCTGATATAGTGATGATTCCCTATAAATATGGCTTTGTGCTAAACTTAGCTAAGACTTGCAAATATTTTCATAGAGTGAATAGTATTGTAAAATTCTGTAGAATTTTCTAATGCTATGAATATATCATGGATATTCTAAGATTATGTGCAAAGATTCCAAGCAGCCTCTTTTTTGAGATTGAATACAAAATGTAATTTTTTTAAATGCTGGAAACTTTAGCACATGCATAATAAATGAGCTCATTTATAGTCTTATAGATCACTTGTTATCGAATGATGGTTGGCATATAAGTCTAACAAAATACTAGTTAACAAGCCCTATTCTCATGAGGTGCTCCATAAAATGTAGCCTTGTGTCAAAGTTAGTTTGTTCCAATAAATATCTATTTACAAATTACAATTATTATATTTATCTTGAAATATTAAGAATAAATCAAAGGTAAACATACAACACCATAGTTACCTTATTTTTCTTTACACTTGCATTGTGATAGCCTTCAAAACCAACCACCAAACCATTTATTATATGAATTTACCCAACCCCTCTATACGAGCAGGAAGCAACACAAGATCAATTTTTTAAGTGGAATTTAATGGGTTTGAATTCAGAATTTTCCTTCTCCTAGACTGATTGCCTAGCCAAGATTATAGAGCCCAGTCTGCCCTACTATTTACCCATAGCTGGAGAAACAGTAGTTGAATGCATACCTTTCCCAAGGGTATTAGTGTTATGGGAAATGCAAACAGTCTCATCCAGGATTTTAAACTCAGGTCGACAAGTCCATTTCCTATGTCTCTAACCATTATATCACGCACCTTACATTTATTATATGTATTTACCCAACCCCTCTGCACAAGCAGGATGCAACACAAGGTCAATTTTTTAAGCAGAGTTTAACAGGTTTGAATTCAGAGTTTTCCTTCACCTGGAACAGTTGCTATACCAAAGTTAAAGGGCTCAGTCTATCCTACTATTTTACCCATAGTTGAAAGGAGAATGTTTGGATTCATACCTTTCTCAAGTGTATTATTGCTATCTGAAATGCAAATAGCCATGTCTAGGATTTGAACTCACTTTACCGTGTCCATTTTCTATGATGATAGCCACAAGCACTTCCCTACCTTACAGTTGTTATAGAGAATTCATTATGAACTTCTGATATATTACTAAAACAATTCAAAATGTTATTGCTATCCTTACAACCATTGTTCCCTATATTTATTTTTTCCATGACCTGCAAAGGATTAAAATGCCTGTAAACAACTAAAAAAGTAGAGTAGGAAGAAAACATTTTACTTTTGAGAAAATCATAGATTTTTTTTGGTTGCTCTAAAGTTTATGAAACAAAGGTCAGAGTAAAAGGGATACAAGGATTGCTTGTTCAATCACAGTTTTATTATTGAAGCTAGGTCTTTTTTTTAAACTTCCAAAATTTGTGTATGGCATTATTTTTTAATGTATAACATTTTTGTTCTTGTGTGCAGCTGTACAGCTTAGAGGGGAACTCTCTGATTACAACTATTTTCAGGTTATTTTAAGTATTCTACAAATGTTTTAAAGGCCAACAGAGTGTGATTGCATCTTAAATAGAGAATTGTTAATAAATCTTATCTTATGTACATGGATTAATGTCCTATCTTGGCTGTTGTTATAGTCATGTTTTAACCATTGTATCTTCTGGCCTTCTTCAGTTATCAGTCATAGTAACTTTCTGGGATTTTTTAACTGAATATTCTCAATCAATAGGTGTAGACTTTTTGAGTCCATTATATTACCATCACTTATGATAATATTCATGTTCCTTAAAAGTATGACTTATCATTTTGCAACACCCTCTGATTAAAAATGAGACCATCCAAATGAAATGCAAAAATGTAAATCCCGATTATCTGGTGTTGCTTATCCACCAAATTCTTATTTCTTATGACTGTTGTCACCTCAGCTAAATAATGGACCATTCCGTTTTTATTATAAAGAAAGAAAAGAAGAAAAAGGACATGCTACACAGAAAAAATATAAGAAACAAAAAAAGACAGAGTAGGGAGAGAGAGAGAGAGAGAGAGAGAGAGAGAGAGAGAGAGAGAGAGAGAGAGGAGAGCGGGTGAGTGTGCGGAAGTGATAATGCTAATCTGTTTCAGTCAATCATAATGAAAAAAGGAAAAAAGGAAAGAAAGAAAAAAAGAGTGAGAGAGAATTAAATAAAAATTATAAAACTTTTTACATATTGAAGTATTTTTAATAGCTCTTAAGTAAACGTATCAAATGTTGTAATAATCAAATTGTCATACTGTGGTATATCCACAGGTCCTGCTAGTCAGTTATTGTGAGCATAAGTGACAGCAGTCTTGAGATAACAACTGTTGGGAGCAAACCAGAGTGAGAGAGTGACATTTTGTGTAGGTGTCACTTATGAGTTTGTCCTTACTTCTCCAGCAGTGTTCATCATGTCTTGTCATCTTAATTGGATGGTTTGTGTGATAGAAGGTAAGTGGCTGATCAGCTGCTTTTTTGGGGGGGCATGCTGCTTCCAGTATTTGTTCAAAATAGCATACAGCATCCTTGTGTAATTCTCATTTGGCTTTTTCAAATTCTTTAAATACAAACTGATTTGGTCTTGAGCTTAATGTCAGTGTTTAAGTGAGTTCATTAAAAAAAAAAAAAAAAATTACTTTTCTAAATTTCTACTTCAGGGCTTACCAAGAACTCCAATTTTTTTAATAGCAAAATAAAAGCAGATGGAATTATGCATACCGTACTGTGATTTCTTTTTACAAAACTGAGGATGAGAAAATGTTAATGCCAATTTTGAATTGTTTAAAATAAAATATGGCGAGAAGAGCAGAGATGAAATATATACGTCTGCCCAGCAGGGTTGCCTGGCCCAATACTGCTAAACTAAATATTACTTTCCCAAGAGTCACCTAGTCATGTAACTCTCTAAGCCAATGAGCGCCCCATTCCAGATGAACTTGGAAGTTTAACAAAAAAGACCTAGCTGTGATTGAACTGACCTTTGTTAAAACCTGCCTGTAAAATTCTCAGTGATTTTCCATTAAGTTACCATTAATTTAAAAATCTAAATTACACTTCTTTACACAAATGATAGACTATACCTATCCATTATGTAACATATACAGTTAGTTAGGCATGTGCTGTAATGGTTACTGTCATAGGAAATGGGCACGATGAGATGAGTTCAAATCCTGGATGAGACTACTTGTATTTCACATAGCGCTAATACCCTTGGGAAAGGTATGAATCCAGCTATTCTCCCTCTAACTATGGGTAAATAGTAAGGCAGACTAGGCACTTTAACCTTGGTTAGGCAACTAGTTTAGGAGAAGGAAAACTCTAAATTCAAACCTGTTAGAGTCCACTTAAGAAATTGATCTTGTGTCACATCCTGCTCATGCAGAGGGGTTGGTAAATAAATATATAGTCAATTAATATCATTTTAGCAGATTCTTTAGAGATATGATGATCTCATTAACATGTAAGTCTCTATCCTATGTAAAGAAATCTGTCCACTGCTTAGAAAGGGTTAAAGGCACTCAAGTTCCTTCCAACCAGATAGTGAGTTTGGATGTTGCACACTAGTTTGAATACATCAATGAACAATGATAATTCCTTATCTCAGAGATTCAGAAAGAAATTAACAGTAAAAAAAAGTCCTTTCATCTTTAATAGAGTTTATGTGTATCAACAAAAATATCAACAGAATAAACAACACTGTTGTATTATTAGTATTGACAAAAAGATTAGAACTTATGATTAAAAAAAACAAACAAACAAAACTGTTTGGTCTTCTTTTTAGAGGTATACCCTATAATATGCCAGAATACAGATTTTAATCTGTTTCAGTATTTGAAAAAAATGCTTGACTCGTTCTGCCTGAAAATGAATGAAATAAAATACTGATTTTGTTTCTTAAAAGGCAAATAATCTATGTCTTCATGTGACAGGGTGCAAGAAAAGTAATCTAAGTTACATGATTTATTCTTTAACACTATATATATATCAGAAAGGAAAAGCTACAATCTGAAACTGCTTCCCATATACAGTGAAGTTCCAATGCTGAAGTTCTGGAGAATGTGGAGTACCCCTTCACCACTATTACTCCCAGGTCCACTCTAAACCGAAGTGGTAGTACCTATTAGGGTCCCATCTATGGGTTTAATAGAAAACATGAGTTAAAAAATTGAGTTAAAAAAAAATAGAGTACCAATCAAGAATGAATCAAACAAATGTCTTCAACATAAAATAACCCAACAGGGTTTGGCATGCCATAAAATCCAACCAACCAGATACAGGGAACAAGCTTAAGAATTTAGACCTTGAAGATATTCTTATCTAATCTATTTAAAAGAATTATAGATGCTTTTAAATTTAAAAAAAAAACTCAACATTCAACCATCAACTCAAAAATATTTACAAATAAATACTGAAGAAAATAGACAGAATTGGAAATTCAGTTTAGTTCAGTCAGTAGAGCATCTGTCTAAGAACCACAGGGTTCCGGGTTTGATACCAGCCCTCGCCAACTCAGTGCATGAGTAGCACACGTTGGGTAATCTGATCTGTATATTAAAGTAGGGAGCTGATGGTATGTGCAGTGCTCCACATCAGATGCAAAAAACATTCTCTCTGGTTTAGCGATAGTGAAAAGGGGATAGACTATCTCACTGATACCAACAAAATTACTTATTATGTTAAACTTGTTATTTACTAAGTTTAGCTTAAAAATAGCACACATACCTTCAGTTGCTTACAGTGCCTTCTGTTACTTAGTGGTCACCAATCTAAGTACTGAACCAGCATATCATTGCTTAACTTTGGTGATCAGATGAGAACCAATGAATTCAGTGTGACTTAACCATAAGTTTGCCAAAATTTGTGAATCTGTGTATGTGATGACTGCCAAATAGAAAATTACGGGAACCTTATTTTTTGCCTAGATACTGGCTGGACCTTACAACACTCCAATATAGACTATGGAGGTTGATCTCTGAGGTCATTTGAGGTCATTGGAGATCATCAGATGACAAAATACATAATTTATAGCCAAATTGGAATGAGATAGAGACTTTGATATAAAGTACAAAAACATTTTTTCGCCCCATAAATGATAAGATGGATGAAGTCAGATCAGTGTTTTTCCCATGGCCAGCTATAAGAGAAAGTAATGAGAAAGGACTACATATTTTTTTTAAAAAAGGAAAGAACAGGAAATATATTTATAAAGAGGCTCTCAGAAACTAATAAGAATTTTTGTTGATGCTTAAAACTCTTTCTGTGGTATATATCTTATAATAGAGATTATGTAACAGACTGTCTGTAACCCAAACTATGTCACCAATGATGTCACAATTTATGTTCTCAATGATTATGAAATAGTCATTATTTAATCTTAGATTAGTATCTTATTCCTTAACTATGTCTATTAAAAATCTAGCAGTTACATTTGCTGCAAACTGCCCATATTATTCAGGCATTTAAAATACTGAAATATGTGTTATATATCTCTAAAATAAAAAATTTACATAGTATATAGTGGAAATAATTTTCATAATGAATTTAACAAAACTGGGTTTAATAGATAATTATTTGCTGTTACTGATTACTAATACTATCATGTTATTCTCAAACATTAAAAGCAATCCTATATATAATTTTATATGGAAATCAATTAAAAATAACATTAAAATAAGTGTAAGTCATCGTTGGGGTGGCCTAAAGTTGGTATCAGTCAGGCAGTGAGGGAATCTATCCCTTTTTCCCCAGCACTAGACCAAGAAGATTGTTTTGGCATCTGAGGTGGAGCGCCACACCTACCATCAGCTCCCCACTTTACCGCACAATCACTGTGCTACTCATACACTAAGTTTGCGAGGGCTGGTATCAAACCCGGAACCTTGTGATTCTTAGTTGGATGCTCTACCAACTGAGCTAAACAGGCCCTATTCATTCTTATTTAGTTTTGTTAGTCTTTCTAATATAATATTTTATTACATTAAAATAAATACTTGTGCCCAGCACAGAGTGCATCCTTTTGCTAGTTTATGTAATATTTATATTTCAATATTTTTAGAATCCAGCTAAAATATATCATATAGTTATTTTATTAAAATATTTTCTTTCTTATCTCTTTTTGTTTTTACTGAGTGATATCTGCTAGTATTAAGTATTAATGAATTTGAAACTGTTTTATGTATAACCAATCAGCATTTACAGATATGTTGCCGTTAGAAATGGCAAACATTATTCTTAACAGAATTGAGAAAATTTAAATTTGAGTTGCAATGAATTTGTGGGTGTAATAAAATCAATGTGAATTTTAAGATTTTGCATTTTGTAACATAGTCAAATTCAAAAAGAAAAAAAAAGAAGTTTTTATAAATCTGTTTATTTACACAAATATTGTTTTCCAATGACTTTAATATTGGATTGTGTAGAATAACTGGGCAATGAATCTGCCATGTTAGTAAAAATTCATTAAGTCAGCCAAGAAAAGTTAACTTATTTTGATTATCATTCAATATCACTATAATGGCTTGGTGGAGACAAGAGCAATAATTACTTTTGGAAATTGTTTTCTCATAAGACGCGTGTTCTACCAACTGAGCTAAAATGAATTTCCAATTCTGTCTATTTTCTTCAGTATTTATTGTTGTCATTGCCAGAGTTGATAAATGAAAACATTTCAAAGAACTACGCTCTGCTACCAAATGTTGTTCCTTCTGGCATAGATTCCTCTATCCAAGGGTCAACTGACATGTTCTCCCAAACACTGAGCTCAAATAGGCAGCTCTCTCTAACTGCCTTCCTCAAAGTGGCTGTTGATTGGTCAATGCAAATTATCAACTAGTACCATGGTTGATCTTCTCTAAACTTAATTTATTAAGGGTAGATAACTCAGTTATCCTAACATTTAATTCTGTAAATATTCTTGAGTTGACTGTTGAATGTCAAGTTTTTTTTAGAATTTAAAAGCATCTATAATTCTTTCAAATAGGTTACACAAGAATTTCTTCAAAGTCTAAATTTTTAAAACCCAAATTAGTTTGTTCACTGTATTTGGGAAGAACCTTTCAGATTGTAGCTTTGCCTTTCTGATATATAGAGTTATATATTCTTCAAAATTTAGTTTAACATACTGAGAGCTTCCCACATTGAATATTTATTTGTTAGAATATAGAGAACTTTCAGATCATCAGTTTTTAGAAATAGTTTTTTTAAATGACGTCATAAAAAAAACAAACAAAAAACAAAACTGTAATAATTTATATCAGGGTTCTATAGATTTAAGAATCGCTTATAAACGTCTGTCTACCAATCTGTGGTATATTGAAGATCTTTTGACATATTGATATTTTTCAAAATTCAGTTTCAGGTACTGAAAGCTTCCCAAATTGAATATTTATTTGTTAGAATATATATACTTACTAACCCCTCCACACGAGTAGGATGTGACACGGGATTAATTTTTTAAGTGGAGCTTAACAAGTTTGAATTCAGAGTTTTCCTTCTCTTAGACTGGTTACCTAACCAAAATTAAAGGGCCCAGTCTGCCCTACTATTATACCCATTCATACCTTTCCTAAGGATATTAGCACTATGTGAAATGTAAACAGCCTTGTCCGGGATTTGAACTTGAGTCAACGAGTCCATTTTCTATGACTCTAATCATTACACCATATGTCTCCTACTTGTTAGAATATTGAGAACTTTCAGGTCAGATCAACAGTTTTTAGAAATAGTTTCTTTTAAATGACATGACAAAGAACAATATAAGTTATATCAGGGCTCTATAGATTTAAGAATGGCTTATTAACTCATGTCTACCAGTCTATGTGGTATATTAAAGTTATATATATATATATATATATATATATAATATATATATATATATATATATATATACACATACACACAAAGTCAGTTTCATGTTTTTATACATGACAAAGACAAATCTTATATATTTGGTGTGATGCATCATTGCTGGTTGATTTATAAATAGTACAGTTTACTGGTGAGAGGGAGTGAGAGAGTGTGTGTGAGAGAGAGAGAGACTTGTACTGCTGAAGGAATCAGATCAGCTGAGAGTTTCAATTGTGCATAAAATGAACCAAAAATGGAAAGTTGCAGACAAGCAAGGGATATGGGGTGGGTGTGGGATGTGGGGGTGGTGGAGAGAGTGAAGTTAAATATCTGAGCATTTCTCAAAGATGTACTTCTCCATTTTATGGGCGATTTTTCTGTTTTTGCCTACAGCGGATATTCTTTCTATCACGTCCGCATGATTGAATGATTTTTTTTTTCTTTTATGTTGCCTTATTTTTTTTTTTTTTTTTCAAGGAAGTAGTCTTGTGATTTCATGTCTTAATCTTATAAGTAGTCTAAGAACTTAGAATAGAAATCCTTGGAATTCTGATATTAACTAGAAGTGGGTTGGTAAGGGTTTTTTTTTACTGTCTTCATGCACTGCCATTGCAAGACAGTATGCTTTTGAATATTTCAAAAAGCAAAAGCTGCAAATAGTTTGTAACTTAACATATCAAAGAGTGACTACCTGATGTAGCTCAGTAGTCAAAATGATGGGCTGGTGGTTACGAGGTTTAAGAGGCAAAATAAAAAGGGCAGGTTTAACCTTAATGGACTTAGGAATTTAAATATTTAAAAAAAGATGGCCGACAGTGATAGTTACAGTTGTGTGGTATCTGATTTTTAGGGCTAGCTCATTCAGTACAGCATCCACCCAGGAACCACAAGGTTCCAATTTTGATACCTATCCTCATCAACTCAGCACATGAGCTAGGATCTGTGCAGTAAAGTTGGGGAGCTGATGGTAAATGTGGTGCTTCACCTCAGATGCAAAAACAATCTCCCTGGTCTAGTGCTAGTGAAAAGGGGATAGACTATATTGCTGTCTGGCTCATACTGACAATAGGCCACTCACCTACTTTCCTTTTTTTATTACTATATTAAAAATCTGAATTCCATAAAATTGGCCTAAAAGCCATGAAATATCAAAACAAAAGAAAAGTAACTTTTTAAGATGTTTTTAACATTTATAATTCTGGAAACAAGTAACACTGAAACAGATAATTATTTTCTATCTATCTATCTATCCATATATAAAGGGCAGTTATGTGTATGTATGTCCAGATGAAACTTTGAAAATAAAACAATTAACAACAAAGTAAATATATATACTCATTAAATATCACTAGGGCTTGGTTTTTGAGCAAAAATGATGAAGATTTTATTTATATTTGTGAAGATAATAAAAAAAAGATTTAAATGATAACAGCATAGAATTTTTTTTGCATTTAATATTGTAAATAGTAGACATTAATTTTTCTTTAAGAGTGGCTTGATCAATGCAAGATCTTTTTTTTTTTATGTGGGTTATAAATTATTACTGAATCATGAGTTGGATCTCCGAGGATACCCCATGGACCTGCGAGACTAACATTAAAAAAATTCCCCTCTATCCAGGTGATGCTGGGTAGCTGCTTCTAGTACATATATAAAGGGCAGTTGTATGTATGTATGCCCGGAGGAAAATACAAAAAATAAAACAATTGATAACAAAGTAAATCTTTATACACATTCACTATCACCAAAGCTTGGTTTTTGTGCAAAAATAATGAAGATCTTATTTATATTAATGAAGATATTTAAAAATCATAATTTGAATAGTAAGAGAAAGGAAAGTCATTGGTGGCATTCATGATTAAAACATAAACAAATCAATTATGGAAGACCAAAACAATCAATGGATCTGCGAGTCTAACTTTTTTTAATACTGCCCCCCCCCCTCTCTACCCAGCCAATGCTGGGTAGCTGTTCTAGTTTTATATATAAAGTTTATATAACTTAGGAACAGAATTACAAAGGAGTAACCTGTTTGTAAGAAAAAAAAAAAAAAAAAAAAAAAAAAAAGAAGAAATATATATATTATATATATATATATATATATATGTTAAAAAAAATTGCATTAGTGATAAAGATGTGATTGGCCAATTCTTGTTGTGTTGGAGGTGATAACCCAAGGATCAATGTATGGACTAGTGCCCACAAGGTCAATGGTTCAATTCTCTTACAATTGATAAAAGAGACTTGGCAATTTTCTAGATTTAGAAGGAGAGGAACTAGCTGTGTTATCTTTGAACAGAGCGCATAAAAATTAGGGACGAACCTGGTCCTGGAGATTCTAACCCCACAGCAGTACCTTGCCTATTGTATCAAAGGATAAGGGTTGGAAGAATCCAATACCAATAAGACAGTGGTCATGAAACTGGGGGCTATTTCTAGTCTTGCCCATGAGACTCCTTGTTAACCTGATTATGTGCTGCATATCACCCCTTAAAGGGATGCAGTTAAATAAAGGATCAAGATATTGAGGAAATCCTCAGCACCTTCCTTGGAACTCTTTGCAAATTGTTATATATTGGTAAAGGAAGCAGCAAACTTGTTTTTTTTGTTTTTCTTCAAGTGATTTTCATTGTAATTATCTATTGGTTACGATGACTTAACTGAACTCTCAAAATGTTTTCTACCTATCCAGTGCTTTTATGAATATGTGCAACTTAAAGAAAAATGTTGCATTATATTTCACGTTTCACTGCAGCGAGTCTGTAGTAGACAGTTGTGTAATGTTGCAGCACAGCATGCTAATAACTTGCAACAGCAGGAACCAATTGCTTTTATGAAATTTCTAAGGTAGAATGTAATAGATTTTCTTTATGATAAGAGATCTGTGTTCATTGGTCAGTTACAGTGTCAAAGAGCAGGGAATATGATATTAAGAGGCAAAAATATTTTCTTTAACAACTCTGCTTCTTTATTAGGTTTTAGGAAAGATAAGTCTAGAAAATAATTACTAAGATTAGGAATAAATCAAATTTTATTACACATCAACTGTTATATAATGGGTTATATTTTTGTAAGCAGATTTTCATGTTTTTCTATGTTGAGATGTTGTAATTGTTTTGCAAGCCAGTCAATTTATTAAGCAGAGTTTAATAGATTTGAATTCAGAGTTTTCCTTCACCTAGACTGGTTACCTAGCCAAGGTTAAAGAGCCTAGTCTGCCATACTATTTACCTATAGCTAGAAGGAGAGTAGTTGGATGCATTCCTTTCCTAAGAGTATTAGTGCTATGTAAAATGCAAACAGCCTCATCCAGGATTTGAAGTCTACTTCCTACGAATCTAACATTACATCACACACCTTGAAATATATAAGGTAGATAGAACACCCAGCTAAACCAGTTGCCTAACCACGGCTAAAGAGTCCAGTCTACCCTACTATTTACCCATAGCTGAAGGGAGAGTAGTTGGACTCATACCTTTCCCAAGAGTATTAGTGCTATGTAAAATGCAAACAGTCTCATCCAGGATTTGAAGTCTACTTCCTACAAATCTAACATTACATCACACACCTTGAATATATAAGGTAGATAGAACACCAGCTAAACCAGTTGCCTAACCAAGGCTAAAGAGTCCAGTCTACCCTACTATTTACCCATAGCTGAAGGAGAGTAGTTGGACTCATACCTTTCCAAGAGTATTAGTGCTATGTAAAATGCAAACAGCCTCATCCAGGATTTGAACTTGGGTCGATGAGTCCATTTCCTATAATAGAATTATAAGTATGAGGTTTGGCAACCTATACTATTATTCTGTTTGTATATACAAACCATACACTTTTCTACTAAAAAGGATCAGAATGTATAGAATTGGAATGAAAGTCATGTCTGATACAAAGTAACATTTATTTAACCAATAAAGACAACATGTAAATTGAGAAATATATAAACAAAACACATATAAAAATATGTAGAGACACTGACGAATGATGTTTTGTTTATATTTCTCAATGCACATATTGTCTTTTTGGTTAGATAAATACTATTTTGTATCAGACAAGACTTTCATTCCAATCCTATAGTATTTGCTAATACTTGGCTTTTCTAAACTGGAAGTACGTTTTTTTAGTAAATAACCCTATAAATATAAGGGGAGAGAGAGAGAGAGAGAGAGAGAGAGAGAGAGAGAGAGAGAGAGAGAGAGAGATGGATGTAAGGAGGATATGAAGGAAGAAAGTAGGAGGTAAGAAAGCTAAGTGTAAAAAGAAAAGAAAAAGGATGGAGAAGGAGAGAGAAAAAAGGTAAGAAGAAAGAGGTGAGAAAAAGAAAAGAAAAAAGGGAGGAGAAGGGAAAAAGCGTGTATGAAGGAAGGAAGTAGGAGGTAAGAAGGACAGGAGAAAAGAGGTTATGGAGGACAAAATGTAGTAAGTATGAAAGCAAAAAGGAAAAGAAAATAGGGAGGAGAAGAAGGAGTGAGAAAAGAGAGTGTGAAGAAAGAAAGTAGGAGGTGAGAAAGCCAAGGGAAAAGGAAAAAAAATAAGGTTATATATATATATATATATATATATATATATATATATATATATATAAATCAAAAATGAAAGGAGAAAAGATAAAAGAAAGATATAGAAAGACGAGCTTGTTGGTTGGATACCTAGAGACAATGAGTAGAATATTAAAAAAAAGGTGGGTGGTAATGGAAAGGCATAAAAATATGATACATTGAAATTCTTTATGAAGAGATAGAACAAAAGAAAGATAAAAGAGAGGATGCAGTAAAAAAATATCTGTGTATTACTTTATTCTGTTTTTGCATATGAAACTAATTCATGTCTGTATAACATTTAGATTTAAAAAATAAATAAAAAAGATAGGCAACAAAGATTGGAAAGGATAAGGGAGAAGATACAGGTGAAGTGTGAGAAAAGAGCAGAGGCATGATATAATGAATAATCTTTGTTTGTCAACAACTATGGAATTTCCACAGATCCATCCAGTAAAATATTACATTCTTCTCTTTCAAGATAAACATTGTGAATATAAATCTCTTTAGGCTATCAAGAGTCAAGTAAGTAATAATTATAACTAGAAGAACTTGTGGATATACCACAGTATGATAATTTAATTATTATGTCTGGCATGTTTACTTAAGAGCTATTGCTAAATAGTCAATATGTAGAAAATATAATAATCTTGATTCAACTCTCACTCTTTTTTTCTTTCTTTCTTTTCGTATGTTCGATTGAAAGAGAGGGTGTGAGTGTGTGGAATTGATTAAACTAATCTGTTACAGATTAACATTATCACTTCCATGCCCTCACACCCTCTCTTTATCTTTCCCCTACTCTCTTTCTTTCTTTCTTTTCTGTGTAGCATGTCCTTTTTCTTCCCTTTCTTTCTTTATGATAAAAATGGAATGGTCCATTATTTAGCTGAGGTGACAACACTCATAAGAAATAAGAATTCGGTGGATAAGCAACACCAGATAATTTACATTTTTGCATTTCATCTTGGGCAATTTGGACGGTCTTATTTTTAATCAGAGGGTGTTCCAAGATGATAACGGTCATGCAATTAAGGAACACGAGTATTAAATTAAATGAAGAGATGCACGCTCACCCCCTCTCTCTATCTTTCCCCTACTTTCTAATATTTTTTCTGTGTAGCATGTCCTTTTTCTTCCCTTTCTTTCTTTATGATAAAACAGAATGGTCCATTATTAGAGAGAGAGAGAGAGAGAGAGAGAGAGAGAGAGAGAGAGAGAGAGAGAGAATTTATCTTAGCGATTTCAAATACCAGAATACTTTAGAAAAATCATTTCTTTAAAAAAACATTTGAGAAACATTTTATGAATTTTTAAAATCCATGCTCCTAATATTTTTGAGGATGATCGATTCTAAAAAGCACAATTGAATTGATCCAAAAATATGCGAAACATCTTAGGGAATTGAATGTTCCTATTGAGCATTGCTGTAGGCTATTCTGAAACACTTTCAAGTTTAAAGGGTTACATTATTTTTAAACACTTGAAAATTTAGCAAACAAGGGTTACCAATTTTAGAAGGTACAAGAGATGTCTATAATGAGTAAACATATTCATTTACCTATATATGCATATGTATATATAGTTCTATATTCTAATATTTTCATGGAGGTGTTTGTAGTATAATGGTTATAGAAATGGACATAGTGAGAAAAGTAAGGACTTGATGGTAAGTGTGGCGCTCCGTCTCAGACATTAAAAAACAATCTCCTTGGTCTAGCGCTAGTGGAAAGAGGATAGATTCCTTCGCTGTCTGGCTTTAGACTATCCAGAGAGATAAGTATACAAATATTTCTGCAATCAATACATCATCACTGCATTCGGAAATGAAACCGTAACGTAAGCAATGTTGACACGTCATCTCTCTAATCCAAAATGGAGGGCGTAACGCAACATGTGAACTCAGATAATACAGAGTTCATGTATTTTAATCAAAATTTTGCCATCCCCTAATTAAATAGCAAATGAAATTACTAGATGAGTTCACAAAACTTGGTAGCAATATCTCGTCTACTGAAAGTGATGTTAACATACTCATAGTTCAAATCCTGGACAAGGCTGTTACAGGGGAATGAATATGTTTACTCATTATAACGCGTGGTGTAATGGTTAAAGTCATGGGAAATGGACTCGTCGCCCCGAGTTCAAATCCTGGACATGGTAATTGGATTTCACTTAGTGCTAATACCCTTGGGAAAGGTATGAATCCTACTCTCCCTCCAGCTATGGGTAAATAGCAGGGCAGACTGGGTTCTTTAACCATGGCTAGGTAACCAGTCTACGAGAAGGAAATCTCTGAATTCAAACCTGTTGAACTCCGCTTAAGAAATTGACCTTGTGTCGTATCCTGCTTGTGCGAGGAGTTAAATATAATATATATATATATATATATATATATATATATATATATATATATGCATATGTATATATAGTTCTATATTCTAATATTTTCATGGAGGTGTTTGTAGTATAATGGTTATTGCCATAGGAAATGGACATAGTGAGACAAGTTCAAATTCTGGACAAGGCTGTTGCATTTCATATAGTGCTAATACCCTTGGGAAAAGTATGCATCAAACTATTCTCCTCCTAGCTATGGGTAAATAGTAGGGCAGACTTGATTTTTTAACCTTGGTTAGGCAACTGGTTTAGGAAAGGGAAAACTTTGAATTCAAACCTGTTAAACTCAACTTAAGAAATAGACCTTGTGTCACATCCTGCTTGTATTGAGGGGTTTGTAAATACATATTCTAATACTTACAACAAACATTAATTATTTCTCAGTTGAAAAACTGCTATGCTAGTATGCTCAAAACAATCTTAGTATTGCACAATAGTAAGTAAAAAAAAAGTAAGTAAAGTTGCAAAGTGGCTTATTGTTGGTATAAGCTGGACAGCAAGGGAGTCTATCCCCTTTTTGCTAGCACTATACCATGGAGATTATTTTTGCTGATTTTTTATTTTAGCACCACACCTACCGTCAGCTCCCCACTTTACCACACAGATCAGATTACCTAAGCTGTGCTACTCATGTGCTGAGTTGGCAGGGACCAGTATTGAACTTGGAACCTTATGATTCCAAGCCGGATGCTCTACCGACTGAGCTAAACTGGTCCTCAATTTCAAAATAGTAGAAAGCATAAAACCTGAGTAAGTTTCATTAGAATATTTAAATAACCTGCAAATGTTAATTATCATGTTGAGTTTCTTTTCATCTTAACCTTCAGTTGCTTGTTGTATTTTTATTACAACTCAAATCATTAATCTATGACAGATTTGAATAAGGATAAGCCCTCAATGGGATTTGAACCCATATCCTTGTTTACCTCGGAAAACCCTAGTTAAACACACCAGCTGCTCTACTAGTCAATCTATGTCGATTGATGACCCAAGTGAATTTTGATTTAAAAAAAAAAAAGACAACTAAAAATTAAAATGAAGAAAATATTATTTGTCGGTATTTTTTAGATGAGGCTTGATGTGAATAATTTTGATGTTTTGGACTGTTGTCCTCATCTTTATTGTAGTATGTATTAACACTATATTTCGGCCACTGTATCCTCTGGCCTTCCTCAGGTGTTCCCTGTCTATCTAAGCATAGTAATGACCCAACCTGGGAAATCATCTTTAATAGTTTGACTGTTGATCAAACAAGTGTCAAAGATCTCATTCAAATAATAATATAGATTAACAATGTTTCATATAAAAACAAATAAAAGAAATATGTACATGTGTCTCTTAATTATCAATCTATATGTATGAGATATCGGATATTTCTCTGTTCCTAGTGATTCACAATTGCACTTTTCCGAATCTCTGTCTTTCTACTCTTTTTTTTCCTGACTATCTGGTTCTTGTTCAACCCTTCCTCATTTCATTTTTTTTTTTTCATTTAAGCTTACCTACTTTTTTCTTTACTTTGTTCCCTTTCTAACAGTCATGACATGCATATATACAGTCAATCTTATATAAAAAAAAAAATAAACAAAATAAATAAGATAAAAGAAACTGAGACATGTGGTTTTTAGAGTGCTAAGTCAAAATCAGATTTTCAATGGCTTTTATGACTAACCTGTTTGTCTATGGAGACATGCTTAGAGGATTTATTCCACTTTTGCTATATCAGGATTACCTACACACACACACACACACTGGATATTTTCATAGACAATAACAAATAATTTCAAAGTGCACTATTACAAGAACCAGCCAAACTAAATTTATGATGATGTATAGAACATGATTGAATTTTTAGCAGAGTTTGAACATTAAAGACAGAAGAAACCTAAGAGGTCTCATAATTTTTTTTCTCCCCCATTTTCTTTCATTGGTGCTCTGTTTTATTATACACAGTGGCAAAATAAATTCTGTCAAAGTAAAGAAATGATGGGCAGGGGACAAGGAAGGGCAGGGGACAAGAAAGAGCAGGAGCCCCCCCTCCCCATACAAAAATAAAAATGATAAGGCATATTTCATATCAAAGCAAATAAACAGTACAACAGAACCAAATGTAAACAAAAAGAACCATTGGAATCATGAATTGCACTCTGTCTAGAGAGCAAGTGGCAGATGAAAACATCTTCTTTAGAGAAGCCATGCTGTCTTGCAGTAAAAGTCAAGAATGAAATGAGATGATGATGATGACAAGAAGATAATTCAACTTCAACCTTTTGTGAAAAGAAACCTGTCCTGAGCTCTAATGCTGTCTGGAGCACCTGACAGAAGTCGACCAGTATTTGAGGATGCAACTGATGGGCAGATATTGTTTCCCTGTCAGTTGGGTTTCTGGCAAGCTGTCTATTAAAAACTGCAGGACAGATAAAGATTTCCTAGAAACTTTGAAGAACCAGGAGTTCATCATGTAAGGGTCAGCATAGACAGGATGCAGGTAGATATGACAAGTGTACTAATGATTCTTAGATATAGCAAAAGATAACATGAAAGAGAATGCAATATGCGGTTTCTGGGAATATGGAGGGAAAGAGAAAGAGATGCAGGCTTGTCATCTAAATGACAGTAGGGAAAAAAAGAAAACTATTGCTTCTGGCAAAACTGACAGCCCGAATATTTATAAAAATCTACAATATGTGTGTAACTGTCTGTCTTCTGTTTAAATTAGTTTAAATTATTAATGTGAGAAATTATAAAATCTGTTCTCGGTAGTTTCTTCAAAAAACAAAACAATATCAAAATATTTGTTTTATTGTTATGAATTTGTTTTTATAAGTATGAGACTGTTCTGCATAAAAGCTCTATCTTTTTTTTTCTTTTTAGTATGAAGCCTATTTTATCTATAAGTTAAAAATAGAACCTCAGCCACTGCAATTTTTAGTTCTTTTCTTTACTACTTGAGCTAGATCTTTAATAAAATAAAAAATAATGAAGTAGAGTTTGTATTTATCCGATTCCTTTACCAAGGGCAGAATGTGAAACAAGGTCAATTTTAAAGTGGAGTACAGCTGGTTTGAATTCAGAGTTTTCCTTCTCCTGGACTGATTGTCTAATAAAAGCCAAGGAACCCAATCTGGGGTGGGGGAAACAAATGGATTCATGCTTTTTCCAAGTACATTAGCACAATTTGAAATGCAAGCGTACAGTAAAAAAGTCTTCTAACTAATCCTTTTTGGAAGTAAAAAAAATATCACAGTAAAAGTTGAGAATCCCTGGGGGAGGAAAATAAGACAACATACATGAAGGGTTTGCTATATTTCTTGAACAGACGTCAATTGCCTTCAGTTTTAAAAGGACCGATAAGTGGAGTAAATAAATAATTCACTGCAGATAAAATATTTAGTTTTTAGCTTGTTTTTTGTTTTATTATAACACTCGTGTTGATTTTTTTATTATAGCACTTGTGTTGATTTTCACTTACTTGAAGCAAAAAAGGTTGGGCTGCTTGATGTGTTTTTTTTCTTTTGCTTCAGGTAAGTGAAAATTGTCACATTGGAGAGAGTCTAATGGATTAGCAAACTCCCAACTCTATAATGCCCAAAGTGACAATGGATGTCTGCTAGTCTGGCAGAATCAAGCTCTTCTGTGGTAGCAGCAGCAGCAGCACACTGGCATCATGGGCTTGAGATTCTGGTTTGCTCCCAATGGTCATTCTGTCAACACTGCCATCTATCACCATTATATACACAATAGCTTATGTAGTAAATATTTTAGAATACTTTGTTTTTCTTTTTTCTACATATAGCTCAGTCGGTAGAGCGTTCGGCTAGAAACCACAAGGTTCCTGGTTCGATACCGGTCCTCGCCAACTCAGCGTATGAGTAGCTCAGGGATCTGTGCGGTAAAGTAAGGAGCTGATGGTAGGTGTGGCGCTCCACCTCAGATGCCAAAAACAATCTCCTTTGTCTAGCGCTATTGGAAAGGGAATAGACTCCCTCGCTGACTGGCTGATACCGACTTTGGGCCGCCCCGACGACTTACTTTATTTACTTACATACTGTTAAATTTAATTTCCTATTTTGCTCCCACAATAACTTATGCATATGTATAAAAAAAGTAAAGTTGGTGAAGTGGCCTTTTGTTGGTATCAGCCCAACAGTGAGGGATTCTATCCCCTTTCTGTTAGCACTAGACTAGGGAGATTTTTTTTTGCTGAGGTGGAGCGCCACACCTATTGTCGGCTCCCCACATTATCACACAGACCAGATTACCCAATATGTGCAACTCATCTGCTGAGTTGGCAGGGACTGATATCGAACATGAAACCTTGTGATTCCGAGGCGGGTGCTCTACTAACTGAGCTAAACCAACCCCATGCAAATGTATAAGTGTTAGACACATTTAGGACTTGAACACACACGCGTGCAAATAATATAACAAATAACCATTAACACAACAAACATGTGACATAACTGTTTTGCTTTAGGTAAGTAAAAATCATCACAACAATTGCAAAATTATCTCAGTGTATCTGAACAAAATTGCTGGGCAGTTCAGTTAGATATGCTTTTAAAATTATTTAAAAAATTAAAAAATATCTATTTATTTTTTTATTTTTTTAAATAATAGTAACAAAAAAAAAAAAAAATCACAAGATGTTTTTTATTTGATTTTTCTATATTTTGCTTACAATAAAAATTTTTTTTTTTATTAAGTTCATATCAATTTTAAACTTCTATTTTAAGATCTTACTTGTAAAAAAAAGTTATAAAAGCAAATTAACTGTAATACTCAATGTTTCACTGGGGAGTTCTGCAGGTGTAATTTTTTTGTTTTTTTAGAGAAAGAGGGAGGAAGAGAGATTTATAGTTATTTACTAAGCTTAGCTTAGATGTGGCACAAGGCCAGAAGTATGGGGCGCCCAATGAGAATCAAACTCACTAAGAATGGTCTGCAAATCTAGCTTGCTAACTATGATACCAAGTGAGGTGCCCAGAAAAGAGCAATATAGGTAGGGAGGAAGTGAAAGATAGAAAGAGGAAAGAAGTGAGAGAGAGAGAGAGAGAAGGAGGGAAGAAGTGAAAGATAGAGGGAAGGAAGAAGGGAATGAGAGAGAGAGAGAGAGAGAGAGAGAGGAAGGAGGAAGTGATAGAGAGAAATGGAGATTTATTGATGTTGTGGAATGTTTTTTCTTTTCTTTCTAATTGTTACACTGGATAGAAAAATAAGGCAAACATAATGAAGAGAAAAATAACAAAAAACTGTTTTTATTTGTCCAACACTTTGGGATTTGTTCAAGTGTTTTATTTGTTCAACACTTTAGAAGTGATCAAGTATGAACGATGTGACAGTAGCCAATATAGACAAAAAAAATGGTTGACTTCAACTTTTTTTTTTTTTTTTTTTTGGTTGAATACAAAAAAATTCTCTCAAGAAAGAATCCAGCATCAAAGGCGAGAGCCTCTCTTGTATTTTCTATCTACTGATTTCCAAAATTAACTTTACCACTTCCTCAACCGTGTTTGGACAGCATCTCTCCTTATCATCAACTGTCATTTTTTATTCAGTTCTATGGGAAAGCTAACTTGCTAAGACAAGATAGATACTTGTCACCAATGTTTCTTTTTCCATAACCTAGCTTACACTGATTTTTTGTTTTTAATACTCTGATGTGAACAAACATCAAAATATTAACAAAAAACAACTGCTTAAACATAGAAATATCAATAAAATCCATCTTTTTTTGTTGTTGTTGTTTTGTTTAAAACATTGATTACCAATAAATAATTTCAGAGTTGATTAAAACTCTTAACTTCAGAATTAAGAAAGTGAGTATTTCAGGCTGTGTGAAAGTTACAATGGAGACACCAAAAGCAAGATTCATTCTGACAAGGTCATAGTGTGATTTTGTGGCAGCCATTGTATTTTAAAATATGAGCTTGACTGTCATCTCTGTGATATTGCTCTGGGGGGAAGAAAAGAACAAATGGAGGCTCACAAGAAAATACGGAAGATGAAAATGAAAGGTTCTCCTAAATATAGTCAAGAAAACTGAACAACTCTAAGTGTTCCAAGGAAGCAGGCTATCACCTCTAATAATACTAACCAGAGAATTCTAGCATAAAGAAAATTTTCAATCATATCATTTATAAGGCTTTAATTGAAATTAATTATATGTTATGTAAAGCTTCTAAAGACTAAATACAAGAGAAGAAACTGAAAGACACTGAATATTATCTTTTTTGATTATTATATTTTTTTTCAAAGTTGAAAGAAAAATTCAAACAAGTTTAATTATTTTTATGCATGTCCTCTCCTGTCCACTATAAAGCAGTCGTTTATTGCAATGCTAAAATTTAAAACAACAGGAAACATCAAGTGGTAATTTGCTTAATTAAAATAGCATCTTTTTTTTCTTTTTTTTTTTTTTTTTTGTTAATCTCTAATAATTAGAAAAAAATCTTAAAGAAAAAGAAAAAAAAGTATCCTTTGTTCCATCAATGAGAGATTCATTTTATTAATTAACTGGAATTAGCATGATGTTACAATGTTGATATCACGCCATAACAACATGAATGTAAATGTTAACTACTGATATATTCCATCGGCAATATTTCTTAACATTACTTTCTTTGTGATTTTTGCCTGCAGGCATCACCAAAATTATGTTTTAGGTTTCAAATTATTTTCTGTGGACGAAGTGACCACTCCTATGAAACTAAACTCAGTAGTAAAGTGTATGCTGATTAGTGTTTGTATTTCTATCTAGCGGGCAAAAATATGATTCAATAGATTCCTGGAGGTTTTCATCTTGTAGTATTTAGCACTGACTGATTTGGCAGGAAAATGGTTAAGATATTTACAATCCATGATTATGGTTGGTTAGTTGGATTTTACAGCATGTCAAACCTTATGGGGTTATTTTATGCCAATGTTGTTTTACTTTATTCATTCTTATTGGGTATTCAATTATTTTTACTCAATTTTTTTTACACATTTCTAAACACATTTTTTAAACTCATTTTTTTCTACTTAACCCATAGATGGGACCCTGATAGATCCACTCTGACCTGGAGTCAGAGTGGACCTGGGAGTAATGGCAATAAAGGAGTACTCCACATTCCCAAGAGTTTCAGAATTGGAACTTCAAAATTAGAGGCAGTTTAACGTCATACCCAGGACACTCCATGATTATGAATCTAATACCCTGAAAATTGATATCACATTTATATTCTCCATCCCCTCTAGTCTCTCTCTTACACACATACACACATACATACATACAGTGGTACCTTGACTTACTAGTTCAATTCATTCAACTTGTAACTTTGGTATGGCAACCGGTATAGGTGAAGGAAAACTCTGAATTCACACCGGTTAAACCCCACTTAAAAGATTGACCTCATGTTGCATCCAGCTCATGCAGAGAGGTTAGGTAAATACATATATATGTATGTGCAAGTGTGATAGAGAGGTGGAAATGAATATAACAGATATCAATTTTCAGGGTATTATACATATATATATATATATATATATGAGAAATGAGAAATTAAAAATAGCAGAATGCAGAGACCCAGGGAAGACATTGAACTAGCGATCTGAGTTAACAAACAAATGTAGACATTTAAATAAACATAGACTGAGCCAGGTAGGTTCTGGAATTACGTATTTGAGAATGGATACAGCCGGGATGTTAATAAGAGTAGATGACTGGAAAAAGTGATTATTCCCTGATGAATTGCTCCGGCATGAAACTGAAGTTGGAATTTTTATAACATTCGCTTTTAAAAAAAAACGTATATATATATATATATATATATATATATATATATATATATATATATAGTTTGCTATATTCATAAATAAAAAGTGCTCAATATCAGTGATAGAGAATATGTATATCTAAGTTTGAATATCTTAAACACAGAGTTAATAGCACTTGGTGACTATCAGTTTCTGGTCTGATGATCAAATAGGTAAGAAACTGGTGTTATTGATTCTGTGTCTACACAATCAAACTATATATATATATATAAAGTTTGCTTGAAACGTTCATAGGCTAACCAAGATACTCTCATGAAATATCACCAAATGAGGTTTATTTTTCAACATAGCCCCTCTTGTGGTCTATATACTTCTTCCATCATTGTAGCAGTGCTTGGATCCCATTGGTAAAAAAAGAAAAGGTCATCAACAGTAGATATGATGTAAGACTATAAACTTTTCAGCCCACCAACATATATATTCACACTTAATTCACTGGTACAAACTACTTTTGGTTTTAGAGAATCACACATGAAAATTATCCTTGATAGAGCCATATATTATTGAAATTTAAAAAAACTAATTTTTATCTTTGAGATATCTTTCACATTTTTATGCTATTTTTTATTTTTGATATTTTCTTATCACTTTCTTTAAAATACTTTTTTCTGATGAAGGATGCTGTTATAAAAATCCTATTTAATCAGAAATTCCCAGATTTCTTAAGTTTTTTTTTTTTTTTAAATTTTTGTTTATTTTTTATTACTTTATCAGATATCTATTCATTTATATTCAAAATAGAATATGAAGATTTGAAGAAAAATGAATTACAGATACCAAGTTGATAGAGTGCCAAATATAGTTTTAAAGTAAATTTTTAATAGTCTCTGACTCTATACTTTAGTTTTTCAATTGTTCTGGTCCTCTAACTTACTAACTAGTATTATTTTTTTTTATTAAAAGGATCCTTAAAGTACAGTTTAAGACTGGAGTATTTAGTTTTTCCAAGTTATTTTCATACACCTGAATATCTGAATATAATTTTATTTTTGTTATTTCTCAGGAACTTATGAACCAGATTAATATATTTCATCGTGCATTCCCATGGATATCAAGTGATAACAGAACAAAAGAAGTTCATATAATGAATTCTTAGTTTGTAAACATAAACAAAGAAACTTGGAATTAAAAGTAGATGGATCCAAAATAACTTGGAATTAAAGGAGTTAACAATTAAAAATAGCAGAACAAATATATGCATCATGGCTAAGCCAATTTTATATTTGAAACCGTTTCATATTTTCTAGTGATGCCATTGGTTTGTAAAAAAAACAAAATTCCTAATGCTGAGTTTTAAGGCAGAAAGGGCTGGGTTAGCTCAGTTGGTAGAGCATTCGGCTAGAAACCAAAAGGTTCCTAGTTCGATACCGGTCCTCGCCAACTCAGCGTATGAGTAGCACAGGGATCTGTGTGGTAAAGGAGCTGATGGTAGGTGTGGCGCTCCACCTCAGATGCTAAAACAATCTCCTTGGTCTAGCACTATTGAAAAGGGGATAGACTCCCTCGCTGACTGGCTGATACTGACTTTAGGCCCTGTCGACTTTACTTACTTTACTTACTTTTTATCTCAAGAAGATTGGCACTACATAATCTTATATTTCATTTGGCTTTGTTCAAAACTAAGTTTTCATTCATATTTTGTGTGCAAACACTTTTCATATTTGCTATCCTCTATTATATTTTGATATTTATAGAAATTTGTATATGAATACACCAGTTTTTATTTTAAAGAAAAATCTTTTTAAAAATCATATACATCATATTCTACGCTTGAAAGAAATTGTCACATGTATATTTTGATATTCAAAATCTTAAATACAATATGATGATATCAATTTACTGTTACTAAAGTTTCATGCATCTTAGGCAATCCTCAGATGGTTGAATAGCAAAAAGTGTCTGGTTCAGCATTTGTACGTGATGTGTATTCCCATGATAAAATCTTATTATGCAAGACTTATATATTTAAAAACATAACATAACATGCTGAGATCTTAATGCATACAGTGTTCAGATGTATTAAAAAAATCAAATTAATAGAGGGGTATAAGATATGGGATTAATTAGGTACAGGTGGTAGGTGACACAAGAGAAATTTGTTTATATGTCTACAATTAGAAACTAGTACACTTCTTTTGTTCAGCAAATTTTCATTCGTATTTTGTATGCAAACTCTTTTCATATTTGCTATCCTTCATTATATTTTGATTTTCATAGAAACTTGTATAAAAATACAGCAACTTTTATTGAAAAAAAAAAAAGTTTAAAAAAAATCATATCCGTGTGTTGATTAATTTTTCCTAATACTGATTTGTTTGATTTATCACATCCCAAAAATCTAATTTAGACTTACCTCTCTTACTCGTATTTTGAAGTAATTTTGCTGGTCAGCTTTGTATGGAGTTAAGTTCCCAAACATGTCTCTAGTCTCAATAGTCAGGGGATGAGATGTACCCACTGTACAGACCACGGTTGAGCTGTAATTCATAAATCTTGTCTTGCTGGCGTCTATGGCTCCTGGAAATTCAAAACAAAAAGAAAAAACAAAACATGAATATATGAAAATATGAAAATAAAATCTGGAAAAAAAAAAAAGCAACAATGTTAAAAATGTCAAAATCTTTTTTTTTTTTTTTTTAAATATGAAATTCAGAAGGAAAACATTTATTTCAGAGACAATAAGATTTCCTGATTTAAGAAAAAAATTCTTTTAATGTCTCTTTTTTTGCCATTCAATATTATAATGACCAATAATTTTAGTAAAATATATAACTGATAGTTTTCATACTATAATCAAATGATAGAATATCAAATTAAGTTTGAAAGGGTCGGTTTAGCTCAGTTGAGAACACAACAAGGTTCAGGTTCAATACCAGCCCTTGCCAACTCAGCGCATCAGTAAAATGGCTTGGATCTGTGTGGTAAAATGAGGAGCTGATGGTAGGTGTGGTGCTCCAGTTCAGATTCAAAAACAATCTCCCTAGTTTAAGGCTAGCGAAAAGAGAATAGACTCCCTTGCTGTACTGCTGACACTGACAATAGGCAACTCCATGTACTTTACTTACTTACACTTTGATTTTAAATAAAAACATTTTAAAGTTGTTCAAGTATATCATATCCCTGTTAGAATGTTCATTTTCTTAGAGGCACTAATATATTTTGTCATCTATTTGTTTTAAAAGTTTAAAAGCAAAATTAAATATTGATATAAAATCAAACCTAGAAAATCACTGCTTACTGAGAGAGAGAGAGAGAGAGAGAGAGAGAGAGAGAGAGAGAGAGAGAGAGAGAGAGAGAGAGAGAATGTTATAAAATACATTTTGGAAAATTTCACTGGTAACTAACAATATGTATATAATCAGTTTTAAAAACTTATATCCTTATTTTTTTTTCATGAACATACATTCATGCATATTCATGTAAACTGAACCAACAGGTCAATTAATTCTGAGCTGATTTTTTTTTTTTTGTGGCTGATAATATTAACAGTTTTATCAAAAAAAAATATTCAAAATTTTGTGTCCAATAACCTACATTACTATATAAATTTTGTTTTGTTTTGTGTGTGTACATCTGAGGATCATGATCAAATATAAGTTTCTATTCAGGGGACTGATTTTTTGCATGGATATTGAATTGACCCCAAGCTCCAATGCATACAACTATGGGAGATTCATTTCTGAAGTCATTTGAAGTCACTGGAGATTATCAGATGACAAAATATTCAATTTCTGGACAAATGGAATGACATAGTGACTTTAATATAAAGTCCAAACATATTTTTTTAACCTCATAATTGGGTGAGGTCAGATCCCCATTTTTCACCTGGCTAGGTATATATAAGATATTTACAAGTAATGAAAATGGCCTCTTTCTCTATAAAAAAAATAAATAAACGAAAACAAATCAGAATTTGTCTTAATGCTCAAAACCCTTTTTTATTTGTACTTATATAATGTTCATACTTCTGTATCCATAGATTCCTGCTTATGTCTGATTTAGCTCAGTCGATAGAGCATCTGACTAGGAATCACAAGGTTCAGAGTTTGATACTGGTGCTAACCTACTCAGTGTATGAGTAGCACTGGGATCTGTGCGGTAAAGTGAGGAACTGATGGTAGGTGTGCTGCTCCTCCTCAGACACCAAAACAATCTCCTTCATCTAGTGCTAGTGAAAAGGAGATAGACTCCCTTGCTGTCTGGCTGATACCGACTTTAGGCCACACACACACACACACACACACACATATGAGTCGGGAGAGTTAGACACTTTGTCTAAGCTCCCTGAAATAGACTATAATGCTAATCCTCTAAGTCTTTTGTTATTTCTTTACTTATATATATATATATATATATATATATATATATATATATTACCAACCCCTCTTTACAAGAAGATGAGACACAATGTCGACTTCTTAAGCGGAGTTTGGGCTTGAATCCAGAGTTTTCCTTCTCCTAGACTGGTTAAAGAGTCCAGTCTGCCCTACTATTTACCCATAGCTGGTTGGAGAATAGTTGGATTCATATCTTTCCCAAGATTATTAGCACTATGTAAAATGCAAACAGTCTTGTCCAGGATTTGAACTTGGGTCACAGAGTTCATTTCCTATGATGATAACCACTAGACAATGTGCCTCCTTGCTAAAATACATGTCAGAATTATTTAATTAAAACATTTCAAAAATTCCTAGATACCTCTACTCATTTAGAATTGGTTGCATTTCATTAACATATAATATGTGTTGTATTGAATTGGAAAAAAAAAAAAGTTTTTATGTATTTAGAATTAATTTATAAGAAATACATTGATAAATTGCTAGCAGACCTGGAAGTTTCACTTAAAAACCATAATTGAGTCTTGGAAATGAGAGCAATAAAATCACAGTCTGGTTTTCAATGGAAAATTAGTTTTGGCTTTTAGCGGAACTTCAGCCTTCAGAAAGAGGAATTCCTGTAGACATTAAGAGTTTCATAAAGGCATGCAACATCTTGGATTTTATTACATTTTTATTCATAGCCAAACAGAAATGAAAGATTGAGCACATGTATGTATGAGTAAGGGCACACATTGATGTCCGCACATGCATTTGTGTGTGTATGTGTGTGTGTGTGTGTGTGTGTGTATATGTATGTGGAAGGCTAATGGAGTCTTTTTGGTTTCCAGTGTCCTGATTTGATTTATTCAGTCAGCCCGCGGCAAAATAGCAAGATGGACATTGTATCTGTTTATTCCTACTGATGCTAAGTGTTGAGGATAAGGCTGGCATAAAAAGTAGAAGTGGATGGTGAAGGCCATCACAAAGATGTGTTGTTGATCTGCATAGTAAATCCATTGAAAATGGTAATTGTATAGATGCAACTTATGGCAAGGACAAAGATGGCAGCAATTGAAGCCCGGGTTAATATTGTCTTTATTAGCTTAGGGGCTCCACCTTGGATATACCTCCATCACCTCTTCAATCCTGCAGGCTGAGCAAGCATCTTAGTCGCATCTGTGTCTAATGTGCAGGCCGTGATGCATCTTCTTCAAGCTGTAGCTCACTTTGTCATCTGTGCATTGCAATTTAGGCAGCCAACATTTTTCTTCGGGGCAGACGTTCAGTCAGCCTTCAATAAATCTAGGACAGACACTTTTTGTGAGCAAACAAGCATCGATTCCTGTTTGGAGGTGAATATAGACGAAGAGGCAGAGGTGGTGGTTGGTGGATGAGAAAACAGGGTTATAGAATCAATTCAAAATGGAGAAGTTTGGAGGAGGGTTAATTTGGTCAGTGATTACACAAACATTTTCATTGACTAGGCTATTTTTAAGAGGTGGACATGGAATAATAAATATGGCTCCAAGAGAAGATTGAAACACAAAGAGAAATTCTTCACACTTGATCAATTCTTTCTTTGGAAAATTCTTTGGAAATCTGATTTTCATGAAATCAAGATAAAAATTTCCTTTTTTTTATGAATTGATTTCCTTATTTCCCCTTTGTAAAAAACTGACACATTGAACCAGGCAGATTACCAACTTCAACAGACAATAATAACTGACAATATAAATAGCTAGGATATCAAAAGATATTCAATTGAAAAGGGGATTGGCTTGAAATTCTAAAAACTGAGATTAAAATTATTGTACTAACAATAAATTAACAAGAAGAGCTTTTTTATTAGAAACTAACTATATGTACTCAGCTTTGCTTGGGTTATATAGTATCCAACTAAATTTCAGTATACACTTTTTAAATCTCATATTCAACTGTATGGATAATTCAAGCTACAAACTAATGAAATTGCACATGAGATGACTTGGATATTGTCAAAAAGTGGAAACACCAAAAGAGAAACTGAATCTATTAATAGCAGCACAAAGACAGACTAATTGCAACAGCCAGTAACAGCAATATTAATGGAAACAACTTGAGGACAAATAGAGAAATAACAACAAAAATGGAAAGAAAAACAACTGTATAGATATTTCAAGCTACAAACTATGGAAATTCCAATAGAATAGGAAGAAAAACTACTGTATGATTAATTCAACCTACAACTATTGAAATTGCATATGAGATTACTTGGATATAGCCAAGAAGGGGAAACACCAAAAGCGAAACTGAATCTATTAATAGCAGCATAAAATAATGTCATAAGAACTATTTATATCAAATAAAAAATTGAAAATACGCAAAAGAATAATAAGTGTTTGTTTGTTTATTTGGTTTTATGGCATATCAACCTCAGTGGGTCATTTAATGCCGATAAAGTTTTGAAATAAAGTAATTCTTAATGGATATTCAAGTTTGTTTATAAACTCATGTTTTTCTATTTAACCCATAGATGGGACAATAATAAGTGTGTCAACAGACAATAATAACTGACAATATAAATAGATATGATATCTGAAGATGTTCAATTGAAAGAGGATTGGCTTGAAAATCTAAAAACTCAGATTAAGATTATTGTACTAACATTAAATTAATGAGAAGAGGTTTTTATTAGAAATTACTGAGAAGGAAAACCAATTACATTGCAAAAGAAACAATCATTATTTTTACTTTGATTCTTGTAAAATCTTTGTATTAAAAATAAATAGATAAATAGGTAAAAAATAGGGTAAAAATAAAGCTGTAATTGTTCTGATTAAAAAAAATATGGGTGGGAAGAAAAACCAGGGAATTTTGGAAAGTAGGTAAAAAATTGCAATTCATCATTGTATTTTTATACTGACTTCTGTAATAAGAACTTCTGGAAAGTCATGAGTACAAAGCTCCCTGGATATTATTTTATTGTTTGATGATGTTATAATAGGCACATTATGAGTAAGGTCGTGTTAGGTTTCCGGCATGCCAGAGTCCAGTCTGCCCTACTATTTACCCATAGCTGGTGATGTCCTCCTGTGGAAACCAGCACATGGGCACGTCAGTACAGGCCACCCAGCAAGGACTTACACTGAACAGTTCTGCATGGATACTGGATGCTGCACAGAGGACTTCCTGAGTGCAATGAATGATAGGGATGGTTAGTGAGAGATTGACATGGGTATCTGTGCTACTAGCACAACATGATGGTGATGATGAGTAAGGTAAAAAACAGACATTTTGAAGTGCTGGTTAATTTAAGAGGAAAATATATTTATTCCCTAACAATCATGTGTGTGTGGGTCCCTATGACACAGTAACAAATGAGTTGGATTGCAAAACATAGCAAGTGAGTTCAAACTCCAGTCGTGCTATTACCTTCACTTTTGGATGAATACCCTTGGAAAAGGTATGAAACCCTCATCACCCTAGCTATGCGTTAAATATCACCACTACTGTTCTTCTATAAGGATGACTTTGGCATTAAATAACCCATGAAGGTTGATATGCCATTAAACAAAGAAACCAAATTAAGCCAAATGTAATAATTACTTGCCTAATTAGCATACTCCATGACATCCGGTTCCTATACATATTGATATAACAGAACTTGGATTATGACACATCAACTCCTATATAATGGTCATGCCAAACAAAAATGCTTGTGCCTCATTTAATGTCAGGATTATGTTTTGGGAAAAATCGACTTTTAAAGAAAAATGATGTAAAGTTTAACCAATGCAATATTTATTCATAAATCTGTTTTATTTTATGAATTAGTCAACTAATAACGCCCCCCCCTCTAAAAAAAAAAAAAAAAACTAATGTGGTTAGATTACATTATTCATTCATAATTTTTTATGTATTTTGCATCACCTTTTTTTTGTAAATATCGTATTTCCTTGAACCATCCGGGTAAGCCAATATACATTTGTTTGTCACCTGTATTTAGATTGCCATTCATATTGTTTCTGATAAGTAACAGAAGATTTTGCCTTGTTTGTTTTTTTTAAATATTGTGCAAACAATAGAACCCATCTGTGTATACTTGGTGTTATTAGCAAAATATTTGAGATGATCCATTCCCCAGGTGTTTATGTATATACATATAAGAGAGAGAGAGAGATATTTCTCCCCAGAGTATATACATGATAAGGACTGTGCTAACAACCTCAGGTAAATAAAGAAGGGTTCAATAGACTGAACAATATTTAGAATGATAGTGTCTTTTCTCAAAATTATTGACTGTATTTCAAAATACATTTACATTGTCAAATCAGATATGTTTAGGATTTTTCATATAATCATTGTAACAGACTGACCTGCCAGAAGAAAAATGGAAGACACAATAGTTCGTTAACCTGAAACTATGCAAGCCAAAAGTGTTTACTTGATTTAAAAAATACTTGATATATTGTCAAGGGATTATTTCTATAGTAAGTAAAATTGCATTGGTAATCTTAGGATTTTCAGTCCCTGTAAAAGATGGTCTGATTAGAAAAGAGACATCAAATGAAAATGACTGTACATTTAAAATCTGCTCAAAATTCATTATGATCCTACAAGCAAAATCTGCTCAAAATTCATTATGATCCTATAAGCAACATCTGCTCAAAATTCATTATGATCCTATAAGCAAATCTGCTCAAAATTCATTATGATCCTACAAGCAACATCTGCTCAAAATTCATTATGATCCTACAAGCAACATCTGCTCAAAATTCATTATGATCCTATAAGCAACATCTGCTCAAAATTCATTATGATCCTATAAGCAAACTGCTCAAAATTCATTATGATCCTACAAGCAACATCTGCTCAAAATTCATTATGATCCTATAAGCAAAATCTGCTCAAAATTCATTATGATCCTATAAGCAACATCTGCTCAAAATTCATTATGATCCTATAAGCAAAAAGATTTGTACTAGAAACCAATGAAGCATAAGTGATTTGGCATTTTAGGCAAAGCTGTTTCTTCTTTTTTTATATGCACAAATGAATTTGAGCTAATTTATTTTCATTAGATTAGCATCTGAATCAAAAGTCTTATTCAATAAATGATTGAAACAGTATTTGATATTCGAAACAACATTCTAATTATTTTCTCTTTATTTCTTGCTATCTTGATGGACAATCAACAGTCAACGTGTGAAAATGTATAAAATTTGATTTTGACAAAAAATATAAAAGGAAAGAGATTTTATCGATTCTACCACATCAAGCAGACATTCAGGCAATTGTTGACCAATATCACAGATGAATAAGAAAGAATTAATATTTTTGATATAGTTGAGCTATAAGATTAAGAAAATCAAAAATTGTAAGGATATTTAAAAAAAAAAATCTTTTTCAGTTCTTGGAGAACATCTATTCCCTAAACAAAAATGAAAGTAGGTACAAGTGTATAGGGCATGTATCAGCACCCTCATGTATGGAAGTGAAACATGGACCTTATACTGGACGTGTACTGGGCCAAGATCACTAACACAGCAGTCCTAGATACTCTCTACTGAGACAATATGGTTGGGTCATGTACGTCAGATGGATGATGGACGAATCCCGAAAGACATCCTGTATGGAGAGCTAACAACTGCGATTCAAGGATGTCTGCAAAAATGATCTCAGGTGCTTGGCATTGTCCCTTCCAGCTGGGAAAATTTGGCTCAAGACCGCCCTCTCCATAGAGGCCTGTACATGTCAGAATTCACCCTGATACAACATCATGAAGCTTCCATTCGGAACATCATCATCTACAGGGACAACCTACAAATGCAAAATCTGTGGTCGAGAATGTTTCTCAAACATAGGACTTCATAGTCACAGGAGGCGCTGCAACCTCAGGGGCACACAAAAACTTTTATCATAGTCTTTCGAGACTGAATTGCCAATGAATGATGATTCCCTAAACAAAAATGAAAGTAGGAACATAGGTTACCAAACTAAGTGCGTGCCATATTTGATGGCATAGGACATTCTTAACTGTTATAACTGTTTTATTGTTCTATTCTTGTTGATATTACTTCTCTCCAAACAATTTGGCAGGTTCTTGTTAGCAGAGGAAGCATATTTGTCTCACCTCCAAATCTTAATGAACTCAACCTCTGAGCTCAATATAAACTATCCATTTCTCCACTTATACTTAACTCAAAACCTCTTGTTAGTGTAAACCAGAATCTATCTCAACATTTATTACATCAATAAAGATAATTTGATGATGATGATAATCAGGACATGCTAACTGCATGGATTTCCGTGACTCTTCCTCACCACTTGTCCCTATTGACCATCATTCCTGGAAGGTCTTTTGTACAGCATCCAGAATCTGTGGAGAGTCGATCGATATAGGTTTTTGTTGGCCGACAGGCACTGGTATGTCAACAGAACATCCCTTACTAGCTCATCCTTACTTGTCTTATACACATTACTTTTCTACATCAAATCTCTTGCATATTACTTTTCTACATGATAAAATCTATCATATAATAATACACTCCCAGACTAATTTTTTTACTTAAATTTTCCTTTTTGAAAATACCAAAACTCTGGTATTCTTGAATGCTATACAATATAGTTCAATCAATTCATTAAAATTTGTATAATTGTTTATTATATATTTTTAATATCATTTTTATGATAACTCTTATATGGTTGTTGTGAGTTACATTGCATGTATATGAACATTTTATTTATATGTAGTGATTATCTCCCTTGTTCCCATTATTGATATTCATGTGTAATGCACTTGTTTGTCTTACCTGGATGGTTTGTATAATAGGGGTAAGTGGCTGTACAGCTGCCTTTTTGCTTTCAGGATTTGTTCAAGACAGCACATAGCATTCTTGTACAGTTCTCATGTAGCTTTTTCTCCAGGTGTTTCGTTAGAGTCCAGGTGGTGCAGCCTTACAGCAGTATTGACATTGATATAGCTTGGAAGAATTTTTGTTTTACTAAATACCAATTTACAAAACATACCTTAATTTCACTAGAAAGCAGAGTGTTTTTGAATGAAATCCAATATACTCTGCCAAATATGGTAAAGTGAACAGTTGAGATTTGAAGTGGACCGCAGACTTCTTTGGCAGTATAAAGTATGATTCAAAATGCCAAGCATATGTAAGTTTGATTCTGTTGTGCAGCTGTGTCTGCTTAGAGACCCAAGATTCTATCACAAATATCTTGTGTTCTACATCTATTAATAATGGAGATTTACTTCCAGTTTTTGTCTGTAACAAAAATTACGTCACTGCTTACATCACATTACCCAAAATCGTCATAACATAGAATAAATACACTCAAAAATTTGAACATGCAACATTAGATAGTCCTCATTCTTTTTTAAAACAAGTTTTAATAAATACATGACTGGTATTATATATCTATATATAGTTTGTTTTATTTTAATACATATTTAAGGTTTACATTTCAAAATTTATTTTTTAATCCTTCAATGAATTTGATGATTTTACTTACTTAGGGTACAAACTCGCTGACATTGAATTTTTAACTCCCACCCCTCAGGCAATATGTTTCAAAAATCTATTTTTACATCGCCTGGAGGGTGTTTTTTATTTTGTACTCGTTAATATAAATGCAAGAAAGAAATTACAGGAAGCACTCGTGGTGTAATGGTTATCATCGAAGGAAATGGACTTAGTGATCTGAATTCAAATCCTGAATGAGGTTGTTTGCTTTTTTCCCCCCAAGAGAATTAGTGCTTTGAAGTATTTGTTTTGATTTTAAATTTATTTATTCTTGGTGAGACTTTAATACTGAGCCCAACCAACCTGGCACTTGGATGTTTGGATCGAATGAGTTGTTTTCATCTCAAAAGTGTAGCCAAGATATTGTACATATATAAAGAGCAGTTGGTGTGTATGTATATGTGTTTGGATGAAACTATGAAAATAAAACAATTAATGACAAAGTAAATATATATACACATTAAATATCACCAGTTCCTGCTTTTTGTGCAAGAATTATGAAGATTTGATTTATATTCAAAGATATCTAAAAATTAAAATATACATAGAATTAGCATTGAAATTTTACTTAAAAATGTCCAGCATTTGTAAATCTCAAAAGTAAACAAATCAATACACCAAGTTTTTTTGCCCCCACCCCCCACCCAGATGATGCTGCTTCTAGTCTAAAATAAGTGCTTTCAATTGTTAATTTAAGAACTTCTAGTTTAATGATAGTTATTAATCCAGCTTAGACAACTTATCCTTGTTGTTATCTGAATGAAACCAGAACATCCTTGTTGAGTATCAATCTAAAAAGATGTTTACCAGATTTAAATCATTGAGTTTGTTAATCTACAAAGCCCCCAAAATATAACAAAATGACCACTTGATAGATTCTAAACATAGGTTTTTTTTTTTTTTGTGTCTAATCTCAATTGAGGACTGGTAATTTTCTTAGATGCCAACTTCAAGATAATTAACAAGTTTGGCCAAGTTTTTCTTCACTAAATAGTAAAGAGTAAATCAATTTCTGATCTTGAAATTATGTTAAATATAAAGTTGCTTGAAACAAAGGATTTTAGCCAATTTCAAACCAGGACTTTCTTGATATGAAACAATCTTTACTAGTGTAGAGTAGAAATGGATTGTCCCATTAAGTAATGGGGGTTTCTACAGGGAGCACTAAACTATACAATTTACATCATCCAATAGTATATAAGAGCCTGACTTTTTAGAGGCCGGGGAACTTGTATTCACGCTGAATGCTGGAAAGTATCTTAGTGTTAATAATGGTACTATTGCTACTACTCCCTAGTTGTTACATCTTATAGTTTGAATTCAAAGTTTTTCCTTCTCCTAGACTGTCCCATTAAGTAATGGGGATTTCTACAGGGAGTACTAAACTATACAATTTACATCATACAATAGTATATAAGAGCCTGGCTTTTAAGAGGCAGAGGAATGCTGAATGCTGGAAAGGATCTTACTGTAAATACTAATACTATGACTACTACTACTTCATTGTTACGACATCTTCCTAGGTAATGTTGAAGGTCTTTCCAGAAGGCAAATCAGTTTTAACAGATTCCCAACCAATTTTGAAGTGTCAGTACCAAAAATTCTATCTGGGATTCACTAATTGAATCATTATCGAAAGCATTTTTTGCCATTCAAACAATATCTGCCAGGCAATGTCCAAATATCAAGCAGAACTTGATGTATATTTGATTTGAATATAACAGTCACTAGACATATCTGTTCACTTAATGGTGCCTTACAATCAACTGAGTAACCCATGGGAGAGTGTCTGTTCCTATATTTGCAGGAAAGTCTCAGCAAAAACTAATTGTCAATAGTTATCAACATATTAAAAATGAATAATTTTGATTTTTCGGACTGTTATCCTCATTTGTATTGTGGTTGTGATATAAACATATTTCGGCTGCTGTATCCTCCAGTCTTCCTCGGATGTTCCCAGTGTATTCAAGCATAGTAATGATCATGATTCTTCTAATGACACACATTGGAATGATAGGCATGCAAAAACAATAAACAAAAGTATTTTTTGG
Organism: Doryteuthis pealeii; assembly: GCA_023376005.1. Taxonomy (NCBI): domain Eukaryota; kingdom Metazoa; phylum Mollusca; class Cephalopoda; order Myopsida; family Loliginidae; genus Doryteuthis; species Doryteuthis pealeii. Next base: position 88,623,718 of record CM042148.1, on the reverse strand, counting down.
CGCCTGCTTGATCAACTGTCAAACTATCAAAAATGATTTCCCAGGTTGGATCATTACTATGCTCAGGTACACTGGGAACACTTGAGGAAGGCCAAAACATTGTGTTTATATATACCACAATAAAGATAACGACAACAGTCTGAAAAATCAAAATTATTCACATCAAACCTCATCTAAAAAATACACACATATAATATTGAAAATAGCCAGATACTTTGCAGATGTAAAATGCATACACACACATGCATATATGCATACATAGATTCATCTAATTGTAAAGTTCCAATTTTAGAGCTCTGGGCAGTGCAAAGTACCCCTTCATCACCATTACTCAGGTCTACTCTGACCCGGAGTGGTAGTACCTGTTAGGATCCCATCTATGGGCTAAATAAAAAAAAAATGTGCTTAAAAAATTGAATTAAAAAAAGAAGATTGAGTTTTTAAAAAAATTTGAATAGCCATCAAGAATGAATAAAACAAAACATATATGGCATAAAATAACCCAACAAGGGTTGACATGCCATATAATCCAACCAACCACCCAACCAATACATGGATTCATGTCTTTTGACAGAGATTTCAGCACTGAATGATCACAGAAATTAGATGTCATCTCATTATGAGAGATTTTATTGTACATCATTAAGAGAGACGTAATATAAAACAGAGCAGATTAGGCCATAGATTTCAGACGCCATAAAAATATAAACTGGTGAAAATGATTTAATTAAGAAAAGTAACAAATAGAATATATGTAGAATTGACATTATCATTGACTAATTTGCACAGTGAGACAAAAGGGACACAAGACAATTCTATTAGCTGAAGTTTTGTTGTTTTTGTATTGCAGAATAAATTGGCAAATCAAAACAGTAGAATATAGAATATCAAATATCCAGTATGACACAGACATTTTGAAATCTATTGAGAACAAATTTCTCTAGAAGAGAAATAGTTTTAGTTACATGGAATTATCAGTTTTGAGATGCAGAGTTCTATCTTCAATGAATGTCTAGAAGAATTCCTTAGCATTTATAACAAGTAAAGAATCTACATAAATAAGTCTTCTATAAGTCCTTGTTGTGTTAATAGATTGGTAAAAAAAATATAGTCAAAATTCAATGGTCAATTTCTCTGATTCATAAATGTAAACCAAACTTAGTAGGACATGGCAAACTAAAAATACTTAAAGACTTATCCCATAACTTGGTTTGGTTTGAACTAAATTTATTTGTATAGTTCATCTAAGTAAAGTTTCCTTGTTTCTAACTAATATTATATATATATATATAAGAAAAAAAAGAAAAAAAGAAAAACTCCAAATACTAGAAGCTTTATACATACAAACAATACAAACCATCCTTAAATAAGATTAATTTTCAATGCAGTACTCACATTTTATATGCCTATAACAATTTTCCTACCAATTCTCCTCCTTCCAGCCTCTACACCCCTTAATATACTAACTTGAAAAAACTGGAACATAAACATCACCTCTGATGATGGCACTTTGAAGTGCCAATAGTACTTGGGATAAGAACTTCAGTGGACTAATCTATGAATTCCATCCAAATGTAAAAAAGTTGGCCAGAAAGCTCGAAAAGATCGTTAATAAAATTGTTAAACAGGAGATGTGTCTTTTGTTTAATTCTACATGTGTGTGTGTGTGTGTGTGTGTGTGTGTGTGTGTGTGTGTGTGTGTGTTACTTAATTCCTCTTCATGAGCAAAATCAACACAAAGTCACATTTTATTCAGGTCAGAGTTTAACAGGTTTGAATTCAGAGATTTCCTTCTCTAAGACTGGTTAAAGAGCCTAGTTTGCTTTACTATTTACCCATAGCTGGAAGGATAATAGTTGGGTTCATACCATTCCCAGGGGTATTATTACTATGTGAAATACAACAGCCTCATTCCACTTCCTACAATGATAATCTTTATGCTGCAAGTGGCTCTAAACTACTGCTGTAATAAACCAAAAAGTAGCTGCGTCATAAAGTCATAAAAACTTTGGACATAATTGTTAATAAACAGCAAAAATGTTTGAAACTCAAAGTTAAGGATGAGGTTTTAAATGTTCTAGTTTTGTTTTCATTGGGTTCAACTGAGTAGATTTTGCTAATCTCTCAGGAACATGAGACATTGAACAAAAGAATTCTTATGCGGATTTTTGATGATATTCATAAAAATCATAAAAACATGGAACATTCAGAGCTATTAAGATTGAATATATTAGGCTCAAAAGAAGATGGATACCTTATATATATATATATATATATATATATATATATATATATATATATATATATATATATCCAGGTTAGCTCAGTCGGTAGAGCGTTCGGCTAGGAATCACAAGGTTCCTGGTTCGATACCGGCCCTCGACAACTCAGCGTATGAGTAGCACAGGGATCTGTGCAGTAAAGTGAGGAGCTGATGGTAGGTGTGGCGCTCCACCTCAGATGCTAAAACAATCTCCTTGGTCTAGCGCAAGTGAAAAGGGGATAGACTCCCTTGCTGTCTGGCTGATCCGACATTAGGCCGCCCTGATGACTTACTTTATATATATATATAAGGATGGCATAGATATAGAGTCAGCAGAGTTTGGTAACTGTAAGTTTCTCGCCAATATGATCATTCATATATATATATATATATATATATATATATACACATCAAAATTAGGTGTCTGTCATCATATATATATATATATATATATATATATATATATACACATATTAACATTATGTGTCTGTCATCTTTTATGCATATACATATATTAACATTAAGTGCCTGTTTCTATATATATATATATATATATATATATATATTATATATATTTCTGTGTGTGCATAACTACACATGTGTACACTAAGATAAAAATATCTCTGAAAAAATATGCTTTTAGGTAAATAATATTGGATTAACAAAAGAGAAAATGAGATTGATTTTGGAAATATTTAGATGTTTATGTGCATTCATTTCATAATATTATCAAAAGACAAATATCAAATTATTCACAACATCAACCACATCAAATATGGATTACTTACAAGCATTAGTTTTGAAGTTACTATAATCTCTTACATCTTCAAACTAATATATTAGTATTAGTTATGGTGATTTCCTAGTTAAGTCAAAATTACCAGAATGACCAATTTTTCAAGAAATTATTGTATTATTCAACTTTTTCAAGTTTACCAACATTGTATGATTGCATATGTACTAAGTCAATTTCTTAAAGGAACCAATGCCTTTACTTTGAACAGAAATTACCAATTATGGTAGCACCTACTAGTCTCTGTCTGGTATATCATTTCTTGGTTATAATATATCTAAAATCTCAAAGGGTTGATTACAAGATAATACAAATGTATGGTTGGTTGGTTGGGTTTTACAGCATGTCAACCCCTTGGGTCATTTTATGCCGAATACTTCTATTGGTAAAAAAATGTTTAATGTTGACAAAGTTTTGAAATAATTTCATTTTTAATGGATAATACAATTTTGTTTATAAACTCATGTTTTCTATTTAACCCATAGATGGGACCTTAACAGGTTCTACCACACCGGGTCAGAGTGGACCAGAGAGCAATGGTGATGAAGGGGTACTCCACATTATAAAATCGTATCCATGCATCCCAGTGTTTTTCGTTTTCTTCTCACACCATTTCAAGCTAACTGTAAATATATTTCATTAGTTTCTTAGAAATGAATTACACAGGATAGGTTACAAGGTAGTAGTTAGACGGCTTTAGTTGGGACCCATAAATTTTCCTGAGGACCCATTTAAAGCAAATAGGTGCATCCCAGGATGCACTAAATCAAAAAGCTATCAGCATATATATATATATATATATATATATATATATATATTCCTGAAATATTCTTGTTCATATTATACAGTAAATATTTCAGATCAAAATCCGGATGATATATATTTACCAACTCCTCTGCTTGAGCAAGATGTGACATAAGGTCAATTTCTTAAGTGGTGTTTAACAGGTTTGAACTTAGAGGTTTCCTTTTCCTAGACTGGTTGCTTAACCAAGGTTAAGGAGCCCAGTCTGCCCTACTCCTAGACTGGTTGTCTAACTAAGATTAAAGTATATATATATATATATATATATATATATATATATATACACATACACACACACACACCTCTGCACAAGCAGAATGTGACACAAGGTCAATTTGTTAAGCGGTATTTAACAGGTTTGAATTCAGAATTTTCCTTCTTTTACACTCGTTGCCTAACCAAGGTTAAAGAACCCAGTCTGCCTTACTATTTACCCATAGCTGGAGACTAGCTGGATCCATACCTTTCCCATGGGTATTAGAGCTATGTGAAATGCAAACAGGATTTGAACTTGCCTCGTCATGTCCATTTCCTATAACGCCTCCACAAAATCCAGATAATAACTCAGGCTACAAACTTATTGATGCACTCTCTCATCTTGCTTTATATTTATAGTTTTTTTTGTTATATACAAGAATTGAGGTTGAAGCTTTGAATTTAAATGAAGATATCTGCATAGCTGAACAACTTATATAATAAGGTGATCAGATGTCTAGACTGCTGTTTAAAATGTGTAGACTTCATCAAAATGAGTCAGTGCCAATTTTATAATAATGGAGATTTGGTGTCTGTATGTATGTAACTGAAACTATGTCACTGCTTATGTCACAATACCCTCAGGAATTGCATAAGTTTATCAATGAGTAAGGATGTGGAGGATATTAAAAGAACTACAATAATACAGTTTCATATCAGGAGAGGTGTTTTAGAGGTGCTTCGACCAATTGAAAACTGGATGGAACAAATGTGTTGAGTGCAAAGTGGACTATTTTACAAAAAATTTACCATTTTATTATTTTTTTCTCTTTGTCTTTGTCTTCAGTCTTGATTTTTCTTTAAAACACACCTCAGTGATAATGATAGCTTTTTGATTTCATGCATCCTGGGATGCACATATTTGCTTTGAATGAGCCCCGGGAAAATTTATGGGTCCAACTAATGTTTCTTAATAAATTGTAGGGTTTTTATTTATGATCTGGGGAAACAACTAAAGCTGCCTAACTCCTACCTTATAACCTATCCTGTGTGATTCATTTCTAAGAAGTTATTGAAATGTATTTCCAGTTAGCTTGAAATGGTGAGAGAAGAAAAAAGAAAAACACTGGGATGCAAGGATATGGTTTTACTGTGTCCTTTCAGATTTTTTTGTGCATCAGGGATGCAGGATATGTACCTATCAACATCTGACACTTCATATGTTAATAAAAATGTATACTATAATTGAAAAGTTGTTGGTGAAGTGGCCTATAGATGGTATCAACCAGACAGCAAGGGAGTATATACCCTTTTCGCTAGTGCTAGACCAGGGAGATTGTTTTTGCTGAGGTGGAGAGCCACACATACTGTCAGCTTCCACTTTACTGCACAGATCAGATTATTCAATCTGTGTTACTCATGCGCTGAGTTCGCGGGGACCGGTATTAAACCTGGTACCTTGAGATTCCTAGGTGGGTGTTATATAGACTGAGCTAAACTGACCCCTCTTTTATGTATACTATATATATCATATAAAATGTGCATTCTTTGAAAATTTTTGAATGCACATATTCTTTTCATTATATAAGTAGTAAAGGAAGACCTTGAAAAACTTCAAAAAAGCAGTTAAGAAATAAAGATAAGTTTTATTACAAGATATCAGCAACTTTCTAATTGAATTCTCTCTCTTCTTGTTCGCCCAAATATTGATCACTTTCAGTCTCTTAGTTTTCTTGTTCACATGACACCTGCAACTTTTAACCTACTTATTAAGCAACTTAATTACCTTACCCTTATTTTTTTGTTCTCAATAGGAAATTAATTTGTATATCTTCTGAAGTAATATAATTATCATGTTGCCTTATTAGTTCAAGGATAAAAAGAAGGAAACAAAGAATACAAATGAAAGAGAATTTTGAAAGATTATTATCATATATATATATATATATATATATATATAGTAAGTATTACATATCCTTCATAGGCTAGACTGATAATGTTAATTTTGGGTCTTTTAATTTTCTTGTAGATTATCTCACCAGGCAAGTACTTGGAACAGAACCTAATTTCTATTTTAACCCTGGAGCAAAGATAGCAAGTATAACCTTTTGTGAGATAATTACCAAGTTTAATCTTGCACAAGGTCACAAAACTGGAGCACCAACTAAATATAAAACATGCTGACAATGACTTGCAGAAATTCTTTAACCATGATAACAGGTGCTTATATATATATATATATATATATAAGCAAAAATTATGAAGATTTGATTTATATTCATAAAGATATTTAAAGAATAAAATAGCATTAAAATTCTACTTAGGCCATTGTCAGGCATTTGTGGCTAAAATGTAAACAAATAAATTACAGAAGCTCAAAACAAATAATTTTTTTCTTATTATTGATTTTTTTTCATGTTAGCCACTGTTTAGAAAATAATCACATTAATTTAATTTTTTGATTATTGGGTTTCTTTCTTAATGTTCAAATATTAAATATATAATTAGTAGATCTTTAAAAAATTATATTGGTTTGTTAATTTTTTATAAAATAAAATAAAATAAATGAATAATGGAGGGAGAGAGAGAGAGAGAGAGAGAGAGAGAGAGAGAGAGAGAGAAATAAATTAGTAACAAATTAAATCATAAAATTTCAATAATTAAGTTCAAATTAAATCTGCGTTTTTACTGATTCAAAGTTGTAGTAAATGTTTCATTGTACAGGATAAACAATTGATTATTTAATGATTTTCTTTTGTTATACATTTTTTTTATGGACAATTTAAAAATTAATCACTTGCTTTCACTGTTGAACATCCATACATAGAATGAGTACGGCAATTTTGATATTTAACTTTTAAGCAAATTCAAAATTCTTTTTTAAAACTAAGAATGGCACAAGGAAAGATATCCTCCAGCAATCCCAAGTTGTTTCCAGACTCAAAAGAGCAAGAATGCCAGCCAACTCAACATCAGCCCAACAACCAGATTCCAGCCTCTTGAAGTAAAACCAGAATAGAAATAAGTATAGCACTATTTTTATTATCGACACATCATCACTCCTTTCCAAAATGAGAACCACTACACTACAATGTTACCAAAATATTGCAAGACTTTTGACTCAAACAAATATTCTATTAACTTTTAAGATTATAACATGTATGAATTGAATATTATAAGACATGCAACTGAAGAGCTTTTTATAACTGCATATAAAGTTTATTTCTATTTATTATTAAACTTTGGTGAAATATCTTTTTAATAAATGAAGGAAAAATAGATTTATGAAATGGATAATTTACAGAAAAAGCAAACAGAACATCTGATAGAATTCTTGTTACTATTTTTGCCAAGAATATTTAAATGTGAAATGAATAAATAAATGAATAAATAAATAAAGTCTTTTTGAAATTCTAATCTAACCAATTCTAAATCCTTGTCAACAGATATAGCATGAAAACTGCTGAATTATTTCTTTCATCCACAATTTGTTGTGCCAAAATCAGAATTAGTCTCAATTTCCTGTAGACAGACCCTGCTCCTATAATTGACGAGACAAGCATGGCAGATCTCTTGTACTGGAGATTTTCATAAAATTAGATCTGCAAAAGGAAGTCACGTTAGTAAGCCATAGTCAGTGTCTCTTTTCATTGTAGAAAGAAAGCAAAACTTGTAGACTCGCACACACCACACGTGCGTGCATACAAGACAATCACAAGAAGACAAGGGAAACTTTTCAAAATACCAGGTTTAAGAAGATGAGCAAATCCTAACCAATGTGGGTTGGCAGACAGATAAGCTGTTTACTTTTAGTCCATACTTGTGAGCAGAAGAACACTGTCTTCATGTTAATACTCTTCTCTGCCACACTTATTTCTCTTCTCATGCAAACAGGCTCAGTTGCACTCCATTTTAGGCTTAGTTATGTCACAAAGAGATTGCAGTATTCACAAACCAATGTGCGATCACAAGAGAAGCTCTGTTGCTAGGTATTTCCTTCTCCAACATGAGTTATGAAGCCTCTTTAGAGTTACAACTATTAGTCCCTACACACTGAGCAAGTAAGACAACTATTGGAACAATGTTTATAGATATTTATATAATCCTATCCAAGAAAAATCTCATAGACAAAACATTGGAGTCCCTTTGTTTTTTTGTTTTTTTTATTGGTATTATTGATTTTTACTACTATTGGAAAAGTTGTAAACATAAAAAACAAACTATCAATGATAAAACAATATGTACTACAAAGTAATCTTAGATCAAACTAGGTAGAAAAGAGCAAAAATACACAAAATATTGATGCAAAATAATGTTTATTGGGACAAATCCTTTTCTTTTAAGTAAGGTGACATTTTTTTTTTTTTTAGGATTAAAGGTTTGTATGTATAATTCTGTAAACAGATCTGAAAAGCTCCAGGCTTATTTGCTTATCTATAATAATAATACAAGGGCCAGTTTAGCTCAGTCGGTAGAGCACCCAACTAGGAATTGCAAAGTTCTGGGTTCAATACCAGTCCCTGCAACTCTGTGCATGAGTAGCACAGATTGGAGAATCTGATCTGTGTTGTATAGTGGGGAAAACATTTTTTTTTAAATCATCAGGAGTTTTTAAAAAAAATCGAATGGACAAAAATTTTCAAGATAATATTAACCTTTATGCAAGTTTCATTGTGTTAAATATAGGGGGGGGGGGGGGGATTTCACAAGGAAAATTGGTGATACCTATAAACCAGTGACAATACCACATCCCTGCCAACTAGACATTCAGACAGGACCTCATGATAATCAAACAAAATGAAATCATACATTTAAGCTCTGTTTGGTAAGAGGGTTATTATTTGTTTGTAAGTTAGTTATCTTTCTTTATAATCAATAACATTTAATAATTCAGGATTAAATTTAAACCTTGTAGTTTTCCACACTTAACTTGGTGAGCTTGAAAAAAATTAATGTGATATAAAAAAAAAAAGAAGAAGAAATTAAAGTTCTTAAACTCAATCTGACAAAACTGTAAAAATAGTTCAAAGATTAAAATCAAAAAAAAAAAAATATGCAAATTCTTATCCTATTAATTGTATTTAATGTTTTAAAGAATATAATAATAGACTTGCCATTGATCTTATAATGCTCAATCATTTTAAATACAAGTAGTAGCAGATCTTACAAGAACAAGACAAAATTATGATTATTGATAATTTTAAAAGTCTAATTTTAAAGGTTTTTCTTCTTTTCATTAATGAATATACAGCCTCAATAACTGATATGTATAGCAGTTTATTATTAAAAGCAAACTATTTCTGTTGACAATCTTTCACAAAGAAACTAAAGGCTGGTTGTATGAACTAAAAGATTATTCAGTTCTAGAGATCTGAAGAGTGTTGTATATCCCTTCATTGTTATTACTTCCAGGTACATTCTGGTAATATCTGGTAGGTTTCCATTTAGATTTGTTTAAAAAGTATTTGTATACAATAGTACCATGTGCAAAAAAGCAAAAAACTTAAGAAATAACTACACAAAAAATGTAAACAATGAATGCAATTCCCTAACCTCTCAGCATAAAATAATGCTGGATGGGTGGACTTCCATTAAAATCAATCAATTATATAAAAAAATTATTATAAATTATTGTCTTTCTATTGCAGGTTAGAATACAGCCTAAAACAAGTAGATATTTTCTAAAAACTACTGTAAATTTATTCTAATATAATGAAATATATTCATTTTATGAATTCCTGTAACTAGTAAGCACAAGCCTAAAGAAAAAATCTTGAAGATTGTCTGGTGGCTGAGATAATTGTATATGTATTCACCCAAACCCTCCACACGAGCAGGATGCAACACAAGGTCAGTTTTTAAGCCGGGTTTAACAGGTTTGAATTCAGAGTGTTCCTCCTTACCTGGTTGCCATACCAAGGTTAAAGAGCCTAGTCTGCCCTATTATTTATCAATGCCTGGTCAGCAGCAAATGATAAAATTGAGATTGATAAAAATGAACAAAATTATTCAAAGGCTGGATATTGTGGTGGTAGTTGAATTGGTAAACAAAAATACCTATATAAAATGAAGTATAGTTAACAGTCCATTTAGTGACTGTTGCATGCTTGTATATGACTGAATTTAAATAAGTGATTATTATTTACATATCATTATTACTACATAAAAACGACACTAGTCTATATTTACCAACCCCTCCATACCAACAGGATGTGACTCAAGGTCAATTTTAAGTGAAATTTAACAGTGCCTTGAAATGCAACCAGCCTCATCCAGGATTTGAACTCAGTTCATTTGGTTTGGTTTGGTTTGTTTTATTTTACGGCATATCAACCTCAGTGGGTCATTTAATGCCGATAAAGTTTTGAAACAAATCAATTCTTAATGGATCATACAATTTTTTTTATAAATACATTTTTCTATTTAACCCATAGATGGGACCCTAATAGGTACTACCACTCCAGGTCAGAGTGGACCAGGGAGCTATGGTGATGAAGGGGTGCTCCACATTCCCCAAACCTCCAAAACAGGAACCTCACCATCAGATAAGTTTAACGTCATTCCCAGGACATGTAGATCCTCAGTCACTGCCTTCTAGCACCCATATAATTTGGACTCAGTTCACTATGACTATTTACTACAATAATAACTATAAAACTACAAACATCTCTTAAATTGATTCTTCACATTCTTGAGATTAATATCTGAAATGTTTGAAAACAGTAAAGAATGGCATAAATCAACTGGAATTAAAAGATTGTGAAAGTTGTAGACACAATGCAAAAAGGGGGTATGCAATACTTCTAGTAACAGGCAGAATAGCCTTAATATTGAATGCAGGTGTATGTGACATCACAACAAAGACGACACCCTCCATAACAAAGAGAACAAATAGAGATGTTATAAGATTTTTGCAGGGCAAAGATTTAATAGAATTTCACCTTGAACTTGTTGTTGTGTATGGCAGATATATAATGATCTGGAATCAGGTATCATCAGTTTGGTGTAGCATGTTCACAGAGGGGACATAGGAATCTGCAGGACAAGCCTTGTGTAAAGTATCAATATTCATAAACAACAGAAGACAATGTGTTGAAGCTTTGATTCAAGATGATGGTGTAAACATTGTGATATGGTTGTGGAACCTGATCTTCTGAAGTCAGTGATCTGTGAAATTATCCATAAGGAGCTGGAATATGAGAAACTGTCATTTTGCTGAATCCAGAAGCAATTGACTGAAGACATGTTCCAGCACATAGGCATTTCTTTTTCAGCTCTTGAAACAGTAGTGGGGTGGGTGGTCTGATGAGGATTTTCTGCACCACATGATCATAGATGATGAGACATGTATTCATTGCATTACCCCAAATATAGAGTAAAGTAAAGTAAAGTCGTCAAGGCGGCCTAATGTCAGTATCAGCCAGACAGCGAGGGAGTCTATCCCCTTTTCACTAGTGCTAGACCAAGGAGATTATTTTAGCACCTGAGGTGGAGTGCCACACTTACCATCAGCTCCTCACTTTACCACACAGATCCCTGTGCTACTCATACGCTGAGTTGGTAAGGGCCAGTATCGAACCTTGTGATTCCTGGCCGAACACTCTACCGACTGAGCTAAACCGGCCCCTCAAATATAAAGAAGGGTAATTTCATGACTTGGAAGGATCCATTGTCACTAACTCCCCCAAAATGAAAGGTTCAGTAATTGATGGCAATGGTACATGACTTTGTACTACATGGTTAGTGTTGTGGTGGACTCATTCACCCTTAATATAAAGTGGAAGTTACCACATTCGTAGAAGAAAGCCAGTTTGGCACAGCACAGGTTTGAGTAATAAAGTGTGTAATGTGATTTACCACAGCGTTTTTGTTGTTCTTTCAGGTACCGCGAAGAATGCGCTATAACAGATAATTCATGCAACCAGATCCCCTACATCTGTAAAGCTCATAAAATTTCATTAACTTTAATATTTCTTGTGTCTCCCACTGAATGTATAATTGTTTTCTACTTTTTGGTGGTAATTAATTTTACCATAATCATTGCTTCCATCCAATTAAAAAATATCTTAGTCTTTCCAATTAAATTTTTGGTGTAATCTATACAGATTAACTATTGTCTAAACATTTTCTTCATTAATTTCTTTATTTAAGAAAGAAGGTATATAGACAGATTGATGGATATATAGAGAAGGCAAAGGGACCAACAACATTAATTATTAACCCATTTACTATCATAACTATAATAAGACATTGGAGTATCTATCCTAGAGCAATGGTTTACAAACTACTCTTTAAAGACAATTGTTAGTCTAATATTTCCTCAGTACTCCAAAAACTCTTGCCTTGTGCCAGACTAAGCTAAGCTTAGTAAATACATACTATGACTAAGACTTTCCTATACAATCCCATTTCTACTGGTAGAAGCCTAAAAGAGAAAATAACTTTTATAAAAAGAGCTATTTTAAACTGGTAGCTGGTGTGGACAAACAAAAGAAATTTGTGTGCAGTGTTAAAATATTGACACTAGCTTCCTTCAATCAATTTACTATCCCGGTTCAAGAATTACATTTTTATAAACACAGGCAGTGTATGAAGCAAAGACTGCAGAATGGGAACAGTCTACACCTGTGAAGTGAATGAAAATTTTGGTTTGAAATTTCCAACTACAACAGACACTTGAAGAAGGCCAGAGGCTATAATGGCTGAAACATTGGAACTATATTAACAACCAAGATAAGGACATTATCTGAATACATTATTGAATAATAAAGAAATCTCCCCTTTTTCTTTTCCATTGCCAGGAAATATGGAATAAACACATAATATATTTATACAAGAGACAGTTCACTCAGGTGATAACCACTTGCTGGACATTGGGTGATGACATTTGGGGATAGAATCTTCAAGATGTGGACAGAAGATTTCATAAATGGCTCACAGTATTGCAGGGGTTAAAATTATTGGCATCATCTTTTATTTGATATCTGCTTTATTTGCAGCACAATTATGGTTAGATTATAACTTAGAGGTTTTGTTTTGAATCAATATTTTTATTTCAAGATTCTTCTGACCTAAGAACAGATTTAAAAAAAAAAAAAAATATTATATAGCATTTGCCTATCAGTACTTATTTTTCTTCTTTTTTTTTTATTACCTTGTGTCCATTTAATATTTAGAAGGAAACTAAAATTATTCCTTCACTAATATGCACTTGAAGGTAGAGTTAAACATCATAAAGGTTACAAGATTTAATCTTTGGTTTTCACTATATCATCATTTCTGAAATAAATAACTAAAAGCAGCTATCCAGCATCACTTGGGTAGGGGGTGTAAAAAGAAACCCTGGTGTATTGATTTGTTTACTTTTGAGATTTACAAATGCTGGACATTTTTAAGTAGAATTTCAATGCTATTTCTATGTATATTTTAATTTTTAAATATCTTTGAATATAAATCAAATCTTCATAATTTTTGCACAAAAAAGCAAGAACCAGTAATATTTAATGAGTATATATATTTACTTTGTCATCAATTGTTTTATTTTCATAGTTTCATCTTGACATTCATACACACCAACTACTCTTTATAGATAGATAGATAGATAGATAGATAAATCTATTCTTTATATTGCCAGATGTTTACATTGTATTACTATTTTCATTGAATTTACCTAAGGGAACTTTAATTGGAACCAATCCCCCTGTCTGGTATACAGATTTATAAAAGATAATGAAATGATTTGTCCTGGGTGTGATAATAAACTATGCCTGGTGGTGAGGCTCCATTTCTAGAGCAGTGTGGAGTCCTCCTTCATTGTCAACTTACTCCCAGATCCATGCCGACCCAGAGTGGTAGTACCTGTCAAAGTTTCATCTATGGGTCAAATAGATCTGCTTTAGATGATGTCTAGAATGATTTTGAACAACATTAATAGACTGACTCTTAAAACATTGATATTGTAACTAAGTATGAAGTTTTTACCAGTTTAAGTTATGAACTAAATTTAATTTCTCACAAATTACCCATTTGCAAATCAGTAGTGTTAGGTAAAAATACTTGAAACCATATAATTGTGCAAACTTTTGTATTAAGAATAGATACTTGTATATGTAATTTTAATATTACATAGGAATACTTAAAACCATATAATTGAATACAAATTACTTGTATTAAGAGTAATCAATTTTAATATTACATAGGAATACTTAAAACCATATAATTGAATACACATTACTTGTATTAAGAGTAATTAATTTTAATATTACATAGGAATACTTAAAACCATATAATTGAATACAAATTACTTATATTAAGAGTAATTAATTGAAGATACATAATCGGTATCAAATTATCATTAAATAGGAAGTTATTTGAAAATCGATAGTGTTAGATAGAAATACTTGAAACCATATAATTGTGCAAATCTTTGTATTAAGAATAGTTACTTGTATATGTATTTACCTAGCCCCTCAACACAGGCAAGATGTGACACAAGGTCAATTTTAAAGTAGAATTTAACAGGTTTGAATTCTCCTAGACTGATTGACATACCATAGTTAAAGAGCCTAGTCTGCCCTACTATTTACTCATAGCTGGAGAGAGAATAGTTGGATGCCTACCTTTCCAAGGGTATAAGTGCTATATGAAATGTAAATGGCTTAGTTCAGGATTTGAAGTTGGGTTAGTTTGTCCATTTCCTATGATGTTAACCATTACACTATGGGTTACTTGTATAAGAATAGTTTACTTGAACCTATAATTGATTACAAATGATTATTATTATTATTATTATTATTATTAAAATAATAATGTTAATAATTATTTATTATTATTTCACTTCAGGGGCCGGGTTAGCTCAGTCGGTAGAGCGTTCGTCTAGAAACCACAAGGTTCCTAGTTCGATACCGGTCCTTGCCAACTCAGCGTATGAGTAGCACAGGGATCATAAGGAGCTGATGGTAAAGTAAGGAGCTGATGGTAGGTGTGGCATTCCACCTCAGACGCCAAAACAATCTCCTTGGTCTAACGCTATTGAAAAGGGGATAGGCTGACTGGCTGATACCGACTTTAGGCCGCCCCGTCGACTTTACTTCATTCGTTTTTTTCCCACCCGCCTTAGCCAGTGGTTCACTAGAGGCTGAGTAAAAGCAAGTCTCCTCAGGTCTCCAGGACTCTTCTGAGTATTCTAGCCAATCTTAACAATAGTTTGGATGGTCTATAATTATTATTAGTAGTAAATAGGAATATTTGCTTGAAACAATTGCTTGAGTTCAGCCTTACCCAAAAATTGTTGACATGCTGTCCATCCAACCAATCAATGATAAAATGACAATAAAAATATAAGAGAAACATTTCATAAATACTTATGTCTTGTTCAGGAGAAGCACGAGATAATTAACCAATGGCAGGGTGGGGTGGTAGGAATCTGGATTCTTTAAAAATTTGAAATTATTGGTTTAAAGCAAAGAAATTAACAAAAATATTTAATTTTTTTTTTTACATTACATAGCAGTTATATAGAAGTTATTATTAAACTAAATTCTGAATTAGAATAAATCAGTAAACATTTCACAAACTCTGTTGGCAGCAAATGGGCTTAACTGGATGTATAAAATGTATTAAACAAAATTTAGAAGAAAAATAAAATAAAGAACCCCCCTGCCCCAATACTTGATATTTACTATAATCAGTCCATTTGTGTATATAAAAACAACAATACCCACGTGGCATTGACAGTGATGAACAATAAGACACAATCAGTTTCTTTGTCACATATCTTTAGAAAGAGTTGAAGATCCATTCAGTGACAGAGGACATAAAAAATAATTTCATTTTCCCAGTGTCCAGGGTAGGTGCGGATATCTTAAACATTAGAATTATTCCATTATTCTCAGGTGGGACCCACTGTTTCTCACCCCCCCTCCGAATAAGCCCACTGCAGGGAAACGAGAATGTTTCCCAGACCATTATATCACAGACAGTTTGCAGCCAGGGTTGAGTGGCTGTGTTCTTTCCTGCATAAGGACTCTCCCTCAGATAAATGCAATAAATATAATGTCGTGCTGGGTAGTGTGTGACTCACAGCAAGACATAATCCTGTTACCGAGAGAGAGAGAGAGAGAGAGAGTCCAAGATGCACTCCACTTTCTGGCATCTTTCATTATTGGATCCGATTTTACTTCATACTGTGATGAGCAGAGATCCTTTTAAAATCAGGGAATCAATAAAATGGGATGGAGAAGTTATTTGCTTATGGAGGATTTTCGGGGTGTCTTAAGAAGAATGAATACAATGATGCTAAACAATAATAACAACAAAAGAAAAGAAGAAAATCCAGTGGATATAGTGAATAGAACTGCAATGGAAATTGATGGACGAATTAATGCAAGGAAAACAGGGATTCACTTATATGTGAGAATTACTTATCGGATTCAATTTCTAACAAAGTTTAAATTTTAAATTTTACAATTTTTACAAAGCAAGTGTTGAGAAGAAGAGTTAATTGGAATAGCTGATGACATTAAAAAAAATTAGCACTTCATGGAAAAAAATTTTTTTTTGGAGGGGGGGTATGGATTCTTTTCTTTCCCAATGTTCTGTATTCATTTAGAGATGTTCATGATTCCCAGTTTTCCAATGCAAAGCTGTAACTTACTTAATTATTGGAGAGGCTGAGTGGATCTGACCCCACCTGAAAATCACTCGCCTCTTCTCTTCTCACATGAATTCAATGGGAACTAATTTTTGTGTGTTAATTCTTACAACATAAACCATTATAAACACCCCCCCCATTTATACTCAGCCAATTAAGGGACTTAATGGATGACACCCCCACCTACCCCCTACACACTATAACTGATTTGGGTTACTATCACTTTTCAGCTGATTTTGAAATTTTTTACTTACTTATCATCATTATCATGTTGCATCAACTGCATAGATTCCTATGACTGTCTCTCAACAACCATCCCTATCAGTCATCGCTACTGGCAAGTCCTCCTTATGACATACAGTATATGCACAGAGCTGATCAATATAAGTCTGGTTGGCCCACTCTGGTGGGTCCATGTGTAGGTGTCCACAGAGGAATGTTCCTAATGAGTTTGTACTTCTGTCCTGAACAATCCTGGAAGGACCACCTCACAAAAAAGGCAGCTGTACAGCTATTTACCTTTTTTCACATAAACCATCCAAGTAAGACGAATAAGAGATGCTTTTACTTATAATATATTTTAATCCTGGATGTGGCTGGTTGCATTTCACTTAGTGCTAATACCCTTGGGAAAGGTATGCATCCAACTATTCTCCCTCCAGCTATGGGTAAATAGTAGGGCAGACAGGGCTCTTTAACCATTAGTATGAGAATGGAATCATTTGTTTCTCCAATAAATAATGTCTGACAAACCTCAGAAGAGAGAAACAACAAGATCTCACAGGACTTTGTTAATCCAGTCTAACAATTGCTAATTATTCTGTTCACCTTGTATCTTGTATTGGTAAACCTTTTCCCCTATCTTTAATATTTGTTGTGTTTCTTCCTATTATTTCTCTGTTAATTCTGATACTAGAGTTACAACACCAAGTCATAGTCCTGGGAATGTGGAGTACCCCCTTATTGCCATTACCCCTCCCTGGCCCAGATTGTAGTACCTGTTAGGGTCCCATCTATGTATTATACAGATCAAAAAATGTGTTTAAAAAATATTGAAGCAAAAAAAATGGAGTTAAAGAGAAAAAAATTGAATACCCAACAAGAATGAATAAAATAAAATGTCTTTGGCATAAAATAGCCCAACAAGGGTTGACATGTCGTAAAAACCAACCAACCAACCAAGTCATAGACAAACAATTTCTAAAATCTCTATTGTGCCATTCTACATTCCATTTTCAGAAGAATCATCATAGATCCACATCATAATCAAAGTTTGATCTCTTTCTTTAAAAAAAAACAAAACATGTATCACATGCGTTTTTACATAAGGATACCAATTTTTTTTTCTTCCTCAAAATCTTTCTACAGATAATAGAAGAGTGTCAGAATTTATTGACAGGAAATTAGTTGAGAGTTAATTTATGTGCATCTTGTTGAAAGAATTGAAGCAGTTTTTATTATTTTCTGTTTTGTCTCATTCATAAGAAAAGCTATTACAGATTGAACAACTTATTTCCATTAAAAGTTTCTCAATAAAAAATAAAACAAAAATTTCTTTAACCAGCAAATAGTAAAATCCTGGAAGAATCTAGTAGAAAAAGTAGTTAACAGCTCAAATCTAAATACATTTTATTATAATGGAGATTTGGTGTCTGTAACCGAAAACATGTCACTGCTTATGTCACAATACCCTCAGGTATTGTGCAAGTTTATCAATGAGTATTTAATTTATAGTCAAAATCATTAATACATAAAATAAATTTTATCTATTAAGGAGGTCTCTATGAAAATCAGAGTTAGATATTTCACAAAACAGCTCATGTTATTAGTGCATTTAAAATCCGGAATGTGTCTTATATATCACTAAGAAATAAAGGTTTACATAATATATGGAGTGGTTAATTTTCATACTGGTTTTAACAAAACCAGGTTTAATAAATAGTTAATTGGTGTTACTGATCTCTAATATTATTGTTTTTTTCTCTGATGCATTAAAATCAATCCTATGAAGGATTTTATATATTTTAAAAATATAATTGAAATAAGTTTAATCTTTTTATATGCATTCTTATTTAATTTTGTTAGTCTTTCCAATTTAATATATTTTATTACATCAAAACTTAAATACTTACGCCCGTAAGGTGCATATTCTTGCTAGTCTTTTTAAAAAATAGACTAGATGGTAAAATAAAAAATACACTTTAGATGAGCTGGATACCTGGATATCAGAAACCATATATCATGGTATTGTCTATATAATTTTGATTTTTTTGACTGTTGTCCACATCTTTATTGTGGTGTGTAAAATCACAATGTTTCAGCCTTCCTCAGGTGTTTGGCTGTTGATCAAATAAGGTGTCAAAGAACTTTTGAAGATCTCATTCAAATAATGACGTCATTGTTTGATCAACAGCCAAACTATTCAAAATAATTTCTCAGGTTTGGTCATTGCTATGCTCAGATAAACAGGAAACACCTGAGGAAAGCCAGAGGATATAGCGACTGAAACGTTGCAATATTACATACCACAATAAAGATAAGGAGAACAGCCTAAAAAATCCAAATTATACACAAATCAAGCTTCATCTAAAAATTTCAGAAAAATAATGGTATTATTTGTCTGATTTTTTTTTTAGATGAGTCTTGATTATGTATCATTTTGAATAGTTTGGCAACAAAATATTCAAAATGATTTCTCTGGTTAAATCATTGTTATGTTCCAATAGACAAGGCACACCTGAAGAAGGCAGGAGGGTACAACAGCTGAAACATTGTTTTTATATATCATGATAAAGATGAGGTCAATACTCCGAAAAATTTAAAAGATACACATGTCATGGTTTGTGATTTTCTAGACTTATCATAGCAAAATATCATCAACATCATCAGGTTACACTGACTGAATTCCTATGACACTTTCTCACCACCAGACCCAGGTCCACTCTGATCTGGAGGGTCAAATAGATCTGTTTGAAAATTATTCGTATTCAATAGGGCCGTGTGCAAATCCCCCCCCCCCAAAAAAAAACAACAACAAAAAACAAACTATTCAGAAACAACTACATAAAAAATGTAAACATAAACATACAATGAATATGATTCCCTAGCCTCTAGGCATAAAATAACCCTAGATGGGTTAACATGCTGTTAAAATAAATCAATCATCTCTTGGATAACATGTGGAAAATTATTTTGGATAAAGATTTAGTTGGAATAATTTCAAGAGTTTTTTTTTTTTTAGTTCTATTTTCTTTTTTTGTATTGAAGGTTGAAGAATGAAAAGTAGTTCCAGCTTTGTAAGAAGGAAAAGATAAAAAAATCACACTCAATTGTATTCTTAAGTGCAGAAATTGAAAAAGCATGGTGTTCTCTAACTACTGATATAAGTCTTCTGGTAATAGGGCATCTAATATCTATTATCCAAGATAATAGAGACGTCCCATGTATTTAAAAATTGCACTTAATGTTTAAAAGTTGTTTTGATTTTTTAAAAAGATTTAACATTTTTATTGAATAATTTTCTACACATTCTCACTGGAAATTGTCCAATATTTTGCTTCCTCCTTCGTCTTCAATGTATTAATTTCTGTCTAATGTATAAAAAATATCAAAATACACAGATAAATTATTTAAATATCATCCAACACCTCTCCTTCTTACCCTTTTAAACTCTTTTCACTTCCTCATAAAAATTCTCTCTTATGTCTTTATTCTTTTTTCTTAAAAACTATAATCAGAATATCATATACAGATGTCTACACACACACAGATAAATCTTATTCCCCTTAGTCTTACATAGCTGTATGTTCATATACACAAATACAAATTACTTCTAAACTGAAATGGCACATCATAATTCATTTGGCCTCAGGCTGATATTTTCAGATTTGCAAAACCTTTTAGATGTTTCATATCAATAATACATTTTAATATTTCTGTATATGTTTTAAAGATGCAACAATACAATTCACAATAATACAGCATATTTTACTAATAATTTTAGATGTTACATATTAACAATACACTGAGCTGCAGTTTATTTCATAAAAAGGTTTTCTTGATCAATTCTATAATTTTAATGAAATTCACTCGCAAGCAGAGCTTAGTGGTAAAGTATAAGCCAACAAAATATCAACTTATAGGTGTATTTTTTTTTCAGGTCAGTGACTTTTATTGATATATGATTAACTTAGAGAAGGGAGTGGATTTCACAAAAAGAAAAGGGTCCTGCTTTTGTGGTTGGTTGGTGTAGTGTAATGAAAAGCTTTAATATCTAAATTTCTCTTTGATTGGAAAATTATTAGACTCTGCCATTCCTTTATGGTAACCTTTATCTATTTGAAAGATTATCTAAAACAATACTTGCATATATTTACCCAACCTCTCCACATGGACAGGATGTGACAAGGTCAATTTTTAAATGGAGGACTGAATTCACAGATTTCCTTCTTAGATAGGTTGCCTAACCCAGTCTATCCCTACTATTTACCCATAGTTGGAAGTAACAGATAGATTCATGACTTTTTGAAGAGTATTAGCATGAAGTGAAACACAATCAGCCTCATTCAGGATTTGACCACAGGTCACTGATTTCTTTTTCTAAGCCTCCCTCCCAAAATAATTGTAAAGTTTTAATCAATAGGGACAAGCATTTAAAAAAAAAAAAAAACCAAAAAAAAACAAAACAATTACATTTGGAATATAACCCCCCCCCCCAAAAAAAAAACAGAAAGTAAACATGAAAATGAATCTGGTGAAAAGAAAATCATTTAACTTTATTTTGGTATGCCCAGTTGACCTGAGGTGATTTAGCCATCTTCAGGGAAGGGAAGAATCTGCTAAGACACATAAATGGTTAAGGTGTTCCTGTCTGATTTGTATTCAAGAAAATGATTAACCATTGTAAGTTAAGAAAAAAAATCACAAAATACCTATTTGTTAGACACAAGAATTCATCAAACCCCAAAGAAAGTAGAGGCATTTGTATAGACTGGTCAATAGTTAACAATCCTACAATAAAAAAAGGTGGCTGTATTTAGGTTTGGTGTATTTATCCAGGCTAGTGTATCTTTGTGGAAATCGGAAGATGCACTCGTAGAGGCCCACTGTGTGCAATGAACTGGTATTATATGCATACTTACGGAGTGATACAATGATGACTCTTTTGAATTGATGGGACCATGCTGTGAGATTACCTCAGGATAAAAATACAGCAAAGAAGAGAGAGGAAATCTATTGAAAGGTACTCTTCTCAAAGAAAGTCTTCAGAACATGAGAGGGACTTTCAACCTTGCAAGAAGAGGATTGTAATGAATAAAGATTAGTAAAGAAAGAAGAGAAGAAGAGGAAGAAGAAGAAGAAGAAGAAGTAAAAGTTGCCTAAATAATAAAGAAATAAGGTTGCAGTAGCATACTGGTCAAAACCAAAGTCAACAGTTTTGCTTCTCAGGAAAGAAAGGTTTTAGAAGGAAAAAAGCTTAGTGCTTAAAATTCTGACTGAATGGAATATACGAGGGTGAGTCAAAAAGTAATAATATTTTGTTGAGGACAGGTATAATTACCAACATAGGAACATGTATCATATATAGAAATGAAGCTGGTCCTCTGTGGATCACATCCCTACTTCTCCCCATTTCTCTCAATAACAATGTTCCACTTTTGAATGAGAGCATGTATCCCTGCTCTGTAAAATTCTGTTGACTGTTCTTTGAGCCACTTCTTCACTACAGATTTCACTTCCTTGTCACTGGAATAATGTTTGCCTCTCAAACCCTCTTTCATGGGGCCAAAGAGAATATAGTCTGAAGGCGCTAAATCTGGTGAGTATGGAGGATGCAGTAAAGTTGCCCACCCAAATGTGGCAATTTTCTCCCTTGTCCTGATGTTTGTGTGTGGTTGAACATTATCATGCAGAAGGAGGAGATAGTTGATTGGCAAGTTGGGTCTTACTTGTCGGATGCTTGCTCTGAGCCTCATTAGGGTCTTAATGTAGGTCTTAGTTTTATGAAAAAAACTTTGGATGAAATAAAACAAAATGGCATTACTTTTTGACTCGCCCTCATATTACAAGCATTTCTCTTCTTAATAAATTTCCATATTTTTGCCCTTATTAATTTGAAATGATTGAGTTGCTATAACAACTCATCTAATTATTAACCCAAATGAAAGCCCGAATCAAAGTATAAGCTGGCTATATACAAACACTTCAAAGCATCTGATAAGGATTTCTCTATGATTTAATAATGGGGATGGTAGAAGTCAAAAAGTTCAACTCCTATATGAGTGGTAATTCTCCAGATTATTCAAAGATTTTGTCTTAATAGAGAATGCTCTTAAGGAATTCTAGGATGCTACTTGCACTATTAATAAGGGGTCCTTGAGTTCAATATTTATCCACAATATCAGATCTAGTACACATATACATAATTTAGCATGCCAACCTAGACTATTTCGTAGTGCATTAAATATAATGGTCAGTCCAATTTAGTTAATTACAGTGTCACCTAAGTTTACTGAAAGTTTCCTTTTAATTTCATTTGCAATAAGATTTATAATTATTTGCCTGTAAGAAAGAAATGTATTCTTTTTGGACACAGTGAAAAGTTTTTACTTAAATTAACTAATCAAATTATTATAATTTCTTTGAGAATTTATGATATCTCATTTTTTAAATGAAGAAAAAACAAACTATTATCCATTATAAATTCCACTCAGATTTTAATTGGTCAATAGTTTTGGTTAGGTAGAAGAACAATGTGATCTACAGTTCTTTGAGTTGTATTTAATTATTGATTGATTTTAATGGCATATCAACCCATCTATAGTTATTTTATGCCTACAGGTTAGGTTAGTTGTTTCATAGTTTTGTTTTATGGCATATCAATCCCCTTTTGGGTCATCTAATACCGAATTAAGTCATTTTGATAAACAAACAACTCAGGTTGCTTACAGTACTTGATGTTGCTTAAGTGGTCACCCAATTAAGTTAAAAGGTTAAGGAATCATGTTTATTGTACAATCATATTTACATTTTTGTGTGGTTGTTTCTTAAGAACTTGGGTTTTTTTTGCACATAATCCTAATGTACATGGACCTATTTTGTCTGTACATGGTCCTATTGAATATTAATGATTTTTAAGCAGATCTGTTTGACTCCTAGTTGTAAACCTAACAGAGTAAATCTGACAGTAATGGCAATGAATGAAGCAGTACTCCATATTCCCCAGAGCTTCAGACAGATTGAGGGCTTCAAAATCAAATACATTTTAGTGTCATACCCTTTTTTTTTTCTTTGGAGGATGGAGGGTCTTACACCTCTGCAGGGCATACAGTCAGTCATACATTCTAATCCCTACCAACAGGGCTAGAGTTTTGCATCAGAAGTTAGTGAGTACACACACAAATATACTGTACTTTATGTCTACAATATCAAATTTAGTAAAAACTGGTTAATAATCAATTTTGCACCTGCAAAAACGAAAACAAATTTAAAACCAGCTCAAATGAAAAAGAGGGAGTCCCCAAGGCGTAGTGGCTAGCATGTTGGACAGCAACATCATAGTAAGTTAGTTTGAACTAGTCGCGCTATTATATTCACTTTCGGACTAATACCCTTGGTAAAGATATGAACCCCTCATTCTCCAGTTATGGGTTAAATAGTACAACTGTCCTTCTACAAGGATGGCTTTGGCATTAAATAACCCATGATGGTTAATATGCCATTAAACAGATAAATCAACCAACCAAATGAAGCACTTGAATTATGGATAACATCTTAGAAAGGCAATTTTAAACTATTACAGCAATATATATATTTACATTCATAGTTCAATTTCTTAAGTGGAGTATAATAGGCTTGCATTCAGAGCTTTCTTTCTATTAGACTGGTTACCTAGCCAAGATTAAGTATGCCCTACTATTTACTCATAGCTGGAGGGAGAGTAGTTAAATGCATACCTTTCCCAAAGGTATTAGCACTATGTGAAATGCAAACAGCTTCATTCAGATTTGAACTTAGGGTGATGAATCCATTTTCTATGACTCTAACCATTACACAATGCACTTCCAATATTATTACAGCAATAAGTTTTAAACAATTTCATTTGAAGACATTAAAAAAAAAAAAAAAAAACAAAAAAAGACTCAGCAAATATCGAAGATCCATAAAGACTTAGTTTTTGATTGATCCCTCCAGAAGTCAATGAATTAAAAAGCAATTCAAAGTGGAAAGATGCAAAATCTCTTAGCAATGTCTGACTCTGTAGAACCTTAGGGTCATTTTGGATGATTAATTTATCTACACACCCTAACCATGCAATCCAATCAACAGATGAAGAAAGGGGGTTGTAGAGAGAGTAGTTTGCTCTTAAGTAGGGAGTAAATAATCATGGAAAGGTCATGTACCTTTATCCTCCAGAGAGAATGAGAAATTGAGAGAAATAAGGATCAAGGCAATTTGGCCCCCACTAATGTGACAATACAACACCTGCCGGTTCACACACAAACATAGAGGATCTTAACTTTGTAAGTGATTAGTAATTTAATCAAGAGTTCCTGAACGGAGGAAATGAATTTCATCTTACTATTGTTACAAGCATTGTCATGATACTGGGGGTAGTAGCAAGGGGGAGGGGTAGTAGCAAGTGGGGGGAGTGAGAATAATTCTTCTCTAGATTTCCTCTCAAAATTTTTTGACACTTTTTGACTTCACCATTACAAAGAATTTGTCTGTCTAAATTTAGTATCCTTTCACAGAGTCCATGGGGTCAAGACTTCAACAAAGAAAAATGAACTCTACAATAGTCAAGATCACTTTGTAAGATATTTTCATTCTAAATACGGCAGCACTACGATAAAAGAAACTGATATTAAAATATACTGTTTAGCTTCCTCTTTCTTAAAAGTCCAACTATCTAAAATTCAGTGCTCAATAGAATGATAGGGGAGATCGGCATTACAATAAAAGTCAGAGGGATAGGGGCGTTGGGCACTGCAATAAAAGAAGGTGAATTCATAGACCTTACCATTAAATAACAAAATTGGTTTGAATAAAAATTTAAGAGTAGGCACTTATGACTAGTTAAGATTTTCTTTATGTTAAATATAATAACCAATACATTTATCTACCTGTAAAATCTGGCATTGTCAATGTAGAGTAGTACAATGGACTAGATATTGGACCGGGACACCCTTGGACAGTCACCGGCAGTCACCTGCAATAATAGACTCTACCATGCACGTGCAGGGCATGGGAGGGAACTAATATAAGCAGGCTTCCTCCTTGAAGCCGGCAGTTCGCGTTTTGTCATAGAACTCTTTACAGTCAAAAGGTAATATTATGAAGAATCAAGTGGTATACTTTTTTAGCTCAGTTGGTAGAGCACCCACCTCAGAATTGCAAGGTTGCTGGTTTGATACCGGTCCCCACCAACTCAGTTTATGAGTAGCACAAATTGGGTAATCTGATCTGTGTAGTAAAGTGAAGAGCTGACGGTAGGTGTGGTGCTTCACATCAGCAAAAACAATCTTCCTGGTCTAGTGCTAGAAAAAAGGGGTTAGACTCCCATGCTCTTCTACTAATACCAACAGTAGGCCACTTGCCAACTTCACTTTTTTATTGAATAATAATTGAGACAGAATTTTTTTAATATTATCTCAAATATTTAAAGTTGATTGGCTTGATTTCTTTGTTTAATGGTATATCAAACTTCATGGGATATCTAATGCCAAAGCCATCCTTGTAGAAGAACAGTAGTGGTACTATTTAATTCATAACTGGGTGGATAAAGGATTTCATACTTTTTCCAAGCATATCAGTCCGAAAGTAAACATAACCAGAGTTTGAACACACTTAATACAATGTTGCAGTTCAGCAAGTTAACCACTACACCATAGGGATTCCTGCTTTAAAGTTGAAAGTTGTCTGATAATGAACAGATTTGTTGAGATAAAAACTAACTTAATATACTCCCTTTATTTCTTAAATGAAATTATTGTATACTGGAATAGAGAATGTTCGGTATACTAGTACATCCAAATAAAGGTTTGGGATCACAATAAAGTACTTTGCCACAGAGTGTTAAGAATTGAGGTCTTAAGTAAACAGTTCTTGTAATAATCTGCAATTGCCCTAAACAACAGTACATAAGTAGTCTTGGGCCAGTTCATTTACTCCAAGAAAAGGTAAGATAGGCAAGTCCATAACAGAAATGGAAAAAGAAAAGGCTTTTAGTATTAAAGAATTAGGATTTCAAAAGATGTTTACCTATTTTTTCTTACAATTGTCTATTCTTTTACATTTCAATTTTAATTGTGATGATAACATAGATGAGAGCCAAACTAAATCAATTTGATAATGATCAAATGATTTTTTTAACTCCTTCATTCCCACTGGGACATTGGTGTCCCAGTTGAATTTCACTTTAACCCTTAAAATGTAATCAAAACATAAATTTGCATTTAAAAAAATTGTCAGTGAAAGAGTTAAACAGAGGCAATAGCAAATGATTTTTTTTATTAGTATTTGTTAAACTTAGCTTAGTATGACACAAGGCCACATGTATGGGGGCACTCAATGAGAATTGAACTTACTATAGCAATAGTCTGTAAACTTGCTAAGCATTGCTCTGCACTAAGGTGTCCATACAAAGCGAATTTATTAATATTAAAATATAAATTTGTTATTTAGAAATTTATCAAGATATGAAATAAATCATTGTTGTTTCTATTTGTCAAAATCTTGTGGAATTTATTTGAATATATAAAATGGGAAAAATTCATTTAATTCTAATTTTTATAATTTTTCTTTTGCTTTTAATTAATCTGATATCTTCTTTAAAATTCAATTTTCATGTCATTTAAAATAAATAAATCAAACATGAAACGGATCTTTATGAATTCAATATCATAGATGGGGAAATGTAGCATATATTGGGGAATTATTGAAATAGGAAACTTTCTTCAGGAACAAATCTAGTCTTGATATTTCAAGTTAGGTTTTTCACTTACATTACTTCTTTATATAAACAAAACTATTTCATTTTAGACAATAAGAATAGTGAATGGATTTTAAATGAACCTTCCTCATTCTATCAGATGTTCTCATACTGAAATTAGTAGCACTAACAAAAATAAAAATCATATTAAATATTGCAGACACGGAGAAATGTTGCAGGTTCTCTTTCTGTATTGAACTAACAAAATTCATAAACCTATATCATATAAATAAATATATGAATTCAGTGAGTCATAAGGAACACAAGTATTAATAAATAGATGTATTAATATAAATGTATAATAAATGGAAATGAATCCGACAGTACGATAGAAAATTTATAGAAAAAACAAATGATAATATTAGTATGCTGACAGATATCTGTTTCGACCTTTTAATAAAGCGGTCATCCTCAAGAGCAACTATATTTATGAAAGAAAGAGGGAATAATAATATCTGAACGAGAGCGTTGTTTGTGCCACTCATGCCAAACGGTTAACTATTCCCTTTTTCTTTCATAAATATAGTTGCTCTTGAAAATGCCCGCTTTATTAAAAGGTTGAAACAGATATCTGTCAGCACACTAATATATCATTTATTTTTTCTATAAATTTTCTATCATGTATTGATATATAGATATTCTTTGGACTAGTATCCTCATTTTGGTTGTTGTTGTTAAAAATTAACATTACAGTTAAAATTGCAATGTAAAAGAATAGACAATTGTAAGAAAAAATAGGTAAATATCTTTTGAAATCCTAATTCCTTAATACTAAAGCCTTTTCTTTTTCCATTTCTGTTATGGACTTGCCTATCTTACCTTTTCTTGGAGTAAATGAACTGGCCCAAGACTACTTGTGTACTGTTGTTTAGAGCAGTTGCAGATCCTCACAAGAACTGTCTACTTAAGACCTCAATTCTTAGATCTCTGTGGCAAAGTACTTTATTGTGATCACAAACCTTTATTTGGATGTACTAGTATACCGAACATTCTCTGTTCCAGTATACAATAATTTCATTTAAGAAATAAAGGGAGTCTATTAAGTTCTTATCTCAACAAATCTGTTCATTATCAGTCAACTTTCAACTTTAAAGCAGGAATATGAAAAGTACATGAGTATTAATATGTGTATTTGGGCAGCATTCTTTCATTTATACATGTAGAATTAAACAAAAGGCACATCTCCTGTTTAACAATTTTATTTTTTATCTTTTCTAATTTCTGGCCAACTTTTTAATGTTTGGATGGAATTGGTGGATAAGTCCACCAAAGTTCAGTTCCCGAGTACTTTCGGCACTTCGAAGTGCCATCATCAGGGTTGATGTATTCCAGTTTTTTTCTTTGGACTAGTATCCTCTTTTTGTTGTTGTTGTTATAGAAAACTATTCTGAGTCCATTTGTAAATCCAAACTCTCACTGAGTTAATTTGGAAATTGAAACTTTCACATTGCAAAACACACAAAGAAAAAAATATTCACAAGTGTTATTCATACAAATACAGATGATTATACAGACACATTGACACAAATTCAGGGAATGAGAATTGAAATTTTGAAAAAAAAAAAAAAAAAGACAAGAAAAAAAAAAGTTTCTATTTTGAATGTTTGTAACTTGAAAGGGTGTAAGTTGAAAATTGAGACTAATCAGGTGCCAGTGAGCAGGTCTTGCACAATCATGGCCAATCAAATCTTTGCTTTTTCATGTCTACAGTTTTGGGTTGAGCAAGTTGGCAATAGCAGCAGAACAAAGAATTCAAACAAAGAACAGACTCAAAAAAAAATTCCTTCTCAAAATACAAAATACTATTATTTTCTAAGGGAAAAAAACAGGTAGTTGACTAAATTGTAGTTTGCCCAAATGTAATCATGAGTTCAGAATACTACAAAGAACATTTGCACACACATCATATATATATATATATTATATATATATATATATATATATATATATATATATGGTGGGGGTAAACATATAGATACATGAAGTCTACAGTGATGTAAAGTTGTGTGTAAGTGAACTTGTTTATATAAAATCTACTATATATAAATATATTCTTATACATATAGGTAAAATTACAGTTGTACAAAGCAGTTTGTGTACTTATAGAAACTTTACATATATATGTCTACCTACTTACATTCATTTGTAATATCTATGTATATTTCTAGATTTTGACACATCTCTCTCTCTATATATATATATATATATATATATATATATATATATATGTGTGTGTGTATGTGTGTGTGTGCATAAACAGTGTTGTATGTTCCTGTGTACAAATGTATACATATGCAAATATGTATTTACCTAACCCCTCTGCATGAGCAGGGTGTGACACAAGGTAAATCTTTAAGCAGAGTTTAACAGATTTGAATTTAGAATTTTCCTTCGCCTAGACTGGTTGGCATATCTGGAGGGAGAATAGGTGGATTCATACCTTTCCCAAGGGTATTAGTATTGCATGAAATGCAAACAGCCTCTGTTGGCTATGTCCATTTTCCGTGACAATAACTATTACACCAAAAGTGCTTCCTATGTATATATATATGTAATTAAATTTGTATTCAAAATCTTATAGACATGTACAAGTGTAAATGTACAATGTTAGATGTATTGTGTGAATATTCATTATTACTTTATGAGTTGAGATTGACAGAGCAGAACAACAGAAAAGGTGCCTGAACTTACATTTCATATAGCAGAGTAAATATTTACTAAGTTCAGTCTAGTTAGACACAAGGTCATGATAGGCATGGTTTCTTTATCTAATGACATATCAAACTTCATGGGTTATTTAATGCAAAAGCCATCTTTATAGAAGAACAGTAGTGGTAATATTTAACCTCTACTAGGGTGGGGGGTGAGGGAGTTTATACCTTTCTCAAGGGTATCTGTCTGAAAATGAATGTAATGTTGGGACTGGGTTTCTTTGTTTAATGGCATATCAACCTCATGGTTATTTGATGCAAAAGACATCCTTGTAAAAGAAGAGTAGAGGTACTATTTAACCTATAAGTGGTGGGGGGGTGAGGGTTTTTATACCTTTCCCAAGGGCATTAGTACAAAAATGAATGTAATAGTGCAACTGGAGTTCAAACTTGTATACTATGATGTTGCAGTCCAGCCATATATATATATTCACCAACCCCTCCGCACGAGTAGGATGTGACACAAGGTCAATTTCTTAGGCGGAGTTCAACAGGTTTGAATTCAGAGTTTTCCTTCTCCTAGACTGGTTACCTAACCAAGGTTAAAGAGTCCAGTCTGCCCTACTATTTATCATAGCTCGAGGGAGAATAGGATTCATACCTTTCCCAAAGGTATTAGCGCTAAGTGAAATGCAATTACCACATCCAGGATTTGAACTCGGGGTAACAAGTCCATTTCCTATGACTTTAACCATTACACCACGCCTTCCCACCAGTCCAGCCATATAGCCACTATGCCACAGAGACTCTCCCAGGTAATTATAGTGAAGTACACATAACTGAACTCATTAGCAGTATTGTATTGCCAGTAAGATAAACTAAGTCAGGTACAAGGTTACAAAAGAGGAGAATGAATACATTAGTAATGACTAGCAAAGTATGTCAAGTGCCTTAATATATTCATAAAATAAATGCAAAAATATAGGGATATACATTTATGTGTGTGGCTTAAAGTGTATAAAATCTGCTAAAACTTGATCTCTCATAATTTTTTTATAGTGTAGGAATATAGTAAAGAACATTCCTTGTGGCCATCCTAAGTATTCATGTTATATCCAAGTGCTTTCCTTTTTCTTTTCTGGGAGGGGAGGCCATTTTTGCTAGATATTTTTTTTTCTTCTTTTTATTGATCTGATCTTAGTCAAATGAAGCAATTTTAAAGTTTGAATGATAAAAATTTAAGAAAAGGAACATTTGAAATACAAACTCATATGAATATATAAGTGTGCACACACACACACACACACACTATATATATATATATATATATATATATATATATATATATACAATATATATATATATAGACAGAGACAGACACACACACATACAATATATAGACACAAACATACAATATATAGACACACACACACACACACACATACAATATATAGACATACACACACACACACACATATATATATATATATATATGTTTATGAAAAGGGTATGACTTAATGGAGAAGGAAAAATATTAAGTAATTTGCAACTTTGACAATCAATAAAATATTTACCTGAATAAGTTGGGGTCATGAATATATATATATATATATATATATATATATATATATATATTTCTCTTCCAATTACACATGTACAACAGTGATAATTTCCACCCATATGCTAATATAACATAGACTGGTTGGTGGCTGAAATAGTTGCATATTTCCCAATGGTATTAATCATTGGTTTTCAATCCCAGTTAAAAGAGACACTGAATAAGTAGTGCCCTTGTGAACAAACCAGCTTATGAGACCAGAGAATATGAACAGCAATTATAAGTTCTAACTTTTAATGTTTCGTCATGCAGACAGTATGAATACCCATGACTCTCTCTCCGCAACCATTCCTATCAGTCCTCAGCTCTGGAAGGTCCTTTGCACAGCCCCCAGAATGGGGCAAAGAACTGATTGATGTAGGTTTTTGCTGGTCAGTCTATACTGGAGTGTATCTATGTGTAGGTCTACATATACATCTTGTTTCTCCAGCAGTTGATTTTCAAAGATTGGTACAGTAAAATATTTCTAATTTCACCTTTGCTTATTTGGCTTTGTGCAAGACTAAGCAAAGCTTAGTAAATGTTCACATGCATATCATATACATATATATATATAGATATGTATGTATATATATATATATATATATATATATGTATATATATATATATATATATATATATATATATATATATATATATATATATATATATATATATATGCATATGTTGAAGATAGTGATGAATTTGGTTTTGACTGTAAATGTAATTACTTTTGTGTGATTACAATATCATATCTTGTAGAATTGCTGTTGGTAGTCATATTACTTCTCCATTTTGAAGTGTATGTGATTTGGGAAGCCATTATTAACTAATCTACATTTACACAGCACTTGACAAAGGATTTCTAAAAAAATATTGTCAAAATATATTTCTCACAGAACATAACCAAATTAAATTAATAACATTCCTATAATAATTCCGTAGAAATGTCCATCTTTCCGTGTGAATAATGGAAGCAATATTTTGTATATTCTGAAAGTTTAAATCTACATTAAATCAATCATACATTATATATATATATATATATATATATATATTATATATTATATATATATATATAGAGAGAGAGAGAGAGAGAGTCTGCTGTATTTATAAGTAAAGAGTGCTCAATATCATTGATAGAGCATGTATATCTCAGTAGGGTAGCAGAGACATGAAGTCAACAATACTTGGTAACTGACTATGCATTTTCAAATCAAATTTGACTCAGTTTGAAAATTGCATAAGTGACAAATTGTCAGTTACCAAGTGCCATTGACTTTATGTATCCACCACCCTATATATATATATATATATATATATATATATATATATATATATATATATATATATATAATATAATAGTAATTGGTAATTTGCTTGAAGCATTGTTAAGTATGTTATTATACATTAATGATTTGAAGGCAATTACAATGCATATAAAAATAAAAACAAAAAGATGTTTTTTTTGTCTTATCGATTTCAAAGTAAACCTTTATCTTCAGAGACAGTTTTCAGAAATGGGCATGCTTCTCTTTTTTGTGTCATTATATATTTTTTCTTTATTCTTTCTTTTTTCTCCTCTTCCTCTCTTTTTTTTCTTTTCTTTTTTCTTTATGTTATGAATAAAATTGGGGCGGATAACTGTAGTTTCTTATTTTTTAAATATCTGTTGAGATATTTCAAAAATAAGAAACTACAGTTATCCGTCCCAATTTCATTCATAACATAAAGAAAAAAGAAAAGAAAAGAAAAAAAGAGAGGAAGAGGAGAAAAAAGAAAAAAATATAATGACACAAAAAAGAGTAGCGTGCCCATTTCTGAAAACTGTCTCTGAAGATAAAGGTTTACTTTGAAATCGATAAGACAAAAAAACATCTTTTTGTTTTTATTTTTTATATGCATTGTAATTGCCTTCAAATCATTAATATATATATATATATATATATATATATATATATATATATATATATATGATAATATACATTATACACACTCATTTTTGCCTAGTTTGGTACAAGGGTAAAATAAGAGGATACTCAATGAGGATTGAACCCATTAGCAATGGTTTGCATTGCTCTTCTCCATGTGTCTTAAATTATACAAGTAAGGAATAATTATTTATAAGAGAATAATCTCCTTACAAGATAATCCTTTAAAAAATCCTCTAAGTAAGTGCGTTCTCTAGAAAAGATTACAATAGACTAAATTCTGTACATAATTATGCACGATTGAAAATATGTAAAGTGAAAAACATTCAACGAAATTCATATACTGAAGTGATAAAATCATTCTGTTGGTGACAGGCAAAATTATTATGAAATGAGGAAATCAATAAGATTTGGTAGACATTCAACCTTGTTATCTTTTATAACATACAAAGATTAAATTATATGACCTAAATATTAAACTGAAAAAGTTTTCTCAATCCAAACTTCATTATGAAATTCAAATAACCTAAAATTTCATTTCGCTTACCTAACAATGGGCAGAATTCTTGAAAGTTATATATGTACGTATATCAATGGGTCTAAAAAAAAAGTATTTATCTTATATAAGAAATAATTATTTTTTAATATAATCTATTTCCTTGTAATTCAGTAGTGAATATTATTTAAACACCATACAAGTCACTATATCTTGATTCTTGAAAGTACTCTTGAAAATCATGTGTAGGCTGGTTTGGTTGGTCGTTTTACGGCATATCAACCCTTTTCGGGTCATTTAATGCTAAATCAAGTCATTTTGACATCAGGTTGGTTGGTTGTTTGGTTTTATGGCATATCAACCCTTTTCGGGTCATTTAATGCCGAATCAAGTCATTTTGATATCAGGTTGTTTGGTTGTTTTATTTTACGGCATATCAACCCTTTTCGGGTCATTTAATGCTGAATCAAGTCATTTTGACATCAGGTTGGTTGGTTGTTTCGTTTTATGGCATATCAACCCTTTTCGGGTCATTTAATGCCGAATCAATTCATTTTGATACCAAGATGGCTGGTTGTTTTGTTTAACAGCATATCATCCCTTTTCAGGTCATTTAATGCCAAATAATATCATTTTTATATCAGGTTGCTTACAGTACCTGCTGTTGCTTAGTCACCCATCTAAGTATTGAACAAGCTCATCACTGCTTAACTTTAGTGATCTAGTGGGAATCGGTGCTTTCAATGCAACTTGACCATAAGCTATATGTGTAGGTATATCAATGGGTCTACAACCTAATAGTGAAAAAAAAAGACTATTTATTTTATATAAGAAATATTTATTTTTTAGTATAATCTCTTTCCTTGTAAACACTTAATTCAGTCATGAATATTATTTAAACATTCTATAAGTCCCTATATCTTGATTGCATAGGCACCTCATGTAGCCTAATGGTTAGCAAGCTAGCTTAGCAGACCATTGTTAGTGAGTTCAATTCTCACTGGGTGTCCCATACTTCTGGCCTTGTGCTACATCTAAGCTAAGCTTAGTAAATAACTATATCTTGATTGCATCAGATTTCTGCACTTATTTATACTCAAACAAGAGGAACAACCACAATGTATAGCATGTCAAACACGCTACACTGTTAAACATTTTCTCATAGAATGTGGAGGTTCAGCTGTCATTAGACAATGTTTTCTTTTTTTTCAATGCAAACAATATAAAGGACTTATTGGAAAATGTCGACATGGATGACATTTTGTCCATCTTGAAAAAAAAAAAGTTATAGTAAAATTTATGAATGGAAACATGATCAGAACCACACAAAGTATTTAATAATAAAACTATCACAGAGGATTTTGACATATAATTAAAATGAAATATTAAAAAAAAACTTAAACAACTACACAAAAATGTAAATATTCACATACAATGTATTCAATTCCCTAACCTCTAGGCATGAAATACCACAGACAGTTTGACATGAAAAATCTATCAATCAATCATTAAATAGTATTGATATATATTTATTAATCACTTTGCATATATATATATATATACACATATATATATGATTTTGTTGTGGAGTCCACGTAGGCTTCTTTGTTGGTATATCTGATGATTCTATTTATATTCATATATATATATATATATATCATATATTTATGGGAAAATAATTTTTGGGTTGTTTAGTAGCATGAAAGATTATTACACTCATTTCTTTCATGCTTCTAAGCAACCACAAAACTATTTTCCCATAAATATAATATACACTCATACAAATAGACTCACCAAATTATATATATATATATATATATATTTATATATTATATATATATTATATATACATACATACATACATACACATAAAATATACACACATATAAATAGACCCTATATATATATATATTACTAATAATATTATTGTTAATAATAATATTATTAGTATTATTACTGCTCTATATTTTTTATATGTTGAGCACTTTATGATTATTTACTGACGCCACTGCGATGGAAAAGTTAAAGCAGCAATTGGATACTATATATATATATATATATAATATATATAAAATATATAAACACATATAAATAGACTCATATATATATATATACATATATATATATATATATATATAAAATATAAACACATATAAATAGACTCATCATATATATATATATATATATATTATATATATATAAATATAAACATATAATAGACTCATCATATATATATATATATATATATATATATATATATAGTAAGAATATGATAATCAGTGTAAAAAGTATATGACAACAAGGTGTCCGACTTAGGATAGTTTCAGATCTGTATTCCTAGCAAGTAACATAAGGTTCAACTTGCCTTTCCTTATGAAATGAAAAGAAAATGAAGTAAAGATGACATTTTATTGATACTGACAGGATCTGATGTCATCACTTCTGAACAACCATCTCATAGCCATTTTAACTGTGTGTGTCTCTCAATCTCCCTCACTTATCACATTCCTGGTTCCTTTTGGATGCAGAAAACTAATTTATTTTTTTTATTTATTTTTATTTTAATCCTTTGTCAGTTAAGCTGGATGTTGAATTCTCTCATGGCTCACAGGATTAGAAATGACAGAGTTGGGACTGCACGATTCTCACTAACGTTTATTTTATTTTATTTTATTTTTTTGTCAAATGGCAATGGACAAGTGAAAAGCTGGCTACACACTGAGCCAATACAAGAAATAGAACAAATAAAGAGCGGAATCCCTGGTAGACATTTTTTTCAATTAAAATGATTACCCTTGACAGTGAACGAGAGTGACATATGACAAATGAGACCAATGCAAGTCAGTAAGCAAAACAGTAACAAGTAAATTGCAGCCAATGTAAAAAATAAATAAATAAAGATAAAATTAAAAAAAAAAATATTTAAAAAATGTATTAAATGCATTTCAGCCAATTATCTTTGGCTTTCCGCGTGTTTTTCTATTTCAATTTCTTGTGTTTTTTACTCTCGATTCGATCTAGTTTTATAGCTGTTAAATTCTTTCAGTACTGAAGAAGACTGGAGCAATTGAAAGCATCTTCACCATGCAAACCTAAACTCTCCCAATTTTTTTTTTACAGAGATGCTTTAAACCTTAAATAAAAAGAATGGACCAGAAAGTAATTGCAATGAAGGGGTACTCCAACTTCCCTAGAGCTCCAGAACAGGAACCTCACCATCAAATGCAGTTTAATATCATACCCAGGATCAATATATTAATACTCATGTTTCTTAATTGTATGACCATTATAATCTTGCAATACCCTCTGGTTAAAAATGAGATCATCCAAATCATCCAAGATGAAAAGAAAAAAATGTAAATCCTGATTATCTGATGTTGCTTATCTGCCGAATTCTTATTTCTTATGAGTGTCATCACCTCAGCTAAATAATGGACCAT
Source organism: Doryteuthis pealeii (assembly GCA_023376005.1). NCBI lineage: Eukaryota > Metazoa > Mollusca > Cephalopoda > Myopsida > Loliginidae > Doryteuthis > Doryteuthis pealeii. The sequence continues at coordinate 88,585,903 of CM042148.1, read as the reverse complement.
TTGATTTTTATTATAAAGAAAGAAAGGGAAGAAAAAGGAAATGCTACACAGAAAAATATAAGAAAGAAAGAAGTATGGAAAAGATAGAGAGAGGGGGTGAGTGTGCAGAAGCGATAACACTAATCTGTTTCAATTGAACATAATGAAAAGATGTAATGAAGGAAAGAAAGAAAAAAAAGAGTAAGAGAAAATTAAATCAAGATTATTATACTTTTTACATATTGAACTATTTTACAATAGGTCTTCAGTAAACATATCTAACATTGTAATAATTGAATTATCATACTGTGGTATATCCTGCTAGGATGATAATAATTCTGAAATTATTCAAAATGTCTTTGGCCTATGATGTTGAAAAGAGGAAATATCTAATATCATTAGAGAATTATAGATTTTACAATTATCTGAATAAACTGTCTCTAACAGATATCAAGAATTATGTTTATTTTTCGAGGTTTAAACTTTCATCTCACCAAGTCAAACAAACTCATTGCACCTGGCTAATACTTAAATTAACTAATTAAGCAGATTACTTCATTAATTTTCATAATAATGATAGCAGGTAATAAAGAATTTAAACTACACTCCTTTGAACCTCACTTGATTGATGTTTAAAAAAAAAAAAAAAAAAAAAAGCCTGAAGATAAGAAAACTCTCTTGTTTTTTGACAGTGACCTCTTAGATACAGGGAATTAAAAAAACAAAAATACAAAAACAAAAAGGGGTCGGGGTGCAACCAATCACTCTGGTTGATAATGGGAGGGAAGTAGACCCCAGATAATTTGTTTTAAAGTTAAATCAAATAAAGATGAAAGTAACAAGTCTCAGAGGGGCCAAAATTTGTTCCTTCTTTAAGAAACAAGGTGATGGATTGAAATTCCAGATTTTGTTAATAATGCAGATTCAATTTGGATTTGCTATTTTTATCCAAGTGGATAGAAATTTGCAATTAATTATCTAAACACAAAAGTTTTTCACAAATGTGCCAAGAGAGAAACAAATATAGAAGAAAAAAAAAAGAAGAATCTATGCAACTCCACTAATGACTCACACACACATATAAAATAAGTCGTCGGGGCGGCCTAATGTCGGTATCAGCCAATCAGTGAGGGAGTCTATCCCCTTTTCACTAGCGCTAGACCAAGGGGATTGTTTTTGCATCTGAGGTCGAGCGCCACACCTACCATTAGTTCCTTACTTTACCGCACAGATCCCTGTGCTACTCATAACACTGAGTTGAGGACCCGAATCGAACTAGGAACCTTGTAGTTTCTAGCCGAACGCTCTACCGACTGAGCTAACCCGGTCCATGATATATATATATATATATATATATATATATATATATATATATATATGCAATTGGAGGTGTGTGTGTGTGTTTCTACTCCATTTGAAAATTTCATAGGCCAGAAACTATTAGTTACCAAGCACCATTGACTTTGTATCTTCACTATCCTAACACACACACACACACACATATATATATATATAATGGAGAATGAATGAGAAAAGTATTAGCATATGAAGGTGCTCAATGCTAAAATAGTAGAGCAAATTTTGAAACTTTAGTTATGGGATATTAAATCCATAATATTTAATATTTGATTTTATATATATATATATATATATATATATATATATATATATGAGAAAGAGCTTAGTCCAATCTAGAGTCTAGAAATCTACATGCTATTATACATATTCATTCTGCAGTTCAACACACTAGATGAATCATTTATCAAATTTCTTCATCTTAAAAAAAAAAAACAAAAAAAAACGATAAAAAAATTCAATAAAAAGATAATTCGTACTTGGTTAGATGGAGAACTTTTCAGGATTCCTGTTTATACCTACTTTCTTTTGATATGTATGCATTACAGTGAAATTGAAAGAACAATGAATACAATGGAGTTATACGTTTCTATGTTATTGGTTGCAATCAGGTGATTTTATCTCCATTTTATTGAAAGTTTAATGAAGCAAGTATATAGGTAATTCTTCTAGGCCCCATTTTAGCCAGGTTTTAAATTTCTTGGTGTGCACTCTTGAATAGATGTAATTATAAGAGAAATTATTTTAGAAAACATGCCTTCTCCTAAAGGCATTAGATCTCATTGCTCGAGGTGAATGAATGCCAGATTTTTAAATTGTTGAGACCAGATTGTTGGCATCAATATTTTTACATTATGTTGTCCTTCTTTATTTTACTTATGTGCATTCACATTAACACAGGTGTTAATACACATAAACATGGATTTATGATTTTAGTCTTACTGAATATTATATATATATATAGCAACCCCTCCGCACAAGCAGGATGTGACACAAGCTCAATTTCTTAAGTGAAGTTCAACAGGTTTGAATTCAGAGTTTTCCTTCTCCTCGACTGGTTGCCTAACCAAGGTTAAAGAGGCCAGTCTACTCTACTATTTACCCATAGCTGGAGGGAGAGTAGGATTCATACCTTTCCCAAGGGTATTAGCGCTAAGTGAAATGCAATTACCACACCCAGGATTTGAATTCGGGGTGACAAGTCCATTTCCCATGACTTTAACCATTACACCACGCGCTTCCTGAGTAGCCACTTCTAGTCTTTAATATAGATATCTTATAAAGTCACTTAACTCTCATCATGACCTTTTAACTCTATAGCATAAGACTATTGAGAACTCCTACACATAATACCAAAGCATTGAGTGCAATATAATATTTGGATTCTTTATTTTGGTGGGAACTGTTTATTATTATAGACTAGCAAACATTATATATTAGCAACAGTATTTGTATGAATATACATATCCCATATATATATATATATATATATGTATATATATGCATATGTATATATATATATATATATATGTATATATATATATATATATATATATATATATATATAGGGGCCGGGTTAGCTCAGTCGGTAGAGCGTTCGGCTAGAAACCACAAGGTTCCTAGTTCGATACCGTTCCCCGCCAACTCAGCGTATGAGTAGCACAGGGATCTGTGCGGTAAAGTAAGGAGCTGATGGTAGGTGTGGCGCTCGACCTCAGATGCAAAAACAATCCCTTGGTCTAGCGCTATTGAAAAGGGGATAGACTCCCTCGCTGACTGGCTGATACTGACTTTAGGCCGCCCCGTCAACTTACTTATGTATATATGTATATATATATATATATATGCATATATATATATATATATATATATATATTATATATATATATATATATATGTACGTATATATGTATATATATATATGTACGTATATATGTATATATATATATATGTACGTATATATGTATATATAGGTGTATATGTGTGGATATCTACAAATATATATGTGTACACACTGTTTGTAGGTGCCTATGTGATTTATTATCAGGTTGAGAAATTTTGCACAGAAATGGCCTTGGATCAGGAATCTGGGAATTGGTTTATTTGCTTCAGTGTAGAGGAATGATTTGAGCAGTGTTGTGGAAAATATAGTTAGAGGGCCAATTTACAAGATGTGCAATGGATTCTCAAACAACTACAATTGTTGTGCGAGCACTGGCATTTTTCAGAGAATGGAACTAACACTAAAAGACCCTATTTAAAAGAAAAAGAAAAGGAATCTGAAAGGAAATTATATATATATATATATATATATATATATATATATATACACATGTCCCTGTGTGTGTGTCTGTAGATGGCTTTTGTTTTTTAAAAGAAAAAAAAATGAAACAAAATATATTTGTATAAAAAAAAAGGCTAATTTGTCTTTTGAAGTGTTTGTTAATCTTCTTGCTCGAGTTGCCTTACAACACAACACTGTAGGTGCGATTAACCTTTTATTTTTATGAACACAATTCTAGTATCACTAAGATATATATATATATATATATATATATATATATATATATTACTAAAAGTCTCTTTCTGTGTGTGTGTGTGTATACTCATCTATGGATTCACATATATGCATACTGTAAAATGTGTCCTAGTCTTTAATATAGATACTTAAAAATACACTTAACTCATCATGACCCCTTAACTCTACAGCCTGAGACTATACATATACACACATACATATACATATATATATATATATATATATATATATATAGAGAGAGAGAGTGAGAGAGAGATAGATAGTGAGAGAGAGTGTGTGTGTGTGTGTGTGTATGTGTATAGCATAATGGTTATCATTAATGAAAATTGAGTTTTTGAGTCTAGTTCAGATTCTGGATGAGGCTATTTGTATTTCACTCAGCACTAAAATTCTTGAAAGAAGCATATATCCTTTTTCCTCATCCCAGCTTTTGGGAAAAATAGTCTAAAAGAAGGAAAAACATTAAATTCAAAACCCGAGGTTTGTTGTTCATATTTACTAGTGCATTATTCTTCTGTTATCAGCTCATCCAAAAAGTGCAGCTGGCTCTAGAAAAGTCTTTGCCACAAAACTAATCATGTATAAATAGTCCAATGGTTCAAATCTTTAACTGAAATTTTGGGCCTTCATATGCTGTACACGATGGTAGTGTTCATCTATCCATGTGTAACCAAAACACAGCAAAATTTGCATATCATAGTGAGGTCTTTTTTTTATTAATGCAATACACTTTTTAAAAAAAACTTTCATTTAGAGAATGAAACAATTTTCAGTTCAATTTGGAAATGAATAAGAATTTTTGGAATCTGTGTTCATGCCCAACACCATTTTTTTAATTGACTAAATTCTTGAAACAACATTAGAATCCTTCACTCCTTCATAAATAGAAGCATCAATATCATCATGGACAGCTGTTAACTATGAAATACTAATTAGAATCCTTCACTCCTTCATAAATAGAAGCATCAATATCATCATGGACAGCTGTTAACTATGAAATACTAATTAGAATCCTTCACCCCTTCATAAATAGAAGCATCAATATCATCATGGACAGCTGTTAACTATGAAATGCTAATTGAAATCCTTCACCCCTTCCTAAATAGAAGTATAAATATCATCATGGACTTCTGTTAAGTATGAAATGCTAATTAGAAAACTTTACCCCTTCCTAAATAGAAGCATCAATATCATCATGGACAACTGTTAACTATGAAATGCTAATTGAAATCCTTTACCCCTTCCTAAATAGAAGTATAAATATCATCATGGACAGCTGTTAACTATAAAATGCTTATTAAAATCCTTCACCCCTTCCTAAATAGAAGTATAAATATCATCATGGACTTCTGTTAACTATGAAATTCTAATTAGAATCCTTTATTCCTTTCTCAATTGAAACCTCAATATTATGATGAACTTCTTTTTTAATGGGAACTAAATGGATTCAAATGTCATCTTGTATTAAGTAAAAATCATTACAATATTTAAATATACTAGCAAATATATGCACCCTCCGGGTGCAAGTATTTAAGTTTTAATGTAATGAAATATCATATTAAATTAGAAAGTCTAATAAGAAGGCAGATAAAAAGATATGTAACAGAGTGGGGGTATAATAGAAAAATAGAAATGAAACTTACTCTTCCATCACTCTCGTCTTTCATTGCTGAATTTTACTTATTTAACTATTTAGTTAAATTAGGAAATAAAGAATAAAATGACAGTTATTTTTTCTTGTTAATGGATTTCATTTAAGATTCATTGAAGAGATTTTTGCTTATATTCATTAAAATAAAACCAAACAATTTGAAATCAATAATGCTAAGCACAAATTTATAAAATTCACATTTTTAATATCAATATGCAAATTAGCCTTCCCATTCACACTGCAAACTGCTATATTTGTATATATAAATACAATTGCATTTTATTTGTATGTAGATATGGACAACACTAATAAAAAGGTGAAGCAATTTTATTAATAATTGAGGTTTAAATATAAATAGAATCATGGAGAATGTGATGTATTGTGACTTGAGTAGTAATATAGTTTCGGTTACAGACAGAAAAACACACAATCTCCATTATAATAAGATATCCAGTGTGTTACTCTTGGGTTGGTTAAAAGGGCTCAATATAAATGAGTGAAAGGTAGATTATGTAAAATGTTATAAGAAAAAAAAAAGAGACCTACTATTTACCCATAGCTGGTGGGTGATTAGTTGGATTCATATGTTTCCCAAGAGTATTAGCGCTATGTGAAATGCAAACAGCTTTATGACACAATATAACTGTACAATAAGTGATATATTCATTTGGTATTGTCTGGTAAAATATGTTGACTATTTCTTTTTTTTTTTCTTTTTAATTCTTTCAGTTGGACTTTGCTGTTTTTGTATCTGTAATTTTACTTGACAGATATCAAAGGTTATTTCAATGCAAATGATTGCAAAAAAAAATAAAAGCCTGATTTATTTCATATGCTTTATAATTTATGGTATTCTGTTTATCTTAGAATGAAAATCAATGTGTGTGGATGTGACTATCTTTTTTTATGCTCTCCAAGTGAACTTGAAATTGATAGACATAAAAAAAAATCAAGTATTTCTATAACTGCACAGTTTTTGGTAATCTGGACAGTTTCTTGTTTTTTGACTCTAAAAAGAAAAGGACTTTAGAATTTTTATGATTGAATATTTCTAATCACCTGAGTTTATGAGATAAAGCATTCTCACTCAAAGATTTATTAGACTAATATTTTCAATGGTTCTGTTGCCAACTGACACAGCATCAGATAACCAATAGATTCTTTGAACCTTCAAATTCATACAATTGAAGAATGAAAAAATTTATGTTATTGAGAGAGAGAGAGAGAGAGAGAGAGAGAGAGAGAGAGAGAGAGAGAGAGAGAGAGAGAGAGAATGTATGGAAAGAGGGAAGTGATGAAAAGGAAAATTAGCAGACAATACATTAACTCTGTACAATCTGAGACAAAGAGAGAGATAAGAAAGAGAAGAGGAAAGGAACAGTGTAAATGAAGAGAGTACAGTAGAGAGAGAGAGAGAGAGAGAGAGAGAGAGAGAGAGTACAAGAGAAAGAGAAAAGAAAAAAGATATGGAAGAAGGATGAAAAGGAAAATTAGCATTCAATACATTAACTCTATAACTCTGAGAGAGAGAGATGAGAAAGAGAGAAGAGGAAAGGAACAGGGTAAATGGAGAGAGTACAAGAGAGAGAGAGAGAGGGGGGAGAGGGGGTACAATAAAGAGAGAGAGAGAGTACAAGAGAAAAGAAAAGTAAAAAGATATGGAAAGAAGGAAGTGACGAAAAGGAAAATTAGCAGACAATACATTAACTCTGTACAATCTGAGACAAAGAGAGAGATAAGAAAGAGAAGAGGAGGAAAGGAACAGGGTAAATGAAGAGAGCACAATAGAGAGAGAGAGAAAGAGAGGTGGAGAGGGGGTACAATAAAGAGAGAGAGAAAGAGAAAAGAAAAGAAAAAGATATGGAAAGAAGGAAGTGATGAAAAGGAAAATTAGCAGACAATACATTAACTCTATAAAATCTGAGAGAGAGATGAGAAAGAGAGAAGAGTATAAAACAGGGAAAATGAAGAGAGAAGGATGAGGAGAGAAGAAAAAAGAGGAAGAGGGAGAAAAAGAGAGAAAGGAGGAGGAGGAGGAGGAGGAGGAGGAGGAGGAGGAGGAAAAAGACATTTTTTCCCTTGCAGACATTTTATAATTGGAGGATTTTGTAGTTTCCCCAAAGGTATTGACATTAGTTACTGACCTTAATTTCATAAATATAGCCTTTCCAATTTTGTCACTTGCTCCAATTAATTAGTTGAAAAGCTCTTAGAAGCAGATAACAGAGTAAATAATTTACATATTCAAGCCTATCAATGGATTGATTACTACTTTTCAAATAGATAATGATTAAGTCTGATAGAAAAATGTTGGTTGCTTCATCTGTTGGACAAAAGAATGTTTCACTTAAGGTAAACTGTGTTCATTCTGAATTTTTCTTTGCTCAGTATAAAATATGAAGAAACTCTGAAAAGTTTAGCAGCGGAGAAAGATAACAGAACAACCAGTGCAATTTGCTTACAGACTTGGGTTCTTTTTTTCTTCTTTTTTCTTAAAGTGTCTTCATGTGAATCAATGATAACAAAATGCACATACAAACATGCATGCAGGTTTCTTTTCTTGTTTCTTTTTTTTTTTTAATAGATAAACTTGAATTGTGGCCCAATAGTATTTTCTTTTTTTTCTTTCTTTTTTTTTTACTGCAGATAAATAACATAAAAATAATTCTATAGCCTCCTATGTTGGTGTTGCAAAAACCAAACTTCCTTCTCTCTCTTTTTGTGTTTTGTTGCTTCTAGCTCTCTCTTGGCTAACCTCCACAAAATACAGAAGGCACTTTCTTACACACTGTTTTTGTAGATATTAGATTCAAACAAAGTGCTGTAGAAAAATCCCATAAAAATACTCAAGTTAATACATTTAATGAAGCCTAAAAAAGAAGCCAGTTCAATAAATGCCAATTTTAAAAAAATATACTGGCAATCACTCGTATCCTCAAACAAAGTTGTATATTTTCTTACCTGGGCTCGGACTATATCAATGTTTTAGCAGGGCTTTCTGACAAGCTGAAAAACCCACCTAACTATCCAGGGTATACATATATATATATAAAAAATGTTGTTCTGGTTCCAACGGGAGAAAATTCAATATTTTATAAAAAAGAAGGTCTGCAAAATGTATTATGCTCTCAGAAAAATTTTTAAATTCTTTTTATCTTACATATGCGACACGTGTTTCTGATCTGTTGTCTTCTTCAGGCATTGAATTATTTGGCAGAATATGTCCGATATTTGATAGGTTGTGTGTGTTTCTGCAACTTTTCTATTATAAGTTGCAGAAACACACACAACCTATCAAATATCGGACATATTCTGCCAAAATAATAATTCAATACCTGAAGAAGACAACAGATCCGAAACATATATATATATATACATGCTTGTCAGATTAAGTCCTAGTGAAAAATATGGAATTTTATTTCTCTAAGAGCCAAGATTAAACCTCTCACATTTCAGTCCAATGCTCTAAATTTCTTTCAGTTCAAGGCAGTAAAAAAGATTTTGTTCATCTAATGCCATATCAACCCTCATGGGTTATTTAATGCCAAAGAATTCCTTGTAGAAGAACAGAGCAGTACTATTTAACCCATATGTACAGGGATGAGGTGGTTCATACCTTTCCCAAGAGTATGAGTCTGAAAGTGAATGTTATAGCATGACTGGAGTTTGAACCTCCTTATTACAATGTTGCAGTCCAGAATGTTAGCCATTACACTATGGGGATTTCCCTCAAATAATAATCCCTCAAATAATTTCGTGCACGACTTTTAATTCAACAATGAATTTGGTATGTCTTGCAAGGAAGAATAAGAAGAATATTTGGCACTGACCTGGTTCAAACGTCTTTATAAAAGGGCTGCCTCGTATATGCATAGCTCCAACCATCACCGCAATCTGATATTCTCCGGAGCGATGAACTGTGAAGGAGACTCGGGCTTCATTAGATCGCTCAGGTTCATGACTTCCAAGTTCCATAGTGGTGGCCACTTTCACAC
>CM042148.1:88483883-88573883 GCA_023376005.1 Doryteuthis pealeii | reverse complement strand
GTTGGCTTAGCTCAGTTGGTAGAACACCTGCTAAGGAATTGCAAGGTTCCAGGTTCAATACAGGTCCCAGACAACTCGAATGAGTAGCACAGCTTGGGTAATCTGATCTGTGTGGTAAAGAGGGGAGTTGACGGTAGGTGTTGCGCTCGACCTCAGTAGGAATAATCTCCCTGGTTTAGCGCTAGTGAAAATGGGAAAGACTCCCTTGCTGTCCAGCTGATACTGACAACAGGCCAGTCTGCCAACAACTAAAGCTTATAAAAAAAAAAAAAGAAAAAAAAAAGGAATTTGCTTTCAAACAAATGTTATTTTATATTCAGAAATGCTAAAATTATAATTATCAAATTTTGTGAAAAAAAAAAAAAAAAAAAAAAAAGAAAGTTTCCTTGAAAGAAAAAATATAAAACTTTTTTTGTTTTTTCTTTCTTTATTTTCTCTTAAGAAACTGAATGATTTTCAGTTATTAATACCCCTAAAAAGTGACAGAAGATCTTTTTGAATTTCTTCCCTTTAAAATTGAAAAATAAAAAAATTTTTTTTAAAGAATTTGACAGTAAAAAAAAAAAATCATTGATATTTGTTTTTCAAAAGATCAGTGCAACTAACTGAAACTGCTGACTGAGAAGAAGAGATGTGAAAAGCAGAAACAGTAGGGAATACAAGATGATTTGAAGTTGTAGAGATTTTGTAGAGAACTGTTGCAACCTGACCTAATCTTGAGATGATTCTACTTTACTTGCAGAGTTAAAAGTGAAAACATTAAAAAAGAAGGACATTTACAGAACAGAGAAAAATCAACTCTTCACAACAACTTCAAAACAGAAAAAAAAAAAAATTTAAAGAGTTCTTTTTTTTCATTAGTTTTCTGCTCTAAGACAAGTTTACCATCGGTATATATTTGTGGTTTATTTATTTTAGAATCTAGTTTGTGTTGTCTCTGCCACAGGTCAGAAATCTCAACTTTTTGATTAAAAATAAAACATTTTGAATCGAAATAAGGCATGTGTAGTAGTTGGTAGATTAGGAAAAATATTTTTAAAAAAAGAAAAAAAAAAAAAGAAAAAGAAAAATATTTTAAAAACAAATTTCCGAGATAAGCAAATAGGAAAAAGAAACATTTAGGTAGTAATTTTTATATCTGATTTTATAGACTTAAATAAGAAATATATTTGTATGCATCAATCAATACAAAATGTTGCTCAAGATGTTGTGGTTGACATCTTGTTTTTAAGAAGAAAAAAAAGAAAAAAGAAAAGAAATATATAAAAAAAGAAACAAAGCTTTTGAATTTAGAATAATTTCATTGTTTCATTCATAAGTAATAAATTATCATAACAGTAATATTAAACCTGCAGGCATTAATATGAAAACAAAAAAAGAACTTTTCAAAATCAGTTATCTCAGACAAATCTAGATGAACGTAATTATATTTTAGAATTCATCCAACAGTAATCACATTCAAAACAAAGACTTATAACAAATCTGTTTATTTCAATATTTTCAACTTTCAATAAATATAACAATAGACTTGAACTTTATCCTATAAACTTATCCCTCAAAACGATTCCCAATCCATTTAGTAACAAACAACTGCAAAGAACTTACTGTCAAAATAAAGAAAAATCCTTGGAAAAAACATAATAAGATCTGACCATCCCTCACAATTTACCGCTTGGAATAAGATAACCCTAGATGAGTTGACATGCCAATAAAATCAATTAATCAACTTTCAAAAAAAGTTGCAAAACCTTAATGTTCAAATAAGACAAATTAATCAAGTCCCTATATCAAATTTAGTGAAGTTTAGTTTAAGAAGTTATAAGTATTATATATAGATACACAAAATAAGAGAGAAAAATGCATTTATAAGTTAGTTCTGGTAAAGTTTCTTTAAAAAAGAATAGTGATAAGATTCTGAACATCCATTATAGATAAAAATATGGGTAATGTTTTTTTCTTCTCTCTCTCTGAAATCAGAGAATTACATTCAACAGGCTCAGATGACTTACATGCTGTGATACCAAGAAAAAAACACTTTTTTTTTCAAGAAATAAAGGCTAAAAACTAATTTAGAAAATAACAGCAACAAAAAAACAAAAACAAAACAAAAAGCAACTTTCATATATTCTATGTATTCAAATGACTTTGTACTAATAAAAGTTTTTCTTAAGTTTTTGGTTAATATTAAAAATCAGAGTTTAAGTATCAAATCATAAAATAACAGGCCTACCTTAAAAGTTGTTGCTAAACACAAAGTAATTAGCTAATTCCATTCATTTCTGGTAAGATTCAGGGTGAAAAATGTTAGGTTCCAAGAACAAAAACAACAACAACAAAAGATGAAAAGAAAAAGAAAAGAAGAACAGTAATGTAAATAGTGAGTGTTGTTGTGTGAGTTGATAGAATTATCCAGATTACATGTCTCCTAATAAGTAGCAGTCATAAAATAGTGACTTTTAAATTGAACCATCAGTTTTGTGCCGGACAGATGCTGACCAATGAATGTTTGTTCTTTCCTTCCACCTGTTGTCCCTCTTCCTAATCCCCTATCAGTGTTATTGGAGCATGTTGCAAAGAGGAAAAAAGAAGAAGAGGAGGAGGAGGGAGAAAGAGAAGAAAAAAGAAGAAATGGATGAGAGAGAGAGGAAGGGGGAAGGAAAGGAATAAGAGAGCGGAGAGAGAGAGAAAAAGAGGAAGGGTATAAGAAAGAGAGAGAGAGATGGCGAAAAGGGTATAAGAAAGAGAGAGAAGAAGAAAAGGGTATAAGAAAGAGAGAGAAGAAGAAAAGGGTATGACAACGAGAGAGAGAGAGAGGAAGAAAGTGAAAGAGAAAGAGAGAAAAGAAAGAGAAAGAGAGAGAGATAAAGAGAAGAGAAAAAAGGTAAGAGAAGAGAAGAAAAAGGATTATAGAGAGAGAAGAAAAGAGTGAGAGAGAGAGTGAGAGAGAGAGAAAGAAAGGGAGAAGTAAAAGGCTAAGAGAAAGAAAAGAAAAAAAGATGACAAGACAGAAAGTAAGGCCCTGCTTGTATAAAACCAAATTCATCAGTTAATGAGGCTGGCGGATTCTGTGGAATTTTTGGTCTATTTGTTCATAAATATTAGCATTTGTAATCCATTTAGGGTGCTGACAAGTGAAAGGGGCGTGTATAAGTGATTGTGTGAAATAATAGACAGCCACTATCAAGAGACAATTAGTTACGTGCTATCCTGATGTTCATCCGAATGCCAGGAAATGGTTACGAAAATCCACAGGTTTCTTGTAGGTTAGGAAAAAGGGGGAAAAAATGTCAAGAAACAAAGATAACAGGAAAAGAGAAGAATGGAAACATTTTGGTACTCATCCATCAGTGTGGGTGGGGGTGGGAATAGTAGGTGTCACTGTAGATGTTATTAGTCTCTCTTCTAACATTAGCAACCTACTTCATCAGTCAGCTTCCAATTTTGTTTTTATTTTGCTTCCAAAAGATCTTTGGTGATAAGAACAAAAGCAAGAATAAATCAACTTAGTCATTTTTTTTTTTCATTTTTTTTTTTCTGTATAATCATTTTATTTTTTTAAAGCCAGGAAAAATTCTTGTTTCTTACTTATTACAGAATTTTTCTTTTTGTAATGAAAACCTACAACAGTTGAAACACATATACATACATACATATGCATATATATATATTATAGTTTTTCATTTTTTATAGATGGAAACAGAAAAAGGAAACCCAGAGTTCCTGAATCTCAGAAAGTAAAGTTTGTTAAGAGATGTACAGATGGAAATCATTTCTCCAATTGTTCTAAACTCTTGCAACTTGAATAAGTCAATATGAAGATAAATTTGGAAAAAGCAAGTTATATTCTGTTTTGAAGAAGAATGATAGTGTGCAAAAGAGATACAATATTTAGCACTGGTTATCATAAGTAACATTAACAGATGTAAAGAATAGTAAGTTTCCTGAATTTTTTTTTTTTTTTTTTGCTTAACCCTTTCAACTCCCACTGGGATACCGGTGTCCTATTAGAGTTTCATTTTCATTTTAACCCTCAAAAACACTGTGCTCAAAACATAATTTTGCATATTCAAAACTTAAACAAAAACAAACTTGGAAGTAAAAGGGTTAATGCACTGGTTTAAAAAAAAGAAGAAGTTATGTTTAAAGAACATCTTTAAAGCAAAAAGGGTAAATATATTCTGAACATATTTGGAAAGCATGAATCTGTGCACTTAGGTGGGGAGCTCCATCTCAGATGCAAAAACAATATTCCAGGTCTAGCGTTAGTAAAAAGGGGTAGACTCCCTCACTGTCTGCCTGATATCAACAATAGGCCACTCTAGCAACTTTATTTTTTTTACTTGGTCTGAACATAAGTGAAATGCCATACACTAACTAAAGATGGTAAATTGCTCATGCAATAATCATAGAGTATCCCCTACTCATTTTTCTTTCACCTTTTATGAAATATCCTGGTAATTCTTTATAAGATAGCATTGCACATACCCCACCACAGTTAATTATATGACACTAAACAGGATAATAGTTGATTGATTGATTGGTTTCTTTGTTTAATGGCATATCAAACTTTGTGGGTTATTTAATGCCAAAGCTATCATTGTAGAAAAACAGTAGTGGTACTACTTAATCCATAGCTGGTGGGATGAGGGGTTCATACCCTTCCCAAAATATTAGTCTATGACTGAAGTTCAAACTCGCTTACTACAATGTTGCAGTCCATCGTGTTAGCCACTACACCAAGGAGAACCCCCACAGAATAATGGAAGACTGACAAAAAAAAAAGGGTTTGAGTGACATTTCATATCCTGTGTTCATGATGATGAGAGATATGTATAAACTGATGGAGTTAATTTTAAGGACGTCTTGAAAACAAATCTCAAGAAATACAAAATTGACACCAAAACCTGGGAGACAGTAGCGAAAGACAGAATATGCTTAGAGAACCATTTTATCAGGGATGGCACCAATACTTTCGAATGCAAATGAACTGCAGAGCTGGAGGAAAGGCAAGCATATTTCAAAACCTCCATGCTTCCTGTAATTCAACAACACTATACATGATATAGTGTTTAAGTTTAAAAAGTGTTTAAGTTGGAGTGACATTTCATTGATACATATCTTGTGTTCATGATGATGAGAGGTTGTATGTATAAACTGATGGAATTAATGAATTGAGTTAAGAAAAGAGTTTTAAGGACGTTTTGAAAACAAGACTCAAGAAATGCAAAATCGACACCAAAACCTGGGAGTTAGCCACTACGCCAAGGAGAACCCCCACAGAATAATGGAAGACTGACAAAAAAAAAGTGTTTGAGTGACATTTCACTGATACATATCCTGTGTTCATGATGATGAGAGGTATGTATAAACTGATGGAATTAATGAATTGAGTTAAGAAAAGAGTTTTAAGGACGTCTTGAAAACAAATCTCAAGAAATACGAAATTGATACCAAAACCTGGAGACAGTAGCAAAAGACAGAATATGCTTGAAGAACCACTGGTACTTTCGAATGCAAACAAACTGCAGAGCTGGAGGAAAGGTGACGAATATTGAAGACAGCAATCTTGACCAGCACTGCCACGAGGAACATGACCGCACTGCAGCTGAAGTTTCAGCGCTAAGATCGGCCTCGTCAGCCATCTAAGAGCCCATGGACAAGATTGAGACTAGAAGAACACCATCTGCGACCTCAAGGGATTGCCAATCATCAATCATAAAATAGCATTTGGATGCTAAAAGTATTTACTTTTCCACCAAGATTAAACCCAAGAAAATCTTTTGAGTAATAGTTATGTTAGAATAATAAGTCCAGCAAGATAGCAGCACACCCTATGATGATAACCACCAGATGTCACTGTTTTTAAGTGAAAACAAAATGTAATGAAAGTTGAGAAATTTGGTTGACTAGAATTTTTAAATTTTCCATCATAAACACAATAGACACATTATTTTTCTGAATTATATTTGAGACACTTCAAAAATTATAATTGAACAGAGACAAATCTGAACAATGGTACCTTTTATTTAATCATCTTTTTTTTTTCTTTTTTTTATTAAAACTTTCTATTATATGAAAATCTCTTTAAAACTAGTTTTCTTTGTTATTCTTCATGCAAATTTTTGACAAGAGAATTCTCCAGGGTTTTTCAAAAGTCATTTCTATTCTATTCATCCTTTTTAAGAATAATTCTGTAGTGTTCATGATGTCGTGTATTTAAAGTGTCTTTATCATTTTCTTTGTTTTGAATGCAGGGAATTTTTTTAATCTCCATTACTACAAAGCCACTACTGTCTGTATTGATATTTAAAATTATGTGCAAACTTGAAAGTTTTATTAAATGAATTAAGAATAATTTACTGAAGATAATATTCAAATTAAACCTTCATTTGAAAACTTAAGTAATCTTAGATTTCTTCTTTTGGGCATGTAGGTTAACAGAAAAAGTTTTAAATTGTTTAAATAGAGAGAGGAAGTGAATGAGCAGAAGTGATAATGATAATGAAAAGATGAAAAGAAGGAATGAAGAAAAAAAAGAGTGAAAGAGATTTAAATCCAGATTATTATACTTTTTAAATATTGAACTATTTTGCAATACCTGACTAAATTCATTAATTATTAACTAATTAATTTTCAAAAATTAGGTATGACTTCAATTAAGCACATATCCTCCAAAAATAGTTCTTAAGTAAACATATAAAATGTAATAATTAAATTATCATACTGTGGTATTATCACTAGTCCTACTAGTTCATGTATAATATTATGCACACTTAACTTTTGGATATGAAATTGTGGAAAAAAAATAAAAAAAACATCTTTCATGTATAATATGTAGTGACTTTTAGAAATTTGTAGCAGCTAAATTTATACTAAATTTAACTTTTTTTTCCAACTTTTTATTCGGTTTGTACCAACTAAAAATAAGAATTTATATAGTTTATATAATATTTCAAAACACAATATTTACACAGTATCTAGAGCAAAGGCAAGAACATGTTCACACAAAAATGTAACAAACTTACAGCAAAAATAAGTTCACAATAAAACAAACATGCATGGCTACTTCTCTGTAGTAGTATAAAACAAAAGTGTTTGTTACACATTAATTAGTTTGGACCATAGATATAACTTACTTTCAGTCATGCCGTCCTGAATATGGTGACGCACATGGACAAAAAAAGAAGGTAATATTTAGTTCACGTGTATAGTATCCACACATAGCTTTTAGGCTTAAAGATCTGAAAAAAAGTGTGTATTATACACAAATAAATTATAGTATAGAACTTTCTAAAAGGTGGGGCTGGTTTAGCTCAGTTGGTAGAGCATCTGCCTAGGGACCATAAAGTTCCAGCTTCGATACTCCCCCTTGTCAACTCAGCACATCAGTAGCACAGCATGAATATGTGCATTAAAGTGGGGAGCTGATGATAGGTGGGAGCTCTATCTCAGATGCAAAAACAATCTTCCAGGTCTAGCATTAGTAAAAAGGGGGTAGACTTACTGTCTGCCTGATACCAACAATAGGTCACTCTACTGACTTTATTTTTTACTTGGTCAGGTAAATTATATTAACAAACCTCACATAACTAAGAGCAGACCATGCAGTATTTAGCCCAATGTTACGTCATTTAATGATCACTTGTAATATAATCAGGTGGAAAGAACACCCAAAAATCTAAGTTACGTGTAGGTAATTGTGGAAAGGTTTTTGAATAATGAAGCACAAGGCTACTTGTAGATTTCTGATTGGTCAACAGATGCCAAGTGGCAAAGTTGTGGAAGAGAGGTAGTGAGAGGAAAGTGATGAGAGGTTAGTCTGGACTAAGTTGTTACAGGGAACAGAGCAAGATGAGTATCTGTTCATCCAAGGCATTTTTACTTGGGAAAAAATAAATGAGCTCATGAGAAAAACAAGAACATCTTGTGCTGTTATCAACAGCACAAGGCCAGGTATCCCAAAAGTTTCCAAGGTAATTTCCAGACTCAAAGAACAGCCCAAAATTCCAGCCCAACAACCAATCCGAAATACCAGCAATTCTGATCCAGCTCAAGAAGTAGAACAGGATAATGAGAAGATAAGTATATTACTATTACAATGTCATCATTCCTAGATCAAATCCTGTAACGTTACACACTTAATGAAAATATAAACAATTTAAACAAATAAGTAATAAAAGTGGAAATGAAGGTATATAAATTTCAATTTGTCAAACTAGAAAATCCTTATGAGACTTGGAAAATAAAAAGACCTTAAAAATGCTGTTTGAAAGCATTCAATTTTGCATAAAATCCATTTCCATTAAGGAAATACTTTTATATATAATTTATAGACTTGCATCATGAAAGGGTAAAATCACACAGTTAAATAGATTACTTGTGAAATGATGACAGTTAAAACTTTGTAGTGTGAAGCAACTGATATTTTGATAAAAACTTTATTTGATTTTTTGTAATCATCAGTGAATAAATCTGGAATTCATCTACAGTGATATATGGAAAGTCAATGAGTAAAAAACTTGACCTTGGAAAGAAAGAGAGGGAAGAGGGAGAAAGGAGAAAGGGGGAAAATATAAAGAGAAGGAGAAAGGGGGAAAATAGAAAGAGAGGAGGAGAAAGAGGAGGAGAAAGAGGCAAAAGCTGATAGAAAGAAAGGGGGGTAAAAATGATAGAAAAGGAGGGAAAGTGTAAAAGAGAGTTGGTTGGTTGGTTTTAAGGCATTCAACCCTTGTTGGATTATTTAATGCTAAAGTCAGTCTTTTTACAAGCAATTTGGTTTACTTCAGTCAGTAGAGTACCCAGCTTGGAATTGCAAGTCTCCGATTCGATACCGGTCCTTACCAACTCAGTGCATGAGTAGCGCAGCTTGGGTAATCTGACCTGACGGTAGGTTTTGTGCTCCACCTCAGCAAAAATAATCTGCCTGGTCAAACGCTTTCCCTCACTGTCCGGCTGATATTGATATGCCACTTCACAACTTTTTATATGTTTTCAAGTAACTAATAATAATAATAATAATGATTATTTGTAAACAACTATAGTTTCAAGTATTCCTATCTAATACTAACAATTTGTAAACAGATTTATTTGACTCATAGATGGGACCCTAACAGGTACTACTACCCTGGGAATGGTGTAAAGGTTAGCAAGATGATCTCGCAGATCCTTTGCTAATGAAAAGTGAGTTTGATGCTTGTTGAATGCCCCATACTAGCAACCTTGTGTTATATCATACCCATGGCAAACAAGTGGGAATAATATCTACTCTGAGTCAGAGTGGACTGGGGCGTAATGGCAAAGGAGTGATTCTACATGCCTGAGAGCTCCAGAACTGAAGCTGCATCATTGAATGCAGTTTAGTGTCATACTCAGGACACCCTTTTTTTGTTTGGTGGGTGGAGGGTCTTAACCCTGTTCAATGGATGTAAATGTATTCTAGGCCCTGTCAATAGAGTGCTGTGAAAAAAAAAGAGAAAGAGGGAAAGTGTGTGTGTGTGTGTGTTTGTGTGTGAGAGAGAGAGAGTGAGTGAGTGTGTGTAAGTGGGGAATAAAGAGAGAATATAACAAGGGGATAAAAAAAGAGATGGAATGAAGGACAAAGAAAAGAGAAAAAGGAAGAGAAGTGAAATGGAAAGGGAGAAAAAGGAGTCAGAAAAAGGAAAGAGAGAAAAAAGGATAAAGCATGAGGGAAAGAGTATGAGGAAAGAGAGAAAGAGTATGAGGAAAATGGAAAGAGAGAAAGAGTATGAGGAAAGAGAGAAAGAGTATGAGGAAAATGGAAAGAGAGAAAGAGTATGAGGAAAATGGAAAGAGAGAAAGAGTATGAGGAAAGGAGAAAGAGTATGAGGAAAGAGGGAAAGAGTATGGGAGAGAGAGAGAGAGAAATAGCATGAGTAAAAGAGAAAACTAAAAAGAGAGAATGAAAGGTAAGTGAACAATAGTTGTATCAGTTCAAAAAATTGGATGATGTCAAGTTTTGAGTTTTCTCTACATCCATCTCAACTGTCAGCAATAAAAGATGAAGCTTATCTGTTAAGATCAATAGAAAGCATTTTTACAATTGATTTTGAATAGACAAGGTAAGTTATAATTTGTACTGTCTATACATTGGTAGATAATACTGTAAATACTGTAACAGGTGCAAAGCTGATATTTATCAAAAATAAAAATGAATCTACATAATAAAAGCCAGTGTCAATCAGTTCAGATAAATATAAAATCAATATTTTGTTTTGCTTTTTACTTAGAGAATATTTTATTCTGTTAGACAATTGTTAGATTTAAATCTTTAAAAAAAAAAAAACAAAAAAAAAAACAAGTTGTTAAATTTCTTTATTTTTCAACAATTTCTTTTTTTTATTATAAACTATTTTACTCCATTAACCCTATCATGTATAAACTTAGTGTTAGATAAAAGAATAAATGTTTTAAAAACTTTAATAGAGTCTCAAGTATTCTCTTTAAAGTACATGGGAACTTGAAAAAGAGTCTGTTATAACTATTAGAACATTACTCCATTTTCCAAGTTAAATACAGAGTATCTCCAAATGTATATAAACTTTATTAATTTTCAAAATTTTCAGTGGTTGAAATACAGCGTTCGTTTTTGTAAACAGTCTTTTAACGGATATCTTTCTTCCCGTCTATGTCGCTCCTGATGAAGACCAACTTATTGATTTGGTCGAAACAGATCTGTCAGCAATTACATAACAAACATCATATGTTTTTTCAAAATGTTAAATTTCATACTGTCAGATTAATTTCCATCTATTTTTCATAAACTTTATAAATAGCAAATATGGTTATTATTATGAAAATTTCATTTTATACAGGGTGTCAACAAAGTCTTGAAACGGTTTTAAAATTGAACATTTAATGACTCAAATTGTACAAATGATAAAATCTTTTCGTAAAAAATCGTATAAAAATTCAACTCTTAAAGATTTAATATTGATGTATTTTTTTTATTATTGCACTTCAACATGACTGCCATCTTTGTTGATACCTTTTCAACCTGTAGCAGGACTTTATGGACACCCTGTTGAATAACAATCTTTATCATGATGATTTAATTTTTGCATACAATTGTAAGACAACAAAAATGGTACATCATAGTGAGATTTTTTATGGTACAAGATGAATAGTAATTCATTACTGATAATTAGTTATTATTTTCTTTGTTTGTTTGAACTATGATCACATAAAAGAAATATCTGAAATTCTTTAATTTCCTAACAGAAAGAATTACTTAAAACTTGGTTGGTTTATTTGATAAATAAAGGACTCCAGTTGCTTACAGTTCCAGCTCTTGCTTAAGTAATCACCCAATTAAATACTGAACAGGCTCATCACAACTTCGATGATCTAACGGGAACCGGTGCTTTCAGCGTGACTTGACTGTAATGGTTTAGAATATACTAACTGTACCTCTTGCACAGGGGTAAGACCTCCCCAAAACAATGACCCTAAACTGCATCTGGTGGTAAGATTTAGGTGTTCTAGAGCTCTATATCAACTTTGGTGATCTAATGGGAACTCATGCTTTCAACGTAATATGTTTATAAGGGTGACTGAAAGATTGGTTTTGAGACATTTTCTTGTTCTGATTGGTTGATTGGTTATTTTATTTTACAGGGTATAAACCCTCTTTTGGGTCATTTAATGCTAAATCAAGTCATTTTGATAAACAAAGGACTCAGGTTACTTACAGTACCTGCTGTTGCTTAAGTGGTCAGCCAATTAAGTATTGAACAGACTCATCACTGCTTAACTTCGGTGATCTAGTAAGAACTGGTGCTTTCAACATGACTTGACCATAATGAAATAAAATTGGAAATTATTCTATTCTAATTTGAATAGAAAAAAAAAGTAGATAATGAAAATGACAATTTACTTATTGCTGAATTCAACCATCCTAAGAGTTCACAATGTTCTGACCAAATATTTTCTATTTTCCTTCTGTCTGGTCCAAGAAACGAAATGAAAAGTAGACTGTCCATTTGTTTTCTTCTGGAAACTAAACTATATTTACTTTTACTTGTTTGCAAGGAATCTCATATTTATCTTCACTCTGTAAAAAAAATTGGTTGTCTATCATTTTTATTGCTGACAACGTATTCAATGGCAATAACATCTTTTGATGCTAACCATTTCTTGTGTAGCTTGTAAGGGTGTCAGATAGAAACAACGGATATTATATTTAATTATCAAGTCAAGTTGTTTGTATATGCACAATCCTGACAAACAAGGCATTGTATACAAATATTAAATGACAAAAGGGATATGAATGTAGTGTGTAAGATTAGTGGTAAGTTCACTAAGTAGAAACACAGTAGGGGTATGCTGAGTAGGTATATACAAGGTATAGTGGTGAAACGCTCTTCCAAGGCAAAATCTTGGTATTTGCTTAGAAATCTGATTGATTTAAAGATGTGATAACAGATAAAAATAAATTTTAATCTATTTCTCTGAATGTTTGAGATGAGGCTTGAAGATTAGTATTATTGCGTTATTCGGACTATTGTCCCCATCTTCATTGTTATTTATACAATGTTTCGGCGATATGCCCTCCGGCCTTCTTCAGAAATAACAATGAAGATGGGGACAATAGTCCGAATAACGCAGATAATACTAAATTTTAATCTGTATGTATTTACCAACCTATCCACATGAGCAGAGTGTCAAACAAGGTCAATTTTTAAGTGGATTTTAACAAGTTTGAATTCAGAGTTTTCTTTCTCCTAACCAGTTGCCATACCATAGTTAAAGAGCCAAGTCTGTCCTACTATTAACACATAGCTTGAGGGAGAATAGTTGGATTCATATCTTTCCCAAGGGTATTAGCACTATGTGAAATGCAACCAGCCTTGTCCAGGATTTGAACTTGTGTTGCTGTGTCCATTTTCTATGATGATAACCATTGCACCATGGATACCTCCACTTTTAAAGATTTTACTCTGTATATTGATAAGTAAATAACAAATCTAATTTTAAAGTTTGCAGAGTGGCCTATTGTCAGTATCAGCCAGACAGTAAGGGAGTCTATCCCCTTTTTGCTAGTGCTAAACCAGGGAGATTGTTTATGCTGAGGTAGAACTCCCCACTTTACTGTACAGATCAGATTACCCAATCTGTGCTACTCAGGAGAAAAAATTCTAGTTCATATGATTGACTCTGAAAAGTTTAGTATTTCTAAATAAGTCATTTTTGAATGAGAAGAAAGAATTGCAGAGAAGCAGAAATGTCTAGCCTATAATTTTTGTTAATGTATTTCTTTCCCCCAGACTTGTCTGTACTGCTCATCAAATGTTGATTTATTGGTTGGTAGTCTAATTTGGTTTTGTTTTAGAAAACTTGTCACATTGTAGATTCAATAAAGCAGCTGCATAGAAAGGCAAACATTTGGGGGTTTCAAGGGATTCAAGTTCAAATATCAATAAAGGATTATTCTCTATTTCCAATTCATGCCACTTACGAGGATTGTTTGTTTTATGACATATCAATCTCCATGGATCTTTTAATCTATGTATGTATGTATGTGTATTTATATATATAATCTATGTATGTATGTGTGTGTGTATATATATATATATATATATATATATATAAAATCTATGTATGTATGTGTATGTATCAATCTACATGGGTCATTTAATGCTGACAAAGTTTGAAATAGATTTGTATGATAGTTTTGGTAGAAAATAAAAATGTATATATATATATATATATATATATATATAATATATATATTATATGTTTTTAAAATAACAGTTGCTGATATAACCATGGAAGCAGACACTAATTTAGTTTTTTTTTTAATTTAGAATTTTAAAATATGTTCATTATTATTATTACTACTACTATAAGATAGATATTACTATTGAAAAGTAATAAAATTTGTGATTCATTATAATAATCCAAATATTTTAGATGATTCTCTATGAATGTGAGTGCAAGCTTGCATCATAATATGCCATATTTGCTGATTTATGAGATACACTAAAAAAAATGTGTAAAGATTACACAGCAACCAATATGTGGGTATTATAGATGGAAAGTAGAGTACCAAAGAATTATATTGGTTAGTGTAGAATAATCATACTAAGTTCCAATTACTGTCAAATTGATAAGGCACGGCAACAAGTAGCCATAACTCAATACGGATCTAACCTTGCTGCTATCCTACTCCAGAATGCCAGAGTATTTATGAAGCCTCATAACATCATAAAAACCAAGCACCCAATCAGAACTCAAGGAATGGAATTACCCAAATACAGGAATGGACTTTTCTTGAGTTCCATAAGTACCAACTGTTTTGGCACTAGTTCAGTGGTGCTTAGTCAGTTGCTGTTGTCCAAACCAACAGTATACTGACTGACTGACTGGCTGGTTCAGTGGTCCTTAGTCAGTTGCTGTTGTCCAAACCAACACTGAAGTCACCAAACCAACAGTATACTGACTGACTGGCTGGTTCAGTGGTCCTTAGTCAGTTGCTGTTGTCCAAACCAACAGTATACTGACTGACTGACTGACTGACTGATTGACTTCAATAGTTGGTGGATTGAATTTTACAGCATATCAACACTTGTTGGGTTATTTCATGCCAAAGATATTTCGTTTTATTCATTCTTGGTGGGTATTCAAAAAAAAAAAAATTTTTAACTCAATTTTTTAAAAACACAATTTTAAGCTCAATTTTTTCCATTGAACCCATAGATGGGACCCTAACAGGTACTACCACTCAGTCAGTGTGGACCCGTGAGTAATGGTGATAAATGAGTAATCCACACTCCCTAGAGCTCCCGATTTGGAACTTCATCACTAGATGCAGTTTAACATTATACCCAGGACAGAGAATTATGCTGGATGAAAAATATATGATGAAAAGTCCAAAAGATTTTTTTTCCTTCCTCCTTCCATAATATTCTTATAAAACAGGGTGTGTCTTATGATAGATGAGTAGAATACCTCATTACTAGGTGTCACACAATGATCAAAATAAAAACTGCACATTTATTTCAATGCAGGATTTTATCATGGTTCTAATATTAGGCTTAATGTGTATGGGCTGAACCACCATGCTTGAAGGTTGGTAGTAAATGACAAGAGAAGCCCAACTTTGCATAATATAAAACAGGGTGTGTCTTATGATAGACTAGAAGAGGCTGTCATCAACATGGCTAAACAGGCTGAGTAGAATTCAATGTTATTACTATGTAAATTTCAATTTTGAAATATCTTAGCAAATATAAATCAAATCTTCATAATTTTTTGCACAAAAGCTAGTTTTGGTGATAGTGAATGTGTGTATATATATTTGCTTAGTTGTTAACTGTTTTATTTTCATAGTTTTAGCCATAAATACAATTTCCCTTTATATATGTATAGATGGATAGAATACCTCATTACTAGGAGTTGAACAATGATCAGAATAAAAACTGCACATTTATTTCAATGCAGAATTTTGTCATGGTTCTAATATTAAGCTTATTGTGTATGGGCTGAACCACCATGCTTGAATGTTGGCAGTAAATGACAAGAGAGGCCCAATTTTGCATATCTTAAAGATTTTTTTTTTCCATTTATTTGAGAAGCAATATCTGTAGTAGCCAATAAAGGATTCCTATTTATTTTTTCTTTTAAATTTTCAGAACCATCCTTAATAATGAAACATATTTCAGATATTCAGATTCTAATTTGCAATTTGTTCTGCATCAAGTCCACCAAACATTTAGCATTTTCCCCTTCTGTTTATTAAGCAGCTTTATACGAATGACAATAAAATTCTACCTTGTTCCATTGCACTAGACTCCCCCTCCCCCAACGCAAAGCCAACTTTTTTTCTTTTCAATAAACAGGCTTCAGTTTATAATCTTTGATGTTGCTTTATTACACATTCTATATATCCTCACTTATGTAGATAAATCGAGAAGCCTAAGAAATAAACACATTACAAAAATAAATGATTTTTTTTAAAGAAATACATCAATTTTTTGGTCCTTTCAAATCTGATCGAGATGAGAAGGGTTTGCATATGTTTGACACTTTGTTGTTAAAAATGTTATATTTTAAGTTATATCTTTCATCTATGAATTCATGATTGAGACAAGGTTTCTTTTTTTTTTCTTTCTGATATTAGTCATCATTCTTTAGGCTTATCAACATATTACTTCTGGTTGGTAAGTTTTCATATCTCAACTTTACAACTATCCTTATTAAATGAAATGCAAAAGAAAAAACAAAAAAACAAACAAACAAACAAATAAAAAACAAAAACAAAGAAACAAACACAGACAACTGAGCTGAGTGCTGTAAAAATAATCATTGCTTTCTAAATTTCCTCAGACTGAGTCAGTTATATTAGTAATAACTAGCAAGGTTATTTGGCAATGCTTGGGTTAAAAATAGTATCCAAGATCATTAGATATATTTATTGGCCAATTTTATTTTTTATTTCCAAATAAAAACACAATTTTTTGATGATGTTAGATTTCCTTGTTAGAGCATTATCAAAAGAAATAACACAAATGGATCTAAATAAATTGTCATATTCAGAAGATATTTAGAAATTAAAATTTATCACAGGAAAATGTAAAATATTATATATTGGATCCTAAAGTTAAATATAAATTAAGCAATATGAAAACTTATTCTTGATGGGTATTCAACATTTTTTCAAACTCAATTTTTTTAAAACACATTTTTTAAAACTTATTTTTTCTATTTAACCCATAGATAAGACCCTAACAGGCACTACCACTCCGTGTCAGAGTAGACTTAGGCTACAATGTCATAGTCCAGCCACTACACCACAGAACCCCCCCCCCATTCACTTTTATCCTGACTAAAAATGTATAAACCAAAAATAAACATGCACAAAAAACACTGTTTCTAAGAAAGCATCCCTGAAATATCTACAAAAAAATCTGATAAATACACTGATGAAAAATAAAACTGCAATGAAGGATGATGGAAAATTTGACCTACGTACAGAGTCTCTTCATACATTACTACTTATTTTGGAACCTATGCATGTATTATTGATCTGTATGTTATCTATGACTCTAATCCAGCTATATCTTTTCTTTTTTTCACAGGCCCAGAAAGCTGGTTTGGTCATGAGGGTGCTACTCACATTGTGTGTCTCAGGTAGGAATAGCCTGGCAGAGTCCATCCCTCTCCAACTGGTTTGGATCCAGAATTTTCCTTCTCATAGACTGGTAACTATATCAAGTTTAAAGAGCCCAGTCTGCCCTACTATTTACTCTACCCTCTTTTTGTTTGCGCTAGACCAGAGAGATTGTTTCGCTGGGATGGAGCGCCACATCTACCGTTAGCTCCTACTTTACTGCATAGATCAGATTACCCAATCTGTGCTACTCATGTCCTGAGTTGGCAGGGACTGGTATCAAACCTGGAACATTGTGATTTCCAGGTGGGTGTTCTACCGACTGGGCTAAACCAGCCCCTTTATTAGAAATATTAGAAATAATTTTTCTGTTTTTTAGGTTTTTTTTATTTCTAAAATTTTTATTTGTTTCTTCAAAATACTGACAGTTAAATACACATCAAATTAGATATGATAATGTTTTGAAATGAATGTGGTTTTGTGAGGGTTTATTCTGAATGATAGGAAAGTGTGATTAATGGAATAACGGAACAATAATGAAGCTGATGAGAGATGATATATTTGTGAAGATTTTTGTTGGTGAAAAGCCTGTTTTAAAATAAAACATAATGAAAAGATGACAGTTCAATGCTTAGATAGTTTTGCTTTTCAGTAATCATTAATTATTTTCTTTTATGAAATGAGTTTATTTTAGGTTAGATTATCAGGCATTAAATTCTCTCTCTCTCCCTACCCCTCTCTCTTAAATGAAGATGTCATTATTGTTCTGATCCAAAAAGAAAAGATAGAGATTGGAAATTGACAGGTGTGAAAGTTCTATTTAACTGATTAGGCTCATGATCAAAGATAAGAAAGTTGATATTGAAATGAGGCAAAAAATTTCCTTGATCTATTCATTGCTCTTAGAAATATAGTGGTGACTAATCATACTATTGAAAAAAAAAAAACTAACCATAAGAATAAATAATTTTCTGATAATAATAATAAAATAATCTGTGATCATTTGGGGGTGAGCATTAAAAAAAAAAGTTATAGGCTGAGCAACTTTTTTTTCTTTTTAGATAAGTGTCATATAGTACCTAAATAATGAGAATGGAATTGTCTGTTTTCCCTATAAATAATGTCTGACAAAACCTTAGAAGAGAGAAACAAGGAGATTTCATGGAACCTGTTAATTCAACCTAGCAATTGGTAATTACCCTATACACCTTGTATCTTTGCTGAGTAAATCTTTTTCCTTATCCTTAATACTGATTGTGTTTCTTCCTATTATTTCTCTGTTAACTCTGATACTTGAGTAACAACAATAAGTTATTTGTTTTTTTTTACAGTTTGAAAAGAAAGCAAGAGTTTGAACTGATTCAAAATAAAAGATACCCAAGGACTTTTTGGTATTGATGTTTAAAATAGAGGAAAGATATGCATTCATCTATTTTCTCTCCAGCTATGGGTAAATAGTGGGGTGGACTTGGCTCATTGACTCAGTCTAGGAGAAGAAAAAACTCCAAATTCAAATCTGTTAAACTAAGAAATTGACCATGTGTCACATCCTACTTATGTAGAGGGGTTGGATGTATATATAAATTAAAGTAAAAGTAAAGTTGTCAGGGTAGCCTAAAGTCGGTATCAGCCAGACAGCGAGGGAGTTTATCCCCTTTTCACTAGTGCTAGATGAAGGAGAGTGTTTTACGTCTGAGGTGGAGCACCACACCTACCATCAGCTCTTCACTTTACCGCACAGGTCCCTGTGCTACTCATCTGCTGAGTTGGTGAGGGTCGGTATCTAACCTTGTGGTTCCTAGGCAGATGCTTTACTGACTGAGCTAAACCAGCCCTATATATATATATATATATATATATATATATATATATATATATATATATATATATAAGAGAGAAGAAATTTAAAGAGGAAGAAGTGAGAGCACTGACAGAGTTAGAAGGAAAACAAATTTGAAAGAGAATTAAAGGATAAACAAGAGAAATGAAGTGAAAAACAGAAGGAATGAAAGAGTGTAAGATGGCTGATGAAAAACCATGCAAAAAAGATTGGGGTGGTTGGGTGGCCAGGATATCATAAACTCTTCCATTATTCCACACAACAGACAAAAGAAAAGAAAATATTGTTTTTAATAGAAAAGTGCAGGGAGATTAAAAGACAAAGGTCACAATTTTGCACTATAAATTCTTCCTCTTTTACCATTCCACTCCTTCTGCTGGCGCAGAGTGAGGACACATTCAGGATAAAACAGAGAAAATTGGCATCTTGAGCCCACCTGGGCTTCCATGATGGCCACTTGCCCATGATGTTTGCTCTGAGCAGGTAAAAATTGGCAGACTTCACTAAATTAAGGGAGCATATAGATATGACAAGGAGGAGGAGGAGTAGGAAGGGGAGGAGAGAGAGAGGGAGAGAGAAAGAGCACTGGTGCAAAGGTAACAAGTGTCAACAGGAAGAGAGTTAAGTGAATAGGATGTGAACACACAGCATGATATGCCTTGTTATCACACAAACTGCCTTCTGGCATCTTTTGTTTATTAATTAAGCATTTGGGTATTTTCTCTATTTTTGACAATAATTGGGACAATTACTTGAATGCAGACAAGAAACAAATAGAATATTTCCCAATTACTAGAAACAGAAAACAAATTTGTTGTTTTCGGGAGATTCTGTTTGACAAAGAACCAAGAGAAAATTTAAAGTTTTCTTTCTCTAATACATATTCTTTATTAATAAGTATTTTCTTTGTGCGCATGTATAGATTTATTAAATTTTGGTTTGGTTTCTTTGTTGAATGGTATATCAACCTTCATGGGTTATTATTTAATGCTAAAACCATCCTTGTAGAAGAACAGTAGTGGCACTACTTAACCCATAGCTGTGATAGATTTATTATTCAGTTATTTTTAAAACACACACAGACATACAATATATATATTTACCAAAACTCTCTGCATGAGAAGGATGTGACATGAGGTCCATTTATAAGCAGAGTTTAATATGGTTTGAATTTAGAATTTTCCTTCTACTAGATCGGTTGCCATATCAAGGTTAAAGAGTCCAGTCTTCCCTAATATTTACCCTTAGCTGGAGGGAGAACAACTGTATTTCCCAAGGGTATTAGCACTAAGTGAAATGCAACCAGTCATGTCCAGGATTTGAACTTGGTTCGCCATGTCCATTTTCTACGACAGTAACCATTACACTAGAAACACCCTCATATATACAATGATAGTGACAATACTGGATCAAGCCATTATTTTGTCTTTTATTTTTACTACTTGAACATTTTAATCAATCATAGTTTTTCCGATTATATAAACCTCTGATTGTTTTATGCTTCACTCTGTTGATTTGGTCAAATCTACAAATAAGAATGACATTTTACTAGTATATATATATATATATATATATATATATATATATATATATATATACTATAGAATAGATTTATTAAATTTTGGTTTGGTTTCTTTGTTGAATGGCATATCAACCTTCATGGGTTATCATTTACTAGTATATATACTTATACTACAGAATATAGTTTTCTTATTGAATTTAAACATTGGTTCATACAACAAGGTGTTTTCAAGAAACCTATGGCTTGTAATACTAAAAGTGAAGGCAGAACAATCTCCAAAACTTATTCAAAATTTATGAAATAAATAAGTATCCACATATATTTGGTAAACAATGTTTCCTACAAATTTTGTTCACATCTGATCTTATCTCTTTTGAGATATCTTTTGTTTTCATTGACTTTAGTCCACACTTGTCTCTCTCCCCACATGCCGAACATGTGAATTGTCATGGGCCTACATATGCCCCCTTCTTAGAGAGTACTAGTTTTTACAATTGTGTATCAAACATTTAGTTTATCTGATAAAGAAAGAAAGTAGTTTCAGCACTTGCTCGAAAAAGTGAACCTTTCTTGATGTTTATTTTTAGGCTTACAATCCCACTGGTGACAAATTTATCTATGAGATTTAAGAAAAAAAAAGATTTTTTTTTTCAAGGGGGAATAACACAATGAGTGATGTTCTTAGACTAAAAAGAATAAATGCAAAATATCTTCAATGTTGTTGTACTTGATGTTTTACTCAGTAATTCCCCACATAATTATTTTACAAAAAATGTTTCTCATATTAACTTTTAACCACTCTTCTCTGCTTTTAAGTGAGAGAATTTGTATAAGGTCTGTAGATTTCTTCAACTTTTTCAAAGAGAATACATTTCTTAAGTTTCCCAATGAGAAAAGTAAAGCAATACTAATGAATTTTGAACCATAAATCCATAGAAATAAAAAAATAGTAAAAATAAAATAAAAATAATATGGGAGTTGGATGAAAAGTTCATAGGCAGATCAAGATACTCTTATGGAATGTGATAAAATGAGGTTTAATTTTTAACATAGACCTTCTTGTAGGACATACACTTCTTCCATCAGTTTTGCAGTGCTTGGATCCTATTGGTAAAAATGTTATTTAACAGCAGATATGATGATAGCTTATGTACTTTTCAAGCCCACCCTCATATTTCATGGGGTTATGGTTCTGATTATATTGATAACATTTTTGTTACCTTAATAATTCTGCATTTATATCTAAACTAGCTAAAGTACCCATCTACACAAGGTCAGACATCAAGACTTTCATTTTTCTAGACACTTTCTATTTTATAATCTTTGATCATTAAAAATTACACTAAGTAGTTACAAACTGTTGTTGTTGGCATCCTTCTATCTACGAGCGATGATGGAGTAGTGTCCAATTTTTTTTTTAAACTATGTAGTCTGGGCAGGTTCATATGGAGGATGAGCTGTTACCCAAGCAGCAAATCCCCCTTCTCCACACTGCCGCTGTGATCCAAAGGAAAGGTAAGGAACCAATGCAGTTTGGCAGTGGCAACGTCACAGGAGTTGCTGAGTAGTACTAGATTTCAGCACCACACCACCTTAGGGACTCTAGCTCTTGATTTGTTTTGGGGGTTTTACTCTCCTAGCCTTTTCTTGGGAGGGAGTAAAGCTGTTAGGCAGTGGAAGTTTTGTGTCGGACTTTTCCTTGACTTAAATGGGTTGCTGACCAAGGCTAAGGAGCCCCTTCTAACCCATTTGGGGATTTGTGTGTGTCGTAAGTACCCCAATCTTACTACTGTCAGTGTTTCTGAAAAGTTATAAACTGCATTAATAATCTAAAAGATAAATCTACATAATAGAAAATAGATTTACCAGTTATCTATATATTAATACTCATGTTCCTTAATTGTACAACTGTTATCATTTTGTAACTCTCTCTGATTAAAAATGAAATCATCCAAGATGAAATGCAAAAATGGAAATCCTGATTATCTGGTGCTGCTTATCTGCCAAATTCTTAAGGTGTGTTACCTCAGCTAAATAATGGACTATTCTGTTTTTATTATAAAGAAAGAAAGGGGAAAAATGGACATGCTACTCAGAAAAAATATAATAAGAAAGAAAGAAAAAAGAGAGTAGGAGAAATATATATAGAGAGGGTGATTGCACAGAAGTGATAATGCTAATTTTTCCATCAAAACATAATGAAAAGATGAAAAGAAGCAAAGAAATAAAAAAAAGAGTGAGAGAGAGAGAGTTAAATGAAGAGTATTATATTTCTTACATATTGAACTATTTCGCAATAGCTCCTAAGTAAACATATCAAATGTTGTAATAATTAAATGATCATATTGTGGTATATCCACAGGTCCTGCTAGTGTTTTTAATAATACCGTTTTTAATAAAATGTGCTGTTTGTTCCTTACTGAAGGGAAAGGGGACTAAATTGAGAAGTTGAAGGAAGAGAATAAATTGGGAAAGTCAAATTTGTAAATCAGAACAGCAATACAAATAATTATAAGTTTTAAAGAAGTGTCATTCATCAAAGACAACCACTCCTCTACATTCCAAATTTTATCAAACCTATAATTATTCTCTTCTTCAAACACTTACCTCTTTTATCAAGATGAGAACGAGAAAAAATATTTTAATAGCAACTTACAAAATGGTACAATGGGCATGCTGTGTGGTGTAATGGTTATCAAACAAAGCCAGCAGACCATTTGTAATGAGTTTGATTCTCCCTGGGTGTCTCATATTTTTTGGCTTTGTATCAAACTAAGCTAAGTTTAGTAAATAACTACAAAATGAGACAGTGTCATTAAATTTACAATAAATTAATAAAGTATGATTGAAATTAGTCTGGTCACATGTGAGAAGAATTATAAATGTATTTTTTAATTTTTTTTTATAAGTAAAACTTAGATAAATTCCCTGGTGGATCAAAAACAAGATAAATTTATATACTTTAATAGACAAAAAAAAAAAAAAAACGTTATTTATAGTTTGAACCCATAGATTATTTAATGTATATATATATATATATATATATATATATATATATATATATATATATAATTGCTGAAAAATTAATGTTGTCCTTAATTTTAAAAGCTTCCAGTAAAATGTATTCCTTTTGTACTTTAGTGTTTTTCTCTACTTGAACTCCTACATTTTACAATATGTTTTGTATAAGTTAACATTTTTTTAGAGAAATCTTTCATATAGAAATATTGAAAATACCATATATATAATATATATATATATATATATATATATGAAAAAAGTGAATGGAAGTGAATCTGACAGTATGAAATTAATATTTTAAAAATAATTTTTTTTTTTCTTTCAGCAAATTTTAACATCATGTGTTTTTTTTTCTAAAATATTAATTATATATATATATATATATATATATATATATATAAAAGCCCTGATGGGGAAAATCGAGTAGACTTACTCTGACTATATCGGTTTTCTAAATTAGCTATACAAATGTATTGGGCACTTTTATATTCCTTCTTAATTACAACTTATTTGGTTAATCCTTTTTTATCGATAGTCAAATTTGTGACTCGCTTGATTTTTTGCCTTCTCCGTTAAGTCACCCTCTTTTCAAAAACACACACACTCACATATATATATGAGGAATGAACGATTTGAATAAATCCAACAAAATGTGGCTGAGAATAGAGGAAAGTGTGTTGTTATATCCACACTTTCCTCTATTCTCAACCACAAACACACACACACATATATATATATATATATATATATATATATATATCAATAGGGGTATACTATAATGACACTGAGTAGTAAAGTGATGATAGATTTACTGTATATTTAGAGAGGGTATTTTACACATTGTAAGTAGGTATGAAAGCCTGTACAATAAAGTGGATACCAAATAATATTACAACTTAGATTGTGTCATTCTTTTATATATAAAGATATAAAACAATAAACACTGAGGATATATTAATGATGCAAAAGTTATGCTAACAAACTTTTATATTAGAACTTTAAAGAACTTCACAATATCTTTTATGTTCACTAGCAAATATATGCACCCTCCGGGTGCAAGTATTTAAATTTTAATGTAATAAAATATCGTATTAAATCAGAAAGGCTAATGAAACTAAATAAGAATGCAGATAAAAAGATTTGAAACAGAGGGGGGATATAATCGAAAAATAGAACAACTGAAACTTACTCTTCCATCACTCTCGTCTTTCATTGTTATTTTTTTCTAATTTAAGTATTTAGTTAAAAGAGGAAATAAATAATAAAATGACAGTTATTTTATCTTGTTAATGGATTTCATTTAAGATTCATTGAAGAGATGTTTGCTTATATTCATTAAAATAAAACCAAACAGTTAGAAATCAATAATACTAAGCACATATTTATTAAATTCGATTTTTTAATATTAATATGCAAATTAGCCTTCCCGTTCACATTGTAAACCACTATTTTGTTGTATATATAAATATAATAGCATGTTGTCAGTATGTAGACATGGTTAACAGTATTAATAATATAAAATAATTTTATTGATAATTGAGGTTTAAATAAAAATAAAATCATTGAGAATGTGATGTCAATAACTAAGGGAATTGTGACTCGATTAGTAATATAGTTTCGGTTACAGACAGAAAAACACACAATCTCCATTATAATAAGATATTTGTTTTTAAATTCCCCAAAACCCAAAAGTATAGATATGCAAATCTACAAAACCCAACAGTATACATATGTATCTGTACAATAGATATGCATCTATAGTATAGAATATATAAATTTGATACTGAAATTTATATTTTGATATAAAATCTAATAAGAATTAAGCATGTCAAAACTTACATAAATTCTGAATACTAATCTAACTGGTTTCTGTGGGATTTTCTAGGTATTCTTTTTTTTTACCATTATATTTATCTTCTAGTAAAATCTATAAAGTCAACAGGTATATAATTAAGTGAAAACCTAATAGAAATGTATTATTTTCTTAATCTTCTCTACTTAATTTTGATCTGAAAAATGATCTTTAAAAATATTTCCAATATCTTTATGTTCACATTTTTATTTTTAAAATTCCACAAAACCCAAAAGTATGGATATGAAAATCTACAAAACCTAACACTATAGATATGCATCTATACAATAAATATGTATATATCATATAGAATATATAAATTTATTACAGACATATTTTGATACAAAATCTAATAAAAATTAAACATGTCAAAACTTATATAAATTCTGAATACTAATCTACCTGGTTTCTGTGTATTTTTCTAGATATTCTTTTTTTGACTATTACATTTATCTTCTTGTAAAATCTATTAAGTGAACAGACATGATCTGAAGCCAGCTTCTTTTGAATGAAGTCAGTATCTTCAAATGAGTTAAAAATTTTACCAACCTCATTACAATGTTGATAAAATAACCCAACAGTTTCGTTCATCCTCAGGTCATATCTAATTTTTTCATTTACATGTTTCATCACATTTAATGGAAAGAGAAATGTTTTTTGGTGA
This sequence comes from Doryteuthis pealeii, assembly GCA_023376005.1. Classification (NCBI taxonomy): domain Eukaryota; kingdom Metazoa; phylum Mollusca; class Cephalopoda; order Myopsida; family Loliginidae; genus Doryteuthis; species Doryteuthis pealeii. Next base: position 88,547,856 of record CM042148.1, on the reverse strand, counting down.
AAGAGAAAAGTCTTTGTGAATGTTGGCTGAGAAGCATTTTGTCATATATGTGCTCTGAACTCTTGATAGGAGGACACTCCTTATTTATTTGGTAAGCAACTGATGTGCCAGGGAAACATTTTGGCTAATGTAATATATGAAGGAAAAAAAGCCCATCAAACTTTAAATTAAGTGCAAACCCAATAGAAATGTATTATTTTCTCAATAATTTCTGTTCCTAAAAATAAGATTTCCATGGAAAGAAAATTTTGATCTTAGGGAGAGAATTTTGCCAAGGATGAAGTAATATCCAATTTACTCTTCACCCACTCACTCCATCAATTTTTTGTTAGTCCAGATGTAATGCAGAAAGGTCTAACCAAAAAGTAATTCATGTAATTACTGTGTTTCTCCAAAAATATAAATAATATATATTCCTACCAAAAATATATATTCCTACCATCAAATAAACTGAACCCTCATTTTATGGCCGTGTTTTTGCAATAAATGTTTTATTTTTTTTGCACCCGTTATTTTACAATACTGAATATATTTTCTTTATTTACAAACATTTATTGCAAACATATATATTTTCTTTATTTAAAAACATTTATTGCAAACATATTTAAAACATTTATTGCAAAAACACGGACATAAAATGAGGGTTCAGTTTATAGTAGGAATTTACGAGGAACAAGTTAAGGATTACCAAAAGACCTACCTGCAAAATAAGAACTAGTGTGATTTTTTGGGATGATTTTAATATAAGCCCTCACCTTAAAATAAGCCCTAGTTCAGATAGACAAAATAAATAAGAATTCTTCACAATCACATCATGCGATACAAATACTCAACATCCCCCGAAAATAAGCACTAGTGTTATATTTCGGAGTGAAAATTAATATAAGCCCTGCCTTATTTTTGGGGAAACATGGTATATCTAAAAAGAAAAAAAAAAAGAAAAGAAAAAACAAAGGGTGAAATAAGGAATCTTCTACTGGTGCTAGCATATAGTCGATATTTCCCACTACCATTACGTTCAGTTCTCTTGTAAGTAAGATACTTTTGAGCAGAACTGAACAATTTTCCAGATGGCCCCTAGGATTCCATGCCACTTTCCTTTGCCAGATTAGAGAAGGATCATTTGAAGATTGCTGTCAGGAAGAGCAGCAAAGAGCACTGAACCTGGCATGAAAAGGAGAAGCAGGAGGTGAAAGGCAACTTTCTCTCGATTGAGGCCAAAATAAATAGAGGTAGAGTTAAAGGGTCACATGAAGCCAAAATGTCTGCAAGCAATGAACCACTAAATGGTGGCAGAAGAGACTTGTTAAATTTTGGCAAGATGTTTCTTTCTTACAGTTTGACTTATTGAACAGTCACATCTACAATAACATTAGTACTTGTTATCATATAGCAATAAGAAGGAGATTGATAATAAAAGGAGAGTCAAGAGTTGAATTCTACACTGCTCTTATTCAACATAGAAATACTTATGAAACAGAAAACTTATTGTCTGTAAATCTTAAATGAAAATTCTAGTATTTAATAACAAAGATGAAGAACTTTTGATTTTAGTAGTGGTCAAATTCCTTTAGGAAGAAAAATCAAACTTTGGGAATAAACATAAAAGGGAAAATTTTACTAAATAATGAATATACTATATAGTGAAAGAAATTTATTAAAAATCAATTTACCACATGCTTGATAATAAAAGAAAAATCTCTTTCTCTCTCTCCACTCCCCACCCCCCAGCATCACTGCAAAATGCTGTAGTGTCCATATTCAATGCTGAGGTATCCTTAAGAAACAAACCACATCCATGGAAATTTTTGCCTTCAACTTTAAAAAAATAAAAATTATTATTTTTCTATTTAAAATAAAAAAGAGAAAGTGAGAGAGAAAATGAGAAAATGAATTCATTAATACAAAAACTTTTCTTGGAAATCAGATAATGTTGTAATGTTTGATTTTTGAAAATGTTCCACTGCAATGTATCATTGCTAATAATTCTAGTTATCATATGTTATCTGTCAATAAAGATATTTGATTTTAAAGCTTTTTGTTTATTTTTATCAATTTTTAAAAAAGATTTTACATTAATATTACTGTTGGGCCTTCATCTTTAAGGAGTCCATCAAGGCAATTTTTGCCTGACCCTATTTTGGGCTCTATTTATCCCTGTGTATATATACATAAACTTAAATGGGCTAGTCCAGCATCTTTAAATAAATAATGATGTTAATCTAATTGTATGAAATAAAAACTAAAGTTGGCGGAGTGGCCTATTGTCAGCATCTGACAGACAACAAAAGAAGTCTATCCCCTTTTTGCTAGAGCTAGACCAGGGAGATTATTTTTTGCTGAGGTGGAGTGCCACATATATCGTCAGCTCCTCACTTGACCACACAGATCAGATTACCCAATCTGTACTACTCATGTGCTGAGTTGGCAGGGATATCAAACTAAGAACTTTGCAATTCCTAGACAGGTAGCTCTACTGGCTGAGCTAAACTGACCCTTCAGTGGATGTATAAAATAAACCTTTAAAATATGTTCAAGCTGAATTCATAATTTGTTTCAAAAGCAGAAGGTACATTTCAACTTAAGAGCCAAAAAGTGGCCAGCATGTTATCAAAATATGAAAGGAAACAAAAAGAAATAAGCGGAGAAAGTTGAAAAGATAAAATGAAAAACTCAAGTTTGAGGCTGAAAATAGGTTAATATCTAAAAGTGAATAAAAAATGCATTCAGTTATAAAATCATAAGGTGTCTAAAAAAGCTGGAATCCTGGGGATAAGTAATAAGAGAACTTTTATTTTTTTTTCCTTATTTTTTTAATAATTCTGGGAAAATCCAATATCTACACTATCAGTTGCAAGTTAATAGCGATACAGTTGTTGCTATGGACATGTTTTGTTGAATATTGTGAAATGGATCGGTCTATTTTTGGTATAGGATAGTAAAGAAAAAAATTCCCTTTTTTAAACGTCTTATTAAAACCTTTAACTTAAGGGGTAACATGCACTTTTCAAACACTTTATAGTCCATTAAAAGGAGGCAGCCTTTTTTATACAGAAATTTTAAAGATTAATAAACCTTGAACTTTGGATAGAATTCAAACAAATCAGCTTGACAGCAAACTATACAAAAAGGTATTTTCTTGTATGTACAGTTACGGGTCAAAGAAACTCTTGTATAAGAGTGTCCTTGACCTTTGAATATGCAGGCAAGAGATTCAATATAAAATGGCAATCTGCAAATTATATTATTAAAAAAATACATAAGAATAAAGAGTAAGGATATAATCCAGAAAATATATAAGATTCTATAATACAATGTGCTTAACAGACCATAACAAGGGATATAATTCCATCATAAACAGTTTGGACATTGAACTCTCTGTATACAGTAAAATGATTGATAAAGATGAGGACAGTTTAAAATTATAGAATATTAACAATAGAACACATTGAGCCTTAGAACTGCCCCCCCCCCAATAAACAAACCCAAAAGACAGTTTAATAATTTGTCTCATATGTAAATCTTATACAAAAGTAATCAAAAGCATTATACTAATACCATATATATATATATATATAACAGAAAAATTACAGAAACACGCACAACCTATGTATATATATATATGTATATCGATATATGTATTGATCAAAGCCTGAAGAAGATACCAGAATATCTGAAACACATGTTGCGTATGTGAAATAAAAAGAATAAAACATTTTTTCTGAGAATGATACATTTTGCGGACCTTCTTTTTTTAAAAAATAAAATATTACATTTTCTCCCGTTGGAACCAGAACAACATTTTATATATATATATATATATATTATATATATATATATATATAAGTTAGGGTAGTAGAGACATGAATTCAATGGCACTTGGTAACTGCCAGTTTCTCGCTCATGCAATTTTCAAAGCAATTTTTAAAATCGTATAGGCAAGAAACTGTCAGTTACCAAGTGATGGTGACTTCATGTCCCTGATACCCTAACAGATATACATACTCTATCAATGATATTGAGCACTCTTTACTTATAAATATAGCAAACTATATTATCAAAATTAATATTATATATAAGTGCAAGGACTAAGAGAAACAGTTACAAATTAATTCCATAAATTAATGATTTCATGAATATAAATCAAGGGTTGACTTATATATAAGTATAAACTGTAAATTAAATGCAAATATATTTATTGAATAAAAAAAGTGTATTTTGTTTTTGTGAAGGTAATTAAAATAAACATAAAAACAGATGGGCACAAATAATTTTCTCCAAAAGGTTCAAGTATATAATTTATGCATTATCCAAGTTTATCAAATGAGTGAGTTTTTATATATATATATATATATATATATATATATATAGAGAGAGAGAGAGAGAGAGAGAAAAGCATATGAAAATTTAAATCATACAATGTCAAAAGATAAGACTCATAAATAATAAATAACCATACTTATATTTCTGAATACAAAAGACTTTTGCCACTGAATAATAATTAAAGATGTGTTTTGTTTTGAATCTGTCCAGACATCTAAGGAGAATAAGCACAAAAATATACGTGAAAATTGATTCTTTTAATATTGATTTATTATTTCATAATTGCTTTCAATTAATAGAAATTGGTTTAATGCTAATCTGTGTCTGATAAAACACACACAAAATAAAAAAAATAAGAACAAATCAGCTTTTGGCATGAGAAAAGAGAATTATCTATGAAGAACACAGATTTATTTATTTATTTTTAATCAGTAAAAAACATCTTCAGTAAATTCCTTTAATTCTAATCTGATTGCTCCCTTAACAACTCAACAAACGGATAATTCTTTATTGGACCCCTTTTTCTTGTTTTCCACTCTCCAAATTCCTCGGACTGTGATGTAAGAGGCCCTTATGGAATTTCCTCAAACAACTTCATAGAACTTGGTGTGCCTTAATAAAAATGCAATAACTGTCAGAACAAATTTTCTTTACCCAAACATGAGATTCCTAAATACTGATTTTTTTTCTATTGCTTTTCTTTTTACTTGAACTAATCAATTTATGATATAATTCCCTGGTTTCTTTCAGATTATTATGTGCTTGTGTGTGTGTCTATGTATTTCTATATGTGTATGACTGTAATGCGGAAATCTTAGTGGTGATATTGTGTGGGGAGGAGATGGATAATAAAAAGATGAGTATAGGCACGGATAATGCCTCCCACCCTATCTCTTTTAGAGTTTCTTCTTCTTCTTCTTCTTCTTCTTCTCCTTCTTCTTCTTCTTCACTTCTTCTTCTTCTTCTTCTTCTTCTTCTTCTTCTTCACATCTTCACCTTCTTCTTCACTTCTTCTTCTTCACATCTTCTTCTTCTTCTTCTTCTTCTTCTTCCAACCACAGTCAAAGAGATAATCCTGTGGTTAGTAATGGCTTATTACAAGGCAAAACCACTTAGGAAATAAGGAAACAGTCATGGAAAAACATAACCTAAGCTTAATGGCTATCAGAGCTCATCAATCTTTGCCTACGTCTAATTTGACGATTCACTTGTAGGCTTTTTCTAGAGAGAACAAATACCCACCCATCACCAACATTCCAAATCCTCTATTTTTTTATTTAAAAAAAAAAAATGGGAAGATTAAAAAAAAAAAAAGAAGAATTCTTGATACTTAGAAACTTGAGGATAGGAATTATATTGAGAAGATCCGATTCCAGCAAGAGTGGAACAGGCCGCGGAAACTTTCCTCCTAGTTTTCAAATTTCTAAGGAATGGAATTTAATGCTTGATGTATGAAAGGTTATAAAATCTGTGACAACAAAGTGGAAGAGTAGGAATAGATAATGCATGTAAGATATTGCAGAAATCACATTGTAACAAATATATTGCATTAAGTGAATAGAAAGAAAAAAAGAAAAAAAGAGTTACAAATTGTGCCATTGTTGTTGTCACCTACAGCAATAGGTTATCCTAAAATCCAACCATTTTGAAAAGAAAACAGAAAAGCGTTTTCTGCTATTGAATAGAAAATATAAATGACTGTAATTTATAAGTTATGGTGAGAAGACATTTTTGTTTGAAAACTTTGCAGAGAGAGAGATAGAGATCTATATCTCTCTCTACCCTAAAACAAGAAGCAGGTGCCTGTCATAAAGTAATGATTAGAAAGTGTTGTGAATTGGTGTTCAACTATTGCATCTAAAATGACCTTATTAAATATCTTCTCTTTAACGAGATGGAAAATTCAGAAGCCTAATTAGTTAACTTAGTAATACTTCAAAACAGAACACAAAAATGTTTTTTCATTCATAATTTTATATAGCAATTAAAGGAAGAACTTATAATTATTTTAAATATCATTTGTCTGAATTTTTTAGATGAGGCTTGATGAATTTATATTATTTAGAATTTTTGGACTGTTGTCCTCAAGGGTTCGGTTCCAAGTTCTATGAAGCCTCCTGAATTCAATAAGAACATTCCTGAGTTCAAAGAGAAAGTTCCCAAGTTCAAGAAGCTTCCCAAGTTCAACAAGAAACATCTGAAGGCTGGAAGGCACATCAACCAAAACGTGTATATAACAATAAAGATGAAGACAACAGTTCAAACATGCAAATAATACATAGTTTGAATATATTATTGAAAAAGAATCTAAGGCTTATAGGCTTGTAAGAAGGGTGCAAAGTTATATATATTGGATACATGACTCCGACGAAGGTTAACAGACAAAACATTTAATATAGTACAGCACATGGATATGACGAGATACAAAGTACATAGGTAAAACAAGTTACATGTAGAAAGATAAATACACATTCATGAATGGTACAAGATATACAAAAAGTACAGACATGAGACTAAGAATAGTCCATGCTGTATAATTCACTTACAGTAATGTAGGGGGGCGAAACCCCAACGAGAGGGGGTAGATCAAAATCTACCCCATGTGTCTCGTGGTTACTGGAACAGGAAAAGAGAGAGAAGGGTTTGAACCCGGCGCTTAAATACTCTAGCCCCTCGCGGGCACCAGCAAACTAAACGGGCAGACAACTCAACGGGAAGATAATCCCTACAGGCTTATAAACCATTAATGAAATAAGAAATATAACTTTAATTCCTATTTTTTTTTTAAATACTCCAGTTATAGAGAAACACTTTTTATCTTATAATTTTTCAGGTGTCTTTTTTGTCTGACATTGCAAAATTCAAGGAGATGGCTAGAGTCACCAACTTTTCTGTTGTTACTCTTGAGACCCTGTGGAGATGCATGGTGTAATGGTTACAGTCTTAGGAAAGGGACATAGTGAGACAAGTTCAAATACTGGACAAAGCTATTTGCATTTCACATAGCACTAATACTCTATTCTCCCTCCAGCTATGGGTAAATAGTAGGGTGGACTGGGCTTCTTAACCTTTGTTATGCAACCAGTCTAGGATAAGGAAAACTCTGAATTCAAACCTGTTAAACTCTGCTGAAGATATTGACCTTGAGTGACATCCTATATATACAGAGAGTTTGATAAATATGTATCAAAGAATAACATGTCATTACAACAGAAAAGGAGACAGGTACAATAAGTCCAGACAAAAAAGGCTATGATACATCCCTAATAGAGCTGCTTGTTTGAGTAAAAAAAAAAAAACCCAGGAATAATTAGATTAGAGGAGATGGGAGTGAGCAGACTTTTAAAATACTATACACAAAGGTCATAACAACTAATACAATAAAATAGTAATAAAACATAAGAGAAAGAAAGAATTGGATCAGACTATTAATTGTCTTCCTCTTTATATGATTGCACATATAAATATCAGATGGATGTAATGACATACATCAAGCACATCATTAACTGCATCACATATTTTATTTCAACTCACAACTGTATCCTTTTCTAAGAGTCACTCCATTTTCTTGATTTCTCCTCTGAGAGACAAGAGACATGATGGAGACATTCTCCTCACTCAAGAGTACGGTCTACAAATATATTTTAGATTGGCCATTCATGTTAATAGACATTTTGAAATCCGGAGGGAATATTCTTTCTGCTGAGGTTGTTGCCTTGCTATCAGTGCTCTGTCCGTTTCCTCTTTCCTAAGTATTCCTGCTGTTGTGACAATAGCAGACAGCAGCATCGGCAATCAACAACTCTTCAATGTAGCTCAGCTGAGTCAACCAAAATACTGGATCAATGGGGAGAACAGGCATGAACATTGTGGGTCCCCCAACTCCTTCACTGTGCATAAGGGCTGTATCTGCAGCAATTTATTTATTCTCTTGTATCCAATTATGAATCAAGAACAGACGTGGCTTGAAATTAGATTTCAAAAATATTTATCTCTCGCAGCATGTAGTTTGTATCATGCTTGATTGACTCATCAAAAAGGAGATACCCTTGTGTATGTACTTATTGTTACCATATGCAAAGGTTAACCCAAACTTTCAGGGAATCTGGCTATCAGAAAAGCCATCGGCCGTGACTGAAAGTAAACATTCTTTTCAAGTCACAGACATTTTTGAAATTCTTTTTAAACATAGTTCAAATCAGTAAGACTGAAAATAAAGCATAACAGAAATAAATTATCGAATTAGAAAAAAAAAAAAGAAAGAAAAAAAAAGAAAAAAAAAAAAAAGAGACTACATATTGAGGAAATCTCTCAATTTAAAAAAAAAAAAAAAGATCACTTTTTGTTGAAAATCCTTCAGGTGGACATTTTGGATTTTTTTTAAAATCACGACACAACATTGAAGGCCGAGTCAATATCCAATGAATGGAAAAAAAAAAAGTTATAACACTAACTGATCACAAAAAGCCATAAAAAACTTGGATAGAAAAAGGATGATAAAAAAAGAAAAGAAATCAAGATAGTAAAACCTTAGTAGGTAAACATACATTCATGAACATGTATGACTATACTTTTTGAAGTTCTATATATGTGTCTGTGTGTCAGATATTTGAAAATGAGGACAGCCCAGCTTGTCTGTTTCTTTAGCACTGCTGAAGATAAATGAAGATACTAAATTTGTTCAGAAAGCCATATGCTACTAACAACACTAATGATTACTATCATTCATCCCTAATTGTTTCTTGCACTTCCACCATTGAAAGGTTTCTACTGATCTAGTTTCTATCATTCTGGTTTCTGTGTCTGAAGATTTCTAAAAGAAAAATTACTGAAGATCTCAAACACAAAAATCTATAGAATGTTTAACAAGAGGATGAATCTGTATTATTTGGATTTTTTAAAAACCATCTTATTGTTATATACACAACGTTTTGACTGATGTGTCCGCCAGCCTTCTTCAATACAAATTATCAAGCCTAATCTCAAAAATTCAGTCAAAGAGGATGAATTGTTTCAAAAAGATATTTAAAGAGTTGCATTGGAGTACAAAACAAGAAATATCAAGATCTAATCTGTCTGCAACAGACTAAATCTATGTTCAAAACCCACTAATACTTAAAATCATATAATTTATTGACAACAAGAATAAATGAAATAAAAAAACAGGAAAACAACCGAGTAAATAGTTCCGAGACAGGAGAGATAAATGCAGGAATACAAATTAAAAATAGTTTTCTTACTGATCAATATTTATTAATAGGCGTGTCTACTTCCTTTTGCCAAGATATGTTCCATTAAGTTGTTAGTGTTTTTGCATTGGTATTTGTAATGTTAAATAATCTTTTAACTGTATAAAGATAAACCTGATCACTTATCAGTGAAAGGTAACGAGTCTCACCTATCCAGCGCTTGAATCATGGATCTCAACATCTTTGGTTATCTGGTTAGTTTGAAAGATTATTTTTCAAAACTTTCCAAGATGAAGATGAGAACATATCAACGAAAAATATTAAAAAATATTATCACTTACAAATTAGGAATAGAAAAAAAAGTAATTACAATAAAATTGTGTGTATGTATATGCACACATAAATATGAGTGTGTGTGGATACACACAAATATATGAGTATATATGTGTGCATCATATATATATATATATATATATATATATACACACACACATATGCTCACACATAAATATACTAATATACATACTTGCTTATAGGTTGTTAGTTCTTTGATAAGGAGAGAAAATAAGTCTACACTATATTGATAAGGAATTAAATTTTTCTTGCTGGAAGAACACAGTTGTTTAGTTGGATAATCATCAAGATTGCAGAGACATTGGTAATTATGCTTTTCTGTTGATTCTTCTCCCAGACAAAGTTGCGTATATTCAAAATTGTCTGAGAGCTATTTTACAATTGTTTTCAATCAATGGATTTTGAAGCAAGACTTTTCTTTCCCCCAAGGCAATGACCATCACTTAACATAGCATTTGAGGTTGAACTATAGATCTTGTACAAATTACTTCAAAATACTGATTTATATTCAGAGAAGTTTAGTAAAATTAAACTCACAAATTACGTGTGTATGTGAATAACCTATTCTCTGTCTCGTAATATCTACAAGATAATCATTCCCGAAAGTCGTACTGGCTTCATCTTATCTCTGGATTTAATGGAGATAATCTATGATAAATATTATAATTTTATTCCTCGTATCTGTTGTCTTTCAATGCTTCTTTGGTACAATGAGTTCAGCACATTCACATGAGTAAACCTGTTTGAAAATTATGTAAAGTGTTCGCTAATAACACAAAATAGCTGACTGGCTGAGCAATTGAGATGATGTGGAATGTAATATTTCAGTGGAGGTAATCAGTTAAATGTACATTAATAAAGAATCAATGACCAAATAAGATAAATGAAGCCATGTTGAGATAATGGATCCCATGATAATCTGTACTAATGAAAACCAATTTTAAATCATTTTAAGTGCTGCAGGGACTCAACAGTCTGCACATGTTTGCTTTGAACTAATTACCAGAAATGTAAACTCTGGAACCAGCAAGTTGGAGATAAATTCTTAGAGGAAATAGTTTCCATAATAGAATTCTTGCAGAGGGGAGAATTTTTTTTTTTTTTTGGCTTCTATTCGAACATAAATGAGCTAAAACTGTGTTAAATAAATTTAAGAATCTTTTTTCCAAAAAAAAAAAAATAAAATAAGTACGCATTTTTGTCTTGTTCATTTAGTGGTAATGTACCTATTATTGATATAGTAATCACATAATCTTTACAGATGGAACTGCCGTCTCTCACAATCCTACAACCCCAACACCAGAACCTTTCCACTCATAAACCCTCAAGTGACTCATCAATACTGCTGCAGATCTACAAAGTTGGGCACAAAGTTTATTGATATACATACATACATATAATGGATTCTAGCAGAAGTTTTTTGTTTTTTTTTTTTTTGTTTAATGGTATATCAACCTTCATGGGTCATTTAATTCCAAAGCCATTTTTGTACAAGACCAGGAGTGGTTCTATTTAACCCATAGTTGGGGATGAAGGGGGTTCATACCTTTTCCAAAGATATTATTCCAAAAGTGAATGCAATAGTGCGACTGGGAAATCTATGACACTTCATTTGTGGTCATTTTTTAAGTTTGGCTTAGTTTGGCACAGGGTCAGAAGCATGGAGTACCTAGTTAGAATTGAACTCACAAGAAATGGTACATTAATGAAATGCCTGGAGAAAAGGCTAGATGTGAAATACACAAAGATGCTGCATACTGCTTTGAACAAATCCTGTAAGCAGAACCCTATAAAACAGCAACTGTACAGCCACTTACTTCCAATCTCACAAACTATTCAAGTAAGATGAGCAAGTTTGTTTGTTTGTTTTGTTTTATGGCATATCAACCTCGGTGGGTCATTTAATGCCATAAAGTTTTGAAATAAATTAATTCTTAATGGATACACAATTTTTTTTTTATAAATACATTTTTCTATTTAACCCATAGATGGGACCTAACAGGTACTACCACTCTGGGTCAGAGTGGACCAGGGAGCAATGGTAATGAAGGGTGCTCCACATTCCCCAAACCTCCAAAACTGGAACCTCACCATAAGTAGAGTTTAACGTCATTCCCAGGACATGTAGACCCTCAGCCACCACCTTCTAGCACCCATTTGATAAAAAGGGTTGGGACTTGCCATAAGGGCAATAGGGTTGGGGAAATCATATAGGTGCTAGGGCTTGATGTGACCAGCTGATTGAGCGGAGGGGGCCCTCTCCGACCACCCGTCTAGCCTAAGTAAGGGTCTAAGTGGAGTGTTGCAGGTCATGGACTGCTCATCCACCAAGACTATCTTTAGGCATCACAGGTCGCCACCCACGGCCAACAGGTGGCCTCATTTTGGGGAGTCTTACCCCTCTGCAGAGGTGCAGTTGGTGCATTCTAATGCCCCAGCAGACAGGGTGGAAGATGAGCAAGACATGCTGGGAACTACTGGTGAAGTAAGGACAAACTCATAAGGGACAATCTCCTACGTAATTCCTACACATGGACACACCAGTGTTGGCCGACCAGTAAAAACTTACATTCATCAGCTCTGTACAAACACTGGATGCTGTTGAGAGGACTTACCAAGAGCAAAGGCTGATAGGGACAGTTGGTGAGAGAGAGGTAAGGGAATGCATGCCTATCAGCATGGAGTGAGGATGATGATGAGCCCAGCTGGCAAACTATTACACATGTGGTGTTCAAAACACTTTATTTGAAGGTTTTCAATCATATGTGCACTGATAGCTTCAATTGAGAGAAAATTATTTTATATCTACAAAAAAAAAAAAAAAATAAGGACATAAATTTTTTTTTGATAAAAAGTAATCTGTCTCAGCCTTTAACTCAACTAGAACAAAGAAAAAGGCCTTAATGAATTCCTTTGAAAATACTTTGTAGATTTGTAGACATCAAAGAAGGTCTTTTGAGTTGTGACCTCTTCTGATTGGGAGGACTATACTCAATCATTAATAAAACATTAGGGTCTCCACCTAAGAAACAAGCAGTTTATTCGGCGTCTTTTAACAACTTATAATATATTTCAATAAATCTCAATTTTCAGCTGTTACCACTAGCAAATCATCTCAATAGAATTGATTAGTATTTATCAGCAAGTAATGAATAATTCAAAAGGAGATATGAATGAAATTTTGATGTTTTTAATAAATGAAGAAAATGTAATAATCTAGTGTATATCATTGTAGAAACAAAATGTGCATTTATAAATTGGTACAGAATATTCTTTTTAATTCATCAATAAATAAATAAGGATACTCTACAACCATAAAAAACACTGGTTATGTTATTTGTTACTTAATATCTGCAGTTAAGCAACATTTTTCCTTATTGCTAAATTATTGAAAATGGATTATTTGTTGTTTGTATTTTACGGCATGTCAACCCATTGGGTTATTTTATGCCGAAGACATTTTGTTTATTTCATTATTGTTGGGTATTCAATCTTCTTCAAACTCAATTTTTTTAAAATACATTTTTTTAAACTTATTTTTTTTATCTATGTAACCCATAGATAGGGCCCTATCAGGTACTACCACTCCGGGTCAAAGTCAACCAGGGAGTAATGGCGATGAAGGGGTGCTCCACACTTCCCAAAGCTCCAAAATTGGTTGGTTGGGTTTTATGGCATGTCAACCCTTGTTGGGTTATTTTATGCTGAAAATGTTTTGTTTTATTCATTCTTGTTGGGTATTCAATTTTTTTTTCTACACACTTTTTTGTATCCATAGAAGGGACTCTGACAAGTACTATCACTCCGGGTCAGAGTGGACCAGAGAATAATGACAATAAAAGGATACTACACACTCCCCAGAGCTCTAGAATTGGAACTTCACCACTACATGCAGTTTAATGGACACTAAGACTCTCAACTACCACCTTCTAGCACATATATGATAAAAAGGGTTGGGGCTTGCCATGAGGGGGATTAGGGTTGGGATAATCATATTGGTACTAGGGCTTGGCATGGCCAATTGATTGAAGGGGGGCCTCTCCAACTGATCGTCTAGCCTAAGTAAGGGCCAAAGTAGAGTGTTGCATGTCATGGACTGCTCAGCCACAAGGATTCTGTCCTTAAACATTATGGACTGCCACCCATGTCCAACAGGTCGCCTCATTAGGAGGAGGGGATTGTAACTCTCTGCAGAGGTACAGTTGGTGCATTCTACTGCCCCAGCTGACAAGGTGATGTAAAAATGGTGACCATTTAACCATATTAGATTCATCTTCAGGTCATACTTACAGCACAGATGCCCATGACTTATTCTCACCACCCGTCCCTATTGGTCATCGCTCCTGAATCTGCACAGAGCTGACAGATGCAGGTGAATAGTTGGATTCATACCTTTCCCAAGGGTATTTGTGTAATGATAGAGGGTTCAAGATTAACCATAGACTCAGATATCTGGATACAGTTTAGTGCAATTAGCACAATATGAAATGCAACCAGTTTTGTCCAGGATTTGAATTCTGATCACCGTGTCCATTTCCTATGATGATAACCATAACACCATGAGTGACTCCAGCAGGTACTATAAGCAACCAAAAGCCTGTGTACCAGATTAAGTAAAGCTAAGTAAATAATAACTTATATAGTTGCTAATTGAAATGTAGCAGAGATCTCTCAAAAAATAGATTTTTAGTTTTAGATAACATTCTTTAAAGTGATAAGTAATGAATATTTCTACAATTCAGGTTTCCCTTTTGCAATCAAATCCTCATACTTTTTGCACATACATAGACCCCCCCTCACTCCAAACACCTTTACCAAATAACTCAACAAATATTACTAATACTCACCTGCACTTCTTTTCTTCCTGATGACTGGTCTCTCATTAAACAATGAATTAATTACAAAGTACTGCCATCCTCTTATCAAACACATAAGAGCTAAGCCTGAGGACTATATCAGTTGGCTCAGTCCTTGACAAATATATTACCCTCCTGCTGCTGCTGCTTTAATACTGTTTGTCCAATTGCCCTAAGGCCTGCATCTGTGGAAACTTCAGACAGTTTACATTCAGACACTAAACATCTTTCTGCCTTTCAGTTAGTCAAGAGTTCCAAACTCACCCTGAGTTTGCTTTTACTTCTTATTTGCTTAAACCATTTTGTTCAGTATGTGAGGGTGGGATGGGGGGGGGTACAGAAAAGATCCTGGCCCAACCAAGAAAGCAATTACCTTTAATGCATTCTTTTGGAATGATTAATGAAAGTGTGTTGTTGAATAGTATGGAAGAGCATCTAGGTTTCATGTTGGTCATTCTTTTCATGAACTTTTCACCACCATCTTGTAGTATGTATTTACCCAACCTCTCTGCCATGGGCTAAATGTGACACAAGGTCATTTTTTTCAGCAGACTAGTGTTGGTTTGAATTCAGAGTTTACCTTCTCCTAGACTGGTTGCCTAAACAAAGGTTAAAGATCCCAGTTGGTCTTATCATTTACCCATAGATGGAGAGAGAATAGTTGGATTCATACCTTTCCCAAGAGTATTAGTGCTATATGAAATGCAAACATCATCATTCAGGATTTGAACTCATGTTGCCATGTCCATTTCCTATGATGATAACCATTACACTACAGGTGCCCCCTTGTAGTATGTATTTATCCAGCCTGTCTGCCAAGGCCAATTTTTTAGTGGAGTAGTGCTGGTTTGAATTCAAAATTTTCTTTCCTAGATTGGTTGCCAAGGCTAAAGAGCCCAGTCTGCCCTACTATTTACACAGAGCAACCTCCTGTAGTAGTTTTTGATTACTTGCTAAACTCACTTTTTCTTTAATTTTTTTTTTTAAGCTTTCCAAATTCTTTAATCCTGTGACTATCTTTGTTTGTAATGAACTTCTGAAAAGGCGTATATCAAATTATTACTGTTATTACCATTCAGATGAAAGGAATTGAAAAGCTTCCCTTGTTAAGGCAGATAAATGTATGCAGAGTAAGAACTAAGTTATCAAAGTTATAATAAATATCCATATTTTCAGCTTTTTTGAAAAGTTATAGCTGCAAAGAAGAGACAGTTTGAAATGTTATGCAGCTGGGTGTTGGTAATTTAATAGTACTTCATTTGAAATTGTATAATAAACCATTGGAAAAAAAGCAATCAATTCTGAAATATTCTTTGATATTTTTGAGTGATGATTAATCTTCTTGCTTACTGAAGAGTATTTCATATTTTAATAAGAAAAACTGAAGGCAAAAAAAAAAAAGACATATGATTATGAATAGGTAGATTTTTTGCAAAGGCCAAGAGGAATAACCAGCAAAAGCAGGCATAATACAGGCATATATATATATATATATATATATATATATATTATTGTGTGTGTGTGTATGCATGTGTATATATATAAGTAAAAAGTAAAGTTGTCGGGGCGGCCTAATGTCGGTATCAGCCAATCAGCGGGGTCTATCCCCTTTTCACTAGCGCTAGACCAAGGAGATTGTTTTGCATCTGAGGTGGAGCGCCACACCTACCATCAGCTTCTTGCTTTACCGCACAGATCCCTGTGCTACTCATAACGCTGAGTTGGCGAGGGCCAGTATCGAACTAGGAATCTTGTGGTTTCTAGACAAACGCTCTACCGACTGAGCTAACCTGGCCCTATATATATATATATATATATAACATGCATTTTTATTATACTACATATATATATATATATATATATATATATATATATATAATAAATAATATACCCGTTCTGTTGATTTGTTTTGCTGGGGTCTATTCACAGATGGCCACAATAACACTCATATCTAAGTTATGTGCACACAGATGCGAATGTTATTATTTTAGCACCAGATTGGCTTCGATGGCAAAAGCATTTCCCTATAAATTGGTTTATAATCAAATTTGGAAAACAGTTTGCAACAGGAAAACATAGAAAGCTGATATCATATAAATGGAATAGATTAGCAAATTAATCCAATAGAGAAATAAAATATTCATTTAGATGGGTCAGTCAAGTGATGCCTCCAAGTTTAGAGGAACTCCCTCCACCCTGACAACCAAACTGAAGAGATGATCGAATATGAGATTCAGATGAACACACTGAGTTAATACTTTGAAAACAAGATGCATATATATTGAAAAAACAAAACAAAACCATATTGACAATACATGTAGTTCCATAAATGCATTCTTGTTTTAAAATACTTATATGTACCACAAACTTTGCTTAGAATTCAAAAAGTTTTTTTCTTGTCCCTATATATAATATTCTAATACCTTTTTATTTTGCTTTGTTTTCAAGTAAGTAAAGAAGGTAGAGCCGCCTATTGTCTGTATCATCTGGACAGTGAGGTAGTCTATTCCCTTTTCACTAGTGCTAGACTAGAGAGATTGTTTTGCATCTGAGGTGGAGCACTACACCTACCATCAGCTCCCCACTTTACCACACATAACCAAGCTGTGCTACTCATGCACTGAGTTGGTGAGGGCTGGTATTGAACCTGAAACCTTGTTGCTCTGAGGTAGATTCTCTACCAACTGAGCTTGAATCTATAAGCAAAATAGAAATCTAAAGCAAGTGACTCTTATATTTTAAGAATATAACTTTTTGTTTGTAATCATTTTTGATTGCTATTGTTAAATACTCTTATTATTATTGATCAACAGACAAACTATTAAAAATGATTTCTGATGTTAGGTCATTACTATGCTCAAATAGACAGAGAATACCCGAGGAAGGCTGGAAGATACAGCGACTGAAACATTGTGTTTATACATATCACAATAAAGATGAGAACAACAGTCTGAAACATCACAATTATTTACATCAAGCCTCATTTAAAAAATACAGACAAATAATACTCTTACTTTTTATTACATTATCTGCTATTTCTTCTAAGTTTTCTAACCTTCTCAGTTTTGTCACTGGTCATACTGGGATTTCTTTGGAGTTCCTCTTCATTGTCTTGGACTGTATCTCTCCATATTCACCTTCAAACTTAATTATGATCATCGAGACATATTTCTCTTTTGATGTATACATCTTTATTACCCAATTCCAAACTAGCATGCACATGATGAAAAATTCAGAGGATGTCATTAAACGTCTGAACCCAAGGCTTTCATTGACGAATCTCCTAACTTTCCCATAGAGTGGGCCATCATGTGACTTACTCAACCAATGAGAGAATGCCACCACAGGTCAACCAGGAAGCCTGTTTGTCAAACTCATCTGAACCTACTGTATCTTTCCATAACTCTCCACAGTTAAACAAAAATTTTAAATTCTATACTACATTATAAAATGATATTTTGGTTGGTTGGATTTTACGGCATGTCAACCCTTGTTGGATTATGTAAAAGACATTTTGTTTTATTCATTCTTGATGGGTTTTGAAATTAAAAAAAAAAAAAAAAACTTAATTTCTTTTTTAAACATCTTTTTTTATTCATCCCATAGATGGGACCCTAACAGGTACTACCAATCCAGGTCAGGGTGGACCTGGGAGTAATGGCAATGAAGGGGAACACTACCTCCCCAGAGCTCCAGAACTGGAACTTCACCATTAGATGCAGTTTAATTTCATATCCTGGACACATTACAAAATGAATAGGCTAACACAGTGTTCTCTCATCATGTGACTTATTTTTCATCATCTATTTATTAACCAATAAAATAAAGAATGAATAAATAAATAAATGAAATTAGTTTAAAGTAGATGTTATGAAAATGTTGCATAATGAAAAAGAAGAGGAAAACTAACTTGGAAATTCTTTTGTCAGTATTTTTGAAATGCGATATGTGTCAGAATGATAGGCATGCAAAGACAATGACATCATTATTTGAATAAGATCTTCCAAAGTCTTTGATTTCTGTTTGATCAACAGTCAAACTATTAAAAAGGATTTCCCAGGTTGGGTCATTACTATATTCAGAGATACAGGGAACACCTGAGGAAGGCTGGAGGATACAGCGGCCAAAATGTGTTTATGCATACCATAATAAAGATGAGGACAATAGTCTGAAACATCAACATTTTTAATTTAGAAATACTTTTGTTGTCTAAAACTGGCTTTCTTGAAAGTAAAATATTCATTAACGATTTTCTTGATCTAATCTCCAACAACTTTGGACAGAGATTTTCTGTATCCAAAAAACTTTCAAAACATAAACCTAGATACAAAACAATAGAATGAAACTTACAAATACTTATATAAAGAGATTTTTTTAAAATAAGAACATAAAAGATTTTTATTTTTTATTTTTTAAAAGTATCTTCATTGAATTCAGATTTTATTTTATGCCCTTTTAAAAATTCTCATGAATGAAAATAAAATCTATACACTTTTAAATTTAAGAAGAAAAAAAGAAAAATGAAAAGAAAAACAAGATTTCCTGAGACTATTATCCACAATTTATGCATCAATGAAGTCATTGTATCTGACAGCAGTTGAAAGCAGGTAATCTTTAAATTTCTTTGTATTATGGTTTTCTGGAGAAAGGAAACATTTTTTTTTTTAAACATTGACTGCTGAACTGTCATCAAGTGACCTTCATAACCATCATTGAATACATTTGAACCTGTCACTCTAAAGAATTGAATCATTCAACACCATTGGTTCAAATTGTCAAGTCTCTTCACTTTTCTTCTCAACACAAATTGGTTGCCCATGAATTATCTTGAAGAAATTACTTTCTGCACTTAACCTCTAGCCTGTGTTCTTGTAAAATCTTCTCTTTTCACTTTGTCTATTTGAAAAGGAGCTTAAAATCATCAGACGAATCTACAGTATAGAATACTCTTGATATTAGAGATCTGGTCACCAATATATTTTATGATACTTTTTTTTCTTTGTTATATAAAATAGCAAGAATATGCACCTTCCAGACATAAGTATTTAAATTTTAATGTAATGAAATAAATTAGAAAAACTAACAAAATTAAATAAGAATGCATATAAAAAATATTACACTTATTTTAATTATATTTTAATTTGTTTCTTTATAAAAATAATTCATAGGATTAATTTTGATACATTGGAGAATAAAACAATACTATCAGAAATCAATAACAACAAGTAATTATTTATTAAACCCAGTTTTGTTGAAACCAGTATGCAGCCACACTATATATTATGTACACCTCCTTTTTTTAGTGATATATAATACATATTGCAGGATTTTAAATGCACTAATAACATGGGCTGTTTTGAGGCAAATCTAACTCAGATTTTCATAGAGTCATCATTAATAGATAACATTTATTTTTATCTATAAATGATTTTGACAATGAATTAAATCCTCATTGATAAACTTGCACAATTCGTGAGGGTATTGTGACATAGTTTTGGTTACAGACAGATAGACACTGAATCTCCATTATAATAAGATATCAATGAATCTTACTGAATGGTATTTGATATGACTCATTTTCAAGTAGTTGTTTCTTAAGAGTTTTTTTATGAGTCTAAAAATGTGTGTTGTGTGTGTGTGTGTGTGTGTGTACACATAGGAGAATGAATGAAAGTAAGATAAAAAATGAAACACTGGAAAAAAAAAAAGTAAAAAAAAAAATGAAATAACAAAAATATAAAAAACAAAACAAAACATAAAAACAAAAAGTCAACCCCCCTAAAAAAAAACCCCAAAAAACAACAAACAAATCAGGTGTTAAAAGCAAAAAATCTGTCTCAGCAAATGCTTTTTTAAAAATTGCTTATGAATTATCAATGTATAAGTGTGGTGACTATTTCGGCAAGCCCCAAAGGGGAATATACAAATCAGATGTGATATCAGGAACTTTTTGGTTCAACAGTTCTTATGTAAATGTGGACAGAAAAAATGCTTAAGAATGCAGTGATAACTTCTGAGGTTGTATCAGAACAGGAAAATTCATTTTTTTTGTGTGTATTGTTTTCTATATTTACCAGAATCTTTACAACTGATTAAAATCTACTTCATTGTAAAGTATTACAATAATTTTGAATCTCCCAGTGAGATGAATTGAAATATCACTCAAAATCAATACTAATAATTGTTGACAATGCTTCATCTAAATAAAATGATAAATAAAGATGCTATGAATACAACATGTGTAACAATAAGGAATCTAGAGAGACTATAAGATTAATAAAAAAAAGTATAAATTCTAAATATTGTTCCAAAAATATTATCTAATCTTTGAAGTAACAATAATTCTAGAGAAAAATATTTAGTATTCAGTAAAAATCTCATTTTACTTCCAATGCATATAAATCTACTTTATATACTTGCATGTATTGGAAACAAGAATAACGAATAAGCTCCTGATAAGACTTGAATTCATGTCCCCTTCTGCCTAGGGAAGGTTTTTGTTTTGTTTATAATCTGTAACACCAACTCATCTGCAAGAACATGGATAGAATCACAGAAGTCAAAATAACATTTATAAAGCCATTCTATATCCTTGTCTTTGATTGGTCAGTATCATATTTGTTGTTATTGTTTTACAAACTAGTAGTAATATATATATATATATATATATATATGCAGGATGTGGCACAAGATCTTTTTCTTATGTAAAGTTTATCAGGTTTGAATTCAGAGTTTTCCTTCTCCTAGACTGGTTACCTAGCCAAGGTTAAAGAGCCTGGTCTACCCTACTATTTACCAATTGCTGGAGGGAGAGTAGTTGGATGCATACCTTTCTCAAGGGTATTAACACTACGGGAAATGCAAACAGCCTCATCCAGGATTTGAACTCGGGTTGACAAGTCCATTTCCTATGACTCTAGCCATTATACCATGCTGTTCTAACATTTATACTCATATAACTGCTTTTTGATACTTCTTGAAGTTTCAACAACATATTTTTATCACAATTTTTACATGCGATAATGTAAACATCAACATTGAATTTTATATGTAGGTAAAACTTCATGTTAATCAAATTTCTAATAGTTTTTCAAGATAAAGTGACAGTTTTAATACTAAGGCTGTTTAAAATTTAAATTAAATTGTTTTCTATCAAGTTTGCGGTAGAATTATTTGGTAAAATTAATGTCTATGGTGTGGTTTATTATTATTAGTAAGCATTTTGTAGGAAGTTTGAGATTGTTTTCTTTTGTGAATGTTGAAGGCTTTAGATTTAGAAAGTTATATAAAAGATTTTGGGTAAAGAAAATGTAGAAAAGAATTTTCTATCTAATCAAATTTCTCATTTAGATATTTAGGTGTACAAATGCAAATATATATAATAGCTCAGTCCCAAATTATTATTAATAAAAATGATTGACAACTTCATCTATAGATCTATCTATTTATCTCTCTCTCTCTCTCTCTCTCTCTCTCTCTCTCTGAGGGGTCAGTTTAGCTCAGTCGGTAGAGCACCCACCTAAGAATTGCAAGGTTGTTGAATACTGGTCCCTGCCAACTCAGTTCATGAGTAGCACAGCTTCGATAATCTGATCTGTGTATTAAAGTGAGGAGCTGATGGTAGGTGTGGCGCTCTACCTCAAGAAAGAATAATACAATCTCTCTGGTCTAGTGCTAATGAAAATGGGATAGACTCCCTCACTGTCCAACTGATGTCAACTTAACAACTTATATATATATATATATATATATATATATATATATAGGAAAAACAAATTGTTCAAAAAACAATGATATTATTATGAAGTTTATGTCAACATTTAAATGTTTCGGTTTATGTAAAACCTTCTTTAGGATAATATATTAAAAAGAAGAGAAAAAGATTTTTTTGTTGTTCAAATGTTGACATAAAATTCATAATAAATCAATCTTTTTTAGAACACTTTGTTTTTCCTATTTCTATATATTGTCAGATTTATTTCCATATTTTACCCCATATATATATATATATATATATATATATATATATATATATATATATATATATGTATATGTATGTGTGTGTGTGTGTGTGTGTGTGTTACTTTTTTTTTCTTTTTTTTTTTTTTAGAAAAAAGGAATTGACTCTGGAAAAAAGAAAAACAAATGACCCACAATAGTGTGGGTCAAATTTTGAAGACCTAATTTCTAGGCAGAAAATTGGTGTTGACCTGTACATGAATAATGCAATGTTGAAATCTAAATGTAATGGGAATGACTAGGAGTAATCCTTGGTTTCAAAAGTTAATTCTATAAATTAATGATTTACTGACCATAAAATCAAGGTTCAATCTATACACGAGTATACATGAATAATTGATTATCAATGTTTTATAAAAAATGAAGAGGTAATAACAATAAGCTATTTGCAGCATTAAACAATTATCTTTGAGAGAAAAAAGAAAAGAGAGAAGAAAAGATTCATTGATATGAAATCCTGTTGAAACATAATGAAAGTTAAGAATCAATAATGTCTTTAATTCTTTATACCATAACTTTATTAGGTTGATTTCTGCTATTTAAAGCAGAAAATAAATGGGGATTTTAAAATGTATGCCTGAAATGAATTCATTTTCTCCAGATGAAAACATGCCTCAGGTTAAATGATATCTGAATTAAAATGAAAAGAAGAGAAGAAAAAAAAATTTAATTTGTTCCAAAAATGAACTTTGTAAAGTGTTTTTGGTTTCATATGAATTTCTTAAATAAAATATCTTTATGTAAAGTTAATATTTCTTTCGTTAATTACAATAATGAACTATAACTTTTTTCAGAAGCCATTTAATCTGAAATAAATAAATAAATAAATAAACAAAAGTGATAATTGAAATGTTTTTAGGTTTATGAAATACCCAGCAAACTGAAACTCCCTTATTCTGCTTCCCTTAATGCATATAACATGCTTCATTGTTTGTCAAACACAGACCCTATAATAATAATAATAATATAATAATAATAATAATACCACTTACTGACCCCACCCCACAAAAAAAAAAAATTCAGAGAACTCTTGCATAGCCTTACCTCAATTTTTGACAAAAGCAGACCCTATAATAATAATAATAATAATAATAATAATAATAATCATCTAATACCACTTAGTGCACCCCACCTCACTCCCGCCAAAAAAAAAAAAAAAAATTCAGGGAACTCTTGCAGTAAGATGAAGCAATTCTTAAGCTGCACTGAAATTATATCTGCTTATTTCCTTCTTCGTCAGAGTTCTTCTTCCTTCTAGCGCAAGAAATTATACTACGGCCACAAGCAAGAAAATATGTTAGACAGACAAAAGAGGAAAAATTAGATGAAGTTAGCAGTCACAAGACAAAGAAACATGATTAAAGAATTTTAAAAAGAAAAAAAGAAAAAGAAGCTATTTAATCAATTGATAAAATACCAAAAGGAAAAAAAAAAAAAAAAAGGAAAGAAAAGGGAATTAATAATTCAAAAGAAAAAAATGAGACAAGTACATAAGAAAATCTTGTTTAAAAACGAGAGGACAATTACACTGATAAAACTTACATAAAAAGAATGGCCTGCACTTAGATCTCGGCATTAAGTCTTGTCTAATGCAGAGAGAAGAAGAAATGAAAGCTCAATGTTAAAGTCTACAATTACTTAGCCATAATGTGGATGCCAAACTGTCTAGAATCAAATAGTTTGAAAACCTAGTTAAAAAAGAAAGAAGAAAAAAATGTATTTTTCTTTTCTTTTCTTTTTCTCTTCTTGCCGGTATGTGAGTATGAGGGTGTGCGTGGACAGAAGATCAAGAAATTAATAGATATAAGATAGACAAAAACAAATAAATAAAAACGACCCTGCATTAATGCTAAATCACTATAGAAATGCAAAATGTTTGTGAAGATACACATCACCGACCATTTGGATACTGATATTATAGACCACTGATTCCACTCTTACTTTTAAATCCATATCATTACAAGTTCTGTGATAACCAAAGTATCTCCAGTATTTTCTTTTTTTTATTGAATAACTCTAGATAAGACATTTAAACATGGTGTAAAAATAACTGCAGGCTAGAGGTTGTATTGTGTAATACCATTCAATCTAAAATTGCGTTGTCTGGTGTAGGTATCTCTTAGAAATGGCTATTCAAAGAAAACAAGTTTTTAAGCATAGGAATTATTCTTCTATCCCTTTTTTTAATGAGATTTTTATTTGCCATTCAAAGTTTAAAAAACCCTAACAAAACAACAAACAAAACAACCGTATTTTGTAACTAACAAAATGGCATCGAAATCGTGTTCTGTAATGGTAAATTATTTCCTAATATAATACCAACAATTCAATTCTTGTAACATGATATTATAAAGAAAACTGGAGCCAGTTTAGCTCAGTTGGTAGAACATTTGCCAAGGAATTGTAAGGTTCTGGGTTCGATACCAGTCCCCAGCAACTTGAGTAATAAAATCTGTGCAGTACAGCATGTGGCAGTCCACCTCAGCAAAAAACAATCTCTCTGGTTAGCGCTAACAAAAAGGGGGTGGACTCCTTCACTGATACCTACAATAGGCCACTCTGCAGACTTTACTACTTATAAAGAAAACTAACATTGTATTCATTCTTTTTTTTTCTTCATGCCAGTGACACAATATCAAAATGACTACAGATGGAACAGATTACAGGGAGAGTTGGATTCATGCCTTTTACAAGTATAAAAAATGTGTCTGCAATTATAGTTTGTCCATTTGATTTCTGAATTTCCACTAATTTTGTATACCAATTCCCGTTACATCACCTGAGTAAAGTTTAAACTCATTTTTTTCTATTTAACCCATAGATGGGACTCAAACAGATACTACCACTCCGGGTCAGAGTGGACCTGGAATAATGCTGATGAAGGGGTACTCTACATTCCAGCTCAAGAATCGGAACATCATCATCAGATAGAGTGTAATGTCATGCCCAGGACACTAAGACCCTCAGACACAACCTTCTAGTAAATATATGATAAAAAGGGTTGGGGATTTGCCATAAGGGCAATAGGGTTGGGACAATTATATAGGTGCTAGGGCTTGACATGACCACAGGATTGATTGGAGGGGGCCACTCCAACTGCCCTATCTAGCCTAAGTAAGAGCCAAAGTGGAGTGTTGCAATGTCAGGGATTGCTCAGCCACCTGGGTACTATCCTTAAGCATCACAGATCGCCACCCATGGCTAACAAGTGAGCCTACTAGGGGCAGGGTCTTGTCCCTCTGCAGAGGTGCAGTTGGTTTATTCTAAAGCCCAAGCCAATAGGGCTGCCTATGAATTGAATAAAGGGTTTGGCTTGAAATTACCAAAAGCTTACCAACTAAAACAAACACAAAAAGTTGGAGACAAAATGTGTGACCATAATCAAGTGTATCAATTTAATAAGGATAGAAATTTAAGGTTTCTATAATTGCTTTTTATCAGTAAATTGTACCATATGCAAATCAAGAATTAAAATGTTAATTTTTTGTTGGAAACAATTTGTCTCCTTCAGACTTTTTCTATACATTTAAAAAAACCATTAAAAAATTTGTGTATATATGTGTGTGTGTGTGTGTGTGTAAGTGTGTTGAAAGTGATATGAATTTTATCTTTTTCTATAGAATGTCATCTAAGAATTATCTGTTTCTTCAATACCTTATTTGGCTGTTCCCCAAGAAAGGATGTAATTACAATAGAAAATGAAAGACATTTGGTTTTTGGTTTTTCTTGGGCAATAGATTTTAAAATGTAATTACTTTGTATATTCTCCCTTTTCTTCCGATAACCACCACTATGATCATTAAAAAAAAAAAATCTCTTCTGTTTCTTTGAATAACAGATTTAACTTTCTTTGACAGACCTAAGTATTAACTCAAGGGTTTGGCTACCTATCATGATTTTGAAAGGGTGGTGATTAAATATATTTTATGCAAATGGCTTTGTATAAGAAAACATAAGTACTCAATTTCAGGAAAAGTAAATTTTTTTCTTTAAACACTTTGCCAAATTAAAGCCACTCACAATGGCTCTCACACCACTGTGATTCTACCGTAAGCCACTAGCAGTGGCTCTCACATGGTACAACCACACACTGAAAAACACTACATGAACACCCTGCTATCTTCTGTTTTTCTGTCTGAGACTTACTCCCATCATACAGGTAAAAAAATACAAAGAAAATTTGGTACAGCTATTGGGGGATATTTTGTACATAAAGAGTTAAAATATGCAGAAGATATATAAATGTACTTATGTTTTAGTTACATTCACCATGATCTCTAAATACTTGTCTTTCACTCATCATGAGGTGTTTCAAGGAGAATTTTTAAAGTATTACTATTATTATTTTAGACCTTATGTGAATTCAGATAAAATGGAATTCATATGTTTTATAAAAGAGACATCTCTACACTGGATGGCAATACTCAAATTAGTAGACCAGTTAACATACCTAGGTAACAATATCTCATCTACAGAAAGTGATGTCAATATATGCATAAGAAAAGGCATAAACTGCTATAAACAGATTATTGATCATATGGAAATCTAATCTCATTTTTCAAAGTCTTAGCCATATCAGTGCTACTGTATGGCTGTACCACTAAGACTAAAAAAAATGATTGTCAAAAAGCTAGATGGGAAATACACAAGGATGTTGCATGCTTTCTTAGACAAATCCTAAAAGCAGCACTCCACAAAAAAGCAGCTGTACAGCCACTTATCTCCTATCACACAAACCACCCAAGCTGAACAAGACACTGCTTGAGAACTAAGAATAAACTCATAGATGATGTTCCTACATATGGACACACCAGAGTGGGCTGACCAGCAGAGTCTTACATTGATCAGCTCTGTGTGGATGCTGGATGTCATGAGAAGGACTTGCCAGGAACGATGACTGACAGGGACAGGTGGTGAGAGAGAGCCATGGGAAACTGAGCTGTCAGTGTGACATGATAATGATGATGATGTTTTTAAAATAAAGAAAAAATTCTGTTTGCAAACTAAACCTTCATTTAGCAAGCACATGTTCAGTTCTCAAACCGAGTCACACATACAAGAGAAAAACCTCTCAAGAAATACAAAGTGAAACAATACTTTAAACAATAATTGATATGCTGTTTCTCATCTCCACAAAATTCATTTTCACCTAAAGAGCCTTCTAGATAACAATTTTCTGGTAATATAATAAATATGCTGAAAAATAAAAACAAATTTCGCGATAGTGTTCGAGGCTATAGTGTTAGAAAAAGAGCGAAATCTCCGAGGAAATCAAATTGGATATTCCATATTTTGAGGTGCACTGATTGCTAAACATGTTTAAAATTAACTGCAAAATAGCCTCAATATACAATGCATGCATGTGATACTGTGTGGGTTGAGTATTAAAGAAGTGACAAAAATCTTAAACATTAATGGCTTTTGCTAGTTTAATAAATTTAATCTCACAGCATGCACCATTATTGTGGCCTTGTGCCTGACTAATCTAATCTTAAAAATTAATCTTCAAAATCAAAATCAAAAGCTAATCAATAAAGCTGCCATGAATTCTACTTTGATTTTATCATATGTAATAAAAAAGAACAATGATAATGGCCTGTCTTGAAGCTTTATTGAAATATAACACAACTGGGGTCAGTTAGGGTGGAGCATTTTTTTAATATTTAGGTAGCTGATCAGGGGAGATAACTATGGTTGAGTCCACCACACCAAACTTGGTTAATTAAGATCTTGATAATAGACACTTAATTCACTAAGCTTTTTCTTAGAATTATATACGGGAAAAAGCTTGAGATAGCTATGTGTAGAAAATTTTGTAAATTAATGGCTAATGCTATGAAATATATTTACAAAAAAATCGCTGATTATCTCCTTTCAAATGAAAATGTTCTCTTAAAGAGAAGAAAAGAATAAGAAAAGAAGAAAGAGAAGAAAAGAGAGAAGAAGAGAAGAAAAAGAAGAGAAGAAGAAAAAGAAGAAGAAGAGAAGAAGAAAAAAGAAATAGTAAAAGATAAAGGTAACAAGTTAACAAGATAGATGGACAACATGTTTACTAGTAAAGAGAGAATGACTAAGTTTATAAAATATTCTAGGATTTGACAGACACTGGCTGATATGCTGGAGGGTAGAAATACAAAAAATCAGAAATATCATTTGAAAAAAAAAACAAACTTGGCTTTTTGAAAAAGATAAGACTCCACCTTTCATGAATATCATAAATCTGTCAACATACCTTGTCATAAATCAATGGTCAACAAGCTTTTTAGTATTCTATCACTATAATATATATTTACCAACCCCTCTACACAAGCAGGATGTGACACAAGGTCAATTTATTAAGCGGAGATTAACAGGTTCGAATTCAGAGTTTTCCTTCTCCTAGACTGGTTGCCTAGCCAAGGTTAAAGAGCCTAGTCTGCCCTTATTTTACCCATACCTGGTGAGAGAATAGTTGGATTCATACCTTTCCCAAGGGTATTAGTGTTATGTGAAATCCAAACAGCCCAGATTTGAACTCAAGGTTGACGAGTCCATTTCCTCCAACTCAAACCATTACACCACAGGCCCCCATTATTATACACACCTCACTATAACTATTATAACAAGTTGATTCACACTGAATGCTCATATTATTTAGCCTTGTGTCAGTTTATCCAATGCTTAGTAAATACCAATAGATTTATCAATATCACCATCAGGTCATATTGACAGCATTTCCATGACACACCATCCTTATTGGTCATCACCCCTGCGGGGTCCTTTTGTAGGTTTTTGCTGGTCAGTCTACAGTGGTGTGTCCATGCGTTGGTGTCCACAGGAGAATGTCATAAGTATATATATATAACAGTCATCCACAGACACTGTGTTCGATGTTTATGTCTCATCAGTGTGTCTAGACTTAACAGCTACTTCTAGCCGAGAGTGACTTTTCTGACTGACTTTTCAGCAGTCCGACCTTTTCCCTCTTGGCCGGTCATAGCTGTCAGGAAGAGGTGAACATTTTAACTGATAAATACATACATCAGAAGATGTAGGTTATGATCACCTACAGAACTTGAGTCTGTAAACAACATCTATACATATACAACTACTAGTTTGTAAAACAATAACAACAAATATGGTGCTGACCAGTCAGAGACAGGGATATAGAGTGACTTCTGTGATGTTATCCATGTTCTTGTAGAGGAGTTGATGTTACAGATCTTGGATATTGTCCCTAACAATTTTCCTGTGTCATTTAACTCTGTCTTTTCTGTGTCGTAATACCTTGTCATACCTTTGTTATGTCTGTAATGTTATCCATGTTCTTGTAGAGGAGTTGATGTTACAGATCTTGGATATTGTCCCTAACAATTTTCCTGTGTCATTTAATTCTGTCTTTTCTGTGTCGTCATTTGTCATACCTTTGTTATGTCTATAATGTTATCCATGTTCTTGTAGAGGAGTTGATGTTACAGATCTTGGATATTGTCCCTAACAATTTTCCTGTGTCGTTTAATTCTGCCTTTTCTGTGTCATTTTACACCATCTAATTTATTTTACATATGACAGCTTAAAAATTCAGTTCCAATGATAATTGTTTCTTTTCTGGAACAGGCTTTTCTAATAATCTTTTACATAAAAGTGCCAAATAGTGTACCTCCTTTTCCAAGCCAACCTATTGTTATTTCTGTTACAATCATTTCCCTCCTACTACAAAACAAGCCTTCCTCAGGGTAGAAGGGGACGTAAATTCAAGTCTTATCAGGAGATTATTCTTTATTCTTGTTTACAATACATGCTGTTCCTTACTGTTGCAAAAATAATGACCTAAGTGAGTTGCAATAAATAATTCAAAGGATCCAACACAAACCAACAGTGAAAAACAAATGCTATCATTCTCTCATTGATATCATCTAGAAAAACATTTTTACCGCTATGTTAACATCTAGTAAACATTATTTGCAATCAGTCAATCCTGCTGTTATTGGGTAGATCTAGATATTCTTCAATAAACTACACACAACAAAATCTACTAAATGATCTAATTGGTTGGGAGTTCCTGTAGGTGTAGTTGCTAACTTACTGGATTGTGAGATCATAGTAAGTGAGTTCAAACTCCAGTGGCGCTATTATGTTCACTTTTGGACTAATACCCTTGGGAAAGGTACACCCCCCATCTCCCCAGCTATGGGTTAAATAGTACCCCTACTTTTCTTCTACAAGGATGGCTTTGGCATTAAATAACCCATGAAGGTTGATATGCCTGTAAACAATGTAACCAAACTAAATCTAAAGATTATTCGGGACCATATGACTTTTAGGCACTCCTTTTTGATCTCGATTCAGAAAGGACATGTTTTTGATTCACACCGTCAATATCCGGTTGTTTGTTTGGGTTAGGGGTTAGTTTTATAATTTAAAAAAAATCTAAAAATTGTCTGTTAAAACAACCGGATATTGACAGTGTAAATGAAAAACATGTCCTTTCTTAATCGAGATCAAAAAGGGGTGCCTAAAGGTCATATGGTCCCGAATAATCTTTAGATTTAGTTCATTTGGTCCATTATTCATATTCGATAGGACTATGTGCAAAAAACTCTCTTAAGAAATAATTACTCAATAAATATTTACCCCTCCCAACTATAGGTTAAATAGTACCATAATTGCTCTTTTGCAAAGATGGCTTTGGTATTAAATAACCCATGAAGATTGATATACCATTAAACAAAGAAACTAAAACAAACCAATCTAATTTGTTCTGAAATCTTGAAGATTCTCAAGTTTTCCTTCAAGTTATTTTTTTTGTTGAAATTCTGTTTTTATTAAAAATACAAAATATTTGTACAAAGAAATAAACTTCTTAACAACTATAGCAACAAAATACTGAATTTTTCATTTTGTTTATAGTGAAAATAAACTAATATGTTTATTGATGTGCATAATCTATCAACTTCAGTCTGTCTTCCATTACTGCTGGCTGTGATAATTGTATATTTACTTTCAAAATATGGAGGATTTGGCATAATATTTTACAAAACAGACAAGCTTACTTCAATTAGAAAACTAATGCATTACACTTTTCTAATCCATTACTCATCAGTACAATTACATGCTTATAAAATATTCAATACTTTAATGGTATAGATATTTATAATAATGTTGGAATTAAACCAAAAAATTATGAATCACTAATTTCTATCTTACTTTAAATCCATATTATATTACCAAGAATTGTTATGACAATTCAACCTCTTCTTTGTATGTATTATTTGGATTTTTCGGACTGTTTTACTCATCATTTTTGTTATATATTCAAATGTTTAGGCCAATGTGTCCCCTGATCTTCTTCAGGTGTTACTTGTCATACACAGGAACCTTCTTGTCAAAGTTGAGAGCCTTCATAGAACATTGAACTGAACCCTTAATTTAATCCATGGGGTAGACTGTTCTCATTCTGTTAATTGTGACCAGGTACAAGTTTCAAGTTATTATCACCCATGGTCAGGATTGAACCTGCAACATACAGATGATTGTCACTTAGTGCTGTATTAACTCAAGGCTGAGTTAATACAGTTCTAAGTGACAATCATCTGTAGGTTGCAGGTTCAATCCTGACCATTGGCAATAATAACATAGAATATTTAACATAGCTTAACACTTGTACCCGGTTATGGTTAATGGAATGAGAACAGTCTACAACCATGGATTGAATAAAAGGTTTGGTTTGAAGTTCCATGAAAACTCCCAATATATGACAGAAGGTTCCTGAGTTTGACAAGGAGGCTAGGAGCACATCAGCTGAAATGTTGTGTATATAACAATTTTAAGGTATATAACAATAAATATGAGGACAATAGGCCAGAAAATACAAATAATATAAATTATCAAGCCTCATCTCAAAAAAAAAAAAAAAATCAAACAAATACTGTTCTTTATATTCTTGATACTAACACAACATTTCAGATCTTGTCAGGTGGATAAAAAGGAAAAGAAATGTTCCTTTTATACAATAGATCATGAAAAATTTTGTTTTAACATCAAAAACAGGAAGAAGAGCTTTAATTGTCCAAATTTTCTTGAATGGATTTAACCAACACCCCACAATGAGCAGAATGTGACACAAGGTCAATTTTTAAGTGGAGTACAACTGGTATAAATTCAGAGTTCTCCTTCTACTAGACTGGTTACCAGACCAAGGCTAGAGAACCTAGTCTGCCCTACTATTTACCCATAGCTCGCAGGAGAATTCTTGTACCTTTCCAAAGGGTATTAGCATTATGTGAAATACAAACAGCCTTGGATTTGAACACTGGTCACCAATTCCAAAATTTTCTTGTATTCTAATGACTTATTCAAGTTATTGACCAAATCATTTTGTTTATAATTTTACAAATTGATACAGATTTTCTAAATCTTTAGCATCATTCATTTTGAAAAACATGAAACAATAAGTGCAGTGGTCTGAAAGTATTGTCACCCCTACATATTTTCTTGAGGGGGGTGTGTGTAAAATAATTACATAATACAAACTATTATAGACTTATTACAATCTTATACATTACATTATTAAAACAAAAAAATAATGAAAGTTAAAACAATGTTTTGGTGACAAGACTTTCAGATTGCCCTATACATTAAATCAACTTAATATATATATTTTTTGTTTGTTTTTAAAACTTTTTATTCATAAAAGTAAATTTCTTTTGTTCTTAATTCAAGAAATTTGAGTATGCACTCATCAGCTGCATCTGGTCAAAATTTAGGCACAACCAGAAATTGATTCAATTTAATAGAGCATCCATTTTGGAACTACAAGGTTCTGGGTTCAATACTGGCCCACACCAACTAGCGCATGAGTAGCACAGCTAGGATCTGTGGGGTAAACTGCAGAGGGGATAGTATGCATGGTGCATCACCTCAGATTCAAAAACAATCTCTCGGGTCTAGCACTAGTGAAAAGGGGGATAGACTTCCTTACTGTCTGGAGATACTGACAATAGGCGACTCTGCTTACTTTTTAAGTCATTGGGATGGCCTAAAGTTGGTATCAGCCAGATAGCAAGAGAGTCTATCTCTTTTCACTAGCACTAGAACAAGGAGATTGTTGGTTTTTTTTTGCATGTGAGGTGGAGCGCCACACCTACCATCAGTTACTTTACTGCAGAGATCCCTGTGCTACTCATATACTGAGTTTGCGAGGACCGGTATCGAACCAGGAACCTTGTGGTTCCTAGTTGGACACTCTACCGACTGACCAACCTGGCTAAATCTGTCTACTTTTACTTTACTTATATAGTTCATAAAAATGGTGTTTAAGTTTTACAGTTAGAAAATAATAAAATCAAAAACTGACTTAATGATAATAGAATTGTTGCAATCAATGAATCTATGTTTTGTTGAAATTGAATAAAAATTTAAAAAACAAATCATCAGAAATGACAGGAGAGATTTTCTCGTTTAATTCTATTTAAAGGCATCAAAATAAAATAACAAAAAAAGTTAAACTTTTTTTCTTTCTCACATCTTAAGGAAATAATTTGGTCTATTCAAAAGAATGGTGTAGTTAAAAAAACGAATGTGAAGTTAAAACAATGATAATGAAAATAAAACTAAACTACCCCCCACCACCACCACCACCACAACAAAAGAAATAATAGTATAAATTCTTGCATTGAATCAAGTCTCATGAAAAAGTTCACCTGATCCACTTAACCTCATGAATAGTGAAGCAATTTTTCCAAAATATATCTGCCTGAAAAGCCGTTGGGAGTTAATTCTTTATTAAAAGAATCACGCAACTCCTAATTTAATCAATAATCTTAATTAAGCAGTAGAATGGACGTTTTTTGTTTTTTTTAAACAGTAGAAGAGACTGACTGAGCAGTCAAAAAACATTAGTGACTAGAATGAAGTCCCATATAGCATTGCATACACTTGTGTGTGTGTGTGTGTGTGTGTGTGTGTTTTGATCTTTTTTTTTTTTTTTTTTATAGTTGTGGACAGAGAAAATGATAGGCAGTTGATTTGCTGGAAGTGGTATGATAAAAGAATAAAAAAGCTGCTTTTTAAAACTATTTTAATTGTTTACTTTCCTATTTGTAATGACGTTAAATACGTGTTGAAGTGGAGGTTGTTAAAATAAAAATGTTTCAGCCATGAAGAAGGAAATGAAATTTAGAACAATTGAACACTATTTTCTTTAGAAAATTGGGGAAACGTTTAAAAAGATTATATTTTTAATAGTTAATTTTCTTCTGGCAAATTTAAAAAAATAAAATATTTATTTAAATATGATCATCTTTCCTGTTAGATACTTTAAAAGTTACTTATAGAATTTTAAAAGCAATCTTTATGATAAAAGTAATAATATTAGTGGGAATTTATTTATGTAATAAAATTGTTGATAAGAATTTAAAAAAATAAAAAGAATAAAAAATCAAGTCAGAAAGGCAAGAAGCAAAAAGTTAATTAATGCAATAAATGGAGAAAAGGCAGTTTTCATTCTTTTCTAAAAGCATAAATTGATATTTAACATAATATTTCATATTAGAGGATATCAATTTAAAAGGTTTCTGAGGTAGAAAAATAAATAAATAATCATGGGAAAACTGTTTCAGAAAGCTAATTATAAAAGAAAACTTTAAATGTATTGAAACTTTAGGGAAAAACAAAAGAATGAGAAGTGAGTGATGGGGGAAATGAGAACAAACGTTAGTAATGAGAGAGAGAGGTGGGTGAGGTGAGAGTGGGTGAGGTGAGAGAGGACCAAAAAATAGTGAATGATTTGAAAGAGAGGGAGAGAAAAAAAAGGTAGTAGTATAGGGAAACCTAAAAACATTGAATGACAAGAAACAGTTTGAAAAAATAAATGAATGGCGAGATAGAGAGAAGAAAAAATGAATATTAGGAGAGAGAGAGAGAAAGAGAGAAATAATGGTAGGAGAGAGAGAGAGAGAGAGAGAGAGAGAGAGAGAATGGTAGAAGAGAGTGAGAGAAAGAATGGTGAGAGAAAGAGAGAGAGAAAGAATGGTGAGAGAAGAGAGAGAAAAAGAATGATAGTGGAGAGAGAGAGAAAAAAGAAAAGAATGATAGGAGAGAAAGAGAGAAAAAAGACAGTGTGAGAGAGACATAATAGGGAGGAGGAGAAGAGAGAGAGAGAGAGAGAGAGAGAGAGAGAGAGAGAGAGAGAGAGAGAGAGAGAGAGAATGGTAATAAAGAGAAGAGGAAAAGTAAAATAGAATAATCGTGAGAAAGAGAATTAAAAGATTTAAAAAAAAAAAACAGGAAAAAGAAAATTAAAAAATAGAAAATAAGAAAGAGTGAATAAATAACGTAAACAGGAAACAGAATAGTCAAAATAAAAAAGAAGCGCAGAGAGAGAGAGAGAGACAGACAGACAGACAGACAGACAGACAGACATTATGTGAAGAGAGAAGGAACAAGAGAGAAAAAGTTGAGAAAAATAAAATAAAATTGATGAAAGCCTTTAAGGCAATTTCAGAGCCAACAAAATGCATCCCTTAAATTCTACATCAGCCATAGTTAGTGCCTATTTTACCTAACTTTTCCCCCTTTTCAATATTATAAACCAAATAACCATTTTCCACTACCACCACCACCTATATGGTATCTACTGAAAATGCAAACTGCTTGTGACATCCTTGTAACATTTATGCTTTGATTATTGGCCATTTAAGGAACATGCCTATGCTATTACTAGAAAGAGAGAAATGTAAAAAAGTATCTGAAACAATCATTATTTCACTCCTTGTAAGTTTTTTCCCATCAGTGTAATCTGATGATCTTTCATTTGAGTCTAAATAACAATAATTCTCCTCAGGTCTCCAGGACTCTTCTGAGTATTCTAGTTGATTTCAATAATGCTATTATTTGGAAGGTCTCAATTCTTCCTATGATTTCCAGTTCCTCTAGTCTGTTTTCTAAGCTTTTGGGGACCTTCCAAGTGTGCCAACTACAATTGGTATCGCTTTCACCCACATATTACACAGCTTTTTCAATTCTCTGACAAAGTCCAGCTATTTGTCTATCTTTTCGCTTTCATCTTCACCCTGTGATCTGCTGAAACTGAAAAATTTAGCAGTTGACAAGTTCTCTTTTTCTTGTTAGTTATTACTAGGTCTGGTTTTCTGGCTGGCATAAGGTGATCCCTCTTTATCTCAAAGTCCCAGATATTATTATTATGAGAGTTTTTCACACCAGCATTAGCGGATGGTATTTCCTGGAGTCTGAGTGACAACAAGTCTCCTTAGATCTCCAGGACTCTTCTGAGTATTCTGGCAGATTGCAGCAGTGCAGTATTCTGGATGGTCTCAATTCTTCCTCTGATTTCCAGATTTTCCTGTCTTTTTTTTTTTCTCCCCTTTTTAGAGCCAAACAATCTTTAATGATTCTGTATAGTTTCTTTGAAGTGACTCTGGATTGAGAGTGCCAGTAGCTTGAAACTTTTCTAAAGAAAGAACCTTATTGATGGCAAACTACAAAATCAGAAATACTGATTAATAAGAAAAAAGAAAAGAAAAAACAGAGTTATGCTTGATGTTCAATTTTTGGGAAGTTATTCTATGCTGAATTTGAACCTCTCAATATTTTCTAAGGATATCTAAAAAAAAAAAAAAAATACTCACAACAAACAACTAATAAACCTTTTTAAAAATGCCATCATCCTTATGAAAGATAAACAGCATCAAATTATTTATAAAGTTTGTTTATTTATAAGATATTTACTACAATCGCTCAATGTTGGTATGTTATTGTAGAAAAGGAAAAATAAAATCATAGTAAGACTTAGATTATCACAATAATATTAGAATGTTCTAAAATTGAATAAAGCAATTTCTAATCCAATTTGCAACTTGATAACAATATGATGTCTGCATTCATAGTTGCTTCAATCATTATTAATTTTCAAGGGAGATAACTATTAAATGTTGATTGTAGAGTACTTCTCCTTATTTATTTGCTATTAATCATAATACAAATTTTATAAATATGATGTGAGTCAGTATTGAGTTTAATAGCTGTTTTTAAGTATGTATTTAACAACAAGAGGGATGTGACACATGGTTAATTTCTTAAGCAGAGTTTAACAGGTTTGAATTCAGAGTTTTTTCCTTCTTCTAGACCAGTTGCCATTCTCAGGTTAAAGAGCCCAGTCTACTCTATTTTATCCCAAACTGGAGTTGGATTCATACCTTTCACACAGCTATCAGCACTATCTGAAATGCAAACAACCTCAAACTGAATTTGAACTCGGGTTGCTATGTCCACTTTCTATGATGATAACCATTACACCACAAGTGTCTTTAAGTTACAAATATTTGATATTTTGTAATATACATTGTGTTGAAATTTGAATATCCCAAACAATATTATGGATAGATTTTTAAAAAATAGAAACAGATTCATTTTTTGTAAAAACTAGTGGCTTCTATTTGACTTAAAAGTTTTGTAGCAAAAAAAAAAAAAAATAAATAATAAAAATAAAGAAAAAAGAAAAGAAAAGAAAAGAAAGAAAAAAAACAATGGTGCAGTTTAGTTTTATAGGTTGAAAAATTTATGAGCAAAATGATGGTTGTGTTTATCGTGAAGTTTTTGTTATCATAGTTTTGAATGATAGTATTTGGAAGAAGAACAAAAAAAAGAATGGAAACTTGATTTCCAGATAAAAAAAAAGAAAGAAAAATGTTTTGTGGCACTGATCAAAAGGAATAGCATTTGCTAAAATGAAAATTTTATATATTCAAAAGTGAAGAAAAAAAAAATCAAGTCAATTGTTTCTCATTGCCAGTAAAAAAAAAAATCAAAAAATGTCTTGTACCAAAATGATCAAAGTTCACTCAAATGTCTTCTTTTTCTACCACATTCTTTTAATGCTATGTTTTATTTAATTTTCAGTTGGAAATTTTCCATCAAAAATATTATTCTTTTTAAACTCCAGCCAATGCTGGGTAGCTCTGCTAATGTAATATAAAACTTGACTAGACCACAGCACTAAACTAGTAATTCAACTATAATCAAATATATATATTTACCAACCCCTCCGCACGAGCAGGATGCGGCACGAGGTCAATTTCTTAAGCAAAGTATAAAAGGTTTGAATTAAGAGTTTTCCTTCTCCTAGACCGGTTACCTAGCCATAGTTAAAAAGCCTAGTCTGACCTGCTATTTACCCATAGCTGGAGGGAGAATTGGATTCATACATTTCCCAAGGGTATTAGCGCCATGTGAAATGCAAACAGCTTCATCCAGGAATTGAACTCAGGTCTATGAGTCCATTTCCTAAGACTCTAACCATTAGACTATGCGCCTCCATACTATAATCGAATATAGTAGTGTAATAGTTAACCAAAAATATGATAGGAAAATAGAAAATAGGGTTTCATTAACAGTTTGCTATTGTATTGTTGCAGTTGTGATTATCTTCAATATAAAAAGCATAAAATACACACACACACACACACACACACACACACACACACACACACACACACACCAGCTGTTGTAGAACATGAATCAAGTCTTGTGCTTTTTCCAACAAATATCCAAATAGAAAGAAACAGTTTAACAAGCAAGAATGTAAAAGACAACATAATCTATCAAAATGATGAGCTTTCTTATACTGACTTGAGCAATTATTGAATAACAATTTATTAAGATAAACAACACTTGTGTGTAGTTGTCTAATTGAAAATACTGCAGTAGTATAACAAGGGATAGAGAATTAAAAGGATTAGTGTTGGGTCTCTGAAAACTTTTACTAAAACTTTATTCTTAAGTAATCATTCTTTTTCAAAATGGTCATAGCAAATGCCATAAAAATATTGTTGGCAACCTTCCGTCTATTTTAGACGATGGCGTAGTTTTTGTTTCTTTTGTTTTTTTCTCTCTCTCACTTACAGCTACGTGAGTGGCTGAACAGACCAATCCTCGAATGGCAGTCTCTGGTGCAATGGCTGCAAACAAAAGGTGATGTTTTCTGTAGGTGTTGGAGTGCTGCTGTTTCTCCTTTCTTTTAGCTCTCTTTTCTGTGGCAACTTTTTTCCTCTCTTCTTCACTTCTTTTTGTTCCTTGTTTGACGAGGAGGCGCCAGGTTGCACGGTCTTCTGCTCAAGCCTCCCACATGCCATACAAATAACCACTCAGAAAAGAGAGTTCAACAACAGTATTGAACTAAGAAGCACATAATCTGAGATAGCAACTTAGTATACACTATTATAAAGCAATGGTGTCTCATCATGATGTAATAGTTAGCAAGCTAGTCTTGTAGATCCATTACTACTGAATAGCGAGTTTGATTCTTGCTGGATATCCCATATTTGTGACCTTGTATCATGTCTAACCAAGTGAATGGGTTGGGTAAATACCTACTCTATTATAAAACAATTATCATATATATATATACAGCCACCTGCCCCATATCACCCAAACCATCTGGGTAAGACAGACAAGACATGCAGGACACTGCTGGTGAAGCAAGGACGAAATCATAAGTGACGTCCTTCTGTGGAAGCCAGCACATCGGCTCACCAGTGTGGGCCGACCAGCAAAGACATACATTGACCAGCTCTGTGCGGATACTGGATGCTGTGTAGTTAATAATTCCTATTATTTTTTTAAAGTGAAACTACAACATAAAATTTTTTCTTTTTTTTGGCAACATCAAGGATTTCATTCGGAATTCATATCACAGGACTATAAAATTTTAAAAAATTTTAAAAATATATAAAAAAAAATCTGTTTTCAAATGCCTTTAAAATAATAAAAAATTTCATCATTCGCATCTGATGAGTCGGGAGAGTTAGACTATTTGTCTAAGCTCCCTGAAATAGACTATAATTCTAAATCTCTAAGTCTTTTGTTATTTCTTAATTTATATATATATATATATATATATTATATATATATATACTAGCTAAAGTACCCTGTCCATGACCGGATTAACAAAGAATAGGAACATCAAAGAGTGAGTGAGGAGAAAATAAGAGATAGGTATACCCAATTTCGGTCCATTTTTTTAATATCTCATAAAATAAAATAGAAGATGGGGGATAGACCTCGGAAAAAAATATTATAAAGCAATGGTGTGTCATCATGATGTAATAGTTAGCAAGCTAGTCTTGTAGATCCATTACTACTGAATAGTGAGTTTGATTCTTGCTGGATACCCCATATTTGTGACCTTGTATCATGTCTTACCAAATGAACGGGTTGGGTAAATACCTACCCTATCATAAAACAATTATCATATATATATATATATATATATATATATATATGGCTACCTGCCCCATATCACCCAAACCATACAAGTAAGAGGGACAAGACACGCATGACACTGCTGGAGAAGCAAGGACAAAATCATAAGTGACGTCCTTCTGTGGAAGCCAGCACATCGGCTCACCAGTGTGGGCCGACCAACAAAGACATACATTGACCAGCTCTGTGCGGATACTGGATGCTGTGTAGAGGACTTCCCAAGAATAATGAGTGATAGAGATGGCTGGAGAGAGATTGTCATGGATATCCGTGCTAATAGCACGACATGATGATGATATATAGACATACATATATATAAAAAGACAACAAAGATATACAAGAAATGTCATGGAGAAAAAAGAAAATTAACTACATTGCATAAAACAACATGTAAAAAAAAACCAACAAAAATCTCCTAAATATCATAAACTTGTTGATAAGTAAATATCATAAATTTGTTATGCTAAAAATCAATCATCATGTTTATCTTAAATTTAAATGCTTACAGAATAGTTTTAGTCACATAGATTAATTAGAGGTGTGTAATATTTCATCAAGTAAAGGCATCTTCTCTATAAATACATATGTACATATAAGCATCATTTTGTATTTTATTTAGATTAAAGGCAACTATCATTGATGCATGTTGCATTTCAAATCAATTGGACTTATCAAACCCCAAATATCCAAAGTAATTCCCAATCCATTTAACTGCAAATGACTTACTGTCAAAATCAAGAAACATCCTTGGAAAAATTATAATAAATCTGACCATTCCTCACAATTTACAGCTTAGCATAAAATAACCCTAGATAGGTTGACATGTCATTAAAATCAATCAATCCATCAATCCACCAAATATCCAATGCACTCAAAAAAAAAACAAAAAACATATACACACTTTAAGATTTGTATTATTTTTTTTTCCAGATGAAAACCGTCCTTGAAAATTAAAAGTTACAAACTTAGATAAAAAAAACAAAAACCCAACAACAATGGAAATTTTGTAATGAAGTGCTTGTGGAAATGTGAAAATTCCTTGTTTATGGATAAGCAGCTCAAAACAAATAGAAATCAGTTGGAAATAATGAGATGATTTAGACAAACAGGATTAGGTAACCAGGGAAATCAAACATCATTCAAAAGAGAAAAGTAAACATAAGGAATTTTTGAAAAAAACAAAATGAATAAATAGATAAGAAAGAAGCAAAAAAAAATTAAAAAATGAAGTGAAACGAGGCCAATTTATGAACTTATGAAATCTCTGGCAATGATAATCTTCTGCTAAAATGAACACATTCCAATGAGGCAGGAAGCGGAAAAATTCTCTGCAATCAGTTGTACGTGGCAGAGACAGACAAACAGCGACAGCGAGGAGGAGGAGGAGGAGAGAGACATGTCAAAGAGTTGTGAGCAGTATCATTGGGGATTAGTTTCAATGTCTGAATCTGGGAATAAAGCCAACTTGAATGTCCGGATTCTAACAGATTACTTGTCCAATCAGTACGGGTAAATGATCCAAGATGCACTCAGATTGAGACTGGTTACACATACACAAGCTCTTCAAAGAAAGCATACAAGTGATATTTACATAACTTTTGGTACAACATTTGATAAATACAAATCTGACTAGTATTAAGTGTGGTTCAGCTCAAGTGATACTGGATAAGTCTGAATGTCTTAAGTATTAGGTTGGTTATATTTAGGATTACAAAACTGCTAACAGGAAAAAAATAAAATAAAAAAATCATTCCTGTGAGGATTAAAACACAAAATACTTGATCTATCAAATAAATTGATGGTTGAGTGAAAGATTTTTCCCTTGACTCAAGTTATGATTCTTTCTTTTTGATATATTGGTTGTTTAGATTTTACTGCATGTCAACCCTTATTGGGTTATTTTATGCCAAACACATAATACTTGATCTATCAACTAGATTGATGGTTGAGTGAAAGATATTTCCCTTGACTGAAGTTACGATTCTTTCTTTTTGATATATTGGTTGTTTAGATTTTACTGCATGTCAACCCTTATTGGGTTATTTTATGCCAAACACAAAATACTTGATCTATCAACTAGATTGATGGTTGAGTGAAAGATATTTCCCTTGACTGAAGTTACGATTCTTTCTTTTTGATATATTGGTTGTTTAGATTTTACTGCATGTCAACCCTTGTTGGGTTATTTTATCTTTTTGGATGCATCTTTCCTATAAAAATAGTAAAATGAAAAAATTAAGTAAGAATATGATTTTGAATATATCCTATCTTAAAACAAGAATAGGATTTTGAATATATCCTATCTTAAAACAAGAATAGGATTTTGAATATATCCTATCTTAAAACAAGAATATGATTTTGAATATATCTTATCTTGAAACAAGAATATGATTTTGAATATATCTTATCTTAAAACAACTTTCAGGTTTGTAAATGAAATTTAATGCTGCTTCCACCAATATATCTTGAAAACCCTCACTGTCTGATTATATAAGGAAACATCAGTTGATTTATTAATATAAATAGATAAAGTAT
This sequence comes from Doryteuthis pealeii, assembly GCA_023376005.1. Taxonomy (NCBI): domain Eukaryota; kingdom Metazoa; phylum Mollusca; class Cephalopoda; order Myopsida; family Loliginidae; genus Doryteuthis; species Doryteuthis pealeii. The sequence goes on along the minus strand of CM042148.1, from coordinate 88,504,322 downwards.
AGCCTCTAGCTGGGATCAATGAAAGAAAAACATTTTTATCTATGCTCTAAAGATATTATAAATGGCACAGGAGAGAAGAAGAAAAAATTTGTGCAAGATCACACGTGCAAATCCAAATTAGCATATGTGAAGGACAGACTAAAAATTTTCTTCTCAAAGGATTATCATTAAAAAATAAACACAAAGGCAAAATAAAAAAATAAAATATTTATTCCCTCAACATAAACCAGAAGCTGTTCTTGTTTGACTCGTAGTGCCATATTTATTTATACAGATTTCTTTTGTTTTTTGTTTGAAAAACACCATCCAATGAATACGTTTATCAGTTATGGCAAGTGACAGTTGAATGTTAATAGAATATTCTTATTCATAAGTTGTTGTTTTTTGTTTTTTGCTTAAAAAAAAATCCAAACCCTATTATGTTTGATTATCTCCCCTTACCTGCAAAACAATGTGCCTTATTATTTTATGAAGGTGATGAAAAGATTATTTGGGCAATAAAATCAAAAGTTGGGCCATCCTTAAAATTTTATTGGTTGGTTGGTTGGATTTTACATCATGTTAACGCATTTGGGGTTAATAATGGACAAGATACTAATGTTTCCAATTTTCCTGGTTAAAAGATTTTTACTTCTTGAGAACTGATGAGTTTGGGTGGGTTGGTTGGTTTTAACAGCATGTCAACCCTTGTTGGGTTATTTTATGCCGAAGTCATTTTGTTTTATTCATTCTTGTTGGGTATTCAATTTTTTCTTAAAACTTTTTTCTTCTTTTTTTTAAATACATATTTCAAAAAAATTTTTTTTTTATCTATTTAATTCATGGAATCCTATCAGGTACTACCACTCCGGGTTAGAGTAGATCTGGGAGTAATGGCAATGAACGGATAGTCCACATTTGCCATAGTTCCAAAATTGGTTGATTGGTTGGGTTTTATGGCATGTCAACCCATTGGCTTATTTTATGCTGAAGACATTTCTGTTATATTCATTCTTGATGGGTACTCAATTTTTTAAAAACTCATTTTTTTGTATTTAACCCATAGATAAAACCCTAACAGGTACTACCACTACATTCCAAAATTGGAACTTTATCATTAAAAGCAGTTTAACATTATACCCAGGACACCTAAAATTTTATGTCAGTCTGGCCATTCTTTTGGGAAACATTTCCACTATAAACACAAACAATAAATAAATGAATGAATGAATGAATGAATAAAGAATAAAAAATAAATCACTTTTAGTGGAAATACTAAAAGATCAAGATGATAGTCAAAAGAAAAACTAATAAATATTTATAATGCTTCATTCCAGATACTGAACTCCATTTGATTACTTTAGCATTATGAAATCTACAGCACGGTGGAAATAGTGAATATTTGTTAAACTTGAAGTCATGTTACAAAGATAAACACAGACATTAATAACCATTTGCAAGACTCTTAGAAAAATTATTGTTGATATTGATGACAATGCTAATGTAAAAAAGATAAAACGAAAAGCAATCATATTTGTTGACAGAAGACAACAACAGGTGTACAGAATTGTTGTTAATTTTTTTTTTTTTTGTTATTTAGTTTAATAGTTCCAACTTGAGACAAGAAGTCATCAGAGCTAAAAATTTAATCTCTGCTGTTCAGAATATAAAACACTTTGTCATAATTTACATAGAAGAAAAATATCTGATTTAAATCAAAGAAAAAAAAAATAGTTTTCTTCTTTTATTCATGTTAAATTGCAATGTAAAAGTGAAACAAATCACTTCTATCAAAATAATACAATAACTTATTGGCTCTTAGAAGATTATAAACGTCTACAAGAATATTGTGGGAATTTCCATTTATGTAATATTTTGCTGTTACTAATTATTAAGGTGAGTCAAAAGTTTTTCAATATTTTGGTAAAATGAGGTACATTAAACATTTAATGACCCAAAAAGTGTTGATATGCTATAAAACAAAACAACCAAACAGCTAATTATTTGAACATTTTAATGGTTTATCTGCGTTATTCGGACTATTGTCCCCATCTTCATTGTTATTTGTACAACGTTTTGGCCGATATACCCTCCGGCCTTCTTCAGGTATATCGACCGAAACGTTGTACAAATAACAATGAAGATGGGGACAATAGTCCGAATAACGCTGATAATACTAATCTTCAAGCCTCATCTCAAACATTCAGAGAAATTTTAATGGTTATTCAAGATGAATAAACAATTAACACTTTTTTAAAAAGTCTGCAAATAACTTAATTTGATGGTCTTATAAAAATACATACATAATATGATAATTGAAACTAGCAGGACTTGTGGATATACCACAGTATGATAATTTAATTACTACAACATTTGATATGTTTACTTAAGAGCTATTACTAAATATTTCAATATGTAAAAAGTATAATAATTTTAATTTAACTCTCTCTCACTCTTTTTTTCTCTCTTCCCTTCTTTTTATCTTTTCATTTTGTTTGATTGAAAAAGATTAGTGTTATTGCTTCTATGCACTCACACCCTCTATCTTCCCCTACACTTTTCTTTCTTTCTTTCTTTCTTATTATATTTTTTCTGTGTAGCATGTCCCTTTTCTTCTCTTTCTATAATAAAAATGGAATTGTACATTATTTAGCTGAGGTGATGACACTCATTTAGACAGTCTCATTTTTAACCAGAGGGTGTTGCAAGATGATAACGATTGTATTTCGTAGGAACACCAATACTATTATATAGATAATAAGGAAATTTCTATACAAACTAAAGAGATTTATAGTCACTTGATACTCAGCAACAACCATTAGTAGCTCTGTGATGAAAATGCAAATAATAATAATAATAATAATAATAATAATATCTGTTGAATTTAAAAGCAATTATTTTTTAAAAGTCCTTTTTAATTTCTGACAAAGGCAATCATCTTTTTAACCTATTTGACCTGTGAAATGAGGCAGGCAAATATATATAAGAGAACTGATATGAACTAGGTTTTCAAGATATCTTTCTACTTTTAGAATTTCTGATTAATTCATAATTCATAATGAAGAGGGGAAAAAAATGGGGATGAAAACATTTCCTTTCTGTGTAGCAAATTGATATTTTGAAAAGAATCAAAGATTTTGAGACATTTCCACAGGCAAAATGCTAATAACAATGAAGAGGAATACAATTATATTTTAGGTGAACAGACAACAGTTTCCGATTAGAAGAGAACACTACATTCTGGCACTAAATATCTTCAAATAATGCACTATTTCTAATATGCATCCATGAAAGCTTTTCATATAGGTTCAGTTTTCACACTAGCAACACAACTCTATTCTCAACAGTATTGCACTGTCATGCAAGCAGAAAAGGGAAAGAAGAAAAAAAAAAGAAAAAAAGAGAAGATATCTTTCCTTACGTTTCCTACGAAAGATGGTAATTATGTTGTCACATAAAGAATAGCATAGTGCCAGAATAAGATAGGAGGAAAAGAAAAGAAAGAAAAAAAGGAAGAAAATGTTCAATTTATCAACACTGATCTGCATTGTGGATGTTAAGAGTTTCAGATACCATAGGAAAAGCTGAAATTATGGGACACCATAGTAAAATCCAATTTTCATGGAATTTTCAGATTATTTAATCAAGTTGCCAGGGAAATCGGGTGAGCAATGTGCAGGTGGAAGCAGATACGTGACAAAAACAAAACATTTTCTCATATCAAAAGTTTATAAACAAAACTAGATTATTATTTTTTTTTTAAGCCAGAAAAAAAAAAAAATATCTAAACTTTTATTTTATGTTTTCATTGTTATTTGGGCTATAAGCCTCTGCTATAGCTGATACAACAACAAAAAATATTATTTCTCATTATTTGAAAAAAAAAAAAAAAAAAAAAAAAAAAAAACAAAGAAAAAAATTTATAAAAAGAAATAAAAAAAAGAAAAGAATAAAAAAGAAAAAAAATTCTTAGAAATAAAGCATGCGTAACTAACCTCATTTATTCAACCAAATATTTTTTTTTATCTTTAATATTTTTTTAATTTTTTCCGAATTCATTCTTGCTTGTAGTCAAGTAATAAACTTATCTAATTATCCTTGTATATCCTCATCAATTTTCTATTAAGATAACATGCATGATTTCAATAAATAGATGATTTCAGAGTGGAGGGTTAATATACCTGATGAAGGTGCCAAGGAATTCACTGGTCCAAAAGTTAGGATAAAGTGATTATTGGTTGAGAGAAGAAAAGTCATTAAATCATAGCATCAAATCATCTCAGAATTTTAGCCAATTAAAGACCATAAAATTGAAACATCTGTTAAAATTACATAATATGCAGAGAAGTGAATAATTAGGTAGAGATAGAAAAATAGTAAAAAATATTATTTTTAAGGGAAGATATTTCCCCTACAAGATAGTTGGATTCGTCCAATGGAACGCATATAAAGATATGAATATGCAAGGTTATTCATAGTAGAGTTATTTAGTAGTATTTGTAGCCAAGTCATCACTAATTGAGTGGCTAATCATATTGTTGGAGAATTGCGTGTTGACTCTATTATTTATATTCTTGTACAAAAAGTAAACATTTTTCGGATTTTCAATGTTGTTAATTAATTCAGTCACAACAGAGATTAAAAAAAAAGAAGATTTTCTATGTTGTCCAAAGTTTGTTTTAAATCTTATTTTCTATTCCAATCAACTTCCTTTATACTTGTTGGTATTTATGAGATGTGGCTTAATATGAATAATTTTGATATTTCAGACTGTTTTTTGTTTGTTTTGTTTTACAGCATATCAATTACAGTGGGTCATTTAATCCTGGCAAAGTTTTGAAAGATTCGTAGTGATAGTTTGGAAGAAAATTTTTTAAACTCAACATTTTTTTTTGTAAAAAATTTTTCTATATAACCCATAGATGGGACTAACAGGTACTACCACTCTGGGTCAGAGTGGACCTGGGAGCAATGGTCATGAAGAGGTGCTCCATTCCTCAGACCTCCAGAACTGGAACCTCACCATCAGTTAGAGTTTAATGTCATAACCAGGACATGAAGACTCTCAGCCACTACCTTCTAGCACTCATATGATAAAAAAGGGTTGGGGCTTGCCATAAGGGCAATAGGGTCAGAACAGTTGTTTTTTGTTTTTTTTGTATCTTACTATTTCCTGTTAAGATTATTCTATGAACCCTAGTCTATAATTATTCATATCATGCCTCATCTGATAAATACAGACAAATATATAAATTTGGTACAGACCTGATACATTAAAAAGTGGAGACAATCTCCAAGAAAGATACCTTACTATAATAAACTTTCTCTTCTAATTTATATTCAACCTATATAATTTCACAATTTTAGCATTTTAAAAAATGTTTTAAATAAGTTTCCACTAATTTACATATAATTTCATTTTATTTTCTTATTTATACTTTAATTCAAAATTTTTAAAATTTATTTTTGTAAGCACTAAATATCTGTTCAATCAATAGTTTAAATTTTCAAACCTGTTTACTTTAGATTTTTAATCACTTGGGTTCATAGAATAATCTTAATAGGAAATAGTAAGATTCCAAAAAATACAGTCCAAAATATCAAAATTATTCATATCAAACATTCCTTATGTTTATACATAGCAAACATTCCATCAAAATATAAATCTGACATTAAAATAAGCCAGAAATTCAATATTACAAAATCCTAAAGTATTTGGTGTGAATTAATCAGGAAATTTTTAATCTTTATAAACTTTTTTATTTTCAGTTTGTGTAAAAGTGTCATTTAAAGCATTTGATAGCAAAACAATGTGTCTTTTATGGCCATTTTGATTCTTCTTTTTACCTCAATACCAACCAAACTTTGTGAAAACACAAAGAGTTTCAGCCATTTTATTGAAACAATGAGGCTTATCTAAGAGGCAGAAACAATTACTTTTGTGCTAATAGCTGCTGAGATATGCAGAGTGGCGGCTAACGTTGAATACAATTCTAAGAGTTTGGAAAACATAAAAATAAATCCATTTTTCAAAGAGTTTTTTGCCATAGGGAAGGAAATATATTTGGGTGGGAGTATTAGATATTTAAGATTGCTCAGTTAGAAGAAAGGAAGAGGAAGAAGAAGAAGAAAATAGGAAAATGAAGAAGAGAAAGGAAAGAAAGGAGAAAGGAAAGAAAGGAGATAGGAAAGAAAGGAGAATGAAGATAGGAAAATTAGACTGAGAAGTAATAAAAAAGAAAAGCAGAATATAAAAATAAAAGCCACTGAAACACCTAAAAACAGTTTCATTTGGGATTGATATTAATTTTAATAATTCAATAAAATAAGCAACAATGAGGAAAATAAAATTGCAAGGGAAGACAATCATTTTAATACAATAACAAGGAACAAACAAAGGAACATATTCAAGTTTCTGATCATTTCCTATGAGAAGTATCTCTAGTTAGGTTTTGTAGCCAACATTCACGAGAATAATTCAATGGTTAGAACAATGAAGATGATGCCTTCAAGTAAACTTCAAAAGGCTTCAAGCTGAGATAATTCAGCTAAGAAAATAAAAAACAAAAAAACTTGCAATTAGGGTTTAAAAAAGAAAGAAAAAGAACTTTCTATAATGTCTGTGCAATAGTTAGTAAATTCCTTTTACTTGAGTGACCCATTATTATTAAAGGATGATCATTTGGTATCCACAATATCAGACTGGACACACCAAGAACTACTGTTTGAATGCAAATGGCAAAAATGGACCCAGATTCATCACACTCCACTTTGGCCCTTACAGAGGTTAGATGGGTGATTAATCAGCTGAACATGTCAAGTTCTAGCACCTATATCATTGTCCCAACCCTATTGTCTTAATGGCAACCACCCAACCTTTTTTATAATATATGTGCCAGAAGGTGGTGGCTGAGTGGGTCTTAGTGTCCTGGGTATGACGTTAAACTACATCTAGTGATGAATGAAGTTCCAGTTCTGGAGCTCTAGGGAGAGTGGAGTACCCTTCATTGCCCTTACTCCCAGATCTACTCTGACCTGGAGTACAAGTACCTGTTAGGGGTTCTATATATGGGTTAAATAAAAAAAAGTTTTAAAAAATGTTTTAAAAAAATTTTTAAAAAAAAAAAAGATTTTCAATACCTGTCAAGAATGAATAAAACAAAATGCCTTTGGCATAAAATAACCTAACAAGGGTTGACATGCTGTTAAAACTAACCAACTAACCCAGACTCATCAGTTCTCAATCAGAAAATTGAAAACATTAGTATCTTGTTCATTGTTAACCCTTTTGCAGGCAGAGAGACATCTTTGTAGCCAATGGTACATAGACAGAGCAACATTTTTCTTGTTTTTTGGTATAGAAACATTGGTGTAGGATTGAGTAAAGGTTGTTTTGCAAAATATCATAAATAAAACTAAGTGCTTTATTGCTAATCAAATTATCAGGAATAGTTATAAGAATCCATTCATGTGGGTTAAATAGTACAACTACTGTTTTTGTATAAGAATGACATTGGCATTAAATTACTCACAAAGGTTGATATGCCATTAAACAAAGAAACCAAACTGAATTTCAAATTATCATATTTTTTTTTTATATATGATTAATTGAACATACCCTTTGTTCCAAATTTTCTGAAAATAATTCATCCAAGTATTAAAAAATTGTCTGCCTGAGAAAGGTTTAATAATTCCTTATGATCTTGGTATAATTGTAAAAAGTTTAAGATAGTATCTAAATATAAATATTTAGTAATTCAAATTTTTGTAAACGAAAAGAATTCACATACCAACTCCAGTTTAATAATCTTTCAAGCTAACCTCCAACTGAGCCAAGGTAATTGAAATTTTTAACACCCCTTTTTAATTTTTAATTTTTATTTTTTCTCCCTAATCATTTTGTTTTGTCCTCTACTGTATCTGACCTGACCTTCTGAAGGCATCCTGTTGTTCATCTTATGGCATTTTTTCTGACAAAACGTAAAAGAAAAAAGATCTTTTCAAAAAAATGAATCCCCTTTTAAAAGCAATTTATAAATTTTGTACACATAGCACATTATTCAATTCAAATTGTATCTGGCACCTTAATGTTAAGCAAGGCACGGAGAGGGGTGAGGTGGAGAGGAGAAAAGCCTCAACAGTAAAGAGAGCCAGAAAGGGGGAGAAAAGCCAGCAGCCCCAGAAAGCATCACAGTTTGTGTGCATTCAGTGCACCAAAGACTGTCATTCAAGAATTGGCCTGCTGAGTCATTTGTGCAGACACAGATAAAAATCTTTTTTTGGACACTATGCCATCATCCTTAGTGGACGGAAAGGTGCCAACAACAAGTTTCATCCTCTATACTACTCTGACAAGTTCACTCATATACTTGTAAAATACACACTTTTCTTAATGTTAACAGGCCAATCAGCTACAAATGAATATTCTTTGGTATGATGGTTGTGAATCCAGCATCAACTGTTCATAGTGTCATGTTATGCATAATAGATTCAGAAAAAAAGAAAGCTTCAATCCCAACAGAAATAACTCTGCTCTTTTGAAAAAATCAACTGATTTTTAAATATATCACTAAAAGGTTTTTTTTTTTAGTGCTTCAAAATTTTGTCAATATTTTGCGAAGGTAAAACCATAATTCCAAAAATTATTATAATACGAAGCAGCTTATTGGATTTTGTCTTCTTTCTTACCAAAAAGAAAAAAAGAAAGGAAAAAAAGAAACGCATCCAAACTTGATAAAATATTCAGAGTTGGAGCTTAGTGGTAGAGCAGTAGGATGTAAGTTGTATCATGAATTTTGGTCAGGAGCAGTCACGTCTTGCTGAGTATTTCAATATTCGTATTTTCTTGTTCTTTTTTGTTTCTTTCTTTCTTTTTAAAAGAATTCCAACTTAAGAGAAACTTTCACATCTTTACAGTTGATCAATATAATGCACTAGTGTGAAGAAGATGTTAAAGAGGATACAGCATGACAGAGAGCAGGGAAGGTTGGTTTCCTGCCTTTCTCTATAGATATCAGCTTCCTGATTTTATTCTTAGAATGCAAAATATACTAATTTGTTCAACTAAATTGTATGTTGGGGTATACTCGTAGGGGTAGGAGGTCTCAAAGTATTGGATTGGTGCATAATTATTGTGACTTTATTTCAACAAACCTGTTGAAAAAAAAGCCACAATAATTATGTACCAACCCAATAGTTTTGACTAATGAGAAGAGAGCACCTTTTGTTTGAAATCAATGTTAAAGAACTCAGTCTGCCCTACTATTTACCAATAGCTAGAGGGTGGATAGTTAGATTCATATCTTTCCCAAGAGTATTAGATCTATGTGAAATACAAACAGCCATGTCCAAGATTTGAACTCATTTCACCATGTCCATTTCTATGATGGTAAGCATTACACCACAAACCTTCACTAAATATTATTCTTCCTTTCTAAATTAAAGTCTTCATGTCAGGGAGGCAACACCTAATTACAACTACAAAGTAAAAGTTTGAGAAAAAAGGAAAGTATTGTTCCAACCTGAATTCAATTATCATTTTGGTTTAATTTGGTTGGTTGGTTGGATTTCACAGCATGTCAACCCTTGATGGGTTATTTTATGCTGAAGATATTTTGTTTTATTCATTCTTGATGGGTATTGAAATCTCTTCTTTTTTTTTTTTAAACTCAATTTTTTTAAAACACATTTTTTAAAACTCATTTTTTCTATTTAACCCATAGTAGGGACCCTACTAGGTACTACCACTCTGGGTCAGGGTAGACCTGGGAGTAATGGTGATGAAGGGATACTCCACACTCCCCGGAGCTCCAGAACTGGAACTTCTCTCTTAGATGCAGTTTAACATCTTACCCAGGACAATAAGGCTGGGTATCAGCCACTGCCTTCTAGCACATATATGATAAAAAGGGTTGGGGGGTGCCATAAGAGCAATAGGGTTGGGACAATTATACAGCTGCTAGGGCTTGATGTGACCAGCCAATTGATTGGAGGGAGCCTCTCTGATGACCTATCTAGCCTAAGTAAGTGCCAAAGGGGAGTGTTTCATGTCAGAGACTGCTTAGCCACTAGGATACCTTCCTTAAGCATCACAGGTCACTACCTATGGCCAATAGGTCTTGCCCCTCTGCAGAGGTGCAATCAGTATATTCTACAGTCCCAGCCAACAGGGTGGATTATCATTTTGTCACTAATACTAACATAATCAATCTGCAAAGTAAGAAATTAATAAGGCAACCCACTTATTAATACTTGAGAGTTAGTATTAAGAATTTAATCCATTTAAAAATTTTATTTACTTATTTTAGATATTATAAAACAGAAGTTGACTTGGAAAATAGATATTTTATAAATTTTATATTGATTCCTAACATATCATTGAAAATTACATTTATTGAAACATCAAGCTTTGTACCATTAAGTCGGTCTTTAAGGAGGTACTCAATGCTTTCAATTTAAATGTAAATTTCCATAATGATAAATTAAGATAATATTTTGAATTTTTATTAGAATAGAGTGAGAATGAGATTTTTTAAGAAAGTTGAGAGCCAATGTTAATGGCCAGAGATGGATTTTATACCTCTTCTAATGAGATAAATGACTCAAATAACACTATTGCAATCAAAATATGAGAAAATCAACTTAGAGAAAAACTAAGAATTTTTTTAAAAAGTAAATACAGAGTGATTTTACCTACAAGTGTCATGATTTACTGTAATGAGGAAAGAACTGAAAACAGTGATATTTACTTAAATGAAATCAAATACAAAATAGTTGAAGCAGTAAAGAAAGAAAGATTTGTTCATGTCTGATGAGAAAAATAATTAATTATAAGAAATTTGAAATTTCATTTGGAATAGAATTTATGTCAAAATCTGTTCACAACTAGAATATCCATTAGTTTTTACTAGAAAGAATATGTGCCTTTAACAGGCATAAATATTTAAGTTTTAATGTAATGAAATATATTAAATTAGAAAGACTAATGAAATTAAATAAGAAAACATATAAAACACTTACTTTGATTATATATTTAATTGGTTACTATATAAAATCATTCATAGGATTGAGTTAATATGTTGGAGAATAAAGCAATCATATCAGAGATAAAAAACAAGTAATTATTTATTAAACCTAGTTTTGTTAAAACTAGTATGTAAATTAACCACACCATATATTATGTAAACCTTTATTTCTTCGTGATATATGAGACACATTGTAGGATTTTAAACACACTAATATCATGGGCTGCTTTGAGGCATATCTAACTTAGATTTTAATTAAGGCATCATTAATAAATAAGAATTATTCTATGTTTTAAGGATTTTGACTATAAATTAAATAATCATTGATAAACTTCAGCAATTCCTGAGGGTATTGTGATGTAAGCAGTGATGCAGTTTCATTTACAGACATACACTGAATATCCATTATAATAACTAGCAAATATATGCACCCTCCGGGTGCAAGTATTTAAGTTTTAATATAATAAAATATCATATTAAATTAGAAAGGCTAATGAAACTGACTAAGAATGCAGATAAAAAGATCTGCAACAGAGGGGGTATAATCGAAAAATAGAACAACTTTGAAACTAACTATTCCATCATTCTCCATTACTCCCCTGTTTCATTGGTAAATTTTCCTAATTTAACTATTTAGTTAAAATAGGAAGTAAAGGATAATATTACAGTTATTTCTTCTTGTAAATAAATTTCTTTTAAGATTTATCTACGAGATTTTTGTTTATATTTCTTAAGATAAAACCAAACAATTAGAAATCAATAATACCAAGCACATATTTATTAAAATAAAATTTTAAATATCAATATGCAAATTAGCCTTCTCGTTCAAACTGTAAATCGCTATTTTGTTGTATATATAAATACAATTGCATGTTATTAGTACGTAGATATGGTCAACAGTATTAATAATGTAAAACAATTTTTATTAATAACTGAAGGTTTAAAAGAATGAAATCATGGAGAATTTGACGTAAATAATTAAAGGAATTGTGATTTGAGTAGTAATATAGTTTCGGCTTCAGACAAAAATGCAGTCTATCTCCATTATATATAGATAATAAGATATTGCAAGATAAGATAAACTAACAAAGAATGAAAATAAATCGTAAAAATCCAGTCAGTAGAGCATTTGCCTAGAAATGACAAGGTACCAGGTTCGATTACCAGTCTCTACCAACTCAGCACATAAGTAGTACAGCTTAGGTAATCTTATTTCTGTCATAAAGCATCTGGGACCTAACGGTAGATGAGGTGATCAACCTCAGCAAAAATAATCTCCTTGGTCTAGTGTGGGTGAAAAAGGGATCGACTCCCCTTGCTGTTCAGCTCATACCGACAATAAGACACTCCGCCGACTATATATACACAGACATATATACTCCCACATACAAAAACACTATACATGTTTGCACATAAACAAACACAAATACACACAGAAGTAAGAATAGGGGGACTCCTCCAGAAAGGTAGCAGCTCCTCAAAATCATTTGTCTCCATCTGAATATACAAAGACCTCAGCAAAAGCAATCTCCCTGGTCTAGTGTGGTGAAAAGGGGATAGGCTCCCTCACTGTTCAGCTGATACCAACAATAGGTCACTCTGTTGATCCTACTATGATAATCAATATCAAATTTGGTTGTTTGGTGTTTAATGGCATATCAACCTTTGTGGATTATTTAATCACAATTTTCTTTTTTGTGTATGTAAGATTTGTTAAACTTCACGTGTATTAATAATGGTTTTGTTTGCATTCTTTGTAAAGGAAGCAATATATAATTAATAAAGAAAAGTCTTACTGTAAATCTGGTAATATCTTTTTGACTCATATTGTTCTGATAGTGATGTGAATAAACATAGAAATATCAACAAAACTACCAAAGGTTATTGTTAGTTAATCAAATATTACTTACAAAATTTTTTTTCCAAGTCCCATTCATCTTCTAAGTTAATTTATTAGTTCTAAACTTCAACTTGTGGTAGAATGGGAAAACATATATTAATTTTCAAAGTTTAATTTTACTCTCAAGGAAGATTTCTAATTTCTAATAAAAAGAAAAAGAAAAGAACCATAATTCTTTTTAATCAGTTTTTGATTTTGGTTCTTTGACAAAATCTGAATCTAAGGTAATATTTGACATAAGAACACTTAAGATTAAGATATTAGAAAAAAAGGAAATGTTTATTTAAAATAGAGAATTTATTAGTGATAAAAAAATGATCCAAAGAGAAGAGTCATTATCCTTATTGTCAAATATGGGATTTAGACAAAAGCTTTATTAGAGACTTTAAAAAAAAGAGAGAAGATCCATAAGGAAATCTTGTGTGAAAACAATTATAGCAATATCTGTAAACAACTCCTACAAGTATAATTTGCATTCTGATTCTGTTATTAATCAAGCGAACATTGCTAGGTAATATAGATTGAAATCCAATATGGAGCCTGGCATAATGAAGAACTCACATGATAGAAAGAAGCCTAATTTGAAAAACAATTTTCTTTACTTTATGAGGCATTCCACTTTCAAGCAAATTTTTATTTTGTTTTATTTTAGCTCTTCAACTTTCCTAAATTTATAATTAGTTTTTGGAAGTATGTAATAATCTGCTTCCATTTCATTCCAATTTTGAATATTGTGATAGCTATAGTTTCTTCTTCAGCTTCTCTTGTCTATTCTCTACATTATATCAATAAAGGCTTGTCTCTCATTTTTATTCATATGGTAAGTGCATTATTTGCGAATATATTCTTTTTATTATCACCATCTGTTGACTGCCATTCTCCCAAGTTTATTCCTAAACATTTTATCATCCAACAATATCAAGAAAAAATATTCGCCAGTTACTGCAATATCTTTTCGGAAAACAATGGCATATATTTTGTATTTGTAGAAATAATGTTTTGTAATTATCTTTGGTGGATTTTTCCTAATAGAAAATAATATTGAAAGAGTTTGTAGCCAAATTGAAGATCTGCAATAACGCTTCTTTAGGTGTTTCAATGACTGGATCGATGTTGGCACATAGCTATCCTTACATTTACAGATTTAGTAGATTAGAAACACGTTCTTGTGTTGAGCAAAATCAAGCAACATTGAATAGGTGAATATCTGAATGGACGGCAAATTGGTAGCATGTGGTATCATAAGAAAAAACATTTTTTAGAATCCATACACTTTCTTGTATCTATAATTCCTATATTCCTAAGATACTACTCCCACATTATGGGATGCATTAAATTCAATATTTCCTTAGGATAGGTTTTTACATATATCTTACTATAGCTCTTTATTTTTAACAGGATTCTATTTTTTTTTTTTTTTTGGTCATGGAAGAATTTATTTATGTCATTTGGTCAATTAATGAAATCTAAGAGTTAAGGTAACAAAATTAAATAAAGAAGAAAAAGTATTTTTGCAAGTGTTACAATTGTTTGGGAATGTAACAGTAATAAATTCTACACAAGACTCCAGTCAGATGTTAGTTCCCAAGAGAGAGTCCTAATACCTTTTTATTGAGAAATAACAATAGCAGAACCAGTACTTTTATTTTCCTAGGTTCTTTATCCTTTGTAAGACTACTAGTGTTATTTACAATTTCAGGGTGGTACTCATCCAAACCTCCTAATGTTGCTATGTCTGGGGTAAAAATCTCAGTCTCAAATTGCCAAAATGTTGCAATTGCTCAGGAAACTAACTGGGATAAATTCAACACAAGATTCCAGTCAGATGTTGGTTCCCAAGAGAGAGTCCTAATACCTTTTTATTGAGAAATAATAAATGGAAGAACTAGTACTTTTATTTTCCTAGAGGCGTTTGTAGTGTAATAGTTATTATAGTAGGAAATGGACATGAAGACACAAGTTCAAATCCTGGATGAGGCTGTTTGTATTTTACATAGTGCTAATACACTTGGGAAAGGTATGCATCCAACTATTACTAGTTTACAAATTTCACTGCTTAAAGTCAAGAAGTATTTTTTTTGTATTTTTTATCCAGTTGAACATGTGGCATAATGGATATAAGTGTTGTGTGAATACAGTTTAACTGACAATCATCTGGAGATTTTAGGTTCAATCCTGACTACAGGTGAAAATAACATAAATACTTAAATAGCTTAATACTTGTACCCAGTCATGGTTAATGGGATAAAAACAATCTACCCTAATGGATTGAATAAAGGGTTCAGTTTGAAGTTCTGTAAAAGCTCCCAATTCTGACATGAAGGCTCCTGAGTTCAATAAGAAAAAACTGAAAAAACTGGCCAAGATATCATGTATATAACAATAAAGATGAGGATAACAGTAAAAAAAATCTAAATAATACAAATTATCAAGCCTCATCTAAAAAATTTAGACAAATAAGTAATTTTTTTCTTAATATAATTTCTAATTATATTGTTTGTTTCGGGAAAGTCCTTATTACAAACCTTTGTCTTTTAGGATAGACTTATCCTTTTCACTACCATGTATAAGTATAGTCAAATTACTAACACCATTGCATGTGCAAATACAATTGAAATTCCTTTGCTAGCCTATATTTGTTCCAGGCACTATCATATTTCTAGACAAATAATCTGATTTGATCTAAGTATGAAGCAAGCAAAGTTATGTTATAAAGGGATTGTAAAGATAGAAAAGGACAATTTTTACTCATGTGTCTTCCATACTGATTTATGATATACTACACGGTCAAGCACTACAGACATTAATTAGAGAAAACAAAATCCAGCAAAGCAAGAGAAAGGCAGTAAATTTACTGATTTTATTTAAAATATTTAAAAAACATTTTCTAACACTAATTCATAACATTTATATTATCATAACACTTTATGGTGATTTAAAGGTTTTTAAGTTTTTTTGTTGAAAGAGCCACATTTTGCTGAAAAATGTGACACTGGAAGTTACCAGAAATTGGATATGTCAGAAAAAGGGTTAATATAAATGTTATAATTATACAAGTCCCTGCAAAAAAAAAAAAAAAAAAAAAAATCCCCTAAAATAAGAACCATTTTTTCCCTTTTTAACTTGAGTGAAATAAATCAAAATGACTAACATAACCAACATACTGCAAATGATCATCAATACTTGATTTGGATATTTGTAGTAGGTATTTACCCAACCCATTGAACTATGGGCAGGATATGACACAAGTTTGCAAATATGGGGTATCCAGCGAGTATTGAACTCTGCTTAAGAAATTGACTGTGTGTCACATTCTAGTCATATGGAGGAGTTGGTGTACACACGTACACACACGCACACACACACACACACACACATACATACATACATACATA
Organism: Doryteuthis pealeii; assembly: GCA_023376005.1. Taxonomy (NCBI): domain Eukaryota; kingdom Metazoa; phylum Mollusca; class Cephalopoda; order Myopsida; family Loliginidae; genus Doryteuthis; species Doryteuthis pealeii. Next base: position 88,488,024 of record CM042148.1, on the reverse strand, counting down.
CATACATATATATATATATATATATTCTATAAACAAAAGAAGGTTTGCAAAAAGGATTGTTTTTTAAAAATTTATTATTATCTTACATATGTGACACGTGTTTCAGATCTTCTGTTATTTTCTTCAGGCATTAATTAACTATATTTTGGCAGAATATGAATATGTACATGTGGGATTTCTGATATTTGATAGGTTGTGTGTGTTTTTGTAACTTACTTTTTGTTTATAATAGTTATATATATATATATATATATATATATATACGCACACACGCACACATCAGAAGATGGCTTCCTAAATAAGCTAGTTGTAAGCAGAGGCAATAATAAGAGCTTTTATCATCCTGGCTATTATCATATCCTGCCCATTCAACCATGGGCAGGATATGACAAGTTTGCAAATATGGGGTATCCAGCAAGTATTGAACTCGCTATTTAGTAACAATGAATTTGCAAGACTAGCCTGCTAACCATTACATTATGATGAGATGCCCAAAAAATATTACCCAACCCGTTCACCATGGGCAGGATATGACACAAGGTCACTGGTATAGGGTATCCAGAGAGGATTGAACTTGCTATTCAGTAGTAATGGATCTTCAAGACTAGCTTGCTAACCATTACACCATAATGTATATTGTCTATCTTTCATTTTATATAAAATTGATGATTCTCAAGTAATGTGTTGATTTTAATAATTATCAGCCTCAACTAATCTGAGTGAGAATGTATCATTTATTAAGAAACCTCCAACATGAAATTTCTAATGCATTCATTCATAATAACTTCTGCTTAAACAGCACAAATATTTTTTACCTAAAAATATATGATGAAAAAGTTGCATACAAAACAATGATAAAAGTGATTTTTTTTCTGAAGTTAGCATTAAACGTGTTAAATTTTAACTACCTGATAAAAGAAAATTTTTAAATTTTAAAAAGTCAAGCTTTTTTGGTTATCTAATATTTTTATATTAAGAAAATAATTTTTTTTTTTCACAAAAGAAATGCTGAGGCTTATTAATCAAAATTTTCTAACTAAAACTTATCAAAATAAAATTGGGGGAAAAAAAGAAAAATTATCACAATGTATAAAAAATGTTTCTGAGAGATTTTTGTTATAGTTTACTTGTAGTAGATGCATTAGTAAAAATCTTTACTTGTGAAGTTTCTCTTTGGATTAATAAAAAAAAAAAAATCTTTTTAACTTTTTGTTATTTCCTATGAGAGATTGCAAAATGTTTTATTCAACAAATGTTCATATGTTAGTAGTCTTTCAGTCTTATGTTGATGAAATTATGCATTCCCCAAATAGTTTTGTTTATTCAAATCTATACAAAATTTGTCTTACTTTTATTCTACTACTAAGTTTCATGCTTATCATGTTAGAAAAAAAAAAAAAAAAAAAAAAAAAAAAAAAAAAAAGGTAATATATTTTGCCAACAGCAAAGATAAAGTGACTTACACATCATTTCTGACATTAATTTAATCTTATGTCAGGAGAAATACACAATCACCAGTTTTTACCCATCTCTGTTTTCTCTCCTCAACCTTTTAGGTAAGGATTAAAATATTACTATTCTTTAAAAAAAAGTTAGTAAGAACCAAGACATTCTACCATGTATTTTTGCAGCTTAGGAATACGAGAACATAAGTAATTTATATATTTCATATGTATTTACCTAACCCCTCCACATGAGCAGTATGCAACACAAGATCAGTTTTTTTTTTCAGCAGAGTTTAACAGGTTTGAATTAGAATCGTCTCTATGAAACCTGGTTTAGTCATGGGGGCGCTACTCATGTGATGTATCTTGAGCAGGAATAGCTTCTCTGGGTCTGATATGAATTCAGAGTTTTCTTCTCCTAGACCGGTTGCCATACCAAGGTTAAAGAGGCCAGTCTGCCCTACTATTTACCTATAGCTTAAAAGATATTAATTGGATGAAATTTATTTTGTTGAAATGATTATTAAATTTTTGTACATTCACAGCATTTATTTTTATATAAGTTCAGTTCTTGTTCATTTTACTTGGATACTTTACATGATAGGCATTTAAAAAAATATATAATCTGTAGGTTGTTTCAAAGAGATGACAAAATTCCATAAGTAATAAAAAATTGTCTTTCTCTTAGACAATTGTTTTACATAAAAGAAAGGAGTTTCATAAGAGTTAAAGTTGGCAAGCAGCCTATTGTCAGTATCAGCCAGACAGTGAGGGAGTCTATCCCCTTTTTGCTAGTGCTAGACCAGGGAGATTATTTTTGCTGAAGCTGAGTACCACACTAGCGTCAGCTCCCAACTTCACCATACTGATCATATTACCCAGTCTGTGCTACTCCTGCACTGGCGGGGACCTGTATTGAACCAGGAACCTTGCAATTCCTATGGCAAGGTTCCTGGTTCAATACCAGTCCATGCCAACTCAGCACAGCATTTATTTTTATCTTATCTGTAGGTTTCCAAGAGATGACAAAATTCCTTAAGTAACGAAAAATTATCTTTATGACAGACAATTGGTTTACATAAAAAAAGGAGTTTCATAAGAAGATATATTGAGTCAGTTTTTAAACTATATTCCAAAAATGTTGAGTGAACTGAGGACTAACCAGGGACTGTTTTGTGGCTGAGCCAAAAACTAACATGCAAAATTTTAAAGTACAGAAATATAAAAAGAAAAAAAAAAAAAAAAAAAAAGAAAACATTAAGATGCATTTTCTTTTCTTGCTGACTAGAAAAAAAATTCATGGGGATTTTTCTTTTTTTTTTTTTTTCAATAAATACATCTATACTAAAATTTCTATTTGTATGATTTATCCATACATAAATAATCCTGTAATATGTTTTGTGGTTCCATTTAAACAGAAATGTGAGGCTTTAAATATTCATAACTTTTGACATTTGTTTTTGAATTGGCTCATTTGGGTGTAACCTAGAAACAATGACTGATTTCTCAATCTTTAGATTTACCATGAAAAGAAATGATAATAAATATATACTGGTACTTTGACTTACAAGTTTATTTTGTTCCCCTCATAATTCAATTTCCTTGTATATCAAATCGATTTTCCCCATTGAAATAAACTGAAATGCCAGTAATCTGTTCCAAAAAACCCAAATTTTTTTAGAAATTTCATTCTGATGAAGCCTTTAAAATCAACAGAGGGGAAACATTAATTGAATGTAAATGTTTGTGTACGTTATTCACTTTTTTTCATAACTTTTCCTCATATTTTGTTGGATCTTTCCTAACCTGCTATTTTCTTCATAAGAAAAGTTTATGATAACAAGATTGAACCTTTATATATATATATATATATATATAACATATATGTAATATATATAATAATCTTAATACATAAAAAAGATCCAGGATAAAGCTCTAACAACATCAGCGGGGATATGGCAATCCTACAATATGACATCAAACCGACAAAGTCTGGTGGTATCGTGAGATACTGCTGGGGCGCTCTGGGTTAGTGGTAATGATGCTTTGGCCCCAAAACCATGCCTGAACCCAGAGTCATCCTCTAATGAAGGCTTTGTTGGTTGCAATGCTACTGTGTAAATAGCAGTCATTGTATGAAGATTATTATTATGTATAGACATTTATACAAAGATTCAATCTTGTTATCATAAACATTTCTTTTAATAACTAAAACTAAGCAAGTATTATTTAAACATGTTATTCGTTTTCTTAACATCCACTGTATATAGTTTAATATAGGTTCAAATTTTTTCTTTAGTATTCATATAAATCTTTAGAAAATATTGTATTTAAACCATTTAGAATTATATTTAATATTGAAGATTAAAGTAAACAATTTAAATATAGTTTTTAAAATCATTATGTGGTAATAATTTTGGCTAGTATTATCTTTCATCTTCCCAATTCTAGTTCCAAGCTGGGAATAGCCATACAGAGGAAAGTATAAATAATCATTAAGTTATGTTCAACTGATGGACTATATTAAGAGATTGTGGAATTTAGTTCAATAGTAAAGATATGATAAGTGACATTATCAAGTATTTATAAGTGACAATTATAAGAACATGATATATTATCAATACAATGTAACCAAGGGAGATGATTTGGGAATCATCAGTTATTCACCTTGATCTATACACAAATATATATAACTA
>CM042148.1:88458883-88481383 GCA_023376005.1 Doryteuthis pealeii | reverse complement strand
TAAGTCAAATCAACAGAGCCAAAGTCCAGATTGGAAAGCATAAAAAGAAAGTGACAGACATAAAACTAGGAAAATGCATGCAGGTTATTTCGCTATTCACTGTTGGTGTTTGGCTAGATTTGATACAGACTTTAGTTTATGATTGGCAACAAGATATTGGAATAAGAAGTCTGTCACTGGCAGAAGATTAGCTCAAGTTTACAGCAGCCACAGCCAAGTAGTTGCAAACTGACAAATTAATATCAAGAATGAACAGTGACAAGAACATGGCTAGAATGGAAATTTTCTCTTTATCTCTCCTGAAAAACAAGTTGGCGTTGGTCGGGGTCATTACCCTCACTTGTAGGATTCAAGAATTTTTTTTTTTTTTTTTTTTAATTTAAAACTGCAAAAACTATATCAGTTAATGCACTTAATTTTTTTTTTTGCTTTTTTATTCTATTTATTTTATTTATTTTTTTTTTTTTTGAAATTGAGTCTAAAATATTGATTTAGTATTTACAATATTTCATGTTATAAAGCAATGGCAAAAAATTAAAGAAAAGAATTAAAACATAAGATGCAAAAAAATGTTTTAGGAGAAATGGAAGAAGAAAGGTTCATGAATGAAAGAATTATGATAAGCAAGAAATAGAATTGAAGATAGAAAGAAAAGGTTTTAAAAAAGCCTAAAAATTAAAAAGAAAAGAAAGAAAAAAACTCAGTATTGTGTTAAAACATATATGTAACTGAAAGCAGTTATCCAGTGTTGTCTGGGTAGAGGGAAGGCGGCAAAAATAGCTGGTGTATTGATTTGTTTACATTTGAGATTCATAAATGCTGGACATTTTTAAGTAGAATTTCAATGCTATTTCTATGTATATTTCAATTTTTAGATATCTAAGAATATAATTCAAATCTTCATAATTTTTGCAAAAATAGTGTGATATTTAATGTGTATATATATTCTCTTTGTCATTAATTGTTTTATTTTTATAGTTTCATCTGGACATACATACATACACCAAATGCTCTTTACATACATATATATAGATTATAACCAGAATTTGAACAAAATCATCCCCATCTTTTTTTCGTCTCTAGTCAAATATTTAATTTTTTTGTTTTTTTTTAATACCAAAGTTTTTAAATTGTAAAATTTAAAAATTCTACAGCTTGTCCAAGAGTGACTACAAATAGTTCAGTGGATGTATTTTAATTATCTTTAAAAGTATTTCACACTATATACTAAAGCCTTTTATTGACTCTCAGGTAAACTGCAGCAAAAGTAAAGGAAATATGATATTTATATGAAAAATTAGATGATGTAAAAAAAAGTAAAGATTATATAAGGGTAGTGAAGACATGAAGTCAATGGCACATTTCAAAATCACATAGAAACTGACTGTTACTAAACACTGCTGATTTCATGTCTTCACTACCCTAACTATACATGCTGAGCACTCTTTACTTATATATATATATATATATATATATATACTATATAAGTGTGAGAGATAGAATGATATAAGTCAGAAGACATGGAAATCAATAGCACTTAGTAAGTGAAAGTTTCAAAATCACATAGAAACTGAGTTACTTAACATTACTGACTCCATGTCTTCACTACCATAAGTATACATGCTCTATCAAAGATATTGAGCACTTTAATTATATATATTATGAGAGAGAGAGAGAGAGAGGAACAGCACAAGAGGGAAAAAATGAAAGGTTGAATTTCACAAAATAGGAAAAAAGATAAATAGAGAGTGAAAGGAGCATGTAAGGAAAGATAGCAGGAAAAAAAAGAGGGAAGAGAAGAAGAATGATATAAGTGAGAGGGTAAAAAGAAAAAAAAAGTAAAAAAAAAAAAAAAGAAAATAAGAGGGAGAGAGGAGTGAGAAAATAAACAAACAAGTTGAGGAAAAAGAAATAAATGGGAGTAAAATGGCAGGAATGTAGAAGCGCAGAATGGGGGGGGGGGTGCGTGTATTTGTCAAAAGCTTGTAGATGAATGATGCTTGCCAGAGGAGAGCAGCTAAGTTCCTACAGATAGCACTTCCTTGACATGTAATTAGACACCTGCTTTTCTTCTCTTACTCTGTGCCTGAGATATCACACAGCCAATTATTTTCTTTACTTCTACTGAATTGTAACTTGAGAGTAATGATGGTTACAAAGAATCACCTTCAGGTGCCAAGACATTTGACTGGCCAGTTCTTTTTGCCAATTGGCACATCCACATTTGATAGGGTCACATACAAAAGCCTACAAATGATGACAAATGGGACATTACAAGACAATTCCCAAAAGTAAGTCAACTAAACAACTGAACCATTACTTAGGACCAATATCCTTATCTTTTATGTTTTATCACTAACATTTCTATAACTTAAAGTGAAGATATCATTGTCTTCTAAGCTTGAAGGTTCTTTTTTGTTATATAAATTTCTGAATGTTAACTCATTATAGCATCTAGAGTGGACCGTGTATATACAAAACTTTATATTTATATATATATATATATATATATATATATGTATGTATGTATGTATGTATGTAAGTATATATTGTTGGCATTCTTTCGTCTACTAAAGATGATTTTTATCTTCATCTGCGTGAGTGGAGCAGTGATGTTGGAGTGTCCTCTCCATTTGAACTACCAGTGGAACTATGTATACGTAGCATGTGTAGGTTAATATGGAGAATGAGCAGTCACACATATATATATAAAGTTAAACCTAATGAGTCAGATATAATCAGGGCAAGAATCTGAGTCAGATTCTTGCCCTGATGAGCTACTAAGCAAAACTATTAGTAGGTATATCTGACTAATTAGGTCTAACTTTATTATTTGCTCTACTTAGGTATTGAGCACTTTTTATATTTTAACTTTAGATAATCCTAGCGGTTTATATATATATATATTTTTTCATATACATATATAATTTTTTTCTTTTGCCCAAGTGTTATAGTATTAATCGATTATTTTTGGTTGGTATGACCCTCTTGGTCTTTCTTTTTTTTCATTTTTTTCCCCAGGTGAAGTTTGGTAGTATGTTTTTACTATCAAACTATTTGCTGTTTTTTCTTACCGCAAGGGTTTACCAATAAGTTTTGTATATTATATATATATATATATATATATATATATAAAAGTCATGGGTTGTAACATGGGGTCCATTTATAACATTGGTTGTATAACCAGCTCTGCTATTTCATTTTTTAGGCTTACATGTTTACCAATTCCTCTGCATGAGTAGGATGGGACACAAGGTCAATTTCTTAAGCAGAGTTTAACAGATTTGGAATTCAGAGTTTTCTCTTCTAGGCTGGTTGTCTAATCAAGATTAAAGAGCTCAGTCTGCCTACTATTTACCTATAGCTGGAAACAGAGAATTATTGGATGCATACCTTTCCCAAGGGTATTAGCACGATGTTAAATGGAACCAGCCTTGTCCAGTATTTGAACTTGTCTCACTATGTCTATTTCCTATGATGATAACCATCACACCATACACCTCCATTTTTAGGCAAACAGCAAAATTAAATGGTGAGTTGGTGAGTTTACCATTTGTATACTTATACAAAAATTTGAAGCACGTGGTGTAATGGTTAAAGTCACAGGAAATGGACTTGTCGCCCCGAGTTCAAATCCTGGACGTGGTAATTGCATTTCATTTAGCGCTAATATCCTTGGGAAAGGTATGAATCTTACTCTCCCTCCAGCTATGGGTTAAATAGTAGGGCAGACTGGGCTCTTTAACCTTGGTTAGGCAACCAGTCTAGGAGAAGGAAAACTCTGAATTCAAACCTGCTGAACTCAGCTTAAGAAATTGACCTTGTGTCGCATCCTGCTCGGTGTGGAGGGGTTGGTAAATATATATACAAAAATTTAATAAGATATTGTAAAAGTGTTAATTTTGTTAAGTTTGGCATTATATAAAGTTTGACAAAAAAAATCAATACACAAAAGTATTAATTGATAGAATAAAGAGAGGAGAAATATTTTATTTTGTAAAATATAGAAGACTAAAGCATTAAAAATGATGTGATACTATAAATAAAAAAAAAGAATATGATGGGTTTTTATCATTGGGACTATTCAACAACCCCATAAAAAGGAGATAAAAATGAATAGAACACCAAACTAAGACATTGGATTTGAAGACCATAAAATATTTTAAATGCAATTTATTTATCATCTGAGAATAGTGAACACAAGAGAATATCACTCAAACTTTAAAGACCTTTGATAGAATATTTTTATCCTAAAAGAATTATTGAAAATTGAAAATCTAAAAACAAAAATATATAAGGGTAAGATAATATGAAAATCACACAGATTTTGTTCAAATAAAGTTTTTTTTATTATGCTGATATTGCAGTATTTCAATCTGTTAAAAATCTTCTTCAGAGCATAGGTTTTGTTAATAAGAAGAGAGTTTATGAAAATTGTAGCCGTTTTGTGATAGGATTAATTCATACCAGACTTTTTTTAGGAAAAGATAATATTTTGAATTCTAAACAAAGATATATAGGCAATAACCTGAAAATAATGCTCTCTAAAAAAGTGTCCATAGCACTGTTTATCTACTTATTTTAAAGTCTGCAAAGTGGCCTATTGTCAGTATCAGCTGAACAGCGAGGGAGTCTATCCTCCTTTTGCTTGCACAACACCAGGGTGATTGTTTTGTTGAGGTGGGGTACCACACCAACTGTCAACTCACAGATGCTTTACCACACAAATCAGTTTACCTAAGCTGTGCTACTCATGCACTGTGTTGGCAAGGACTGGTATTAAACCTGAATACTTGCGATTCCTTAGAGAATGCTCTACTGACCAAGCTAACAGGACACCTAAATATAGGCACACCAGTCTAGGCTGACCAGAAAAAAAACTAGATTAATCAGCTCTGTCCAGATTCTGGATGCTGCATGGTGGACCTATCAGAGTTAATGGCTGACAGATATGGTTGGGGGGAGAGAGAGAGAGTCATGGATATCAGTACTGGCAGCATGACCGACTGATGATGATGATTAAAAATAAAAATGTTGTCGGGATGGCCTGAAGTCGGTATCAGCTAATTAGCAAGGGAGTCTATCCCCTTTTCACTAGCGCTAGACCAAGGAGATTTTTTTTGCATCTGAGGTGGAGCGCCATACCTACCATCAGCTCCTTACTTTACCCTGTGCTACTCATACGCTGAGTTGGTGAGGGCCGGTATCGAACGGAACCTTGTGGTTTCTAGCCGAACGCTCTACCAACTGAGCTAACCCCCTATAAAAGTACAAGCTTGCCAGCAAGCTCGATGATGATGAAAAGAAGTGTTTATTTATCTGATTTGCACAACTGTTTTTTCAACTATTAATTGTAATTTCCCAATACAACTAAAATCAGGTAAATTTTAGAACATTTAAACATGTACTGTTAAAAGTAAGCTATCAGAGAAGTTATTGTAATGTTATTGGAATTGGTTATATCAAATAATAACTTGAATCATAACTTACAATGAAAAAAAGGTTTCTTTTGATAAGAGATACAAGAATGAGTGAACAGTTGTAAATCTTACTAGTTAGTCTTACTAGGAAAGACAGGCCACTGCGACTAACACTATCAATGTTTAGATTGAATATAGAACAGTCCATTCTATTCCAGAGGGGTATCACCTCTTCTCAACAACAGAAGTTTATATAGTTTTTGTTAAAATCAGTAGGCAGACAAGCTTAGTGTGATTTATGCCTTGGGTAATCAAAGTCATATAGGGCAAAAACAGGTATTTTTTTTCCAGCAGTGGGTGTCATACTTCTTATTGTTTCATTCATTTGTCCATTACATTTCTGTCAAAAGCTAAAGAACATCATTGCTTATAAGTAAAAAAAGAAAGTATTAAAAAAAAAAAATAAGGCTCTGTTGGAGTCGAGGAACCCATCCTTTCCTTGTTAACTACTATTTATGCTTATCTCTGTAATATATGACAAATGTCACTTATACATTCTTTGGCCATTAGCCACGTATTTTATCATAATACTTCCATTGCCATAATTTCATGTCTGCAGGTACCAAATCCTACACAATACACTTGATGATATTTAAAGAATAGATTCTTATTTCCACTAGTTCGGTGCCCAAGACCCATTTGTAGACAAAAGAAATTGATGCATCAACTGCTAAGACTGACGTAAAAGAGATGGAAATGATGCAGAAATATTTACAAGCATCACTAATGTCTTGATGAAAAACTCCAACTGTGCTAAAAGGTTTTAGTCTTATACTCATAAGAAGACGACACATATAAAATGAAAAGTTTGTACCAGAGAAAAGAAACACCTACAATCCTTACTAATAAACTCAAACTGATATACACTGTCTTGCTAAGTAAAGACATAAATATATAAAAGAAGATATGCATTAAAACTTTTCCCTTCAATAATATTAAATAAAGAAAAGAGAGTATAAGTCAGTGTCCAAGATAAAGATTAAAAAAAAAAAAAAACTTCGGGTGATACCAATTTAAACACAGCTAAGCATCCATGATGTAAAAGAAAAAAACCAATTGTAAATGTTAAACCATATTGGACTATATTTTTCTGAATTTTTTAAATGACGCTTGATATTTCTTATTCTTATTTTTCAAACTGTTGTCCTCATCTCTATTGTGAAATTCTAATGCAATATCACAATGTTTCAGACAATGTAGCCTCTGGCCTTCTTCAGGTGTTTCTTGCTAAGCAGAGTGAGAGAAGTCTATATAGTAACTATATTTTCTAATGGATTACAAGGAACACCTGAAGAAGGCCAGAGGGTACATCAGCTGAAATGTTGTGTATATATATAAGATGAGCACAACAGACTGTAAAATCAAAATAATAATATATGTTGGACTGATATTAAACACAGACAATTAGAATGTTAACACATTAACTTTAATAAAAACATTTTTTTCAGGGAACTCATGAGACTAATTGTCAAATTTTGTTGAGAATTATAATTAATTTGAGGTGTTATGAGTAATCAGTAGAATTTGATTCTATTATCATCATACAAATTAAGAAACACAAGAAGAAGTTTGCTTATAACTTGGGTAATATTCAAATACTTTAAACTTTATTGCATTTTTATAACCGGTATTTTTGTTGCTTTTTAATCACAATGTTTTTTAGCCTGCTATTTTCAACCTTCAAATTTAACTACAGGAACACACAACAAAAGAGCTATAAAGATTCAAGCCTTGTTCAAAGTTATTTCTTTGTTCTCAATTTGCATAATCTGTGTGTCAAAAACTACATCGGTGATAAAAATACCAACAAAAATATAAAGATATTAGTTAACATATGATTTGATATATGAGGGGTTGAATATATTAGGTAGGTTGGTTGGTTAGTTAGCATTTAATAGTATATCAACACTTGTGGATTACTTAACACCAAATCTCTCTCTCTCTCTCTCTCTCTCTCTCTATATATATATATATATATATATATATATATATATAATATATATAGAGAGAGAGAGAGAGAGAGAGAGAGATATATACACACACACTCACAATTTGTTTAAGTTCATGTGTATTTATAAATTAGAAGAAATAATTTCATATGTATTAAATAAACTGGTAGTTGACCCTCAGCCACTTCCTTCGAGTACCTACCCAATAAAAAGGCTTGGATGTTTGCCATAAGAGAAACTTGAAGAATATGGTCAGTATAATCATATAGGTGCTAGGGCTTGACATGAACAGCCAACTGATCAGATTGGGCCTCTCTGGTCACTCATCTAGCCCAAGTAATGACCGAAGTGGCATGTTAACGGACCACTTAGTACCTGGGTCAGAGACTGCTCAGCCACCACAATCCAATTCTCAGGCATTATATTAAATTAGAAAGACTAACAAAATTAAATAAGAACATATAAAAAAGATTACTTATTTTAATTATATTTTAATTGGTTACTATATAAAATCGTTCATAGGAATGATTTTAATACATTGGAGAATGAAACAATAATATTGGAGATTAATAACACCAAGTAATTATTTATTAAACCCGGTTTTGTTAAAACCAGTTTGCAAATTAACCACACCATATATTATGTAAATCTTTATTTCTTAGTGATATATAAGACACATTGCAGGATTTTAAACGCACTAATAACATGGGCTGTTTTGAGACAAATCTAACTCAGATTTTCAATAGAGACATCATTAATAAATAAGATTTAATCTATTCTATGTATTAATGATTTTGACTATAAATTAAATACTCATTGATAAACTTATGCAATTCCTGATGGTATTGTGATGTAGCTTTGGTTACAGAGACAGACACTGAATCTCCATAATAAGATAAAGAAAAAAAAATTCTTTATGAACAATTGAAACACTGTAATTGTGTATTGCAAATTTTGCTCAGAAAGTTGAACACCTTTATTTTCTTGATGCTGTTTATGCAAGTTTTTGGCAGTTCCATTGTTCAGCCTTCATCAGGTGTAGAACCCATTTCTTTAGAAACATGGTGACAGAAAAAAAGAAGAAGAAAAAAAAAAAAACATACAAAATAGATCCGTCCATTTCAGCAGACAAAAAAAAAAAAAAAAAAAAAAAAATTCTGACACTATGTACTCAGGCAATTCCAATCCATCACAATAAAATTCCCAATAACTTTGAATCACAATTATTCCTGTAACCATTTTTCTGAAGAAATAAGATTTTTTTCTTCTTTTTTATGGATTATACACATGACAAAAAGGCTGAATAATGTATTGGTCAAAATGTTCTATTAATAATATAAAAAAAGAAAGAGTTAAGATATCCAAACAATATTTTGAATGTTAACGACTTTTCCCAAAGTTACTGACTATGTAAACATGTACATTTGCATTAATAGACTAAGATAATATCATTCCATTAATTATATGCAAAGGCATTGGACTATATTAACTCTAAGAAATCAAGAGAGAATTATATAATGAGGTTGCAAAAATCAAACAAATTAACAATGAAAATTATTTTTGCAGGTGATCTGTGGTTTTCATATTGGGAAGAAATGTGTCAAATTTAGAAAAAAATAAAAATTATACATTTATATATATATGCACATGCATTGATCACGTCATTGGCTTTCGTAAACAAACGTGCATATAAAAATTAACGGTTAATAACATCATATTCACACATTCACTGTACACTTAACATCTTTCATTTTGTTCCTCACATAAACATTACTTAACAGTGTCCTGAAGATGGTACAATATACCGAAATGCTTAAGTATTGACACAAAAAAATTGTTTTCCTGATCATAACATCCTGTGTTAGTTATATTTTTAAAATATTTTCTTCTCATATTGTTGGATTAATTTCCTCACTGTATTTCTCTCTCTCTCTCTCTCTCTCTCTCTCTCTCTCTCTATATATATATATATATATATATATATATATATATATTATATATATAAAATGAAAAGCATTCAGGTTAGACATTTATGCTGACGTTAAAAAAAAAAAAATCGAGAAAAATATTTTTTGTAATTATTATGAAGAAAAAAAAATCCAACTCTCAAGACTTCTCGAACTTTATAAGGTTATATGAGTAAATTTTCATATCGAAGATAACAATGAATCAAATGGAAATACAGTAACCAGATGAAATTAACATTTACAACTCTAATATTGAACAAAGATATTTCTTAGCATGGGGCACTAAAATATCATTAGTTTTATATAACCTCAGGGTATCTTTTTGAACCACACAAAGATTACATCAGATATTATATTAACATATTATGACACATTGAAATGATTTACTTGCATTGAATTAATATAATTTCCAGCTATTGCAACTGGGATAAAATTCTATTAAGTGCTTTGCTTTTATTCTTGTGAGTTAATTTCTAAGTAACAATCATTAATTACAATTTACTTCTACTGGAGAGTATGTTACTGACAACGATTACAGGTCTTCCTTTTTAATATCAATCTTTAAATAATTTCATTAGAAATTCAATACTGAAATGATTTACTCAATCATAGATTAGTATTTGACTTATTAGATAGTTAAAAAAACAAAACAATGGTAATTATTAGATAGTTAACAATTCACATACCTGTTTGGTTTGGTTTGTTTTACGGCATATCAACCTCAGTGGGTCATTTAATGCCGATAAAGTTTTGAAATAAATTAATTCTGGTAATTTATGAGGAAGTGCGTCCCGGTCTCCTGCCTCAAAAATTGCTACCCGGTGACTATCAAAATAACAACCCCAGCTCATAGTAATTCTTGTTTATTTATCGTAATCTGTCGTAATTCTTGTTTAGATATGAAGATGGATATATAGTTTGGAATAGATAGATAAAAAAACAAAATAATATAGATAATACGAACAAATGGAGATAGATAGATTTTTTCGACAAGTAAATGTATTGGGGGGGGGTCGCATCTTTTTTTGTCATAATTCTTGTTTATTTAAACTAAAAACAAGACATTAAACAAACATGAATAAAAAAAATCTTATTATTTAAAGTAATATAGATAAATATGAACAAATTGAGATAGATAGATAGATAGATATGAAGATGGATAGTTTTGAATAGATTGAGCTGGGTTGTTATTTTAATAGTCACCGGGTAGCAATTTTTGAGGCAGGAGACCAGGACACACTTCCTCATAAATTACCTTCATTCTTAATGGATAATCAATTTTCTTTATAAACTCATGCTTTCTATTTAACCCATAGATGGGACCCTAACAGGTACTACCACTCCGGGTCAGAGTGGAACCTAGGTAGTAATATCTCATCAACAAAAAGTGACATTAATGCACGCATAGGAAAGGCATGGGATGCTATAAACAAATTGTTAATAATATGGAAATCCGATCTCACTGACAGGTTAAAGCAAAATTCTTCCAAGCCATAGTTGTATCAGTGTTACTGTACGACTGCACTACTTAGACCCTAACGAAGTGCCTAGAGAATAAGCTGGATGGGAGCTGCATAAGAAAGTGGTGTGGAATCTTGAACAAGACGTGGAAGCAACACCCCACAAGAAAAGAGCAGTACGGCCGCCTGCCCCATATCACACAAACCATCCGTGTGAGGTGAACAAGACACACTGGGCACTGCTGGAGAAGCAAGGATGAACTCATTAGTGATGTTCTTCTGGAAGCTATCACAGAGTAGGCTGTCCAGCAAAGACATACATAGACCAGCTCTGCACGGATACTGGATGCTGCACAGAGGACCTCCCAGAAGCAATTAATGATAAGGATGGGTGGTGGGAGATTGTCATGTATATCCGTACTGCTAGTGCGATATGATGATGATGAAAAAAAACAAAGGTATTTATCCAATTGTCAAAGTTTTATCATTCATTAACTCGTATATAATAGTCATCATCATCATCATCATCATCATCATCAAGGGATAATGACAGCCTGGATTCTTTTGACAATCTCTCACCATCTGTCCCTATTGGCCATTGTTCTTGGCAGGTCAACTACATGGCATCCAGTGCCCACTGATGAAAGGTAAGTTTTTTGCTGGTAAGCCAACACAGATGTGTCCATGTGTAGCAGTCCACAGAAGAACATCACTTATGAGTTTGTCCTTACTTTTCCAGCAGTCTTGTTCGTCTTACTTGGATGGTTTGTAAAATGGAATATAACTGGCTGTGCAGTTGATGTTTTGTAGGGTGCAGCATCCTATGTGTCCCATAGTCATATATTACCAGTAATGTAGGTTTTAAATCTTCAATTAAGGCTTCAAATAGTTACAAGCTTTTAATGTCAGAAATAGTTATAAAACCTTTATATTGGGTGACCAAGAACTGTGCAAAGGTTGGTTTGGTCTCTTTGTTCAATGGCATATCAACCTTTGTGGGTTATTTAATGCCAAAGCAAACAGTAGTGGTACTATTTAACTCGTAGATAGGGTTAGGGGGTTCATGCCTTTCCCAAGGGTATTAGTCTGAAAGTGAACATAATAATGTTGCTGGAGTTTGAACTCACTTATTACAACATCATAGGGACTCTCCATATAGTAAATAGATTGGATTATATATATATATATATATATATATATATATCATGATATCAATTATTTACAATACTTCCTTCAAAATCTTCTTTTTCATATTTTGGTTTGGTCTCTTTGTTTAATGGCATATCAACCTTCATGGGTTATTTAATGCCAAAGCAATGCTTATAGAAGAACAGTAGTAGTACTATTTAACACACAGCTGGGGTATGAGGGGGTTCATGCCTTTCCCAATGGTAAAGAACTATGCAAAGTTATTCACCGCCTATATATTTCCAATACTTACATGTTACTAGCAGTATTGACAAAAGAAGACAGATTTATGAGAAAAATATCTTTTTACATATCAACTTTTTCTAAAGTGAAAAATCTTAATTTTAATTAAAAAAAAAAGAAAAGAAAAAAACATAATTTGATAATTGACAAACCATAAAAATTATGCTTCAGAAGTATAGGCATCACATATGAGTGATAATTATATGAAATAATAAGTAGAAAATATTTTATGCTAAATGCTGTATTGAAAATATAGAATAAATTCTTCTTCTTCTTCTTGTAGACATGTTTTTATTAAAGAAAACAGACAAGTCAATTAGACTTTTTAATAAGCTTCTCCTGATCTTAAATTTGATGTCTCAATATAGGATCAAAATTGTGTAAAGAAATGTTCAGAGTTCATAATATTCATAGATGAATACATTCCTAGTAATTTCAACTGATATATTCATTGTCAAGAAAGAGGGAAAATTCTAAGCCCAATATTTTTATATTAATATTTTTTATTGCTCATAAAAATATTGTTCATATTTTAAAATTGGCATTTCTTTTTTATTGCTCCGAGAAATTTTGAATTTTTAACTGCATATTGTATCATGTGTTGGTGACATTATTTCTGTTCCAAATGTTAAAGGATTTTTTTTTAAATGTCTGCTCTTAAATCAAAATTTTATTATGTCTTTTCTTTTTTCTATTTTTATTTTTTAGAATCAGGAAAGATCATAATGGAACATGTAAAAATTAAAGTCAATTGTGTGGAAGTCACTAATATTATTGTATTGTGGTTACAAGTTAAAATGTCAACACTTTCAGCAGGAAAATTGATATTTTTCTCAATTCATCAGAATTTATTTAATAGCTCCTATGAGATATGTGACAAAGTCACTATAATTTTGAAATATTAATACGCATAGACAAGACATAGAATTATTTTTCAGAACTGACACTTATTTATGGCTTAGATTTAGAAATAAGTTTCATTTTCTTTGTTTAATGGCATATCAACCTTCATGGATTATTTAATGTCAGACTCACCCCTATAGAAGAATGGTAGTGATACTATTTAACCCATAGCTGGGGATTGAGGAGGTTTCATAACTTTCCTTAATATATATATATATTATTTACCAACCCCTCCGCACGAGCAACACAAGGTCAATTTCTTAAGCGGAGTTCAACAGGTTTGAATTCAGAGTTTTCCTTCTCCTAGACTGGTTACCTAACCATGGTTAAAGAGTCCAGTCTGCCCTGCTATTTACCCATAGCTGGAGGGAGGGTAGGATTCATACCTTTCCCAAGGGTATTAGCGCCATGGGAAATGCCAACAGCTTCGTCCAGGAATTGAACTTTAGTACTTTCCTAGGGGTATTCGTTTGAAAGTAAATGTAATAGCTTGACTGGAATTTGAACTCACTCACTACGATGTTGCAGTCCAGCACATTAGTCATGGAGACTCCCCCAGAAATAATTATCATAGTTTTTAGTCAGGTGGAAGCAGTATAATTCAGTTGAAGTAACTCCAAATATTTTCTTTCACTTGTTTATTCCTTTTAATCAATGTGTTGGGTCAGTAAAATATGTTTATTTCTATATGGAGTTAAGTGAGGGAGAACCTTTTTGTGATTGGACATAGCAATCACATGATGCACTCAGAAGTTTTGGTGCCGAGATCCAATAGACATTTTTGAACCAGTTTCAAGAGCAGTCAAACAGAAAGTATCTCCCAGGATTGGCTAAAACAAAAGATACCAGATATCCTCAAATTTCCTCTCCATCACACTGGTAAGTCTCTCAAACTTGACTCTATACTAGGAAGGATGTTTATATTGTTAGTCATTGCTTTGTTGTTAAATAAACCATTAGAATTGAACTAAGTTTTAATTCATTTATTTGTTGCTGTTAGTCTTAGAATAAATGCTATACTAACACAATAAATGTTTTGCTTAACTTACTGTTGTTTTCTAATAGATCACTTCTCTAAGACAAATATATATTTTTAGTTTCAGTTACTGACACTATACATTAATTAGAATCGATAGCATCTGATCTTGTTGACATACAGTTAATAAGGGACTCTTTAATACACTAGTCAACTGTGTTAGTTGATTCACAAAAGGCATGCTTGAAAGGTTTTAACAACCTGACAACACTCATATCTTCTTGAAGAATTGATTATGGCAAGCTATAGAGAAAAAAATCTCTCTACCATTGGTAGAGTCGTATATTTTTAAAGTGAGAAATTTTCTTCAGGTTGAGTT
Source organism: Doryteuthis pealeii (assembly GCA_023376005.1). Classification (NCBI taxonomy): domain Eukaryota; kingdom Metazoa; phylum Mollusca; class Cephalopoda; order Myopsida; family Loliginidae; genus Doryteuthis; species Doryteuthis pealeii. Next base: position 88,466,838 of record CM042148.1, on the reverse strand, counting down.
ATGATTGAATTCAGAACCTTTTTACTAGAGCAGATCCCTTTAGAGAGCAGGGTCTGACTAAAATCTGTATGTATACTATAACATAATTTGGAAAGGCATATAATGAAAAAACCCTTGGAAAAGATATGATTCCATCTATTCTCCCTCCAGCTATGGGTAAATAGTATGGCAGTCTGGGCTCTTTAGCCTTATGGTAGCCAGTCTAGGACAAGGTTGGTTGGTTGGTTAGATTTATGGCATATCAACCCTCATTCGGATCATTTAATGCAGATTCAAGTCATTTTGATAAACAAAAGACTCAGGTTGCTTATAGTACCTGCTGTTGCTTAAGTGGTCACCCAATTAATTATTTGAACAGGCTCATCATTGCTTAACTTTGGTGATCTAGCAAGACCCGGTGCCTTCAATGTGAGTTGATTGTAATTCTAAGAGAAGGAAAACTTTGGATTCAAACCTGTTAGACTCTGCTAAAAAATTGACCTTGTGTTGCATCCTGTTCATAAGGAGGGGTTGGGTAAATACATATAAAGGAAAAACCAGCTGTCCACTTAAAATCAGACTTGAGGAATATGAGAAAGTTCAAAGAAAAGTGAGGTGGAAAATCTGTTATGGTCGAGCATAGTCTACCCTACCATATTCTCCACCCCACTAAAAGGTAAAAGGGTACACATTACCCTCTCTGGAAGGAAGTCCAGATAACTGACAAAAAAGCATTATTGGAAAGTGTGGAGATTGAAGGAAGAGGCATATATTGGCTTGTGTCAGATATATGCATAAGTCAGGCAAGTAAAGATTTCAATACAATGTGATTTTCTTTGTTTAACAAAATGTGTGTTGGAGATATCCTCTCATGCATTATTTAGAATTACATGGGTACTTGGTGCACCTAACACTGTTACAATGGATTGCTTCTTTAGTTGGTAGATTAGTGACCAGTTTCATGAGTAAAGAAGTTTCTTTTTCTTTTTTTTACCCCCCTCACACATCTACCTCAGACAAAGGCTGAGGAATGTGTTCACCAAAAATAGTTATAATACTCTCAGTCGGTAGAGCATCCACCCCAGAACCACAAGGTTCCAGGTTCAATACTGGCCTTCACCAACTCTGTGCATGAGTAGCACCGCTTATATCTGTGTGGTAAAGTGGAGAGCTGATGGTAAGTGTGGTGCTTCACCTCAGATGCAAAACAATCTCCCTGGTCTATCACTAGTGCAAAGGGTACAGACTCCCTTGCTATATGGCTGATACCAATAATGGGCCACTGCAATGACTTTACTTTTACTTACTTTATGTATATTTACTAACCCCTCCACATGCGTAGGATGTGACACAAGGTCAATTTCATAAGTAGAGTTTAACATGTTTAAATTCAGGGTATTAGCGCTATGTGAAATGCAAACAGCTCCATCCCTATTAGTTAGGGGTCCTCCATGCAGTATCCAGAATCTACATATAGCTGACTGATGTAGTTTGTGCTGGTCAGCCTACACTTGTGTGTTTACAGGAGACTTCACTTGTAAGTTCAACTTTGCTTGTCCAGAATGTCTTGTTCATTTATTGGATGGTTTGTGTGATAGGAGCAAGTGGCCAGACATCTGGTTTCTTGTGAGGTGCTGCTTCCAGGATTTGTTCAAGACAGCACACAGGATCCTGTGCATAGTTCCCATCTAGCTTTTTCCCTAAGCATTTCCTTGAGTCCAAGTAGTGCAGCTGTACAGTAGCACTGCTATGGCTATGGCTTGGGAGAATTTTTGTTTATCTTATAAGTGAGATCAAATTTCCATATGATCAATAATATGTCTATAGTAGTCCATGCCTTTCCTATGTGTCTATTTACATCATTTTTCTGTAGGTATGTGAACTGGTCTACTAAAGAAAAGAAAGAAAGAAAGAAAGCCTGGGCAATATGTATGGAGGCCCTGGGTTGCCCAAGTGACAGGGCCCCCCTCTCTGCCTCACTGGCGCGATCCGAAGGAATGGTGAACCATTACATTCAGCGTCAGTTTGACTGCAGGAGTTGCCAGATAATGTTTTACACACGGAACTGCCTAACAGAGTCCAAGCCGTGATTTCTGTCTGGGTTTTCTCCCTTAGCCTTTTCCTATCCAGAGGATACCCACAAGGCAGCGGGGGTTATTTAGACTATTATGCGCCTGGAGACCAACCCGGGTATTTCTATGCTCTCACGTTAATGTGCTAGATGGCCGTTGAGCAAGAAGCTTCCTCCACCCTTTCACAGGTTTTGTTTTTCATCCTGCTGGGTGTCTAGCCATCTTGGAAGAGTTCTTGCTTTATCTTATTAGTGAGATCAAATTTCCATATGATTGTAAGAAGGGTTCAAAGTTATATATATTTGAATACATGACTCTGACAAAGGTTAACAGACAAAACATTTAATATAGTACAGCACATGGATATGACGAGATACATAATACAAGGGTAAAACAAAGTTACATATAGAACGATAAATACACATTCATGAATGGTACAAGATAACATATAAAAGCCACAGACATGAGACTAGGGATAGTCCATGCTGTGAAGAACTTACAGTAATGTAAGTGGGGCCAAAAGCCCCAACGAGAAGGGATAGACCGTGTCTACCCCATGTGTCTCGTGGTTACTGGAACAGGAAAAAGAGGGAGAAGCGTTTTGAACCAGCCGCTTAAATACTATAGCCCCCTAGCGGGCACCAGCAAACTAAACCGGACAGACAACTCTCCCAGGCAAATATGAAACTAACGCTACATGATCAACAATCTGTCTATTGCAGTCCATGTCTTTTCTATATACAACAAAAGAGTTTGAACAACAAACTAGAAACTACAGCCAGAATTAATGACCATCACTGTGACATGTTTGTATAAGAACAACAATTAATACTGATTTAACATTTTAACTATTTGCTCTTATTTTTTTTGTTTTTTTTTTGTCAAAATATAATTTTGTTTGAGAATAATATTTTTGTCTGCTAGAATCTAAACCTTTCAATTTTTTTTATTTATTTGTTGTCTTAGAGCAGCACTGCCCCTTTCCCCCACTCCTTTCCAACTTCAGTTTGCCATTTTTGTAATTGTTGTTCAAAATTCTCATTAATTTAGTTTTCTCAAGTGCTAGCCTCTAGACATTTTATACTCTTTCTATACAATCAATGAAAATATATCATTATAAACCAATTGTGCACAGCGTCTATATATGTATATGTATATATTTTACTTCATAACAATTTGTAAAATATCTTATAATGTTATGAATAAATCTGTTAAATGGAAACAAACAAATAAAGAACAAAAACTATTAATACATTTGTCTACAGCTAAAAGAAAAAAAAGAAAAGAAAAAGAAATTCAACATTTACCAGGTTACTTCATATGAAATTTTATGAATGAAGCTATTAAAGCATTTCATTGAATTGGACTACTTTCTTTCATGAATCAGCTATTTTAAGGTGCCAAAAAAACTACAATTTTTACATTTTTGTATGGTAAATTTACTACCATAAAAAATGTTATTAAATCAGGTAAGAATAAAAAAAACAAAAAAACAAAAAAAACACTGAGCTAAAAGAGCTAAGGAGATTTTGTGTTGGCGTATCCAAGGTAACAAGCAGAAAAGGAGTTTCTATTTGGCCTTTCTCAATTCAATTGATTCATAAAAGAGTAGACATATAGCAAATTAGTTCTCTTTTAAATAAACTTGTGATAGAAATCCAATTAAGATGTTTGTAAAATCAATATAAAGTTACATAAATTAATTAGGAAGTGAACATAAAATTTAATTTAATATTTTGATTTTGTGTACAGAGATAATGCATATCATTTCTCTTAATTTTATTCTCATTTTTATTAACATGGGCCAGTTATCTCAGTTGGTAGAGCATTCTCTAGAAATTGCAAGGTTCCAACTTCGTTACCAGTCCTTGTCAATTGAGTGCATGAGTAGCACAACTTTGGTAATCTGATCTGTGTGGTAAAGCATCTGAGAGCTGATGGTTGGTGAGGCACTCCATCTCAGCAAAAACTATCTCCTGGTCTAGTACGAGTGAAAAGGGCATAAACTCCCTCACTATTCAGTTGATACCAACAATAGGCAACAATGCAGACTTTACTACTTTATTAACATTCATTTTTGTTCATTATCATTGATGTATGTATTTACCAACACTCTGCACAAACAGGATGTGACACAAGGTCAATTTGTTTAACAGAGTTTTCCTTCTCCTAGATTGGTTGCTGTACCAAGGTTAAAGAACTCAGTCTACCCTACTATTTACCCATGACTGGAGGGAGAATAGTTGGATGTATACCTTTCCCAAGGGTATTAGTACTATGTGAAATACAAATAGCCTCAACCAGGATATGAACTTGTATCACTGTGTCCATTTCCTATGACAGTAATTACAAATACCTATTATTATTCATGTAAGCAGTGTCATTTGTTTTTTTTAAAAAGATAAGAATATTTAAAAAGAACGTAGTTACATGTGGGGATTTGTCATTAAATTTTCTCTTTTTGAAAAGCTTAAGAAAACATTTGGTTTCTAGAATAAACTGCTTTAGTGACAAATCCCAAAAAGTTAATGAGCAAAAAAAAAAAAAAAAGTAAGTGAACATTGAGATGAATCATTGCATTAAAAATGATAAGTTCTAGTTTGTATTATTCAAATTTTTGGACTGTTGTCCTCATCTTTATTGTTTATAGACCAGTTCTTCTAAAACTTTTGGAAGTTGAGGACTGGTTGTTATTTTTTTGATCAATGCATGGACTGGTGTATAAAATTAAAGAGTTTGTTAAAATTCAAATAAAAAGTATTTATGTAGTATTTATGTATATGTGGCACCTGCGGACAGGCAGGTAGTACTCCACAGACTTGCACTTATATAAACAACATTTCAGGTGATGTGCCCACAGGAGCTTTCATAGAACTTCAAACTGAACCCTTTATTTAATCTATTGGGGTAGATTGTTCTCATTCTGTAAGCTGAGTTTGACAAGAAACACCTGAAAAAGGGTGAAGGGCACCGGTTAAAACATTGTGTATATGAGAATAAAAATGAGGACAACAGTCTGCAAAATCCAAATAAAACACATTATGAAGCCTCATCTCAAAAAATCAGACAAGTAAAAAAAAAATCTGATATTTGATTTTGCTTATTAGTGTTCCAAAAATACAAAACAAAAAGATTGGTAAAAACCTTACATTTTGTAAAAAAAACTGAAATAAACGTGTTTATACCAAGTGTGAATTCTTTGAAATATTGTTAACTTGGAAAAATAGATAAATCTATGATGATAACAACAAGCAAAGTGAATGAAATTAATTTGAATAGTGGTAAATATATTGTCGTTTTTATTGTATCTCATACATGAGAAAAAAGTTCAAAGAGAAAATACAAGGGAAAAGTGTAAAAAATTTCTAGACTTAAAAAAATATTTTGATTTTTTTTACAAGTTCTGACACCACTATGCAAAAACCTGAAAATGAAATCAATAAAATAGTTACTAATGTTGGCTGTCTATTATTGATTCATTTTTGGTTAAGGCATGAACCCAAAGGTTTTCTTGCACACAATCCTATACTGTATTTTTTTTCTCAAAGAGATTTATTATAGAGATTTATTCGTCTTTTAAAAAATTTTTTTAGCTTTTTACTTATCTAACATTACTGAGTCACCTTCAAATCTCAAATCTGATCAACAAATCCTTCATCTTTCATTATTACTTTGTTTATTGAATATAAAAAAAGAAAAAAAAAAAAGAAAAATGAAAAAAGAAAAAAAGCACTTGCAGGCACTGTTTGTAAGAGAAGAGCATTTATGAAGGAGACTGCGAGAACTGTGTTCAATTCCTTGCTAGACAAGCAGGGCAGGGAATAGTGTCTCATGACGCCCCAAATCTATGATACACCTCCTCCCTCAATTTATGATACAACCCCCTGAGAATCTATGATACAGCTGCCCCAATGAATCTATGATACAGCACCCCCCCAATCTATCATATGAACCCCCACTCTACTAAATGTCAATTTTAAATCCTATTTAAGCTTAACTTGATGCAAGAAACTTGTAAAGACAACTGTAGATGCTACTATATCTATTATTTGTAATAACAAAGAATACATAGTATTTATGTATTTATTTTTTAAACTTATATTCATCAGCTATATACAGACACTGGATGCTGTTTTGAGAACTTGCCAATAGGGATAGAAGGAGAGAGAGAGAGAGAGTCAAGAGAATGGATGCTGTCAGCACATCTTAATGGTGATATTTTCATTGTCAAGTCTAAAAACAATAATTCTTGACTAAAACCCTAACCAGACCTTCAGCTGCTGCGACTGTGCCTGACTGTCCTTCATTGGCCTTTTCAGCCTTGAACATGTCCACTGTCACCATGGACCACCCCCTTAAATAATTGTTTACTAAGCTAAGCCATGACAATGAAGTCTTGTTAACAGTGTACAGAATTTGATTGTAAGATCAAGTAGGAAACAATCTTAAAACTAAGGTTATTATCGACACACATTAATAAAAGAAGTTGTCAAATATATCATTGTGACAATAAGGAAGAGAATGAAACTTTTTGTTACTCAGGCTTTCATAAATTGGCAATCTGTAATTTGGTCCGTTTCCTAAGAATAGAAAAGTCAGGAACTTTAGAATCAATATTATATGACTGACCCATTGTTCCTACAAGAGTACGCAAATGATTTAACAACTTTAGAAGAAGTTTGATATAACAACTTTACTTATTTATTTTACCAATAAATATTTTTAAAGTCAGCTTTAGAAATAAATATCATCTTTAATCTTATGGTCTAGAAAAATAATTGCTTTTTGTCTATGGGCTTAAAATTTTCGGGTTTTCATCTTAACCCTTTGAACACGTCATACCTTAAACCCTCTGCTATTCTCTACCTGAGCTCCCAAGGGAAAATAAACTCAAATTTTGCATCATCTTACAACTTCCATTCATATTAAAAAACAAAAAAACAATAACAAAAACAATAATAAATAATGCCCACTGAAATAATTGCAGAAATATTTTTTGCCATTTGGGCAGAGAGGATGGCAGTTGTGTCATCTTTGTCATCAACAAGAGATGAAGGCAGGTAAACACTGTCATGATGAATGCAATCGTCACAGAATACACATTCATTCAAAAAAAATGTCTTAATACTGACTGACTAACCCCATGGGAGAGTTTCTGTTTATGCATTCACAGTTAAGTCTTCTTTGATTGGTTGTCAAGTTACATCACAGTTGTGTAAGAACTTTATTTATATTTGCTGCTAGATCTTCTAAGATCTTTTAATATCTGCTGGGCCATATCTAGTTCTCCTTTGGGTTGGGGAAATCTTCTTCATCTGTGTGTTGTCTCTGTCTTATTCTGAGTTCCATTTCTGTTCATTCTTGTTACATCAGGAACACAGAAACATATTCTTAGTGTACACACTTTTTTTTATTCAATCCCGATCCCATCTTAACTACATGCATGCAGGAAAGAAAAGCAGCACAGATAGAATCACCTCAACTCTGAGTTACTCTATCTTATCAAGGAAATGCCTGGTCACATGACTTCATCAGCCAATCAGAGCCCTGATCCAGGTGAACTTCAGTTCAAAGCTTATCCATCAAACCCCTGGTGATTTTCCATGAGTCTATGGTTAAATTAAAATCCTAACCACATTTCATTACAAAAATGATAGGCTATGCCTATTCGTTGTATAACATTATGATATTCAAAATGGTTGGATAATTTCCGGACAGCAAAAACATGAGAGGAAGAATACATTGATGTAATGAAAAGATAAATATAGTAATCTAAATAGCTTGCTTAATAATAGATTTTCTTGAGTTGAAAAACTACCCCCAAATTTTCTTTACCCATGCCAGAAGGCAGCCATGATAACAAGAAATCTATATTGTCCTTTTATATTCAGTAGATACTAATTT
>CM042148.1:88361383-88453883 GCA_023376005.1 Doryteuthis pealeii | reverse complement strand
ATCCCCTTTTCAATAGCACTAGACTAAGGAGATTGTTTTGGCGTCTGTGGTGGAGCATCATCAGCTCCTTACTTTACCGCACAGATCCCTGTGCTACTCATACGCTGAGTTGGCGAGGACCGGTATCGAACTAGGAACCTTGTGGTTTCTAGCCGAACGCTCTACTGACTGAGCTAGCCTGGCCCCTTTAAGTATAATAATCTTGACTAGCAAGACCTGTTGATATACCACAGTATGATAATTTAATTATTACAATGTTTGATATGTTTACTTAAAAGCTATAGCTAAATAGTTCAATATGTATAAAGTATAATAATCTTGATTTAACTCTATCTCAACCTTTTTTTTCTTTCTTTCCTTCTTTCTATCTTTTCCTTATGTTCCATTGAAACTGATTAGTGTTATCGTTTTTATGTGCTCATCCCCTCTCTCTATCATTTTCTTTCTTTCTTATTATATTTTTTCTGTGAACCATGTCCTTTTTCTTCCCTTTCTTTTTTATAATAAAAATGGAATGGTCCATTATTTAGCTGAAGTGATGACACTCATAAGAAATAAGAATTCAGTAGATAAGCATCACCAGATAATCAGGATTTACATTTTTGCATTTCATCTTGGATTATTTGGACAGTCTCATTTTTAACCTGAGGGTGTTGCAAGATGATAACAGTCAAAAGATTAAGGAACATGAATATTAATATATAAATGTGAAATTCCAAGCAAACAGTTCTATAAAAAAAAACACAACATTCTATGAGGCACAATAGTCGGAATCACAGACAAAATCTATAGAGTAATGGAAAATTGCCTTAAGTGATTGAATCTAAACTCCTCCCAGAAAATTGTGTCTTACCACAAGAAAAGGGAATTATGGGAAAGATATCATACTGGGGAAGCTTTTAAACTATATTCTATAAATGTTATATAAACCTGAGACAACCCAGGGACTGTTTTATGGCCCTACCACAAACTATCAGCCATAATCTTAAAGTATGGTAGCCTATAAATAAATAAAAAGATTAAGTTGCACTTTCTTTTTCTCACAAACTAGAAACTCAATTCATGATTGTTTTTGTTACAATATATATCATCATCATGTTGTTGTGCTAGCAGCACAGATAATATATATGTCACAGTATATTTCAAGTATAAAAAGAGGGTAATAATAAAACAGGATATAAACTCATAACTCAGAGATTCCTGTTGTTGATCATCCGGTGAGGCTTGTATTCAAGACAATATTGAATACAATCTCATTTGAGGATTGACAATGTGAAATTATGAGTCATGAGTTATTATCCTATTTTACTTGAAATATATTGGAATATTGCTTGGCATTTTTAGGCATAGAATACTGTAAATATTTTATGGATTAAAAACGTTTTTAGCATTAAATTTTGATCATAAGTATGTTTCCACTCCATGGATTGTCTTTTCAACTCAGGGTCACAGTGACAAACCCATATATAGCCCATTTGTAAACATCTTTTTGACTAAAACATGTTTCTCCATACAAATCACACATTCTTCTGTAAATTTAACATGGTTTGCACTTTTCAGCCACCAAAGATTTGATGACAGACCTCTGTTCAAGACTGGGGCACTCTTGTTTGATTTGCTGACATTTTGAATTGTCTCAAAGCAAATATTTTTGCCAGATTAGAATAATTTTTGCTACAAACTAATTCTAATCAATTCAAAGTTTACATTTATGCAAAAAAAATTCTGAAAAAAAAAAAAAGAAAAGAAAGTATTTGGCTTAAAAAAAAAAAAAAATTGCCTTATCTATTGAATGACCATTGTATGACTTTATAGTTAACTGTATTTATTTATTAAGAGAAATTTCAAGTGACCAGAGAAATCACTAATAATAAATGCGAATGTCAGTGTGATGCATTTTTTCAACTTTACTCCTAAAGGCCATAGTCCAACATATACCATTTTGGAATCAGGTTGACTGTGAGGAAATTAAAAACATTCTGGGCTGAATCCAGACTTGAAATCCTGAAATTTTGGATTCCCAAATCCTAATTACTTCCATAGTTTTTGGCAATTTTTTTACATGATTTTTGTGACAAATATTTTTGTATTTTCTTTATAACTTGGAAATACATTTGGAAATTATCAAATTGTAAGAAGTGTCATTGCTGGTCCGAAGGCTAAATCAAGAACCTTCTGCTGTAGCTAGCTTAATTGACGCCCAATAGGGTAGCTTTTAAGCTAGCAAATTAATAAATTTCACTGCTAAGTTCATAAGTTTGTTTTTTTCTCCCTTATGCTATTCCTTAAACATGATATTGAATCTAACAAGTTTTCATATGGATTCTGAAGGAGCTGTGAAAAAAAAAAAAATTTTCCTCAGGGATCACATTTCAAATTTTTGAATCAAGGACAATTCTAAAGAGTTTTGTTTGATGAATTTGAAATTTGAAATTAAAAATGTTAAAAAAAATAAAAAATAAATAAATGAATAAAATAATAATAATGATTTTAAAAAAGCACAGAAAAAAAAAAGGAATCATTTAAAAAAGGCTACAAAACAAGGCTTCTGCTAAAGTAGAAAAGAAGCAAACGGTTTGAAAATATTTCAGAACATCCAGAAATCATTCCTGGAAATTATCTTCCGCATCAAAATTGGATTTTTGAATAGTCTGATTATCTTTCTTAGTTATTTTCTTTTTACATAAAACAAAAAAAAACACCCAAAAACAGAACTTCTGAAAGAGGAACACACTGTTGTGTGTGTGGATGGGTGTGCATGTTTGTGTGCATTCTGTTAAAAGAAGTATCTCAGCTACTGTCACAGTTGTTTACAGTCAAGGGAAATAATTGGCATGTAAACATATGAATCCCTATAAAGAATAATTGTGTTTTGCTGAGTAGACATTTGATGATTAAAGGCAATAATCTTGTGTATAAAAATCTTTATTAAAAGAGACTGCTTATAGCTTTGCAAGGATACCTTAAGATACTCATCTTAATTCTTTTCCTTATTTCGAGATTAGACAGTTGTTTATGAGCAAAGTTTGTTGTTATCATTGTTGTAAGACATGCAGAATGTCAAGTAGAAATTGAATCACTAAAAATATCCACATTTGATCAAGTAGAGAGAAGTAAAAATAAAGGTAGAGAGAGAAAGAGGGGGAGAGAGAAAAGAATAAATGATCAAATAGGGAGAGAGAGAGAGAAAATGGAAACAGAGATATAGGGAGGGGTAAAGACACATTGAAAACAAAAGGGAAGTAAAAGGAGAGAGAGGGGGAGAAGAATAAAGGATCAAATAGGGAGAGACAGAAAAATGGAAAAATAGATATAGGGAGTGGGAAAGGAATATGGAAAACAAAAGGGGAGAGAGAGAGAGGTGGAGAAGAATAAAGGATCAAATAGGGAGAGACAGAAAAATGGAAAAATAGATATAGGGAGTGGGAAAGGCATATGGAAAACAAAAGGAGAGAGAGAGAGAGAGAGAGAGAGAGAGAGAGAGAGAGAGAGAGAGAGAGAGAGAGAGAGAGAGAAAAGAATAAATGATCAAATAAAGGGAAAGAGAAAAATGGAAACAGATATATAAGGGGTAAAGACATAAGGAAAACAAAAGCGAAGTAGAGAGAGAGAGAGAGAGAAGAATAAAGGATCAAATAGGGAGAGAGATAGAGAGAGAGAAATAGAAAAATAGATATAGGGAGTGGGAAAGGCATATGGAAAACAAAGGGGAGAGAGAGAGAAAATGGGAAAGAGATATAGGGAGTGGTAAAGACATATGGAAAACAAAAGGGAGAGAGAGAGGAAAGAATAAGGGATCAAATAGAGAGAGAGAAAAATAGAAACAGAGATATAGGGAGTGGGAAAGGCATATGGAAAACAAAAGGGGAAGAGAGAGAGAGAGAGAGAGAATGGGAAAAGAGATATAGGGAGTGGTAAAGACATATGGAAAACAAAAGGGAGAGAGAGAGAAAAAAGAATAAGGGATCAAATAGAGAGAGAGAAAAATAGAAACAGAGATATAGGGAGTGGGAAAGGCATATGGAAAACAAAAGGGGAGAGAGAGAGAGAGAGAAAATGGGAAAAGAGATATAGGGAGTGGTAAAGACATATGGAAAACAAAAGGGAGAGAGAGAGAAAAGAATAAGGGATCAATAGAGAGAGAGAAAAATAGAAACAGAGATATAGGGAAAGGCATATGGAAAACAAAAGGGGAGAGAGAGAGAGAGAGAGAGAATGGGAAAAGAGATATAGGGAGTGGGAAAGGCATATGGAAAACATATGGAAAAAAAGGGAAGTAAAGGTGGGGGAGATAAAAGAAGAGGGGAAATGGAGGATAAATTTTCAACAAACAGATCCAAAGAAATGGTTCTGAGCTGTAATTTATATTTTCAGAAAACAAATAGAAAAACTTCTTTTGAGAAAAGGAAGATGTTGATCCTTTTAGGCAGGTCTTGAAGTGCTTGCAGAAGAAGACAAAAAAGAAAGAAAAAATCTGCAAAATTCAGCCAGAATTTGGTGGCAGGCAAATAGGAATAAGCATTGCTGTTGGCAAAGAGTGGAACATGTACGTTGGGTAAAGTTTCTTGGATTCAACACTGTTTGACAGATTTCTTCATGTATTTGATTGCATTAGAAAGAAATCAAAGACCAAAAAAGCCTTGAAAGATTGACTTTCTACAGGAGGCGCTTTCCTTCTTCATAATGTAAGATAATGTTACATTCCAAAGAGAGAGAGTGAGAGAGTGAGAGAGAGAGAGAGAGAGAGTGAGTGAGTGAGAAAGGAAGAATATAAGAAAGAGGGGAAGGAGAGAAGAAAAGAGTAAGGGAAAGAAAAGATGATAAAGCAAAGAGACAAATAAAAAGGAATAAAAGAAAAATGAAAAAGAAAAGAGTGGGGAGTGGAGAGAGAATAAGAAAAAAGAAAAGAAAAAAGAAAGAAAAAAGAAAAGAAAGAAAAATCTCTAAGCATTTTCTTCTTCTTTCCTTATATTTGTTTCCCTTAGTTGATTCTAAAGAGAGACTTTATAAGTTGCACAGACCTGAGAAATATATAGTGTTATTCATCATTTGAAAGAGATGTTATCTAAGACATACATACTAGGATGAGTCAAAAAATCTTTTCAATATTTTGCTAACATATGGCACTATTTGGAAGCTCTTGATGCTTTTGCCAAGGTTGCAAAGCTGACCAACCACACTGAACTATAAAATGCAGAGCTCACCTGATACTCTCCGAGTGCTACTCACTCGATTTACCTAATAGCATAGCTACGGAATCAATGGTATTAGGCCTACCTGACTTTGCTTGATTGTTGAGGTTCTTGTAACTCGAGTGAAATTTCTTGAACTATCTGGTTATTTTACTGTGATCTACAGCAATTTCACCTTTTGGTGGACAAATGGTTTTTTTTTATTGCTGCTGTGTTGTTATAGCTCAGTTCAAACCCATAAAACATAAGTTTCTGAATTGCCTGTTCATCTGTGGCTTTCAAATCATACAGGGAGTGAAGTAATGTAACCATAGTACTAATGTAACCATAGTACTACTAACCATAGTATTGAAATCAGTCAGTCTACTGTTGGCTTAATGATGTTGTGGAGTTTCATAAATACCCTGTCATTCTGCAGTAGAGTTGCAGCAAGATAGGATCGTATTCAGTTACGACTACTTGTTGCCGTGTCTTACCAATTCGACGGTAATTGGAACTTAGCTTGATTGTTCTACACATAGCAGATACCTTTCATGGCTTGAACTGCTTCAGTCACTAGCATTGTATTTCCATTTAATATCTAACTTCTTAATTTTCATACTCAACCCCCTAATGATTACTTTTAAGAATAACACACAACTCTGACTCTGTAGCAGAGACCTCATCACTTAATTGACTGTGGGAGGAAGAAGGTATAATAGGAAGTTGTTCAACATGAAATTGATGATTTATTTAAACAAAATAAATTGTACAATCCCTCCCAACTCCCAAGCTCTCTTCATTTATTTCACCTTCGTAGCAAAGGTTAGTTTCAATCTGAAAGAATTCATTATTCAAAAAACCTGATAAATTCATTAAAGACTTCTTCAAGTCTTGATCCTGACTGGAGAAGTTCTTGCTAATCTATAGGGAAGAGGCAAAGTGAATAGAGAATATGCAATAGAATTTCAATCTTCAATTGATTAAGCTAAAGCTTTATCATTAAGTAAAATCATTTTCACAACATGAGGCCATGTTCTGCAATATACAGTAAAATGATACATCTGCTAAAATAATCTCCCTTGTCTAGCAATAACAAAAAGGGGATAGACTCTCTCGCTGTCCTGCTGATGCTGACAATAGGCCACTCTGACAACTTTACTTACTTTTAACAAATATGTTAATAATTCAAAATAAAACTATTCAAGTGTGAGGTTTGGTTTGGTTTCTTTGTTTAATGGCATATCAGACTTTGTGGGATATCTAATGCCAAAGCCGTCCTTGTAGAATAACAGTACTGGTACAGTAAAATGATGCTTTTTTTATTTATCAAATTGAATGCTTTGTATTATTTAGATTTTTTGGACGGCTGTTATTGTTATATACACAATGTTTCAGCTGATGTACTCTCCGACCCTCTTCAGGTGTTTCTTGTTGAACTCAGGAACCTTCTTTTAAAACTCGGGAGCCTTCATGCCGTAATTGGAAGCTTTTATGGAACTTCGAACCAAACTCTTTATTTAATCCATTGGGGTAGATTGTTCTCATTCTGGTAACCATGACTGGTACAAGTGTTAAGCTATGTTAAGTATTCTATGTTATTTTCACCTGTGGTCATAACTGAACCTACAGATGATAGTCACTAAGAACTGTATTAACTCAACCCTTATATCCGTTGTGCCATGTGTCCAACTGAAGAAGGCTGGAGAGCATATCAGCCAAAACATTATGTATATAACAATAAAGATGAGGACAACAGTCTGAAAAATCTAAATAATACAGATTACCAAGCCTCATCTAAAAAATTCAGACAAATTGAATGCAGTTCAATTTTTGAGTGAACTAGTTTAAGATGATCTGTGCACAGATTATTGGGCTATTTTAAATGAAGCAATTTATGTATTGAATCATTCGTATAACACCTTTACAAGAATCGCAGGTTTTGATTAATGTTTCAGCTTCTAATCTATATCAAGCCATTATGCAAATATTCTCTGATTATGATGCAAAATTAATTCTTTTTTATTACAAGAGATAATGAAATGCAACTTCATACCTCTGAATATGATTAATGTAAGCGTCTATACATCTGATAATTTTGTTTCTCATACAATTGAAATAGAAGCATTGAAAAAGGTTTTATTGTTAATTGCTATTAGGAAATTTTAGATTCTTCCAAGAGATACACTGATCTATGGTTTTTTGGGATCATTTTCCATCATAGATTTAAGCATAAAATTGATTGATCATTTTCACTAACCTCTCTCTTGGTTTTCTAAAACTGAAGTCTTTACTTGCAAATTTTCAAAAATCAAAATCTTGCAGTCCCTTCACACTAACAGAATTGTCTTTAAATGCAGAATTAATATTCCTAGATTCTGGTTTTAAAAAATTTCACTTCCATTCACGGAGAGATTGGCCCAACAACTGAATAGACGCTTACAAGAAGCAAATGTACCCGACCGGATGATAAAAGGAATAACTACCCTAATATAGAAAGATCGACAAAGAGGAACCATCCCTAGCAATTAGACCGATAACTTGTCTACCCATGATGTGGAAAATTCTTACTACGCTAATCAGACTAAAAATTAATGCCAATGTACAAGGCATTACACCCAAGAGATGATAGAGACAGGCTATATGTATCAAGAAAGGAAGGATGTATTCATAGACAACATTTTCCTATGCACCCCGACACATAGACGCTGACCTGCAAAAATTTACATTCTTCAGCTCTGCACGGACATGAGATACATTCTAGCATATATCTCAGCATCTTTATAGTTCAGCTTCAAGTCATTCAAGTAGAAAGTCGAATTATCACTGATTGAAAGGCTTTTTTAAAAAAATAAATATTTGGCAAAATATATGGTAAAATTAAATGAAGAAAATTACATTTTTACAAGATTATTAACAAATGAGGCTGGTTTAGCTCAGTTGGTTGAACATTCGGCTAGGATTTCTCTGAATTTTTTTTTTAAAACGAGGCTTGATAATTTGGATTATTTGGATAAAAATTTGGACAATTGTCCCTATCTTTATTATCTGTTCTTTTCAGCCGATGTGTCTCTGAGGTCAAGAAGGTTCCTGAGTCCGACAAGAAAACCCTGAAGAAGGACGAAGGGCACATTGCCGAAACCTTGTACAGATAACAATAAAGATGAGAACAATAGTCCAAATAATACAAATTTGCCTAGGAATCACAAGGTTCCTTGCCAACTCAGCACATGAGTAGCACAGATTGGGTATTCTGATCTGTGTGGTAAAGTGGGGCTGACAATAGGTGTAGTGCTCCGCCTCTGCAAAAACAATCTCCCTGGTCTAGCACTAGCAAAAAGGGGATAGACTCCCTTGCTGTCCAGCTGATACTGACAATAGGCCACTCTGCCAACTTTACTTTACTTACTTATTAACAAATATGTTAATAATTCAAAATAAAATATCATTTAAAAATGTAAAATGTCAGGTTTGATTTGTTTCTATGTTTAATGGCATATCAAACTTTGTGGGTTATTTAAGGCCAAAGCCATCCTTGTAGAAGAACAGTACTGGTACTATTTAATCCATAGCTATGGGCTGAGGAGATCCATACTTGTACCAAGAAAAGGAACATAATGGTATGACTGGAGTTTAAACTTGCTTACTACAATGTCACAGTTCAGCACGTTATCTACTATACCACAGGGACTCCTCCGTAAATTGTCAGGGTTAATAATCTCATATATAAAATGGGTTGAGTTCAAACTGAAAAAGAAAATTTAATGGGAAAAGTAAATACTGTATTTAAAATTCCTATTGTGTAAACTGAATTTGCTGGCACAGTGTAGGACGAGTATTTAAAATTTTATTTTTAGTGTTGGATTAAGGATACTATTTTTAGAGGAAATAGTTTTAGATTAATGCAGACCCTTCTCTTTACTGTCAGTTTAAAACTTGAAGAACAAAAAAAAAAAGAAAAAAGTAAGAAAAATGTTTGTATGTACATCTATGCAAATATCTTAAATCTTTATGGTGTTTCCTTTCTATATTGAGAAAGACAAAAAAAATAGAGAAAAAATTGTCAGGAATTCCTTTTTGCATTGTTAATATTAAAGTATGAACTTAAAATCCTTTAAAACATTTTTCTTTATAAATTCTATATCAACCATCATTTTTATAAGGAGCATAATTCCTATATGGATCATAGTGTAGTATCTGTGGCTTTAAATTGAGAAAGAAACTCTCTGAAATAACTATTTAAAAGTACAAAGACTGGTAACATGTTAATAGGTGCACATGTTTGTGTGCATACTTAATGTATCAACATTTTTATCATCAATTGTCCACAAGCCAAGCAACATTTTTGTTGTTCTTCCGCCTGCAAAAGGGTTAAACTTTTGTCCTAATTCTACCAATCCAAAAGCTGTAAGTTTTTTTTTTCAATAGCAATGTAGTTTCATTAGTGAGTTATAAGAATTTCTATTGTTATAATAACAGGAATCATATTTGCTTTGAGTGGCTTTTGTTATCATAATATAATTTCTCAGTCTGTAGGGTGCCAGACTGTGTAACCAATAAATATATCAAGTCACATTGTATTTTATATATAAGTAGATTATTATTTTGATATAATCTGCTATTATTATTTTAATGATGTTATCCTTTAATGTGTTTTATTATTATTATTATTATTATTACTAGTACAAAATAAAAAACACCCTCCGGGCGATGTAAAAATAGATTTTTGAAACATATTGCCTGAGGGGTGGGAGTAAAAAATTCAATGTCAGCGAGTTTGTACCCTAAGTAAGTAAAATCATCAAATTCATTAAAGGATTAAAAAATAAAACAATTTGAAATGTAAACTTTAAATATTTATTAAAATAAAACAAACTATATATAGATATATAATACCAGTCATGTATTTATTAAAACTTGTTTTAAAAAACAATGAGGACTGTCTAATGTTGCATGTTCAAATTTTCAGTGTATTTATTCTATTATGTATTTATGTATTTATTCGATTTTGGGTAATGTAACGTAAGCAGTGACGTAATTTTTGTTACAGACAAAAACCGGAAGTGAATCTCCATTATTAATAGAAGATTATTATTATTATTATTTAACTCATTGTGAGTTTTTCACATCAGCATTAGCTGATGGTCTTTCATTGGAATTTGAGTGACAAGTCTCCTCAGATCTCCAGGACTCTTCTGAGTATTCTAGCCAATTTAAGTTGTCTGTATGATCTCAATTCTTTCTCTCATTTCCAGTTCCTCCAGTCTTTTTTCTAAGCTTTTTGGCACTGCTCCTAGTGCATCAACTACAATTAATATCACTTTAACTCTCATACCCCACAGCTTTTTTCAATTCTCTGGCAAGGTCCAAGTATTTGTCAATTTTTTCGTTTTCCTTCATCTTCACCCTGTGATCTGCTGGAACTGCAAAATATACTAGATGACAATTTCTCTTTTTCTTGTTATTCAATACTAGGTCTGGTCTCCTGGCTGGGATAAGGTGATCTGTCTTTATCTCGAAGTCCTAGAAAATTTTATGCATTTCATTTTCAAGAACAGATTCTGGTTTATGCATATAGCATTTTATTATTATTATTATTATTATTATTATTATTATCATTTCTTTGAATATAAATTTCTTGCAGTATGTACTTGAGATAATCTAGAAAGTTGAATGCATTATAGCAATTTATTTTTCAAATCTGTGTCTAAATATTCTTCTTTTCATTAATGAATTCTATTTGTTAAGTACAGCTTTAAATTGAGAAAGAAACTGTCTGAAATAACTATTTAACAGTACAAAGACTGGTAACATGTTAGTAGGTGCACATGTTTGTGTGCATACTTAAATCTTAGTAAGATTTTAATTAAAGAATACTTATCAAAAGTACACCTACTTAATGGTTGCATTAGCAGAACTTGAAGAAAGTTTTCAAATATGAAATTGATAGAAAATTCTTGTTCAAGTAGGAAATTAGAGATTGGTAGTGATTTTTAAATGACACATTTAAAAGCTTCCACCTGCAATATCTGGTGGATAAGTAGTTGATAAATATTTTAGATATGGCCTCTTCATTGGGTCATAAGGAAACATTGCATTTTATTCTAATAGTAGGAATAATAATAAGTTTATCAAGAAGATACTTGGTAAATGTCCAAGGTACTAAACTGAATAAGAAAAGTCTATCTTAATGGATTAAACATTAGAGATTTTATGACATCGCTTTAATTCCCCTACCTGTCAAAAGGCAACCTACTCTCGTACCTAAACCACTAAGCCCTTCTCTAAGACTATCTCACCTTCGATTCCCCTACCTGGGAGCTGACAAAAGGCTGCCTACTCTTGTACCCAAACCACTAAGCCCTTCTCTGAGACTATCTCACATTTGAGCTAATTGAATGTATTTTTTGACTTAGAATTAAGATGTCTTCTAAATGTTGTTAGAGATATCCTGACATCGCTTCAATTCTTTTACCTGACAAAAGGCTGCCTACTCTGGTATCCAAACCACTAAGCCCCTTCTTTGAGATAGGAAGTTGGCAAGTGGCCGACAGGCCACAGAAAAAAACAGAAATAAAGAAGTTATTCAAAGTTCCGTGAAGGCTTTCGAGTTTGACAAGAAACAGCTGAATAAGGCCGGAGGGTACATTAGCCTAAAACATTTATATAAACAATTGTAGCATAATTATTATGGTCCACGGCGAATTTGGGGATTGAAAATAAAACAGTATTCAGATTTCTGGAAAAAGAGAGGAAAAAGAAATAAGAACAAAGAGAGATTAAAGTTTGGAACTCAATTGACCAACCAATGACCCTGCAACTAAAGTTAAAAATAAAACCAGAAGTTCTAGTTTCTGTGGAGGAGCAGAAGTAACCCTTCCACCCTCAGGACAACAAATGGAAGAAGAGAAAAATCGGTCTTTTTCAGCTGGGCTTTCGTGGGAGGCAGGTTCCCCTGTACGAGTTTCACATAGTAGTACTGAACATGATTTATGATAGAATAATTTAACCTTACCCTCTCTCTCTCTCTTCTCTCTAAAAAACAACCCACGAGCCTAGAAAGAAATAAACAACCCCTTGTGACTATATGACTTGCGTATGTTGTTTCTGAACTAATCATGACTACTACTACTAATGACTTATACTACAACTAGAGTTTGGCCCTATGTGACACAATAAAGGTGAGGACAACAGTAAAAAAAATCTAAATAATACAAAATATCAAGCCTCATCTCAAAAATACAGACAGATGACTAAGATTTAATCCACTCTTTATGCTACAATTTATAAAACTTACCAAAGTGATCAAATTATCTAAATATTTATTCAATATGAGGCAGACTTTCTTGGATGATTGAATTCAATGTTTATTGTACATCAAAAGTGTTTCTCTGTTCATCCATATCTTAAGAGATATCTTCTCCATCACACTGGTAAGTCTCTTGAAATTAACTCTATACACAGGAAGGACTTTATATTGTTAGTCATTGTTTTATTTGTTCTTTAATAAATTGTTAGAATTAAATTAATTTTTAATTCATTTATTTGTTGCTGTTAATCTTAGAATTAAATGCTATACTAACACAATAACAGGAAGGACTTTATATTGTTAGTCATTGTTTTATTTGTTCTTTAATAAATTGTTAGAATTAAATTAAGTTTTAATTCATTTATTTGTTGCTGTTAATCTTAGAATTAAATGCTATACTAACACAATAGTATGAAGAAGAAACTAATACTCTTTCAGATATTTGAGTAAAGATTGATTTAATTCTCTTAAAAATTGGATTCCAAAAATAAAATAAGAATAATGTCATAAATTTTCAGATCAACATTTTGTTATTGTTTTTATTCCTTAAACTAATCTATTCTTTGGTTAACATCAGATGTCATTGACATCCAATATTTTCTAAGTGGGAAGGTGAATTTGATAAACAGCAATTAGCAGAATAATCTTTTTTCTTTTTTTCTTTTGGGTGCTTTGTGCATCCAAGAAACTCATAATCCCATGACAAACAACAGCATTGTCCCAAACATGTAAGCCTTCATTCAACATTTTCATTCTCCATTAACTACACATATCAGTAAATAAGTAAAGTCATCGGGGTGGCCTAAAGTCGGTATCAGCTAGACAGCAAGGGAGTCTATCCCCTTTTCACTAGGGCTAGACCAAGGAGATTGTTTTGGCGTCTGAGGTGGAGCGACACACTTACCATCAGCTCCTCACTTTACCGCACAGATTGCTGTGCTATTCATATGCTGAGTTCGTGAGGGCTGGTTTCGAACCCGGAACCTTGAGGTTCCTAGTTGGACGCTCTACCGACTGAACTAAACCGTCTGCTATAATTTACTAAAAATCTTCTTTTCAAATTTGTACATATACTCATACAACTCTTTATAGTCTCTTTCTTGTATATCATTGTCTGTTAGTATTCCATCCTTTTAAGTTTGCTCAGGCAATAAAATTATTCTTATTAACTCATTGTGAATTGTTTTTGAATACATATCTACAGGAGGATATATTATACTACACACAGGCCTATGCTACAAAGTGTCCAGGTTTGTTTCAAATTTATGTTTGCAACAAGTTGTGGTACTCAGATACAGCAAGCATACAAAAATCAACTTCAGTCTTCGATACCATAGCTTGTCTATTACACACCTAACAGATAGCAGACTGAATGGACAATAATATTTACAAGTTGTTTTCAAAAAGGTGTCCAAATCCAAATGACATTCAATGATAGGAATATTATAGAAACGTGTTTGACAAATGATACACTACAAGTTTTTAAACTGAAAATCAATTATCAATAGTTTATACAAAGTACTGATATGCAAGCTGATAGAATAAAAGCTGAAGTTGGAGGGGAATAAATACAGTCTCCAAGCGTCAATAGTGGGTTTGCAATGTACAATAGAATTTTTGAAACAGCCTGAAGGAGTAAAAGAAAAAAATCAAGACAAAAAAAAAAAAAGAATAAATAAATAATTAGCATTGAGATTCAAATCTGGCAACTTTTGTCTGATTAAATCATTTCCACGCCAACCAATATAAAATAAAAAATTGAGATTGTCTCTTTCATAAAAAAAAAAAAATTTTTTTATCAATTTTGAAATTATATAGGCAAGACAGCAAAAAAGCCAGTTTTGAAAGATATTCTGTGTACTAAGTGGAATGATTTTAAAGGACTTACAAGTAAAAAAAAAATTATTCATAGAGAAATAAAAAAAAAAAAATCCCTTCTCCAGCAAAAAATGATGGCGCCATCAGTTTCAACTTAAATTAAGAATTTTTACTTTCTGATATTTTTTCCTCCATATTTTCTATTTTGCAGTTTGAATCAAAGAAATTGTCAGCTGAACACAAGTTCTTTTTACATTCCATGAAAATATTCAGCGACTTAAAAAGAATTCATTTATATTCTATAAAAATTCATTTGATGGTATATAATAGTTCTTTCTCACAATTCCTTGCTTCTTTTTTGTTTTGATCAACAATATTATTTAAGCGGAAGAAAGATGTAATGTTAGAATAAGTGAAACTGACTCCTTTTACATCATTTTTATTTCTCCTTTTTTTTTTTTTTATAATCATTTTTTCAGAAAGATTTGTTTTGTTAAAAAGAAAGAAATGTTTATTCAAGTCATCCATATCAAAATCTATTTCCTGCCTTTAGGAAATGGATTAAAAAAAAAAAAGAAAAAAAAAAGGACACACACACAAACAAACAACTTTTGTTTCATTCTATATTCTTAGTTACACTATTTGAAGAAAAAAAAAGTTCCTCTACCTTCTTTTAAAATTATAAGACTGAATAAAGAAAAGAAAATAGTAAAAGAAAAGAAAATTTATAGCAAGTTCATTCATCCATATTCTGCAAATGGCTCCCAAGTGCAAATGTTGCTATGTTACTAGTTGAAATAAAACAAACATGTACTTTAGGAATAATTTGTAATCAGAGCCTTAAGTTAAGAGGGAAGGGGATGGAAGAACAAAAGAAAAACCTTAAAAGCTTTCTTTATATTTTAAAAGGACATCATCAGCGTTGACTTGCAGCTTTTAGTTGGAAGAAAATAGGAAAGCATTAAAGAATGGGTAAGGGCATTATGTGAAAGAATTGAACTGGAGTAATTAGTAGGTCTTGGAGATTAAGTGTTTGGAAGCTGCTGGGTCTCTGCAAGGAACTGGGGCTGTTAATGCAAGAGTCATTAGAACCCAAGAGGAACAAAAGATTCATGCATTTTTCAACAGCTTCAAGAGAAATGCTTAATGTGGATTCCTGTCATGACACCATTTCTTAATTATTGTCATTTACTAAGCTTAGATTAGTTTAGCACAAGGTCAGAAGTATGAGGCACTCAGTGAGAATTGAATTCACTAGTAATGATCTTATGATGTTACCAAGTAAGTTATTCTGTTTAAAGTCTGTAGTTCATTTTCTTCTTTTTGTATTTTGTATTTCTTCATATTTCTCCTTATCATCATGATGTCAAAATGACAATACAGATGCCCATGACTTTCTCACCAACCATCCCTATTGGTTATCGTCCCTGGCAAGTCTTGTGCATTGCATCAAGAATCCGCACAGAACTGATGCTGGTCAGCATACATTAGTGCGTCCATGTGTAGGTGTCTACAGGAGAACATCACTTATGAGTTCGTCCTTGTTTCGCCTTATGTAATAGGAGGTAAGTGGCCATACAGTTACTTTTTTTAGATGATGCTTCCAAGATTTGTCTAAGACAGCACGCAGCATCCTTCTGTAATTCCCAAAGTATTTTCTTAGAGAATAAGTGGTGCACACATACAGTAGCACTGACATGGCTACAGCATGGAAGAATTCTCAATTTATCAGAAAGGTCAGATTTTCATATGATCGATAATCTATCTATAGCAGTCCTTGCCTTTCCTAAGCATATATTGACATCACTTTTTGTAAATGAGATATTACTACTTAGTAGTACCATATATAGGGTCGGGTTAGCTCAGTCAGTAGAGCGTTCGACTAGAAACCACAAGGTTCCTAGTTCGATACCAGTCCTCGCCAACTCTGCATATGAGTAGCACAGGGATATGTGCGGTAAAGTAAGGAGCTGATGGTAGGTGTGGTGCTCCACCTCAGATGCCAAAAACAATCTCCTTGGTCTAGCGCTATTGAAAAGGGAATAGACTCCCTCGCTGACTGGCTGATACCGACTTTAGGCCACCCCGACGACTTTACTTACTTAGTACCATATATATGCAAAATTCCATACACCCACTATCCACTATACCTAAAAATGGTTTACTAACTGAGTTCACTTAACCATTAAACAACTCATGGCATCCTACAATTTTTTAATTATTACTTCTTTCTTTTTCATTACAATGTTTAATAAATTACTTTCTTTAATGCAGGATTAACTTACTTTTAAACCCAGTTTCTAATTTTGCAGCAAGAGGGAAAAATCTAGAAAATGACTTCTTCCTGTATCGTACCAAGTAGTCCATACTAATCTGTTAATTTCCATCTGAATTTCCGAGATAAGGAATTGTCATTATTATACACTGAAGATAATCTATTCAACTGTCAGTATTCAGTGCAAGTGGAATGATCCCTTGTTCTGTGACAACTTCCAATTGGTTTTCATATTCTGATCATTCTTTAGCTTGAATCATCCCCAACTAGGCTGGACAATTCCACTTGTCCGTCACTGAATCATATGAAATCAGGCAAACAATACAACCAAATCTATATGTATTAGTAGAATCAAATCACCAACGTTGACACACAGCCAGAAATAGTCATCATAAGTTCACAACATATACTCAAATTATCAAGATCATACTAGAAGCATCTCTTGCCTTATAGAGATAGAATAGCAAACTAAATTAAGTTTAAATTTTACTGTTTGTTTTTTTATGGGTTTGTTTATATGTTATGTAGACATATTAAAATATTAAGTTGCTATCATTAGTTACAATATCATTTTCTCTTACAACTAATGATACTTGTGGTGCAATGGTTATTGTCGAAGAGAATGAACATGGCAAACAAGTTCAAATTCTGTACAAGGCTGTTTGTATTTCACATAGAACTAACATCCTTGATAAAGGTATGAATCTAAGTATTCACCCTCCAGCTATGGGTAAATACTAGAGCAGATAGAGCTCTTTAACCTTGGTATAGCAACCAGTCTAGGAGAAGGAAAACTGAATTCAAACCTGATAAACTCCACTTAAAAATTGAGATTATGTCGCATCCTGCTTGTGTGTGTGTGTGTGTGTATATATATATATAATCAGGGTTGACTGAAAAGTTCATATAAGGACATCATATCTCGTTGATGACTTTTTGACCAATACAAGCACTGCAACACAGATGGAAGAAGTGCCTAGACTGCAAGGGAGACTAAGTTGAAAAATAAACCTCATTTAGTCACATTCCATGATAGTATCTTGGTCAACCTAAGAACTTTTCATCAGACCCTAGTATATACATATATAAAACCAATGTCTGTTTCTTTGTAACAAAAAAAAATAAAAACACTGCTTTTAGCTTTTCTTCCCCATAGGTGATAAAAGCATACTTAAATTTATGGGTGTTTCATGGGACCGTTGAAGTATGGTTGACAAGAAATGACAAAACCTCATATAATCTACTATGGCAAAAGTATGTTCCCAACATTAAAACATCATCATATTTTGAGCACACAGTCTATTAATCTATAAATTTGAAAGGTTATACACGGCTCAGATAAAGCCAACAAAATTATTGAGATTTTAATCATGATAGACAATAAATTTGGAAGGTTCCGTTATGTGAATTGACATTGCCAAACTGGTAAATGCATTATATGGATGAAAAAAAAAAAGTTGAATAAAGTGAAGTTTATATATGGTTGAGAAATCATCACTTTAGACTGGCTTGATTTATTGAATTTGGTTGTGTAAGTAATAAATATAGATTATTCAGATTAACTGAAGAGATTGAAATTTTGAAAAGATGATGACAAATCATTCATGCTATCTAATTTCTATATTTCAATTCAACTTTATACACTTCATAATAAACAGAAGCAAAGATAAATTAGATACTAATAAGAAATAAATATAGGAATTTATACTGTGTACAAATCACATCTCCTTGTCTGGGTTTTTTGTAGGATAAATGCCAAATAAATTAAAAATTATACAGTTTTATCTTTAGATCAAATTGTTTTGTTTCATGCACAAGTTTAACTGTCAATTTTTTTTTTTACTTCTTGTAATCACAAACTTAAACTACTCCAATATTATGAGCTACTATTCTACTATATATATATTAATACTTGTGTTCCTTTTGTATGACTGTTATCATCTTGCAACAACCTCTGGTTAAAAATGAGACCGTCCAAATCACACAATGCAAAATGCAAAAATCTAAATCTTGATTATCTGGTGTTGATTATCCATCAAATTATTTCTTAGGAGTGTTGTCACCTCAGCTAAATAATGAACCATTCTGTTTTTATCATAAAGAAGAAAAAGGATATACTACACAGAAAAAATATGATAAGAAAGAAAAAAAGAAAGAGAGTAAGGGAGAGTAAGAGAAAGATAGAGAGAGGGGGTGAGTGCATGGAAACGATAACACTAATCTGTTTCAATTGAACATAATGAAAAGATGAAAAGAAAGAGAGAAAAAAAAGTGAGAGAGTGTTAAATCAAAATTATTATACTTTTACATATTGAACTAATTGCAATAGCTCTTAAGTAAACATATCAAACATTGTAATAAACAAATTATCATACTGTTGTATATCTACAGGTCCCACTAGTCTAATAATAATAATAATATCATTCTCTAATCTTTATAAATATATATAAAGCATCAAATTGGCATATCTAGTTTACATATAAAAGAGTCTGCTGATGAACTTCTGTTGTCTCTCTGCTGGCATTGATGTAGTGGGTAACAGTTGAGGAAGTAGTTAAATTCCTAGCAAAGTCACAGGAGATATTTTGAAGCAAGAAGAAAATGTTATTTTGATGCCAACATTTTAGTGTTAATTATTATTACACAAACAAGAGAGAGAGATAGAGAGAGAGAGAGAGATAGATAGATTCTAAATGTTTGACAGAAAAGAAAGGTGACAAAAAGAATATATTATATTATATATCTTCCGACCGCCTCATCATACAAAGATGAGGAAGAAAACAATTTGAAAAACCTAACATCGTCTCCCAACTGACAATGCCACAAAACACATAAGTATTTATTGAAAAGGTGCCCTTTGAGAGACATTGGTGAAATTATTACACGTTTCATAAGCATTGCAAAGTGAAAAAGTCATTTGATGTATCTGGCTCTTCAGAACACAATCTGATTAGCTTTTAGGCTTTCTCTTGACAATGTGTAAAATCTTCACTCAACATGCTTCCTGCAAGAGACAAAGACACCTTGTCTTCTTTCATAATCTGTAGTAAAGCAAGATACAATTACAGGTTATTTACTCAGTAGAGGTGATTTAATGTAAGTCAGATACATTAAGCGGTAAATCCCCACCTAATATGACTGACAGGCACTAAAGCAGATAATATACAAATTTTAAGTCATTGATCTGTTGGAGTGTCTCGTCTGCAGGCCATATCCATTTTTAGGATGAACAGATCTTTATAATCAGGCTATAGAGACAGACAAACAGATTAAATTTATTACCTCACTTGAGAAAGTGATTGGGGTAAAATAACTCAATTTCTTCAGAAAGAAGATATTATTCATCATAAGGTTTCATGATTATTTGTTTTTATATTTAGAAGAATCATTCCAAAATGTAGTGAAACACTTATACTTACATAGCGGACTGATACCGGAAAGATTACTAAATAGTCCTATTTATAATAACTAGTTTTGATTTTACATGTATAAAACAAAAATAGAAACTGAATCCTTATATTTATAATATTGTTTTTTTTTAGGTTTAGGTTGTTTTTTTTTCTTCTCTGTGGCCACAAGATTACCAAAGTTAAGCAACAATGACCCTGCTCGGAACTTAAATAAGTGACTATTTAGGAACAATGGGCTGGTTTAGCTCAGTTGGTAGAGCATCCAGCTAGGAATCACAAGGTTCCGAGTTCAATACCAGTCCTTGCCAATTCAGCATATGAGTAGCACAGATTGGGTAATCTGATCTGTGCGGTAAAATAGGGAACTGATGGTAGGTGTGGCGCTCCACTTCAGCAAAATCTCCCTGGTCTAACGCTAGCAAAAAGGGGGTTAACTCCCTTGTTCCTGGATGATACTGACAATAGGCCACTCACCGACTTTATTTACTTTTACTTAGGAACAAGCAGGTACTGTGTGCCAGACTAAGAAAAGCTTAGTAAATTCTAAGTAGGTATACCCACTTTTCCTTTGGTTTTGTTTAAATTTGTGCCAGATGTATATTAGCTAAAAATTCAAGTATTTTGCTAGCTCAATCAGTAGAGCATCCGCCTCAGAAGCACAAGGTTCCAGTTTCGATACTGGCCCTCACAAACTGATTGAAATTATTAATAAAAAACATCAAAGTGTTTTTCATTAGCTCGTTGGTAGAGCACCCAACTAAGAATCGTAAGAATCTGGGTTCAATACTAGTTCCTGCCAACTCAGCACATGAGTAACACATTTTGGGTAATCTGATCTGTGTGGTAAAGTGGGGAGCTAATGGTAGGTGTAGTGCTCCACCTCAAACTCAAAAAACAATCTCCCTGGTCTAGCACTAGTGTAAAGGGGATAGACTCCCTTGTTGTCCGGCTGATACAGAAAATATGCCACTTTAATTTTTTTTACTTATATTTTAATCATCAAGAATGTATGTGGGAATAAGCCTACATTCAAGTGATGCTTATAGTACCAGTTACCATGAGATTACCAAAGTTAAGCAGCAATGACCCTGCTCAGAACTTAAGTAGGTGACTACTTAGGAATAAGCAGGTACTGTGTGCCAAACTAAGAAAAGCTTAGTAAATTCTAAGTAGGTATATATATCTGATTTTCGATTGGTTTTATTTAAATTTGTGTCAGACATGTATTAACCACAGATAATAAAAAGAAGTATGAGCATGCAGTGGTTTATAAAACTAACATAAGCTGAATATAGATTTAGATGCTAATAAATGCATTGGAAAAGTTAGAGATTATTGAAACCTTGGTTTTCTAGGATGCAGCAGACAAGTCGAGTAATTGAAATCTTCAGACTTTTATAAAGTCGTACATTTTGTTATACACTTATTTTTATTTTGCCATATACTTTTTTTTTTAAAACTGAATTGTATTCGACTTGCAAATCTTTCAAATTGTTTTCTGGACCCTGAAAATTGAAAACTTTCATGGTTTTGTTTACTCATCTTTCTTTTATTTTCGTTTTTTTTTTTCAATTTCTATTGTCTTCTGTTTATCTTAAATGATTGATAGAAATATTTATCACAAAGATGTTCAGCTAAATAATATCTTAAAGTTTCTATTTGGAATAATCTTGAATGAAATAAATTTTAAAATAAAATTGAATGAGGTAACAAAAAAAACTAATAATAGCTGCTTCTCGTGTTGACATAATGAAGAAAAGAATTCCTGGAGTAATATTAAAACTTTATATATATATATATATCCATTTAATAATAATGATAATAATATATACATACATATCTAACCATTTAATGATAATATATATGCATAAAGTATCCATATATAAAACCTTTCTATAATAATGTATATATATATATATATATATATATATAATATATATATGGAGTGGATGTATTTCAATAAGCAATATGTATGTAATTTTCAAACCAACATATGCATACATTCATATCTAACCATTTGGTTTGAAAATTGCATAGGCAAGAAACTGTCAGTAGCCAAGCATCGTAGACTTCATGTCCACACTACCCTAACTTAGATATAAATGCACTATCAATGATATTGAGATACATACTCTAACAATATTGAGCACTATTTACTTATAAATATAGCACCTTATGTTATCTCTCTCTCTATATATATGGAGGCATGTGGTCTAATGGTTAGAGTCGTAGGGAATGGACTCGTCGACCAGAGTTCAGTTCCTGGACGAAGATGTTTGCATTTTCACATGGCGCTAATACCTTTGGGAAAAGTATGAAACCAATTCTCCCTCCAGCTATGGGTAAGTAGCAGGGCAGACTGGTCTCTTTAACCATGGCTAGGTAACCAGTCTAGGAGAAGGAAAACTGAATTCAAACCTGTTAAACTCTGCTTAAGAAATTGACCTTGTATCACATCCTGATCATGCGGAGGCGTTGGTAAATATATATATATATATATATATATATATATATATATATATATATATATATATATAAAGGGTTTTTTTTATAGCATGTTTGAAGCATTGTGAGTATGTGTAATATAAAGATTTTTGAAGGCAATAGACAATGCAATATGTGTTGAAAATTATATTTATTTAACTTCTTTTTTATTTAATTCTAAATATTTTCGGAATAAAATTCCATCATCAGAGTTATTAAAAGTACTAGGTGTTTTTTTTATAGTACTTATCCCACAGTGATGATGTAATCATCTGTTGTTTTAAGAAGTTGAGGAACGCCATATATTTGAAAACCTAGTACTTTTAGTAACTCTGATGATGGAATTTTATTCCGAAAATATTTAGAATTAAAAAAAAAAAATGTTAAATAAATATAATTTTCAACACATATTGTATTGTCTATTGCCTTCAAAAATCTTTATATTATATATATATATGTATATATATAAAAAACCATTTGATCATATACATATAACTGTTTAATAATTTTCTGGTGCACTGAACATAATAAACTCCTTACTGATTTATCTTCATATTCTTCTTGTGCTAGATTGATCTTTATTTTAGTTTCCATTAAAAAAAATCTTGTTTAGAAATTTCCTATTCAGTTTGTTTAAAGATTAAACTGACAGATAACTGTCCTTCAATCTACAAATAAAAATATACATTTTTTTTTTACAGTCTTTTGCAACCCATTATTTAAAAAAATATTCCTACTTAATGTGTTACACAATTTCTGCTACAATTCACAAATTAGTTACAGGTTTGGCTTAGGTGTTAGAACAGAGGCGGGGAAAAAAAAGGTAAAAAGGTTTGTCACTTTATTCTAAATGCAGAGTTGGCTCAGCTTGTTGCCTGAAACTAATAGAGAAAGAAAATTTCCAATTAAGGCAAAAACCTTTTTCTCTTACAAATAGCTTTCTAATTTAGATATGCAGTTAACATATTTACTTATACTTGATAACCCCTTACAATTATTTCATGGAAAACTCAGCTTAGTAAAAAAGTAACGACAAAGAAGATTTTTTTGAAAATGAATTAAAATATCTTTTATTGCTAAAAATCTCCATGAACAACACATTTATTACACTTCAATCTTGCCTCGCTTAAGTGAACACCGAGGAAAATAATTTGAATGTTAATAGCAACATTTTTTTTAAAAAGTGTGTATCAATTCCTTAATGCTTAAATACTTTATTTTCAAGATGGAGCCAAATTCGCATAACATTAGGAAAGATTGTTATTTAAATTTGAAATGCTTTTATTGGCGACATTCACAAGAAGAAGAAGAAATAAAGAAAAGAAAAACATCTCCTTTTCTAATTCAGTCGCAGTGTCAAGAAAAGATGTGGTCATTTGCTTGGAGGAAAAGGAAAGAGATGACTCAGTAATTAATGTGTTTTCTGGCAATAGATAAAATTCCAGTTGAGAATAATCTGGAAAAGACCATGGTAAATTGTGCTTAATAGAAGATAAGGTTCATAGAATTTATTTTGAGTGCCATACTTAAGAGGTGGACAGGGTTAAAGGGCGGTGAAAGAAATTACAAAAGTCAGTCATTATCTTCTATTTTCCAGACACTCCTAAAGATGAATATGGTACTAAAGGCTGACATATAATAAAGAACTTCATCTTGAAAAGCACAACAATGGAAACATATTGATTCAAGGTGACAGTTCAGTGATAAACTAATAGAATGGAAGTCACAAGGTGTAACCTTAAATTGAGACATTGACCTTATACTAGGCTATACTAGAAAGAAATACTTATTATCAATAAAATACTTAGTAGTTCTACATAAATGTACATGTATAATTTACTTAATGCTATTGGATCATTTGAACATATCCTTTGTTTATTGCAATCTGAGTGAGGAACAAGACATGCTGAGCACTGCTGGAGAAGCAAGAACGAACTGTAAGTGACATTCTCCTATAGAAACCAGCACATGGGCACACCAGTGTGGGCTGTCCAGCAAAGACCTACATTGACTAGCTCTGCACAGATACTGGACGCTGCTCAGAGAATCTTCCAAGAGAAACGAAATAATAGGGATGGTTGGCAAGAGATTGTCATGGATATCTGTGCTGCTAGTGCAACATGATGATGATGATGATGATTACAATCTAGATTGATTGTTTGATTTTAATGGCATGTCAACCCAATGGAGGTTATTTTATAACTCGAAGTTAGGGAATTGTGTTCATTTTACATTCATATATACATTTTTTGTGTAGTTGTTTCTTAGGAGTTTTTAGTACACAGTTATATGATATCAATTATTCCTATCTAATACAAATAATTTGCAAACTGATCTATTTGACCCATAGATATTATCCTAACAGCTACTACCACTCTGGGTCAGATTGAACCTGGGACTAATGACAATAAAGGGGTACTTCATGACGTTCATATATACATTTTTTGTGTAGTTGTTTCTTAAGAGTTTTTAGTACACAGTTATATGATGTCAATTATTCTTATCTAATACAAATAATTTGCAAACTGATCTATTTGACCCATAGATGTAACCCTAACTTGTACTACCTCTCTAAGTCAAAGTATACCTGGAAGTAATGGCAATGAAGGGGTACTCCACACTGACCAGATCTCCAGGACTAGAAACCCAACATCAGATGCAGTTTAGTACCATACCCCTTGTGGGGGGGGGTCTTACTCTTCTGCAAACTATACAGTCAAGGTATTCTAAGCCCACCCTCAGATGCAGTTTAGTACAATACCCAGGACACCTCTTTTTGGGTGTGTCTTACTCTTCTGCAGGTGATATAGCCAACATATTCTAAGCCTCACCAACAGGACGGAATCTCAGAGTAGAATATTAAAAAAGATGATGTATATTATATGATACATCCTATTAATTTTGATATATTTTCTTGTTATATATTGAAATACTTACTGGAAATTAAACTGTAAAAAGTTCAAGGAAATCTGCGGTTTTGGATTAATTGATAATTTTGATATATTTTCTTGTTATATATTGAAATACTTACTGGAAATTAAACTGCAAAAAGTTCAAGGAAATCTGCGGTTTTGGATTATTTGATAATTGCTAAATCATAGAGATTTGCAGTTGATTAAATGAATTTGTTGATTTAAGCAAGTAACATGTCAAAGGGATTGAAGGTTTCTGGAAATGTCAGTTTGATTATCTTAAATACACAAAGGAAGAAATTTCCTTAATTAAACATCTAAGGAAACTGCTAATGGCAATTCCTAATTTTAATTTGCATAATATTCTTCAACTGTTTAGATTGCGGAATAAAAGCTCATGTTTGAGAATAAAAATTACTTTTGTCCTGTGTGTGTGTGTGTGTGTGTGTGTGTGTGTGTGTGTATAATATAAAGAGTATATTTGGAGGCACGTGGTGTAATGGTTAGAGTCGTAGGAAATGGACTCATCAACCTGAGTTCAGATCCTGGATGAAGCTGTTTGCATTTGACATATCGCTAATACAACTGAGAAAGTATGAATCCAACTATTCTCCCTCCAGCTATGGGTAAATAGTAGGTCAGACTGAGCTCTTTAAGCTTGGCTAGGTAACCAGTCTAGGAAAAGGAAAACTGAATTTAAACATGTTAAACTCTGCTTGAGAAATCGACTTTGTATCGCCTGCCTGTGTGTGGGTGTGTATATATATATATATATATATATATATATATATATATATACATACATACATACATATATATAAGGAGAGAGAAAGAGAGAGATTTTAAATGTTTAACAGAAAAGAAAGGTGACAAAAAGAATATATTTTCAAATTCTTCTTCTGACTGCCTTACCATACAAAGATGAGAAAGAAAATAATTTGAAAAACCTAACATCGTCTCCCAACTATATAAAGAGTCACTGAAAAGTTCTCAGCCTGACTAAGCAGAGCCATAAAACATACAAGCTATTCCACATGTTTTTCTTGTAGTTCAATACAATTGGTAAATTATTTCTCAGAAAAAATCATTCCCTTCTTGGTCAAACAAAGAACTTTTCAGTATTGCATCTCTTCTCTCCCTTTATCATGTGTATGTGTGTCTATGAGAGAGACAGACAGACAGACAGAGACAGAGAGAATGTTTAATATATACCCAAAAAAGAAAATGTAAGTGAAAGTTACCTCCATCTAATTTAACACTTTTCAGGAAGTAGTCATTGTGGTGAAATAGTTAAGAATGCTTTTGTGGTGAGTGGGTATATTTTTGTAACTTTTGCTCACTCTCCCA
This sequence comes from Doryteuthis pealeii, assembly GCA_023376005.1. Taxonomy (NCBI): domain Eukaryota; kingdom Metazoa; phylum Mollusca; class Cephalopoda; order Myopsida; family Loliginidae; genus Doryteuthis; species Doryteuthis pealeii. Next base: position 88,427,157 of record CM042148.1, on the reverse strand, counting down.
ACTCATCCTGACTAAACCACCACCCCACCCCCCTCCCAACAATCTGTATAACTTGAGTCTTTGGTGTTCAGAACTTGCACCCATAATAGTAGTGTAGTAGATGCAGTTTAGTATTTGGATTCAATTTTGGCGAGAGAAAAAAGTGCATTGTATTGGCCAGCCAATATGCTATATGATGCAGAACAGCTACAGAAAAAGAAAAGAACATATGGAATAGCTTCTTTTTTTTCTTCTTTCTTCTTCTTTTTTATTCTGACTAGGAATTATGGCATCTTATTTGGTAATCTCCTATTTTCATCAAGTGGATGTGGGATGAATTTTTGCCAATAAAAAATGAATAAATCATAAAAAATTACTCAAGATTTCTTTTTATGTGTATTCCGCATTATTTTTTCTTTATTATGTTATCCAGGTTAAAACTTTTTTTTGTTGTTGTTTCATTCACCATATATACTTACTAGCTGAAATACCTGTCTATCGTAAGAGATCAAGACTTTGATCACAGATATGGTGAGACTGAGACAAATATAAAAAATTTTTTCTCATTATTTAATTTTTCTACGCAATTTATAATCTTTGTCAATTAAAAATTTGCACTGAATAGATACAAATGACAATTGTTAGTTTAAAAGATAAATCCATAAAGCTGAAGAGTGATTTACTAATTATATTCTTATCATCTTATAAAGTTTTTAGAAAAAATATTTTTTTAAAAAGGAGAGATACACTTAAGAGATTTATCAATTTATTAATTTTTATATTTTTAGATTAATTTTTAAAACAATAATGATTTTTGTTTTTAGAAAAAAAACAAAAACATCTCCATCATGAAGTACTATTTAGAAACTTAATTAGCAATGTTTTTTTTTTTGTTTTGGCTTTGTTTTACGGCATATCAACCTCAGTGGGTTATTTAATGCCGATAAAGTTTTGAAATAAATCAATTCTTAATGGATAATACAATTTTTTTATAAATACATTTTTCTATTTAACCCATAGATGGGACCCTAACAGGTACTACCACTCCGGGTCAGAGTGGACTAGGGAGCAATGGTGATGAAGAGGTGCTCCACATTCCCCTAACCTCCAAAACTGGAACCTCACCATCAGATAGAGTTTAACGTCATTCCCAGGACATAATTAGCAATGTTTAATTGAATGTAAATAATCATTTTAGTAAGACAGTTCATTATTTTTTTTTTTTCTTTTAAAGTTTGGAAACTTAAATTCTATACAATTAATTATAACTTGCAGCAACATGGTTTCTCACCAATTATTTTTAGAGATCTCATCTTAATGGAAGCACCTCTTTTCCCTATGTAGAACAATTCCTTTTGCATTAAACCCTTACCCTGTGTTCAGTAAATATATACACCAAATTTAGTAGCTCTACATCAAACTGTTAAGCCATCTACAGAGAACAGACAAATAAACTATTCCTAATTACTAATTGTTGTAGAGGAGTTAACACCCCTACAAGATGGACTGGCTCATAGCCTTATAATAGTCGACGTAGCAGGGATAAAGACGGTAAAAAAAATATTTGGACGAAATCAATGCGTTTTACTACACACATTTGACCCTCCTCATTCATGTAGGTTTGTCTTTGTGAATTGTTCTACTTCTTGTTTTATGTAATAAGTATCTGTTAGCATCAGATACAAGTGCTGAATAAAATATATATCAAGCACACTATTTCTCTATGTACTTTTACCACCTCAATGATACAACAATAATATAGATGGGAGTGTGTGCATGCGAGCATGTGTATGTATGTATGTATGTATGCACGCACAAAAAAGAAAAGAAAATAACCTGTATTTAACTAAGTAATAAAAATGGTATATACCATAAACATAAAATGGATTTCCAACTCTCACAAAAAAACTTAATTAGTCCCTATCTAAAAAGGATAAGATTTAGAATCCAAGTAAAGATTTTAAAGGCATTAAATTGCACCCCAAAGCACTTTTCTTTGGTGATAAGGAAAATAAAAGTTTAGTATCCTGCCCTACCCCACTGACTCCCAGGCCCCATCAACTCCTGTAAATGGCAGGAGATTGAAAAATCTAAGAGAGAGATGTTATTGTGTGTATGACAATAGCTTAAAAGTTGAATTAGGCTAATGATACCATTTGAATAGAGGACCTATTAAGAGGATATTTTGTGACATTAGAAAAATGAATGAATTAGGACTTGGAAAAAAATCTTTTTTAAACTTTAGATGGTGGATTACTGAATATAATTTAAGAGTAAAGGATATGCATTTGTAAAAGTCAAAATGTACCAAGAAAATTATCTGAAGTGTTGTAAGGTTAGTGAAAATGATGCTTGCTTTACAAAAGAAAAAAAAGAGAATCAAAAAGGAAGAGCACTTAGGATTACTTTTAAATTAAGGGTTTTATCATTGCAAGAAACCAAGGGAAGTAGTCTGGCTGAATTTAAACAAGGAAAGGAAAATGAAAGAAGGAAAGAAAAATAGGAAGAAGTTTGGCTGTAAAGTCAAACAAAAACGGCTAAAAGCATATCATCATCAGGACGCATTATGAGGGCATAAGGGTTGAAAAGAGACAGGAAACAGAGAAAGATGACACTTAAACTTGATCATGGGAAGAAAAAGAAATTGGAAACTATCAAGAAAGAAATTTAAAATATCAACCTTTTGGATTGCACGAGACAAAGTTGGTTGGTTGGTTTCATTCTTCATGGGTACTCAACCTTTTTTAAACAATTTTTTTTTAATCTCATTTTTTTCTATTTGATCCATAGATGGGACCCTAACAGGTACTACCACTCTGGGTCAGAGTGGACCAGAGAGCAATGGTGATGAAGGAGTACTCCACATTTCTCAGAGCTACAGAATTGAAACCTCATAATGGGACAAAAAAATAACACAATCATTAAATTTATAAATTTGGCTATCTGTATAGATAAGTGGCTGTTGTGTTTTTGTTTTTGTGTGTGTGTGTGCTGAATATTATTGCGCTAAGTGGACTTTTGTTACAGGACTTTTGCTGCTGGAATTGTACTTTCACTAGGGTCACTTGGGAGAACGAATATGGTCTTAGAAGACCCGAAACTCATCATAAACCCAATAACATCACTGATGAGGTGATCCTGCACACTCTTTAGGTGTCTGATTATGAAATAATCTGCCAATCTGAACACCACTGGCTCAAAACTATTTGAATAATCAACAATTAAAAAAATAAAAAATATTGCAGATTTTACAAATATCCATATGAACATTTCATAGTAAGCATGGATATAATTATTTGCTTAATGCATAGATGTTTGGCCTGTAATTTATATTAAGTGAAAAAGAAAATAAATCTGACTGTATGTAAATATATGAAAAAAAAACAAAACAAGGTATTCAGAGAATGATTTTATAATAGAAGTATTAGCCTACAGGAAACATTTCTTTTTTTTTCCCATCATCAGGGCATTTTTAATATGTGATGTTGTAGTTTCTGAATAATATCTAATATAAATATGGAAAGAAATTTGTTTCTTTTTCTTTCCATATTTATATTGAATATTATTCACAAGTTACAATATCACATATTAAATATGCCCTGATGATGGTTTGATATGAAAAAAAAAAAAAAACAAAACATTTAATGTTGGCTAATACTTCTAACTATAAAAAAATTCCTCTGAATAATCTATCTTTTTTATATTTAATATATTTACTTGTATTAATCTGATTATTTAAAAAAAAATCATTTATCCAGTATAAAGAATGAGTATTTATACCCAATGGTATTGTAGAATTTATAAGCTTAGGAATAAAATTAAAGGTGAGATGAACTTGTGGCAATGGATACAATCAATTGAACATAAAGGATTAAGACCTGTGAACCTTATACTTTATCACAGAGCTATATCTGCAAGTGTTATTTTTCCACCAGTTAAATCTAAAAGATTCTACAAGTAAATAAATACATTACAATGAATAAATACCAAAAAAGGCTTTGGTTTGGTTTCTTTGTTTAATGGCATATCAAACTTCATGGGTTATTTAATGTCAAAGCCATCATTGGAGAAGAACAGTAGTGTTACTATTTAACCCATAGCTGGGAGGATGAGGGAATTCATACATTTCCCAAAGGTATTAGTACCCCTTCATCACCATTACTCCCAGGTCCACTCAGACCCGGAGTGGTAGTACCTGTTATGGTCCTATCTATATAAAAATAGAAAATAAATAGAAAAAAATGAGTTAAAAACTGAGTTTAAAAAAATTGTGTACCCATCAACATATATATATATATAAGTGCTTAATTGGAGTCGTACCTAATTTTGAAAATTAATTAATTAATAATGAATTAGGCGGGAATACCTATTAAATGTATGGCTAAACAAATCGAGAAAAATCAATCTCTGTATGTACATTTCGGCCGAAATGTACATACAGAGATTGATTTTTCTCGATTTGTTTAGCCATACATTTAATAGGTATTCCCGCCTAATTCATTATTAATTAATTAATTTTCAAAATTAGGTACGACTCCAATTAAGCACTTATTCTCCCAAAAAATTATCGGCAAAAAGCCATTCTAAACAAACCGTGTTTACATATATATATATATATATATATATAATATATATATATATATATATATATCTCACTGATATTGAGCACCCTTCATTTAGGAATATAATAAAGTATATTATCAATATATATATACTGAATATAATAATGTGACTGGAGTTCAAACTCATATATTATGATGTCACAATCCTACATATTAGGTATTATGCAATAGGAACCCCCCCCCCAAATAAAAAGCATTCCAGAAGTTTTGACTAGTACATTCAGACAAGAATTAGCTTTAATACATATATATATATATATATATACACTGACAGGAAATGAAATTGCAACAACCTAAATGACAATGTCGATTTTGCCCTGTGTACAGTAAGGTTTAATAAATCCTTTATTTTGGAACTTGTACATTCATTGATCTGTACATAATCTATTGTAATCCAGCCAGATCATCTGCACATCCAATCTTGAGTAAATTGAAACATTTATTCAGGATGTAGCAATATTATTTTCTATCAGTTAAAAAAAAAAACAATTACATGGTGTAATGGTTATCATGGTAAGAAATGGACTCAGAAAAGTTTAAATCATGGATGAGGTTGTTTGCATTTCAACTGCTACTAATACATTTGGGAAAACTATTCTCCTTTCAGCTATGGGTAAATAGTGGGGTCCTTTAACCTTGTTTTGACAACCAGTCTAGGAGAAGAACAATTCTGAATTCAAACCTTAAGAAATTGACCTTGTGTCACATCCTACCCATGTAAAGGGGTTGCTGCATATATACATTCTGTAAGTTACTAAACAAAAACAGGCTAATCAGTCAAAGAAATTCTGGCCAACTCTTAGTTCTGATTTTAACTGAATTTAAATGATCTTTTTAGTTTTAGTATTTCTACATAAGTGGATGTTATATTTACATTGGTTAAAGGTTTAGTGGTACATCTTAAAACACAAGGAGACACTCATGGCATAATGGTCATAATCATAAACATGAACTCAGTAACATGAGTTCAATTCCTGGATGGAGCGTTTACATTTCACTTTGCACTAATTTCCTTGGAAAAAGCATGAATCTACCTCTTCTTTCTCCACACCCGACCAAACTCGGAATGGCAACCATACTAGGAGAAGGACAATTCTGAATTTAGACCAGCTGTACTCCACTTAGAAATTGACCTTGTGCCATATCTTGCCTGTGGTAGATGGGTTGGGTAAATACATATTTTTCTTAAGAACGTAAATGTTAAATTACACCAATGGTTTCATTTCAAACTATTCCACTTTCTAAAAAGAATGAAGAAAAAAAACTGATATCTAGATTATCACAAATCTCAGATGCATAAATTGTAATCACTAAAAGCTTCAAAGATTTTTTTTTTTAACTCGAATCTGGAATTGAAAAAGAAAAAAAAAAACAAACAAAAAAATACAAACAAAAAAAAGAAAAAATATTTTTCAAATCCAAATCTGTTATGATTTTGTAAATCTTCTTACACAGCAGACCACTGCATCACAGGACTTACAGCCAAATCCCATTGAAAGCACTGGTTCTTGTTTGGGCATTAACATTCCATAGTGTTTGGTTTTAAATACATTACAGTTTAAAATTCCAATTGATGACAATGAAAGACTAACCAATTAATGGAGAATACTGAGTTCTGCGATATACAAACCACCAGATAAGTCTTAAATCTTTTGCCTGAATATGATAATAAATTTGCTAAACAGTTTTTAAGTGCAAAATCTTTGATCCCCTCTTTACTACAGCAAACTGAAAGCAATTTAATTAAAAGATATTCCAAGTTAACTCATCTGATCCATCAAATTAATGAAAGGCTCAATCATCACTGACCGATTTTACCACTAAATTATCACAATCAATTTATTAAGAGAAAAAAAAGTATCTCTTATATTATTAATATTTAATACCAAAATAAGACCTCTTCTCTTTCAAAATGAGTCAAATTCTGTGCCTTAAAAAAACTATTTTCTGCAAATTTTAAGTGTCAATTTTATAGTATTTTCTGGTAGATTTTGATGTGTGAATTACAACGATACCAAAGAAAGTGGTCAATTTGACAAATTGGTGGACATGCGAGGCTTCAAATATTGCCTGATTATGCCTTTAAAAGTATTTATTTTAGTGCAAATTTTAGGTGTTGATTTTCTTGTATATTCTGGTAGATTTTGATGCATACATTGCAATGATACCAAAAAAAAATGGTGAATTCAACAAATTGGTGGATATATGATTCTTTAAAATCTCCTGATAGTACCTTAAAAAGTACCTATTCTTGTGCAAATTTTAGGCGCCGGTTCTCTTGTATTTTCTGGTAGATTTCTATGATATCAATTCAACAATTTTTTATTGAAATATATCAACCCCACTATTTACCCATAGCTGAAAGGAGAATAGTTTTCCCAAATATATTAGTAGCAGTTGAAATGCAAATAACCTCATCCATGATTTAAACTTTTCTGAGTCCATTTCTTACCATGATAACCATTACACCATGTACCTTGAATAATCTACAGAATGTAGAAAGCAAAGTCTTTGCAGAAACTGGGCAGTTGATCTTCTCAGAATATTCATGAGTGCTTTAAAGATTATTGACAATGACAAGAGAGATTCTTTTTTTTTTTTTCAAAATAAATATTAGTATAAAATATTTCCATAAAACAAAACACAATTAATTATGAAGTTTACAGTCTTGATTTTTTCTTTTTTTAAAAAAACTTTTGCAAAGCTAGTTCTATTGTTTAATAGCATAGAATATGAGTAAGTAAGTAAGTAAAGTCGTCAGGGCGGCCTAAAGTCGGTATCAGCCAATCAGCGAGGGAGTCTATCCCCTTTTCACTTGCGCTAGACCAAGGAGATTGTTTTTGGCGTCTGAGGTGGAGCGCCATCAGCTCCTTACTTTACCGCACAGATCCCTGTGCTACTCATACACTGAGTTGGCAAGGACCGGTATCGAACTAGGAACCTTGTGGTTTCTAGCCAAACACTCTACCGACTGAGCTAACCCAGCCCCTCCCTTAAATATATGTTTTATTTTTGTTTTACAGCATATCAAACCTTTTCAGCTCATTTAATGCTAAATCAAGTCCTTTTAATAAACAAAGGATTAAGGTTTCTTACAGTACCTGCTGTTGTATAAGTGGTCACTTAATTAAATATTGAACAGGCGCATTAATACTTAACTTAGGTAATCTAGTGGGAACCGGTGTTTCCAGAATGATTTGATTATAATATAGAATATAATAAAACATCAATTTCATCTCTGAAGTTATGCAACATAAAGTCAGATCAAGTGGGTGACTATTTTAGTCTATCCTATGCTAGAACAAAAATCTTTCAAAAACCTTTTGGAAAAACTTGAAAATGGTAAAGACCAAGCACACCCAAATTTACTAAATTGTGAATCAATGATAGTAAATTAAAAAAAAATCATCAATTTTAATTAATAATTTCCATGAATTTAATTTAGAATTATTGCAACCTTATAACAATAAAGTTTGGGATTTTATTAGAAAGGATAGAATATTGTACTGTTTGCAAAAAATAAAAAATAAAAAATAAAAAAATAAATAAACAAATGAATAAAAATATTTATAAGACAAGAGTAAAAATGTGTGAAAATATAAAATCATGAGATTCTGACTTCTTTATGATATAAAATCTCGTCTCTATGCCCTTTTACTTTTTCTTTTATTCTTTAAAGAGAGTGGGATTGTTCAAGTATTGGAAGCAGGTGCTTTTGATAGTTTTGGCATCAAGCTAGCATCGAGCTTCTGACCTTTTCTGATTTGCTATGCCTGGCATTGTTCAGCCATGGAATCACTTAAGAAAAAAAAGAAGCCTCACTTTTGATCAGGTGTCAGGCAGCTAAACAGCAAGGACAAATGAGGATATGGATACAGGATAGGCTTTTAATAATAATAATAATAATAATAATAATAATAATAATAATAGTAGTAGTAGCAACAGAAAAATTCAAGGTTAAATGTATATAATTAAAATTAGCAAAAAAATCTACTACAAGTATTTAAGTTTCAATATAATTAGATATTACATTGAATTAAAAAAACTAATGAAATTAAATGCAGACACAAAAAAGATTACACTTATTTTTACTTTATTCTAATTGAATTCAATATAAAATTATTCATAGGATTGCTTTGAATACGTTTGGGAATAAAACAATAATATTAGAAATCAATAACACCAAGTAATCATTTATCAAACACGGTTTTGTTAAAACCGGTATGCAAATTATTTACACCATATACTAGGTAAACATTTATTTCTTGATGATACATAACACACATCACAGGATTTTGAACATATTAATAATATGGGCTGTTTTCAGGCAAATCTATATCGCAGCTAGACCTTTATAGTCATTGATAATAAATAAGATGTTTCAGCTGAATAGGAAAATCATCAAGGTGTGCTGAGAGCACTGATTCCCTTGACTATTTCTTGCCATCTGTCCCTATCAGTCATCGCTCCTGACAAGTCCTCTAGATGGCAACTGAGCTGATGAATGTAATTTTTTGTTGGTTGGCCAACACTGGTGTGTCATTTTGAGTCCATAGGAGAATGTCACTTATGAGTTCGTTATAACTTTGAAGTGGAATATATAGAAATGGGAATAAATAAATGGGAAGATAAAGAAATGCAAAAACAGAAGAATTTAGATTCTAGAATATAGTACTGTGGAACTTTGGTTCTTGAATGATTCAGAAATCAAACAATTTAGAGTTTGAACAAAAAAAATTGAGTAAAAAAGGCCTCAGTTGTCAAAGAAAATTTCAGACTTTGAACACTCAATGAAAACAGAAGTCAGGCTAGCCAAATGGCTAGTCAAATCTACCCAAGCAGCACCAGTTAGCATCAGTCGCTATCTTGAACACGCATTTGATATTGTTTTTGTGCAAATTCTTTGCTTTGTTTGTGTTTATTATTTACTTTACAGTAACTTTAATCCCTATTCATGGATGCTAAGAAATGGAGCAGTGAAACTACTGGAAAGGGAAAGAGGGCAACTGTGAAAAACAATGCATAAATCCACTTTACACTATTTCTTATGGGAAACATTGTTTCAGTTTTCAAACAAATCGGTTCTTGAACATAATTTTGGAATGAATTATGTTCAAGAACCGAGCTTCCACTATCTAATCAAAAGTATACTGCCATGGCGAGATACTAGCATGGAAGAAAAGGAAAAAAAAAATAACTTGATTTTAGAAAAATAATTTATGGGGAGCAGCAAAGTCACCAATGACGCTTTAACAATTTGCTTTTTAAGTAGGTAACAAAAAACAAAAATACTGCATGTATGATGAAATAAGAGTTAGTCATAGAAAAAAATTCTTTCTATTTCGAGTTGTAAACCTTCAATCAATCGGGTGTCAGAGTTTATTACAATTGAAGTGTAGTGAGAAAAAGGGAGAAAAAAAAAACTTCAGTTTTGTTTATGTGTTAAAAATACGTAAGTTTGAAACAACAGAAACTCCACCCCAAGTGTTCATTTTTTTTCTGTGTTTCAAATAATGAACGGGAGAGAAAATCAGAAAAAAACTAAAAAAAAAAAAAACTGTCTATAATAGAGATTAACAAGGAGAATAGAAAATATATAAAAGAAATAATTTTTTTCGCCTTCCTTCTTTTTTAAAGAGAAAGCACAAAAAGAGGATGGGCTGTTTATTTTTGTTTGTAAAGATCTTATAAAATGGATAGGAATGAAACAGTAAGGCTAGATAACAATTTGAAGTCTTATAAAATTTATTATACGTTAGATATAGTAAAAAGTGGATCGCCCATTTATTAGTGCACTCGTCAGTGAAAGTATTGCTTCTAACCATCTCTGTTTTGGCACAACTTCAAAAAGGGAGGTAACTCATCAGAAGATTATCTGAGTTCTTTTCTACAGGCTCTAAAGATGAAAGTAAACAAAAAGCACACAGAACATAAGAAAGACAGAAGATTGAGATGGATAATATGGGAAGATAACTGTGAAACAGGAAGCATTTGCGAGAAATTATTTGCTTTAATTGGAAACCATACAAGAAGACTTTACAGGCAAAAAGAGACAAAGATAAGTGCGTTCTAAAGTTCGGCAAGATTAATTGGCACTTTGAACTTATGCTACTCATTACAATAGGAATATCAAATAGAAAGGAAGTGGGCAATTTAGATAGAAACAAAAGTTTAATTTTGTGTTCAAGTGAATAAATTTCAGTTCATTGACTGCAGTTGAGATACATACAATAGTCATTTAATTGTAGAATGATAAACAATGGATCAACAGGTGATGGTTGTAGTAGCAACAAGTATAAATCTGAAATATTCAACTTTTACAAAATTGAATGAAAATGTGTACATTGTGGAGGTTGGATGGTTGGTTGGATTTGTTGGGTTATTCTATGCCAAAGACATATTTTATTTAATTTTCAAACTCAATTTAAAAAAAAAAACATTTTTTAATACTCATTTTAAAATCTATTTAACCCATAGATGGGACCCTAACAAGTACTACCACTTCAGGTCAGAGTGGACCTGGAAGTAATGGTGATGAAGGGATACTCCACACTCCCCAGAGCTCCAGAATTGGAAATTGGAATTTAACATCATACCCAGGCCACTAAGACCCTCAGCCACCACCTTCTAGCACATACATGATAATGTCATGGACTGATCAGGCTGCAGGACATTGTGGAGGTGTAATAATTATTGTTGAAGGAAATGGACTAGACAACACAAGTTCAAATCCTGGATGAGGCTGTTTACATTTCATATAGTACTTATACTCTAGGGAAAAGTACACATCCAACTATTTTCCCTGCAGCTATGGGTAAATAGGGCAGACTGGGCTCTTTAATCTTGGTTAGGCAACCAGTCTAGGAGAAGGAAAACTCTGAATCCAAATCTGTTAAACTTTGCTTAAAAAATTGATCCTCTCTCACATCCTGCTCATGTGAAGGGGTTGATAAATACATAAATTGATGTCACTTGTTATTGAATTAAAACATTTAAATATTTTGACACATTTGTAAAGTTTATTCTAACCTTATGATAACATATGAAATATTAATTAATTTAATAATTTGAGCTTGTTAACCACTAGATATAAATTGTTAATCACTAAAGACAATATGATAAAAAAAAATACAAGAAAACAATAAAATGAGTATGATTGATTGATTTTAACAGCATGTTAACCTGTCTATGGTTATTTTATGCCTAGAGGTTAGAGAATCGCATTTATTGTATGTTGATTGATTTTAACGGCATGTCAACCTGTCTAGGTTTTTTATGCCTAGAGGTTAGAGAATCGCATTTATTGTATGTTAATTGATTTTAACAGCATGTCAACCTGTCTAGGGTTATTTTATGCCTAGAGGTTAGAGAATCACATTTATTGTATGTAGATTGATTTTAACAACCTGTCTAGGGTTATTTTATGCCTAGAGGTTAGAGAATCACATTTATTGTATGTAGATTGATTTTAATGGCATGTCAACCTGTCTAGGGTTATTTTATGCCTAGAGGTTAGAGAATCACATTTATTGTATGTAGATTGATTTTAATCGCATGTCAACCTGTCTAGGGTTATTTTATGCCTAGAGGTTAGAGAATCACATTTATTGTATGTTGATTGATTTAATGGCATGTCAACCAATCTAGGGTTATTTATGCCTAGAGGTTAGAGATTCACATTTATTGTATGTTGATTGATTTTAACGGCATGTCAACCAATCTAGGGTTATTTTATGCCTAGAGGTTAGAGAATCACATTCATTGTATATTTATATTTACTTTTTTGGTGTAGTTGTATAGTCTTAATAGGTTTTTTTTTTGTTTGTTTTTTTCAAACACAGTTCAACTGAATATGAATAATTTGTAAACAGATTTGTTTGACCCATAAATGAGACCCTAACATGTACTACCACTCTGGTTTAGAGTGGATGTGGAAATGATAATAATTAAGAGGTGCTCTAAGCTCCCCAGATTTCCAGAACTGGAACCTCACCATCAGATGCAATTTAGTATCATACCCAGGACCAAAACAATAAGAGTATTGACATTTTATATTATTTTCATTTGCTTACATATATAATTTATGGATGGATATACTGGAAAACAAAGGTTTGTTTTTTTGGTGTTGATCTTTAATTTCATCTTGAAGGCTGAGAAGGTGAGTAAAGAAAGAAAGAAGAAAAGAAAAGGATATAAATGTTAAGGCTGAGATCTAAACATAAGATTACAACTTTAGAAATTTTACATGAAAATCAATCGCTTAAAAAAAAAAAAATTCTATTATTTGACTTAAAATTAAAATTTTATTGAATTTTTATTTTTAAATAAAAAAAAAAATAAAAAAGCCGTGATTTAATTAAAAATCCCGAAGAAAACAAAAGTTTCCAGAAAAGAAAGAAAGAAATGGCAGCAATTTGAGATCTCAACAGACAATCTATATATAAGACTTTATAACACTACTTTTTGGTAGCAGGTTATAAATTTATTCAGTATCAATGTTGTCTGTTTGAAGGCATTTGATATAAACAGCTTTTATCAGCTTCACTCGTGAATGATAGATGAGCTATGCAATATAACCTGGATCAGCAGGAATTATATTTATTAGATAGCCTCATTGCTTGCACTAAGCAGTAATAGGATTCGTATCAGCAATGAATACCAATACAATAACTTTTATCAGTGGTTGGTATTAAAACAGAGATACTGCACATCTGTGGTAAACATTAACAATTGTAGGTTTAAGATATTATCTGCTTACAGCAGTAAGATACCCATAATATACTAGGCGTTTAGTTAGTTGGTTTATTGGTATGTTAACTCTTTTTGGCCTATTTAATGTGGACGTCAGTCATTTTTCCTAGCATTTATATGATTTCAAGTAATTGATGATAACAAGAATTTGCAAACAATTATAAGGACAGTCTCCCTTGTCTGAGGGTTTTGGTTAATCTCCTGTGTCAGGAGACCCTATTTTGGTCACGTGACACAGGAACCCAAGAGCAGAACCCTCTTCTTCCGATGCCACTGAACAAGTGCGGACGTGCTTGTCACCTTTCTCCAGCAGACACCTATGGTGCATACCAGACGCCACAGTCTCTACTTACAGTAAGTGGTTTCCACCTTTGTCTAGTAACACTACTGTGTATGTTTGGTCACTTGTGACATTATATAGCCTGGGAAACTTCGTTCCCCTATATGTGTTATAATAAAGTTATATAAATGTAACTAACGCATTTGTTGTTTTCCTAACTGAAGTATTCCGCATTGGGTACTTATCCTTTAAGTAACCCAATGCTTTATAAGAACGAGAGTTAACACTCTGTGAACCTCTTATACAATTATAGCTTCAAGTAACCCTTCTTAAAACTGATAATCTATACACAATTATGTGGTTTCAAGTAGTTATTCTATCTAATAATAATCATCTATTTATACATAGTTAAATGGTTTTAAGAAACTATTTCTATTTTATAATAATAACAATCACTTGTCAGCAATGCTTAGTAATTGACAGTTTCTCGCTTATTTGGTTCATAAACAAATTCAATATTAAGATATACATGCCCTATCAAAATATTGAGAACTCTTTACTTATAAATATAGCAAGCTATAAACTAGTTTTAATTGTATTCAATTTCTAGTTTAAAAAAGAGAGTACTAGAAGATTTGCATACATCTTATATTAAGATATACATGCCCTATCAATAATATTGAGTACTATATATATAAACTAGTTTTAATTATATTAAATCTGGTACTGGGAGCTAGTTTTAATGGACCATATGACTTAAGGCACCCCTTCCGCGATCTCGACTTGTGGGGACACTTTTCTCATTTACCACCATAAAAATCCAGTTTTTTGTTAGGGTTAGGGTTAGTTTTTATAATTAAAAAAAAAACTCTAAAATCGTCTGTAAACAATTAACCAGATTTTGACGGTGTAAATGAAAAAATGTCCCCATGAATCAAAATCGCAAAAGGGGTGCCTTAAGGTCATATGGTCCATTTTAACTATATTAAATCTGGTACTGGGAACTAGTTTTAATTATATTAAATCTGGTACTGGGAACTAGTTTTAATTATATTAAATCTGGTACTGGGAACTAGTTTAATTATATTAAATCTGGTACTGGAAAGATTGTACTACTATCTAATAGATTTCCTTTTGGTCAAGAGAATAGTAAGTAAACTAGATTAACTGTCCACAAAAACAAAGATGATCATTTGAAAACATAAATTACTACTAAAATCTCTTGCTATAAATCTGCATTTGAAATTTTTTTTTAGTAATGACCAATTTTTTTCTTTTTTCTGAGTTTACAGACTGAACTTTCATACTGTTTTGTACCTAAACATCTCAGATATTGATACAGACAAAATATTACCAGAATTAAAATCTTTATATAAAGTCCAAGAGAGGTAAATGAGGTCAGTTTAGGTTTCTTTACACTTTTCCACAGTGAGGGAGCCTATTACCTTTTCACGAGCACAAGACCAGGGAGATTGTTTATTTGTCATGAGGTGGTGTGCCACACCTACCATCAGCTCCCTACTGTTACCCCACAGATTGAAGCTGTGCTACTCATGTGCTAAGTTGATAAGGGATGTTATAAAACCTGGAACCATGTATTCCTAGGTGGATGCTCTACCAACTGAGCTAAACTGGTACAACAGGTTTAGTAAGTAACACTTGAAAAATATCAATGGGCTACCATAAACAAATGAAGTGTGATAGCAATAAAGATAAAAGCCAATCAAAATTAGTTTACTCCAATGAGGAGAAAGACAGAACTAAGTTGGCTGGAGAACTTGGCTACAATGTCCTGCTCACCCATCCTAGAACCCATTTTATTCAGATGACATATATTGGCACTTTAAGGTGACCAAAAGTCTGGCCAGTGAGATTAGAATGTTCAACACTCCCAAAGTCCTGCATGGTGGCACCAGCAGCCGAGTGGCCCAGTTACAAAGGGTCAATATATTTATCATCAGCACCTACCAATCACCCGGCCTCAAGAGAGATGCATTTTCACAGGCAACATAGAGGGATTTGCCAAGCTGAGAACATTCTATGAATATTGAATATTCTACATTAGTGGAATGGGAGTAAAAGCATGCACAATACAAACTAACTTTGAATGGTGGCAAATGAGAGTGTTAGCAGAGGAACGTATCTTAATAATTTATGGCTTATATGAAAAAAAATGGCAGAGATAGACTACGATTTGGATTGTGTGTAGATGGATGTTTTTGATGGATTGTAGTGGGAATGCAAACCAATTCACATGAAAATTGGCAGTTTGTGTAGAGAACTATAGGCAAATATTATTGGGTTTCAGTTTATGTGCTATTGTGAAAAAGTGCTGATATAATTTTATTTGTAAACATTATATCAGCTTCAAGTGGGTGAAATTTTGATCTTAGACAATTTGACGTGAAAGGAACAGAATCTATGCAGAGGAACCTTGACTATAGAAAATTCTACATAAAAGGGTAGACAGTATAAATAGCAGTTCTATTGGAAACTATCAACAGTTGTGTTGGTTTTTATTTACCCAGATGAAAATTGACATGACACTGTAAAGACAAGAAAATAAATAAATAAACATCTATTAAAATAAAGACTAAGAAAGGCATCAGTTTATGAAGGAATAAATAAATGAATAATTAAAACAGGTAAAATACATAGAATAAAAATTGAATAGAAAAATATGAGTAGAAAATTGATCAGAAGAGAAATGATTTGATAAAGGGGCAGTTACTTTTTCTTTTTAATGGATCAAGTAGGTTTTTTTTTTATTTGTTTGTTTTTTCTTTGATTTTAAAAAAAATATTCCTGATTTAAAAAAAATATTATTGATTTTGCTGAAAAGACAAAGTGGGGGTCAAGAATTTTTAAAGTGCAGAGTAGAGAAGAAGTTAATAGAGAACTTGAAATTTGGACTTGGTTGCTTTCTGCTCTTGATTGTTATTGACGTCAATGAACCCAGCAGTGGCTCCATTTTCATCCGATATCACTTTCCCTCCACACAGCTTCTAATAATCCAAACCCAAAATGACATTTATCTTTGGTTGGAGACTACTTAGAAAAAAGAGGACATAACCTAACACAAACCAATCTTTTCTTAAAAGAAGAGCAGGTAAAAGAATTTTGATTGTCCAAGATCCACCCACTTTTGGGGGTCTGAATTTCAGAGATGAGGAATTATTATTTCATTGCTTGTGAGTTTTTCACACCAGTGTAAGTTGATGGTCTTTCACTGGAGTCTGAGTGACAACAAGTCTCCTCAGATCTCCATGACTCTTCTGAGTATTCTTGCCAATTTCAACAATGCTGTTGTCTGGATAGTCTCAATTCTTCCTCTGATTTCCAGTTCCTCTATTCTGTTTTCTAAACTTTTGGGGACTGTTCAAAGTGCACCAACTACAATTATCATTATTATATACTGATTGCATTTAAACCAGTATCCACATCTTTTTCTTTTCTTTTTTCTTAAAGTCAAAACATTTCAGCCATTGTAATCTCTGGCTTTTTTTTTTCAGGTTTCTATCATGCAAAGTTTTTTTCCCTCAGGTTACCAACTATGAAAAGACACCTGAAGAATGCCAAGCTAAAAGATTGTGTCTGTATTAACAACCAAGATGAAGACACTAGTCTAAGTATATAATAAGATCTACCCAATCAAGTTGACTTTACAAGTGAAAGAGTGATTGATTTTTTAACAAATGAAACATCTTTCTTCTAATCAAGTTATGACAAGTAGAAAAGAGCAACATTCTTTACTTCAATGATTGAAATACAGACTTATTATAATTGGACAAACTGATAATATATATATATATATATATTCATATATAAAGGGTGGCTTACCGGTGAATAACTGCACATGATCCACGGGTTAAGTCCGTGATAAAACAAATACAAAGTGCTCAATACAAAGTAGAGCAAATTTATTGAAGAAATGGATACAACAGAAACCTACTCGAGTTTCATCGCTAGAATCATCAGGGTTAAATCCACTGAATTAATAGAGACCGATTAATTGTTATATGTGTGTTCACGTTACAGAGAAACGATAAATCTTATTCAATGAACATACGTGTGATCAGCTGCAATTAATCGGTAACTCTATTAATTCAGTGGATTTAACCCTTAATGATTCTTCAATATATATATATATATATATATATATATATATATATATATATATATATATATATATTAACTGGAGAAGGAAATCTGATCTGTGATTTAAAACAATACAAGTGAAGGTTCTTTAGAGACATGTTCATTTAGCATAGAATTATTGATGAAGGAGTTTCACTGAAATAAGGTTTCATGTTCGATACCTGTCTTCACCAACTCAGTGCATGAGTAGCACAGCTTAGGTAATCTGATCTGTGCAGTAAAGCATCTGGGAGCTGACGATAGGTGTGGCGCTCCACCTAGTGAAACAACCTCCCTGGTCTAGCACAAGCAAAAAAAGGGATAGACTCTCTTGCTGATACCAACAGGTCACTCTTCAGACTTTAAGTAAAAGTTAGTAGAGTGACCTATTGTTGGTAACAGCCAAACAGCAAGGGAGTCTATCCCCTTTTTGCTAGCGCTAGACCAGTGAAATTATTTTTGCTGAGTGGAGTGCCTACTACAGCTCCCCACTTTACTGCACAGATCAGATTACCCAATCTGTGTCACTCATTTGCTGAGTTGGTGGGGACTGATATTGAACAAGGAACCTTGCGATTTCTAGGCAGGTGCTCCACAGCCTGAGCTAAGGTTTGGTTTGTTTTACGGCATATCAACCTCAGTGGGTCATTTAATGCCGACAAAGTTTTGAAATAAATCATTCTTAATGGATACTGAATTTTGTTTATAAACTTATGTTTTTCTATTTAATCCATAGATGGGACCTTAACAGGTACTACCACTCCAGGTCAGAGTAGACCAGGGAGCAATGGTGATAAAGGGGTGCTCCACATTCCCCAAACCTCCAAAACTGGAACCTCCCCATCAGATAGAGTTTATCGTCATTCCCAGGACATGTAGACCCTCAGCCACCACCTTCTAGCACCCATATGATAAAAATGGTTGGGGCTTGCCATAAGGGCAATAGGGTTGGGGTAATCCTATAGATGCTAGGGCTTGATGTGACCAGCCGATCGATCGGAATGGGCCTCTTCGACAGCCCGTCTAGCTCAAGAAAGCATCTAAGTGGAGTGTTGCAGGTTATGGACTGCTCCTCCACCAAGACTCCATCCTTAAGCATCACGGGTCGCCACCTACAGCCAACAGGTGGCCCCATTTATGGGAGTCTTACCCCTCTGCAGAGGTGCAGTCGGTGCATTCTAATGTCCCAGCTGAGCTGACAGGGCGGCCGACTGAGCTAAACCATCCCTTTTACAGCTACTAATCGAGAAGCAGGTAAGAACTTATTTCCAAACAAGCATTTTGCACTGACAGTAGGTCAATATAGATGTCACAATGGCCAAAGTTTATAGTTGCATTAATAAAATGATGATGAATTCCTTGTAGTCAACAGGTCATTTGTAAAAGAAAACAAGTAAAGAAAATTGTGAAAAACACTGCATCACTTGATAATTTCCTTGGAATTTATATATATATATAAATATATAGCCTTCCCTTACAATATAAATATAGCCTTCTCTACAATATATATATATATATATAGCCTTCCTTACAATATATATATATATATATATATATATATGCCTTCCTTACAATATATATATATACATATATAGCCTTCCTTACAATATATATATATACATATATAGCCTTCCCTTACAATATATATATATATATATATAGCCTTCCCTTACAATATATATATATATAGCCTTCCCTTACAATATATATATACATATATAGCCTTCCTTACAATATATATAGCCTTCCTTACATATATATATATATATATTATATATATATATATATATATATATATATGATATATATTGGTAGTGTATTTACATTTATCAATGGGAACAGAAGTCTGTAAGTTCCACGAGAGAAAAAAAAATTGTGTAAACAGTATTATTCAGTTCAGCATGATTTTTGAACATTTATTTTTTAAATGTTCAGTGTATATGTGTGTGTGTGTGTGTGTGCATGTGCACATGTGTTGGCATAATCTTTCAACAAATAGAAGAATCCTACAGAAATAAATCTCATATATCTAAGTCAGATTACCTGACAACCATTCTTCTGTGGAGGGAAAGATAAGAACATTTACCCAACTTAGCAAAGAATGCTAAGGACTCAATTTACTGGGTCTCTCAATTCTACAGTCAAATATATACAATAAACACAGATCTTTGTGCACACCCAAAATATATATCATCATCAAGGCATGATGACAGCACAGCTTCCCTTGACTCTCTCGACATCCGTCTCTATCAGTTATTGCTCCTGGCAAGTCCTCAACTCAGTATCCATTGTCTGCACATAGCTGATAGATGTAAGTTTTTGCTAGTTGACCACATAAGAACATCACCTAAGAGTTCTTCCTTACTTTTCTAGCCTTTCTTCCTCACTTTATTTGATTGTTTTGTATGATAGGATTTAATTGGCTGTATAGCTGCTTTTTTTGTGTGGGATACTGCTTCCAGGATTTGTACAAAACAGCATGCAGCATCCTTGTGTAATTCCCATCTAGCTTTTTCTCCAAGCTTTTTGTTAAAGTCCTAGTGGTTCAGACATATAGTAGCACTGATATGATTACTGCTCAGAAGAATTCCAATTTTTTCTTTTCAGAGAGATCAGATTTCCATTTGATTGGTAACCTTTCAATAGCATTCCATGTCTTTCCTATGCATTATTGACATCACTATATATATATATGAGGTGAAGAAAACATGATATGACAAACAGGAATATTTCTTTTATGTTATTTATTCTTTGATTGTTCTCAACTAGTTTCAACCTTAGACAGAAGAACATTTCTTATGAAAGAAATTGTTTTTAGAAACTTTAAAAAAGTTTTCTAAGTGTTTGACAAGCCACAAAAATTCAGGCAAAGATATATATATATTGTAATAATATATGGTTATCACTTGGTGAGTTCGTGGTGGACCATGTTTTTTGCAGTGTTATTAGCATAGTACTCAATATCTGTGATAGAGCTTTTATATATATATTACATGGGAATCTTCCTGTTTTTATGCAGTGTTACATTCATTAGACAGACTCTGATGAATGCACTACTGCATGAAAGCCAAGACCACAGCAATTCCCATGTAATATATATATATATATATATATATATATATATATGTATATGATATTTCATCTGTTCTTAATATTGGACATAATTTTTTTTACCAGGTTGGGTTTTCTCTACATAATGAAGAGCAGTAATCTAAAGATAAAATGATTATAATAATTAAAAGAGTTAATTAACAAATGAAAAGCCCAAGAATTAAAAACTTAAAAGGCACAAAACAGAAATGAAAATAAAGCATATATTAAGAAGGATGATGGCATATCATGCCAGGATTACTTTGCAGTAATCAAGATTAATCAGATCTGTTCATTAAAAAAATAAAATCAAAATATAAAAGTGGGATCTTTTTTTTTATTTTTCTCTCATTTTAAGTGGAAGCTTCAGTAAATGTTGGAAGCAATATCACTTAAGTTCTTAGGATTTAGTTTTTCAATGTTGCACAACTTAAAATTTAGACACACACACACACATAAAAAAGAGCTATATTTTTATCATCATAAAAGATATGAGAAAAGTTTTCAACCTAACCAAAAAAGGAATAACCTAGATCCATGCAAAGTGGTTTGCTTGGGTTTCTTTGTTTAATGGCATATCAACCTTCATGGGTTATTTAATGCTACCTTTGTAGAAGAACATTAAAAAAAAAAGTAAAGTAAGTGGAGTGGCCTATTGTCAGTATCAGTCAAACAACAAGGGAATTTATCCCCTTTTCACTAATAAGATTGATTTTACATCTGAGGTGGAGCACCACAACTAGCTTCAGCTTCACACTTTACCACACAGAACCAATCTGTGTTACTCATGTGCTGAGTTGGTGAGGGACAGTATCAAACTTGCTGTTCCAAGTTGGATGCTCTACTGATTGAACTAAGTTTGTTTTGTTTCACGGTATATCAACCTCAGTGGGTCTTTTAATGCTGATAAAGTTTTGAAATAAAGCCATTCTTAATGGATACTCAATATTTTTTATAAACACATTTTTCTATTTAACCCATAGATGGGACCCTAACAGGTACTACCACTCCGGGTCAGAGTGGACCTGGGAGCAATGGTGATGAAAGGGTGCTCTACATTCCCCAAACCTCCAAAACCTCACCATCAGATAGAGTTTAACATCATTCCCAGGACGTAGACCCTCAGCCACCACCTTCTAGCACCCATATGATAAAAAGGGGTTGAGGGTTGCCATAAAAGCAATAGGGTTGGGGCAATCATATAAGTGCTAGGGCTTGATGTGACCAGCCGATTGATCAGAGGGGGCCTCTCCAACCACCCATCTAGCCTAAGAAAGGGCCAAAGTGGAGTTCTCAATCACCTGGGTTCTATCCTTAAGCATCACAGGTCGCCACCTACAGCCAACAGGTGATCCCATTGGGGGAGTCTTACCCCTCTGCAGAGGTGCAATCAGTGCATTCTAACACCCCAGCCAACAGGGCAGTGAGTGAACTAAAGTAGCATTACTATTTAACCCATAGCTGGTAGAGATGAGAGGATTCATACCTTTTCCAAGGGAATTAGTCTGAAAGTAAACAT
Organism: Doryteuthis pealeii; assembly: GCA_023376005.1. Taxonomy (NCBI): domain Eukaryota; kingdom Metazoa; phylum Mollusca; class Cephalopoda; order Myopsida; family Loliginidae; genus Doryteuthis; species Doryteuthis pealeii. The sequence goes on along the minus strand of CM042148.1, from coordinate 88,404,779 downwards.
AAAAGCACAGCTAGAGTTTGAATTCACTACTATGATTTGCAGCCTAGCGCATTAGCCACAACACCCCACCTTGAAATGGATATACCATTCCTCATATTTATCCTGCAGTTCAACACTTGGCATATCGTTTCTCAAGTTTCTTTAACTTTTCAAAAGGAAAAAAAAAAAATTCAATAAAAAAAAGAAAAGAAAAGAAAAAAGAAGTAATTTCCTTATTTGAATTTTTCAGCACCTCCTTCAGCTCATATAGTATATATTTACCCAGACTGTTCCCCACAGGTAGGATATGATAAAATGTCACAACTATGGGGCATTCAGTGAGGATCAAACTCGCTAATCAGTATTAATGGATCTGCAACTCAACACTATTACACCATGATGGCATGCCCCCTTCAGCAGATATAGTAAATGTTACTTGTAGAAATTTATTAAGCTTGATTTAGTTTGGATCAATGCCAGAGTAGTGATACACTCAGTGAGAATCAAACTCATTAATCATGGACAGAGAAATTAATCTGCTAATCATCATCCTAAAAATCGATGTCCAACTTGGCTACTGAATTGTATGTTATTGCGCTAATGTAATAAGCTGAAAAGCTACAGAACATTTTTGTTCTTTGCAAAGTTTTCTTAGCCAGAACTTACCAAAGTCTTTGAAAACAGAATAATTAGATTCTGATTATCTTACAATAATTGTAAATGACAGCTGCAATGTTAAAATCCTCTGTCATAACTGACACTTGATATAGCAGCTAATTTAGCTACTGCCTTGGTAGTAATTATGAAGAGAGTAGATTAGCCAACTTCCCTCTTTGTCTTTCTGTATTGTATTGGTTGCCAGTGACAAGAACAAGATGAGTAAATCAAGATATGGCGGAGTTAAATAAACCCAAGCAGATGATGGTAAGCAGCACAAGATATCATCTTTTTTGTTTTTTGGCTTATTACTATTACGTATCACTCTTAATATATCATAGATACAAAAGAAACAAAATTGGAATAGATATTAATCCAATATCATTAAAAAACAATATTTGTCTCTGTCTCTCTCACTATATGTATATATATATAAAGTAAAAAAAGTAAAGTCGACGGGGCGGCCTAAAGTCGGTATCAGCCAGTCAGCGAGGCAGTCTAGCGCTAGACCAAGGAAATTGTTTTAGCATCTGAGGTGGAGCGCCACACCTACCATCAGCTCCTTACTTTACCGCACAGATCCCTGTGCTACTCATACGCTGAGTTGGCGAGGACCGGTATCGAACTAGGAACCTTGTGGTTTCTAGCCGAATGCTCTACCGACTGAGCTAAACCGGCCCAATTATATATATATATATATATATATATATATATATATATATATAGGTGAGTGTCTGTGAGTATACAAAAATTGAATTAGATCTGACAATTTGAAGAAAAGATAAAAGGAAAAACAATAGTACAGATTGTGCTGACAAGCGTATGTTTCGATATTATGATGTTAATACAATGTAATCTAAATGAAATTATTTTGAAAATAAAATAAATCTTATTTTTTAAATAATTTTATTTAAGTTCACATTGTATTAACATCATAATATGGAAACATGCACTTGTCAGCACAATCTGTACTATTGTTTTTCCTTTTATCTTTTCTTCATATATATATATATATATATATATATATATATATATAAGAGGAAAAAAAGTGGTAAAACAAACAGAAACATTTCTTTTGTTATCTATTTTTGAATCGTTCTCAACTAGTTTCAACCCTAGGTCATCGTCAGGAGAAAAATTTTTGTTGAAAAAATTGTTTTTGGAAAGTTTTTAAAAAAGTTTCAAAGTTTTAGATACTTCTAATGTAGCCAAAAATGTATCCCATAACAATGACAGTTTATTGAGTTTTTCCTTCCTTTCAAAGGTAAATATTACTCTGTATTTAATCTAAAATAGATTATTATACATTGAGCTCTCTTTAGGGATTTATAAAAATCCTTGTATTTGCACCTACTAAAACATGCAATAATTATACAGCGTGACTTTGAAGATCCCATGTAGAATCATCCCTTACTACCAGTTTTGGACATCTTATATATATATCTATTCATAAAGAAGCATATGTGGACTCAACATCAATTATATATATATATATATAATATATATATATATCCACACACACACACACACACACACACACAGAGGGAGAGAGGTGTTATTAAAATTGTGAAAGAAAATAAGATTCATTTTTAATGAGATTTGAATCATTATAAGGTTCAAAAGAGATTTTCAGTTCGTTCAGTTGAAAATTAAAGGTCAACATTCAATTCTTTCCTTATTCTTTATCAACCTTTACAGCCAACTGATTTCAGCAAAGACATGAGGGGCTTTCAGTTCTTTAAAGATATCAATAATTATTAACTCATGCTTAACTGATATAATATATTAAGTAGTGATGGATTAAAGACAGGATTAGTGACAGACTGTATTTATAATAAGTGAAAATTATAATATATATTAAAGTTAGTCTAGTGACGACAAAATCAACAGCACTTGGTAACAGTCAGTCTCTCACCTATGCGATTTTCAAACCATGAAAATCACAGACAGTCAGTCACCAAGAGCTTTTGATTTCATGTCTTTACTACCTGAACTTGGATATACATTCTCTATCAATGATATTGAGCTATATATATATATATATATATTATATATATTATATGGAGGGTTAGTGGATAGAGTATGGAAAATGGACTCGTCGATTCAAGTTCAATTCCTAGATGAAATATAATAAGGTATAGACCTTTGATGCAAAAAAGTGTGGATGGTCACCACTATAAACAAATCCCTGTGGAAAAATCGATGAGAAATATAAATAGGAAAAGTTTACATAAAAAAGTGCTTGGCACTATTAGATTAGAGCATGGATAAAACCTAAAAACATATTATAATTATGAACACTAAACGTCTGTTACTTGAAGTTTTATATGGTGTGCCAGACAGAAATATGAGAATAGTGGCTAATTAACAGTATTTATAGTGTGGTCTATAATCACATATTGAAATTGAAATAAACATGACACTCACTTGAAGAAAAAATGTGTGTAAATATTCATATACATAGGGCAGTCTAAATGAAGGAAAATAAATATGTAATTAGTCAGGTGGTAAATGACTCAGCAGAAATTTAGTAACATGTCTACACTTGGATATCAATTCACTCCTTTTGTTCAACATATATATATATATATATATATATATATATATATATATATATATCAGATAACCAAGAGATATCATTCAGGGATCATCAATTATTTCCGTTGATCTATATGTGGGGTATATAAATAGAAGGGAAGCCATATTAGAAGGTGACTGGGTTTTTTTGTGATATTACTTATTAATTGAATTTCCCTTTTTGACATTTTTGCTCTAATACTATAACAAGTCATTCATAAAAACAATACTATAACAAGTCATTCATAAAAAAAAATGATGCATGTGACTACATAACTTTATTCTCCTTAATTTCTGTAAAAATATATATCTGATAAATAAAACATGCTTCAAAATAGAGAAAAGATAGACTTTTTGCAAACAGTAAGAAGAACAATGTTGGCTGATCAATGAAGGTACCCCCAAAAGTCCAATCAGTTGAAATCCGATACTGTGCCAATGAGAAAACTGCTTTGGTAATAATTTATCTATTTTTTTTGTTTCTAATATTATATCTATATATTTCTAGCAGAAACCGTGGCTTGCTTAAAAGGCTGAAATATCTACAAAGTGTGACTTTAAAGGTTTAAGTAGCTATAAAAGGCAAAAAGGAATTTAACTCACTTTACAATAATGATTATGTCTAAGTTAATTAATAACACAATTATGTCTGAGTTAATTAACAGACAAATTAGTCAATCATGTGCCAAAGATTCTAACCCTCATCCCCCACCCCTTGCCTTCAACCCCCACCCCAGCCCACTTCTGAATGCTATACTCTGAAAATATCTTCCATCATTTCCTGCCATAATCATCAGAACATTTGGAATGAGTCTAGAGTGGCATCTTTGTTCCATACGTTGACTATAGGAGACCATTTTACTGGCTATGAAGGCCAGTGCAAATAGTTAGCCATTAGTAAAAGCCGAATACAGGCTGAAGTGGTTCTCAGCAGCTGTAATCATATGGAAATTACACAGGGACATGGCTGAGATGCGGTGGCAGCCTGTCATCTCAAATAGATTTCTTAATCATTATGATGCATCGTAATCAGTAACTTTTAAGAGGCACAGGATTCATGCTTTAGATATTCAAGCAGACATCAACAAGAGAAGAGAACACACAATAACCACTTGTAGGTCCGTCTCAGTTGTTGGTGAACAGAACTAAAACGCTAAAAGGTTTTAATATCTACAGCAAAACATTTCAGGTAAATTTCTTGATATCCTATGCAAGTTCTGTACAAACAGCTTCTTCCAAAGAGCAGCTCAAATGTGGAATAAAATTTTCCATAAGTGTTTTCCAAGACCAATATAACCTTGGGATCTTTAAGTAAAAGGTGAATAATTATCTTATTGGTTATTAGATGCCTGAGTCACTCCTTTTGGCAATCTAGGGTCGGCTTAGCTCAGTCGGTAGAGCATTCGGCTAGGAATTACAAGGTTCCTGGTTCGATACCAGCCCTCGCCAACTAAGTGTATGAGTAGCACAGGGATCTATGCAGTAAAGTGAGGAGCTGATGGTAGGTGTGGTGCTCCACCTCAGATGCTAAAATAATCTCCTTGGTAGTGAAAAGGGGATAGACTCTCTCGCTGTCTGGCTGATACTGACATTAGGCCACCCCGACAACTTTACTTACTTATACACTCATAAAATTTTCCATAAGTTTTTTCCAAGACCATATAAACAGAGTTTAACAGTTTGAATTCAGAGTTTTCTTGTCTAATACTGGTTACCATTCCAAGGTTAAAGATATCAATCTTCCATACTATTTACCCATAGCTGGAAGGAGAATATTTGGATTCATACCTTTCCTCAGGGTATAAGTGCTATAGGAAATTCAAACAACCTTATCCAGAATTCTCTCTCTAACTATGTAGTTGGACAGACTGGGTTCTTTAGAAGAAAAAAACCCTAATAATTTAAACCTGTTCAAGTTTGCTTAACTCTTAACGTCCTATACCGCCTCATTCCGCCCGGCCGGGAGTCACATTTGTTTTCCTAATCTGCCCCAAATGATAGCCATTGTTTAAATGTAATATCAAACATATTTAGAAGTCTTTGATTTAAGGGAATTAACGGGTAACTTTAGATGAAAAGGCCATTTTTAGCCATTTTTTGATAAATCCTTATAGGAATGGGGCTCTGGACTTGGAAAATTCTCAACAGGATGTTAAGAGTTAAGAAACTGACCTTATGTCACATCCTGCTCATGGAAGTGTTGGGTGAATATGTATAGAATTTTTGGTGATGAAAGAACTTGATTTAAAGAATAATTCATGGAACAATTTGGAAAAGGTCACCGAAATTATTTTAAAACTTTCAGACAAAACCACAAATTATAATTTCTAGACACCTGAACCAACAACAGCTGACATCCTGCCTTAACAATTTATAGAATAAAGGAAATATTAGCTTTCTCTTTATGCTAAAGAGAAAAGATATTAAATTCAGAAAGTTGCTATAAATAACAACCTTTACAGTAGCTTTTGAATTATGCATGTTTTTATTTTCTGTGTCCTATTGTATTTACTGCTATTGGCAAAGTTTCTTGCACATAAATGAACTATTAAATATAAGTAAAAAGAAAAGAAAATATGCTCATGATATTTAATATATACCCAATAGTCATATTATATTAACAATCATGTTTGTGCAGGAAGATATCATAAATGTCTTGCTTTCATACAACAACTATGAATACATTCAGCAACTTTACTCCAGTACAGGCAAACTTTGTTGCTGATTCTGCAAAAGATACATTATATCTTTTGATTTTTAATAGCAACACATTTAACTTAAAGCTAAATATCATTTTTTTGTTTTTTTTCTGTCACTTAGATAAAAGCATCCCTACTATTAAAAGAACACTTTATAACAGGTTTTGAGCATTTGTATTACTTTTACACATCATGACAGATGTTTTAATATTGTATAATAATGTAAAGATAATATACATTGCAAAAGAACCGTGTTTTGGTTTGATTTAGATATATTCTTTCTGATAGAAATCCTAATATTAAACAGCTGGCCACACTGCCATCAGTCGAAGGACCTATAAAACAGGTTCAATACTTAACTGGGTGACCACTTAAGCAACAGCAGGTACTGTAAGCAACTTGAGTCATTTGTTTATCAAAATGACTTGATTCAGCCTTAAATGAAACCAAAAAGGATTGATATGCAGTAAAACAAAAGAACCAATCAAATTAAATCTTACCAAAATTAAGCAATGATAAGCCTGTTCAATACTTAACTGGGTGACCACTTAAGCAACAGCAGATACTGTAAGCAACCTAAGCCCTTTGTTTATCAAAATGATCTGATTCAGCATTAAATGACCTTAAAAGGGTTGATATGCTGTAAAACAAAACAACCAACCAAGTCACACTGAAAGCACCAGTTCCCAATATCACCGAAGTTAAGCAGCAATGTGCCTTTTCAATACTTAATTGGTAACTACTTAAACCACAGTAGGCACTGTAAGCAACCTGAGTCCTTTGTTTATCAAAATAACTTGATTCAGCATTAAATGACCTGAAAAAGATTGATATGCCATAAAACAACCAAACCAAAACCAACCTATAAAACAGTAACAAGTGGAATAAATGGTGTGTTAGTCTTGCAGGAAATAACTAGTGAGTTTGTTTTTTGCTGAGTATTCCATTAACATTGTCTTGAAGCAAAGTTTGTCTTTTCTCAAAAATATTTACAAATACAAAATTAAATTCAATTTGTAGCTGAATAGATGAAAGCAAAAGAAAACAAACTGTATAAATATTTCAAAAAATGTCTCAGCAATAAATACAAAGTAAATCCCTGATTTCCTTCAGTTAATAAGACTTACTAATAGCAGAAATTTTCTATGAAACTAAGTGAACTGATTGAGAAACCAATACAACCAATAGTCACTCAACTTACAGTTTCTTTTAGACTTCTTTACCATATTGCCCTGTTGATGAGGGCTTAGAATATGCTATATCCCCTGCAGAGGGCTAAGACTCCACCCTAAAAATAGGTGTGTCCTGGATATGATACTATACTGCATCTGATGGTGAGGCTCCAGTTCTGAAGATTTGAGAAATGTGGAGTACCCCTTCATTGCCATTACTACAAGGTCCACTGTGACTGAGTGATAGTACCTATTAGGATCCCATCTATGGCTCAAATTGGTCTGTTTAAAAATTATTCACATCTGGTAAGACCGTGTGCAGCCCCCCCCCAATAAAAACAAACTTAAGAAACAACTACGCAAAAAATGTAAATATGAATGTACAATGAATACCATTCTCTAACCTTTAGGCATAAAATAACCTAAACGGGTTGGTATGCTGTTTAAATCAATCAATCCTTTACCATATCCACTTTAAGAAAAGTTATGTGTGGGAAAGTAAACCGGTTCAGATCCACTCTTTTATATCTTTATCTCTCCAGTAAAGAGTTCATAGTTGCTACTATATTCCTCAGTCATATTAGCTTTAGATAGTTCAATGATTGTGGGATGCTATGTCCTGATTAAAATTTCTAAATCAAAAAGGTTCACATTTTATTGCGCAACCAACAAAAATTAAAAGAGTGAAAGAATTTATCAAATGAAAGAACAAGAACCATTTCCTAAAAAGGCAAAATTTGCAAGTGATAAATCACATTATTTTACACCAACGAAAATATTTTTTAATGAATAGAAGAATTTTTCAAACTTCCAGCACAGATTAATATTAGCATAAAATACATATTATCAAAGCTGGAAGCATACCTAAAAAAAAAAAAAAACCCAACAATATCGATATTTCAGTATTCAATGACTACAATGTAGTTGAGAGAAGATGGGGTAGAATTAGGAAAAGTATAGGTTTATTGAAAGAAATCAAAATATAACCTCTCCTTCTTGTGATATTTGAAACTGCTGAAAATGCCAGGAAAGAATATTGTGAAAAAAAATTTAGAAAAAAGAATCCCATCTGAAAATAAATACTGAATGAAGGAATCGTCTTCCATAAAGTCTTGAGTATTCAGTGATTTTCTACCAGATAATTTCTTTATGCTTCTAAGATTCCCAAGAGGCAACAAAAGGACAATTCTATGTGAACACATAGAATCATTTAAAATGTCATGATCTCTGCTGAAAGTCCACCCCTACCAAAAGATAACTCCTATTTAATCAACTATAATTACAGGAAATAAGCTACTGGAAATGAAATAGAAAATTATATTATTACTATATGATCAATGATATTATACATAATATTATATATATTATATATAATATCATTAAAACAAAAAATAATGAAAGTTAAAACAATATATACGGGTGACAAGACTTTCGTACCAATACATTATTTCTCTTCAACAGATTGTTGTCACTGTTATTTTAGCAAGCTAGAAGTTGCAATAATTTAAAAATAGCTCTCCAAAAATGGCTTGAGCGCTCTTGGCGGCCTTATATGTTCATATCAGCAAATTCTATTTCTCAAAGTAGGTCATGTAGACGGGGCAGAGGTAAGAACTCTGACTGATGACAAATTGGTTAAGTTACGATCCCCTCCTGAAACAACCTGCATGTCTATCCACACTGAAGAGACATAATACATTGAAACAGTACTGTATGTGGATGACTATATATATATATATATATATATATATATATAAGTCGACGGGGTGGCCTAAAGTCAGTATCAGCCAGACAGCGAGAGAGTCTATCCCCTTTTCATTAGTGCTAGACCAAGGAGATTATTTTTTGCATCTGAGGTGGAGCGCCACATCTGCCACCAGCTCTTACTTTACCACACAGATCCCTGTGCTACTCATATGCTGAGCTGGCGAGGGCTGGTATCAAACCAGGAGCCTTGTGGTTCCTAGTCGAACACTCAACCAACTGAGCTAAGCTGGTCCTTTACAGGCTATAAATTTATTTTATGAAAAATGAAATAAAAACTACATAATTTTTGTATAGATGCCATTAGATCATAAAATGAAATTTATAATGCATTCAGTTAAAGTGAAAATATTAATGAATTCAATATTAACAAATTTTAACAAAAAATAAAAATGTTTATTATGATATGAAGCTATTCTATCAGATTAAACATAAAAGGTAAAATTTCACAAATTATCAACATTCAGAAAATACCATAATCAACTGAAAATGATTGACAGTCATCTCCATGATTTCTGGAGCACTAATCTAGAAAAAAAAAGATAAATAGGAACTTAGAAGAAACTAGAAATTATATGAGCTACTGCTTAACTATATATGGTTAGGATATCAGATTGTGTTTATGCAAGAAAAAGGTTTTATGTCAATTAGCACCTAGCATAACTGAAAAAGTCTCTGGTGGCAATAATTATATGTATATTTCTATTAAGTTCCTTTTCTTAAGAACCTCAGGGTCTACAATGCAGGAAAGTGCTTGAAAACAGATGTAATTATTGCAATAAAATTTAAGGCATGTTGAAGAAGAGTATTAACATAAAAAGTATACTTATAAGATAAATAATCTATGTATTAATACTCGTGTTCCTTAAAAGTATGACCATTATCATCTTGCAACTCCTTCTGGTTAAAAATGAGACCATCCTAATTGGATAAGATGAAATGCAAAAGTATAAAATTCATTATCTGGTGTTGCTTATCTACCAAATTTTTATTTCTTATGAGCGTCATCACTTCAGCTAAATAATGGACCATTCTGTTTTATTATAAAGAAAGAAAGGGAAGAAAAAGAACATACTACACAGAAGAAAAAAAGAAGAAAGAAAAAAAGAGAGTAGGGAAAGATAGAGAAAGGAGGTAAGTGTGCAGAAGAGATAATGCTAATCTGTTTCAATTGAACATAATGAAAAGATGAAAAGAAGAAAGAGTCAATATTATTATACTTTTTACATATTGAACTATTTGCAATAGCTCTCAAAGTATACTTATCAAACATTGTAATAATTAAATTATCATACTGTGGTATATCCACAGGTCCTGCTAGTCAAGATTATTATACTTTTTACATATTGAACTAAATCCAATAGCTCTTAAAGTAAACATATCAAACATTGTGATAATTAAATTATCATACTGTGGTATATCCACAGGTCCTGCTAGTAACAAATCATTACTGAATGTGGAAAACAAAATGAAAAAGCAACAAAAATTGCATTAAATTGCAAACTGATGTAAAGTTCAAAAAGTAATGGGGAAGTTTGAACAGATCAAAAAAGTAAACTGAAAAGAAGTTCTGTTCATCATAGAATTGAATGGACAATAGAATTTGGATCAAAGGTGAAGAAAATATAAATGGGTTGTTGGTCCTAACTAGAGAAAAAAAATGATGATTTGCCTTCTCTACACTTATGAGTGTTATTATTATTATTATTATTATTATTATTATTATTAGCCCACTTCCAGTTGAGGCAGATGTGTTAACAATATGAAAATAAAAACTTAAACTAAAAAGTTGATGTTGTATCATTAAAGTCAGTTTTTTTAAGGAATGAACAAGTATAAAATGATTTCATGCTGTGAGTGTTTATGCAATCATCCCAATAGAACCGATCGCATTAAAGAAGAGAGAAATTTGGTTGTGAGAATGAATAATGAGTTGTAAAAAAGCTTTGATGCTACATTCTTATTGGCAGGATAGAAGAAAATTATCAGATTCAAATGAATTTGTAAACTTTAACAAAATCTGAACACCAAATTTATCTTTTTTTTTTTAAAAGTTTTCACTTAGTTTTTTTTTTGTTTGTTTGTTGTGTGTGTGTGTGTGTGTGTGTGTGTGTTTACATGTTATTTGCATTTCATCGTTGAATAACTTTAATCCAAGTTGTGCCGGTAGAATGTCTTTTGTATGTCTTATTTTCATTTTATCATTATCTCTTTCCTAATATTACAACTATCAAAATAATCTACTTTTGCAGAGAGTTAGGGCATCCTATTGTGTATAATGATCAGCAAGCAAGTCTTTTCAGATCCATTATTACTGAATAGTGAATTTGATCCTCCTGGAGGCCCACATACTTGTGACCCTTTATCACTTACAACCCATAGCAAAGAGGTTGGGTAAATAAAAGTGTTCCATCATGGTGTAATGGTTAGCAATCTAGTCTCACAGATCCATTATTACTGAATAGTGAGTTTGATCCTCCCAGTAGGACCTTATACTTGCAAACTTGTATCACATCTTACCCATGGTAAACAGGTAGGGTAAATACCTACATTTGCAGAGACCTATATTATTAGCACCAAAATCACTATTATTATTATTATTATTACAACTATTTCTTTGAGCATGAACTATTGTGTCCTGCAGAAAGCACCAAGTCTTCTCAGTATTTTTCCTTATATTCTCTTTCATTAAGTATCTGTTGAACATCGGTTCAATGTTATTTGGAATTTCTATTGATCACATTAATCTTGAATGTACGGATGGTGTAATGGTTATGGTTGCAGGAAATGGAATCAGCAAGCCAATTGTGCCAAATCTATTTGTATTTATTTTGTTTACTTTTGCCTTTGTGAAAGGCATGAATCCATCTCTTCTTTTCTCCCCCCCCACAATGGGGGTCGGGGCATACGTTGTGTGTTAATCAGTCTAGGAGAATGACAATTCTGAATTTAACCTCTTCCCAAAACATGTCAGGGTAATAATGCCTATTACTTCACATATCCTACAGATATTGAGGAAGACCTGTGAAAAGAGATGCCAAGAAATTAGGTCTATGGAAAAATAACACTAAAGACACTCAGGATAATTTTAATATAATCCTTCCCCTTAAAATAAGCCTTAGTTGTGAGCAGCAGACAGATGAAAGAAATAAGCATTTTCACAATCACATCAAGTGATGCAAACACTCGACATACCCCGAAAATAAGCCCTAGTGTTATATTTCAGAGTGAAAATCAATATGAGCCGTCTTATTTTCAGGGAAACACTGTATTTAGGATGCACCAAACATCTGTTGTAGAAACATTGATAGCTGATGAGAACCATATGACCTTAAGGCACCCCTTTTGCGATTTTGAATCGTGGGGACACTTTTCTCATTTACACCGTAAAAATCCGGTTATTTGTTATGGGTTAGTGTTAGTTTTATAATTTAAAAAAAAAAAACTCTAAAAATCGTCTGTTAACAATTAACCGGATTTTGACGGTGTAAATGGAAAAAATGTCCCCACAAATCGAAAACGCAAAAGGGGTGCCTTAAGGACATATGGTCCGCTGATGAGGCCTGTACAGGACAGGTAAACTTTGACACAGCAGATTCAGGTGAAGTTTTGGTAACTGGAGTTAAATAGGACAGTCCCTTTTACCCAAGCTCTGGTCCAGTCATTTTTATTGAAAATTGAGATCACCTGAAAGACTTTACATTGTCATGATTCTTTTGCCACAAGAAATAAAGTTCTTTTTTAGGGAGTGATTATATCTCTTTTATAGTATCCTCTGTTCTGCTTACCAGGGTGATACACAAGTAGTTAATGAGGTTGAACAATTGTCTCTTATTTTCGAAAAGGGATATGATGATAGCATCTTTGAAGTATTGGGGTATTTTACCTTGTATCCAGCAGCAATAGACAGAGTTAATGAAGAGTAGGGCCTTCATGTTTCCACCTCTCTGGAGGGATGCCATCAATATCATCAGCTCTTTGATCAATTGCTTTGGCAATTTCTTGTGATGTTTGAGGCCCCCCCCATTTCAATTCCAGCTTTGTTGCTTGTTGCAGTCAATTGCAACCTATTGGACCATACAATTGACACTAAAAACGATGTGAAAGCACTCTGAATTGGGATTCCGAATAGAATCATTGTCAAATGTGCCATTCTGTCAAGGCAGTGGTTCATGTGACACTCTGTACTGGGCATCACTCTAGTGTAATTGATACCTCTTCTCTCTCTCTCTCTCTCTCTCTCAACCCTTCTCTCTCTCTCTCTCTCTCTCTCACGCACTAGAATGGAGATGCCAATGTTTTGAACAGAGGTGAATCCATGCAGCTTTTAACCTGGCCTTCTGTTGAAATAAAGTTTTGGTAATGTACAATCCCTGTTATCTGAGGGAGGTATCCACTTTCATTGCATTTCCCTACATCATACTTTCCAAGAACGCCTTTGCAAGTGTTAAAATCCTGACCTACAATGGCATTAAAGTCACCCAGGATAATAACTTTATCAGTTGCTGGGATATTTGATAGGAGGCTTTGTGGCCCAGGATAAAATTTGCATTTCTCCTTGGGGTCTGCTTGGAGGATTGTGTTGTATATACAGAGAAGAGTGTGGTGTGTTTCTTGTTATTGAGTGGAAGACACATGGAAATGATATGATTATTGGTGGGGCCAAGTTTCAAGGCAATGGATTTGCTCACTACCACCAAAGCGGCACTTCTCTATTTTCAGCTTGTCTAAGCAGCCTACTCTGTATTCTTTCAAACTGCATTGGCCTGAGAAATGAGCCTCAATAATGATAGTTTTGTCAATATCCAGCTTTCCTTGTTCTAGTATAATAAAAAAGTGATTCTATAATCTCTTATAGTCAGAATTTACTTCTTTACATTCCAGGAGGTGGGTTTGCTATTGTTACATAATGATAGGCATAGCCTATCATTATTGTAAGGAAGTGTAGTTTAGAATTTAAAATTAACAGAAAATGGAAAATTAAAGAGAATTTGAATTGACAAGTCTTGACCTTAGGTTCATCCATCTGATCTGAAATAGAACCTGATAAGGACCAGTGGAAGATATTAGATGAATAGAAGACAATGTTAAAATTTATAAGAAGTATATAGTAATAACAACTTTGCTTTAAATTGTTTTTAATGTTGTTTTGACCAAACTGAAGATGCTTTTTAGTTGTGGTAGTCCAATTAGGATGCAGACTTTTTTTAGGCCACTCTTTCTAGATTTTAGGTTCATGGGCTGGTTTAACCCAGTCAGTAGAGCATCCAACTCACAACCAAAAGGGTCCAGGTTCAATACCAGTCTTTGTCAACTTACCATATGAGTAGTATGACTTGGATCTGTTCAGTAAAGTGGGGAGCTGATGATAAGTGTGGCACTCCACCTAAGATGCAAAAAACAATCTCCCTGGTCTAGCATTAATGAAAAGGGAATAGACTCCCTAACTGTCCAGCTGATACCAACAATAGGCGACTCTTTTACAGCAAGTGTTTTAGTCCTGGAATAAGATTACTTGGTCATTTGGGATGCTACTGAAGGATCCAAGTCAGTATATTCAACATATCAAAAGATCCCTTATCTCTGGAGCTGCCTGGACTGTTTTCAATGGCATCTTAAATCTATTGTCTTTACCCTGTTCCTATTGTGTAGGACTTGGTTAAGTAGAAATCCTTTAGACTTGTACATTGAAGTTTTAAAATGGAGAGAGGCATGTCTATTATCACTCTTAATTTTGAATCAAAAGATTTACTTGCAATAGCCCTTCAAAGTGGGACAATAAAACCAAAATCACAGGGTTGTATGAATTTACCCAATCCCTCTGTCACAGGCAGGATGTGACACAAGGTCAATTTTTAGGTACTATTTACCCATAGCTTCATTAGATTCATACCTTTCCCAAGGGTAGTAGTGCTAAGTAATACATAAACGTCCTTATCCAGGATTTGAACCTGTGTTGCTGATTTTATTTCTTATGATGATAACCATGATGCGAAGCACACCTACTAGTTTGTAGTATTTCATCTTCTAGACAAATGGGCTATACTATAGGTCACACTGGGCTCTTTAACCCTGGTATGGAAACTGGTCTAAAACTCTGAATTCAAATCTGTTAAACTCTGCTTAAAAAAAATCGACTTTGAGTCACATCCTGCTTGTGTGAAGGGATTGGTAAATATATATACTAAACTGAGGAGAAAGATATATCTTGAATTAAAGCTACTCTGAAACAGTACAAAGTGACCCCAGGTATTTTGAAAACCTGCCAATCATTAATTCCAGTATTATTCCAACAGCAAAAATTTTAAGTTGTACTTATTTATGCATGAGGGATTTGTAATAAAAGAAGCAGCTGGAAGTATCTTCTTAAGACACTCAGTCAAAAGAAACAGTTGTTCAGGATGCAGCTCTAAGTTCTGCTTTATGCTCAGCTTATTGTAGCTTAAAGTAGCATTAAATTGTTTGATAGAAAAGGTTCTTAGTTTTTCAAGTTGGAAATACATGATCAGCTGCTTAATATATTTATGACCACTAACATCATTATTTCAAAAGACTATTTCCTAAAATAATTTTGCAAAAGCTACAACTCTTCATTCCATAGGAAGGGATTGGAATATGCTGAATGTATAGCCTAGAGTAGGGTAAGCCCTCCTCTACAAAAACAGGTGTTGGTTGGTTGTTTTATGGCATATCAACCAGTTTCAAGTCATTTTGATATCCAGTTGCTTACAGTACCCCATGTTGCTTATATAGTCACCCATCTAAGTATTGAACAGTCTCTTCACTGCTTAACTTTGGTAATCTAGTGGGATACAAAAAAGGGGTATACTGGGTATGACACTAAACTGCATCTGCTCTAGTTATGAAGATTTGTAGAGAGTGGAATACTCATTGCCATTACTCTCAGGTACTCTCTGATCTGAAGTGGTATGGCGAGATGTTTAGGGTTCTACCTATGGGTCAGGGTTGGCGAGACGCCTGCTGCACAGGAGCTAAGCAGCTCAATAATGAGATAAAACAGGACTGCAGAGCGTCAACGTCTTTGTCATCATGAACAACCAAATATAGATGGAATTTCCCCTGCAATGTGTGTGACCACGTCTGCAAGTCCAAATTGGACTAATGAGCCACCATAAGGTCCACAAATGAAGATATGGAGTGACGTCATCATCGGCTGCAACGGACTTCCAAAAAAGAGAAGAAGATGGGTCAGATAGATCTGTTTAAAAATTATTTATATTTATTTGATAGAAGTGTGTGCAAAATAAAAAAAAACTCTTGAAAAATAAATCCTGGATGAGGCTAATTGCATTTAACATAGCACTAATACCCTTGGGAAAGGTATGAATTCAACTATTGTGGCTATGGGTAAATAGTAAGGCAAATTGGACTCTTTAATCTTGGTATGGCAACTGGTCTAGAAGAATGAAAACTGATTTCCTATCAGACCTTGAGAGGCTATTCCTGCCCAAGACATACTAAATGAGTAGCGCCAACATGACTAAACCAGGTTTCATAAAGACAATGTGTTTTTACATCTAATGAGGTTGGTAAAAAGAAGGAAGAAGAAGACTATTTTGGTATTTCTACTCACAGCACAGAGAGAAGATCTATTCATACATTCAGTAAATGTCTAGTTTGTCAGAGAGAAAATGGAAAATAGTCACTGGAAAAAAAAAAGTAAAACCTGACAAAGGATAAATTGGTACAATTTCAAGACACTTAACACTGCTTAATGGATGAGTGATCAATGAAGATGAAAAAAATAAAAATAAAAAAGGAAATTTAGGAACAGTTTTATTTAATTGATTTAATTGAAATAGACAGCTATTTATACTTACAGTGTAAGACATTGTTCTCTTTGATCTTTTCATTTATTTTGCAGTCTCATTAGCATATCTAACATGAAAAAGTAATTCTGATATATAATACAAGGTATTTTTCATCTAAATTAAAAATTTAAAAAAAAAATAATTGAAAATGATGAATAAAAATATAAGTGTAAAATATATTTTATTGATGATTTAAATTAAAGAATTAATTTTACTTTATTTAGATTCTTGGATTCTTTTTTGTTATTTGTGAAAATTCTTCTTGTTGGTTTGAGATACGTTTTGTACGTGTCTAAATTTAGCCGGGAGAACTTCAAGCATAGATTTCATGACTAAGTGATAGTGGACATTTTAAAATTCCACTTGAAAAATCCGAAAGGAAATTAAATTCTACAGGAATTTTTTTATTTTGTTTTTGTTGCTTTGTTTTGTTTTACATTTTCATATACTTTTCATTGAACCTTGTATATTCCAACAACTTAAAAGCTACTTTTGAATGAGAAAAATATGTTGTATTTAATTGTACATTAAAGCAACACTTTTTGTTGTATTATAGCAAAGCCAGCTAAGTACAAGGTAAGTTGTATTTTAGTGAAGCAGCATTTACCTTGTGAAACGAAGATAGATATAGAGAGAAAGTGAGATAAATGAGAGGAAGGGGGAGAAAACAATAAGGAAAAAGGGAGGGGAAGGAGAGAAAAACAGAGTGTGAAAGGGAGAGAAGGAAAGAAAAAAGAAAAACAGAATGAGGGAGGGGGGGAAAGATGATGAACTACTGATAGAGAGAGGAAGAGAGAGATAAAGTTAAAGATGATAAACTAGAGAAAGAGAGATGAAGAACTAGAGAGAAAGAGAGCAAGTGAAATGAACAACTAGAGAGAGAGAGAGAGAGGGGGGTGAAGAACTAGACAGAGAAAGGGAGAATGAGTGTGAGAGAGAATAGAGAGAGAGAGAGAGAGAGATAGGAGAAAAAGAACTAGAGAGAGATAGTGAGAAAAGTGAGTTAAAGAACTAGAGAGAGAGGGAGAACTAGAGAGAGGAACAAATTGTGATTGGAGTGAGATAACAAGAATTAGGATGAGAGAGAGAGAGAACAAGAATCGTGGTGAAAGAAAGAGAGAGAAAGAAAGAGAGAGAAGAGAGAGAGAGAGAAAAGAGAAGAGAAGAGAGAAAGAAAGAGAGAGAAATAGAAAGAGAGAGAGTAAGAGAGAGAAATAGAAAGAGAGAGAGAGTAGAAAGTAAACATGTGGAGAAAGAGCTGCATGCCAAATAAGTCATATTAATCATGAAAACCCTGTCTGCCATAACATCACCATCACCAGAGTAATAATATATGTTGAAAGTTATAATCAATAGATTTTCTTCAATAGAAAAGCTAAGTTTTAGGGATGTATTCAGGTTAGATGAATAACTTTTAGAAACAGCATGTTTCTAAATCAATGAGCACAGAATGATTTAGAAAGAAATTGGAGGATCAGATAAGCCTTTATTACAAGTCACCTAGTTTATCAGCTGCCAGGCTGTGTAAGTTACATTTACAATTAAAGACTTTCTTATGATGAGAAGCAATTCAGAGCAGCAGGAGAAACAAGAGAAACCTATGCATCACTGCAAGTTGTGCCAGAATATACATATCTATATATCAATATACTCGTGTTCCTTAATTGTGCGACCGTTATCATCTTGCAACAACCTCTTGTCAAAAATAAGACGGTCCATAAGATGAAATTCAAAAAATGTAAATCCTGATTATCTGGTGTTGCTTATCAGCCGAATTCTTGTTTCTTATGAGTGTTGTCACCTCAGCTAAATAATGGGCCATTCCGTTTTTATTATAAAGAAATAAAGGAAGGAAAGAAAAAGGACATGCTACACAGAAAGAATATAATAAGAAAGAAAGAAAGAGAGTAGGGGAAAGATAGAGAGAGGGGGAAGTGAGAACGAAAGAAAGAAAAAATAAAGAGTGAGAGAGAGTTAAATCAAGATTATTATAAGTAAGTAAAGTCGTTGGGGCGGCCTAAAGTTGGTATCAGCCAGTTAGTGAGGGAGTCTATCCCCTTTTCAATAGTGCTAGACTAAGAAGATTGTTTTGGCATCTGAGGTGGAGCGCCACACCTACCATCAGCTCCTTTACCACACAGATCCCTGTGCTACTCATACGCTGAGTTGGTGAGGACCGGTATTGAACTAGGAACCTTATGGTTTCTAGCCGAACGCTCTACCGACTGAGCTAACTCGGCCCCTTATTGAACTATTATGCAATAGCTCTCAAGTAAATATATCAAACCTTGTCATAATTAAATTATCATACTGTGGTATATCCACAGGTCCTACTAGTTTTCTTCATTGCTCTTATTTTAAAAAATTGAATCTTTTAAAATTAAGATAACACAGAACACAATGGAAAAAAAACTCTTTTATACATAGACAAGATGTTTTGGTCATCTGAGAATTATACAAGTGCATAGATAAAGTAGGCATCAAAGTAATGTTTATTTATCTACAAAAGGAAAATTCTTCTGTACTCTTGCTAAGTATTAGCATCAGTAATTTGTCACAAAGATATTAAATTCATAAAAATTGTAATATGAGAGGAAATTATGAAAGAGTAGTGAAAGTATTAAATATATGATAAAAGAAAGCGAACCATATATATATTTTTTTGCTTTTAATTTAAAATTCTTATGTTTAATTTAAAAGTAGTTATTTGACAGTACATTTTATTGAGCTTGAAGCAAAGTAAATATATTGTAGCTTTAATGCATTACATTTTTATATTGCAGAGTTTTTTTTGTTTTTTTTTCAATAATAATTTCCAGGAAATGACTGATAATTAAATGAGATATAAAGTTCACTTACTTTTGGTTATTGTGATCAGTAAAAGGACAAATATTATTAGAAAGTTTGTTCATACAAATACAACAATTTACCAAATTAGGCGTATCATTATCTAAAAATATAGCCATACTTGATACCTATATTGGTGGCTCTTAGTTATTAACAGAAAAGAAAAAAAAATGATGTCAGACAAGAGAGACATAATGGACGTTGTAGGGAAATGGACTCAGTAAGTAGAGTTCAAATCCTGAACAAGAATGTGTTTTACTTCACACAAATACTCCAGCGATATGTTTGCTGTTTGATATTGTATACGTCTATTGATAGATATTGTATTGATATTGCATATGTGTATTGATAGATATTGTATTGATATTGTATACGTGTATGATAGATATGTATTGATATTGTATACATGTATTATAGATATTGATTGATATTGTATACGTATTGATAGATATTTTATTGATATTGCATATGTGTATTGATAGATATGTATTGATATTGTATATTTATTGATATATTATAGATATGTATTGATAGTATACGTGTATTGATAGATATTGTATTGATATTGTATACGTGTATTGATAGATATTGTATAATATTGATACATGTATTGATAAATATTGTATTGATATTGTATACGTGTATTGATAAATATTGTATTGATATTGTATACGTGTATTGATAGATATTGTATATATATTTACCAACCCCCCCTCCCTGACAAGAAGGATGTGACATGAGGCCAATTTCTTAAGTGGAGTTTAACAGGTTTGAATTCAGAGTTTTCCTTCTTCTATAATGGTTAGCTAGCCAAGGTTAAAGAGCCCAGTCTGCCCTACTATTTAGCCATAGCTAGAGAGTAGTTGGATGCATACCTTTCCCAATGATATTAGCGCTATGTGAAATGAAAGTAGCCTAGTCCAGGATTTGAACTCAGGTCAACAAGTCCATTTCCTACGACTCTAACCATTGCACCTTGTATATGTGTGTTGATAGATACTGTATTAATATTGTATATGTTCTGTACAAAGATTCTCTCTCTTTTTTTTCTTCTATAAATGGGAGACATCTTATTAACCAATGTCTTTAAAAGGGAACAGATAAATATCTATTCTTTTACAGTGGAATTTATTTTCCTCCTATTATTGATCTAGTTCATGTAATTAGATTCTAAATTTTAGCTTTTGTAGTATTTTTTCAAAGTTAAAATACAGTGTAATGTTTCAAGGAATGTCAATTGTTGGGATATTTTCATTAATTTCAGAAACTGAAAGAATAGGAAATGAACAGTATTTTTTTATCTGCCACAAGTTACACAGTAAGATAAATAAAGGAAAAGGGTGATGAAAAAGTTCTGAAAAGCATGAAATTATATCTTCTTTCACGAGAACAAATATTGGACTGTATTTATTTACCAACCCTTCCACACGAGTAGGGTTTGAATTCAAAGTTTCCTTCTCCTAGACCAGTTTCCATACCAAGGTTAAAGAGCCCAATCTGCCCTACTATTTACCAATAGCTAGAGGGAAAATAATTAGATTCATACATTTCTGCGAGCTAGAGGTAAAATATAGGTCAGACTGAACTCTTAAGGTAGGAAAACCAATCCAGAAGGAAAAGCAATGAATTCAGAACCAGGAGGAGTCAGACTCTATACATAAAAACCTATTTGCCACTGAAACTGCAGCACCATCATTGATGTGGATGTGGCTGTAACCCTATGATCTCCAAGGAGTCTACAGGATCACAAAAATAAAGCAAGATAAAGGACATTCAGTACATTTTCATTTTTGAAAATACTAAGAAATATATATCTATGGTAGTTGGGTTGTCTCCCTTGGTCGACATACCCCTTTTCAAATCAACCAATCACTTGTCAGCAATTTTTAGCGCCAGAAATCAAAGATAAGTATCTTCCTCTTTTCCATCTGATCCTTAAAGAAGGTGGATGTAAAAATGTTGCTGCCACTATATCAGCAGAGAAAACGAGGAGACCTGTTTGTAAGTACAAAAACTTTAATATAACCATTTACCAAGGACTTCAGTTAAATGGACTAATAATCGTTTATATTTATATAATACAATAAAGCCACAAACAGAACAAATTGTTTGCAACTGAAAATATTACAACTGTATAGCTTTATATATGAATGTAATACAATATTCTTCAAAAATCCAAATTGTTTCATGTGTTTCCTGTTACTAAGTCATGTTTACCACCATATTTGTGGCCTAAGTAAAAGTAAAGTTGTCGGGGTGGCCTAATGTCGGTATCAGCCAGACAGCGAGGGAGTCTATTTCCTTTTCACTAGCGCTAGACCAAGGAGATTATTTTAGCTTCTGAGGTGGAGCACCACACCTACCATCAGCTCCTTACTTTACAACACAGATCCCTGTGCTACTCATACACTGAGTTGGTGAGGGCCGGTATTGAACCAGGAAACTTGTGATTCCTAGCCGAACGCTATACTGATTGAGCTAAACCGGCCCTTTACACATAAAAAATAAAAGAAAGATTTTCAGAGCAAGACATTTTTCAGGTAATATTTGTAAAATTCTCAAAGCCACAAATGTTAATAGAATATTCTAAGTAAAATAAGAGGTTGCTTATTTTGATGACACTAGTTAAGAATGTTTCAAATTAACCTCTGACCTACTGATCCCAAATAGACTCACTTTCATGCACTGGTGACAAATCTGTGACAAAGCACCCTGTTGCACTTGTCTTCAATGAAATGATCATTGTATTATTAATAATTTGAAATATCATGTTGTTTCTAATGCTCTGGCATGCAACGGATGCTGAGTGGGATTTTCAGCTTGCATGCCTGATTGTGGGGGATACATTTGACACCCCATACACGTAAGGGGTAAATCTTATCAAGTGAGAATCCTACAGATTTGTGAAAGGATCATCTACTCACTATTAAAATATCTTGTAGGATTGTTGGATTATTTTGTAGTATATAAGCCGTGCTACAATACACCACTTAAATTTATAGACTAAGTGAGGTCACGTGGTTTAAATCTCAACCAATCAACAGCCCAAATGCATGGCTGGTTGACTACTTAATCACTGATACTGAGAGATGTCATTTGCAATCATTGCTGGAGACACTTGCAATACTGAGGAGCACCAAGGAACAACAAAAGGATTCTTTACCAAGGATTTCCGCTGGACAAGAACTCTTGCTTGAAGCTTAAAGGATGGCCACTAAAACCGTAACAAGGAATTACAACTCAAATACAAAATAAACAGTATTGCTTATGGTATTTAATATTCTTAAACAATCCACCTATTTAAATATTAAATAGAAAATTATCATACAACATCTCAAAACTTCAAGGTGATCATTTAAACAGCATGTGCCTCTGGGAAATAGACATAAAATACAATTATTGAATACTAATATTTATGGCAAACTTATTGGTTTATTTTTGCAACTTTTGAAGCCCAATGTAAACTATCATTTCTAAATAGTTAATGTGAGCACATCTATTAGGCAGAATCTTCACAAGTCATTTTTACTTTTTTAAGATGATAGATATTCTCTGAGGCATCTAAGACATTAAAATTATTCAAAATGTATTATACCAGTGAATACAACATTACTTTAATGCCCAATATATCTGATTTTTTAAAAAAATATTTAAAGCAATTTTCAGATTTTGTTTCTAATGTTGAGTCTTTGATATGCTAATTTTTAGTTATTGTTATAAAAAAAAGTTGGCAGAGTGGTCTATTGTTTGTATCAATAGCTAACGCTAGACCAGGGAGATTGTTTTGCCAAAGTGGAGCACCACACCTACCATCAGCTTCCCACTTTACTGCACAGATCAGATTACCCAATCTGTGCTACTCATACACTGAGTTGGCAGGGACTGGTATCAAACTCAGAACCTTGTGATTCCAAGGTGGGTGCTCGACCAACTGAGCTAAACCGACCCCTTTTTGTTATAGGCTTGTAGAATTTTAAATAGTTCAAGACTTTTTGTTTTATTATCATGAGTTAAAAATATTAAAATGTCCTAAATGAATTTATATCACTATTTCTATAGGTTGATTCAATGATATCAAGACTATGGCTGGAATTATGAATACATTTTCTAATTGCTGCATATCAAGACCTGCTGTTTTATCAATATATCAAGTAAGTTCCTTATATATAATGAAAAAGAAAGCCAAACTAAGACTGTAAGAATAAAATGGCTTTGTAAATAGGATGATTTTTTGCTTAATGGCATATCAATGTTCACAGACTATTTAATGCCAAAGCCATCTTTGTAGAAGAACAGCTTATGGTCAAGTCCCATTGAAAGAACTGTTTCCTGCTAAATTACTGAAGTTAAACAGCAATGAGCCTGTTCAATACTTAGATAAGTGACCATTTAAGTAACAGCAGGTACTGTAAGTAACCGGATATGATAATGATTTGACCCGAAAAGGGTTGATGTTCCGTAAAGCAAAACAGCCAAGGATTTTTTTGTAGAAGATCAGTTTTGGTACTATTTAATCCATAGCTGGGGAATGAGGGGTGGGGGTGGGGTGGGGGGCTTTTCTTTTCCAATAGTATTAGCCTGAATGTAAACATAATAGCACAATTGGAGTTCAAACTTGCTTACTACAATCTCGGAAAAAAATGCTTTCATATTCTACTTTTTTATTATTTAATCTATACCAAACACATCTTGAGAAAGAAAAGATTTTTTTCCCTGCTCTATCCTTTATCAGACCTTCAAACTGTGTCTTGTTACTAGCTGAAAAAAAAAAAATGACTAACATTGGGCAATTCCTCCTTTTGTGATTATATCCTACGAGAAGTGGCTACCCAGTGTTGCCTGGGTAGAGGGGGGGGGAGATTTGGTGTATTGATTCGTTTACTTTTGAGATTTACAAATACTGGATATTTTTAAGTAGAATATTTCACTTTTTAAGTATCTTCAAATTTAAATCAAATCTTCATAATTTTTGCACAAAAAAGCAAGAACCGGTGATATTTAATGTGTGTATATATTTACTTTGTCGTTAATTGTTTTATTCTTGTAGTTTCATCCAGACATACATACATACACATATGTTCAAATCCTGGACGAGGCTGGCTGCATTTCATATGGCACTAACACCCTTGGGAAAGATATAAATCCAACTATTCTCCCTCCAACTATGGGTAAATAATAGAGCAAACTAGGCGCTTTAGCCTTGGTACGGCAACTGGTCTAGAGAAGGTAAACATTGAATTCATACCTGTTGAACTCCACTTAAAAATTGACCTTTTGTCACATCCTGCTCGTGTGGAGGAGTTGGTAAATATATACATATACACCAACTGCCCTTTGTATATGTATAGATAGATGTAAAATATTGCTATTTTCCCTGCACCTTGTGCCAGCAACATTTAGTTTAAAAGTTGAGTTATACTTATTTTGAATTCCAAGTCTGAAATCTGAAAGTTACGTAAAGTTTTTATTTCTTGAGAAGTGAAGCGAAACTAGTCAAGAAACTCTGATTGTTTTAAACTTTGCCAGCAGGGGAAAATATTTGGCCAAACAAGCCGAGAATTACACATCTATTATCAGGGGGGGGGTGTTTTGCAATGAAGTGAGGGCAAAAGTAAAAGATCAATAATCAATAGCTGTGTGCAGAGAAGATAAATAAATAGAAAATCTCTCTCTGAACATGTGACCTTGAAATTAGGAAAGAGAGTTGCAGTGGGAGGCGGTGGAGCGGGGGATTCATTGCCATGACAAACTTCTAAATGGATTTGTTTAGGTCTTTCTGCAGGATACCAATTGCTTCAATAAGAGCAATAACAAAAAAAAGGTGAACAGTTTTATTTAGTTATTTGTCTTTATTTGCTATAGAGACTCCATTCACACCTCACTGATCACAGAGAATAACATGTACACAAACATATAAAGAGGTTAATGTAATGTGGTTAGATGAAAAAAAGAGAGATACAGTTTTAGGTAAGAATAAGTGGTAGTCTTTTCTTGGAATCAAAAATGTTGGTTCTAAAATGTGAAAAAGTATATACACTTTTAAAATTCAAAAAATAAATAAACATTTAAATAAATAAGTTTTAATCAAAAATGTTGGTTCTAAAATGTGAAAAAGTATATACACTTTCAAAATTCAAAAAATGAATAAACATTTAAATAAGTAAAGTTTTAATCAAAAATGTTGGTTCTAAAATGTGAAAAAGTATATACACTTTTAAAATTTAAAAAATAAATAAATAAACAAATAAATAAATACATAAATTTGAATAAAAAATTTTGGTTCTAAAATGTGAAAAAAGTATATACACTTTTAAAATTTAAAAAATAAATAAACAAAAAAAAAAAATAAATACAGTTGACGGAGTGGCCTATTGTCAGTATCAGCTGAACATCGAGGGAGTCTATCCTCTTTTTGCTAGCACTAGACCAGTGGAAATTGTTTTTGTTTTTTTGCTGAGGTGGAACACTACACCTACCATTAGCTCCCCACTTTACCTCACAGATCAGATTACCCAATATGTGCTACTCATGTGCTGAGTTGGCAGGAACCGGTATTGAACCCAGATTCTTGCAATTGAGGTGGGTGCTCTACCAACTGAGCTCATAAAAAAACACTTTGATGTTTTTTTTATTAACAATTTCAGTTTTTTTTTAGTTTTTTTATTTTATTTTAAAGATCAATTGAACATTTATTATTCTTTGTTGTACTAGACATTTCAATTGTACTTGTAATGTTTTCTCTGAAAACAGCCAGTGTTATGAAACTATATGAAATCAACAAGCAGAAAAAGGAACAGAGCCAAGTTGATCAAATTTAGAAATTAACTCTGCACTTGAGCCATTGTTTATGGTTGGCAAAAAAAAAAGCATTTAAACTTCAGAGAAAATTCTGACGACTTTAAAAAAAAAAAAAAAAAAAAAAAATTGGAAGTTGATATCAATTGAGACATTTCAGAAGAAAAAAAAAAAAATCTTTCTACCACAAACTGAAATGCTAAAAGCTAATTTGAAAATGAAACCAAAGTTAGTTTTCTCTTTATTGTTTAAAACTTCACTAAAAGAAAAAAGAAAAATTTTCTGCACTTGGAAATCTCGATGACAGCATTTAAAAAAAAAAAAAAATTGACATTGGCAGAAAGAAATTGTAATAAGCAGTTATCACATCAAACTTGCATTTTCTTTTATGGTTTTGTCTTGTTTTTGCAAATATTAACTGATAGGATGACACGTCATATCATATCTCTGCCAGATGCATTAATAAAGCAATCAATATGATAATATAAAAGATTGTTGAAGTTTGCTTGGAAAGCCCTGGACTAAAAGTAGAAAATGACTTCTTTTCCTGCATTATTTTATCTCAAGCGCACAGTTATTTATTTTTATCCGCAACATTTGCAGAGCATTTGCTCCTTATCAGGTTAAATCCAAACCTTTCTGATGCATATTTATTTTAATCATGAAATGGCTTTCAAAATGTCAACA
The DNA here is from genome assembly GCA_023376005.1 of Doryteuthis pealeii. NCBI lineage: Eukaryota > Metazoa > Mollusca > Cephalopoda > Myopsida > Loliginidae > Doryteuthis > Doryteuthis pealeii. The sequence goes on along the minus strand of CM042148.1, from coordinate 88,377,770 downwards.
GGGTAAACGATTGTCACAGGATACATGGGAACTTGAATACCCTATAGAAGGTAACCCTCCTCCCCAAAAAACACCCATAAAAGTTTTCATTTTTTGCTGTAGAAAGAAACTGAAGACAAGATGATTTAAAGTCATGAGTTCAATTTCTGCACCTGGTTTCTGAAGAAAGTAAATCGATATTATTAGATAGGGCAAAATAAGTAAGAAGATATGAACAATGGAATAAGAACTGTCTACCCCTGTAGATTGAATAAAAAGGCTTGGTTCTGATACCCTTAGTGCTATTATGAGTCATAAATGTTTCAAATACACTTCACAGTATAGATGGGTATAAGAGCAATGCTATGAAAGAAAGAGGTGAAAGACCTTAGCAAAAATCAGTTCCTAGAATGATCAATCTTTATAAACCAGGACAAATAATAATCAGATGTCAACTCACAAATGATGATAATGATGATCCAGAAAGGAAAACATTATATTTGGACAGGATGAATATTTGAAGAAACTGAAACTTATCCCCATGCAAAACTAGACCTTGTGTTACATCCTGTTCACATGGAGAGGTTGAATAAATATATACAAGGCAAAAGAAAAAAAAAAGCCTTAAAAGTTTTCATTTTTTGCTGTAGAAAGAAACTGAAGCCAAGATGATATCTGCTGAAAGTCATGAGTTCAATCTCTGCACCTGGGTTCCGCAGAAAGAAAATCAATATTACAAGGACAAAATACCTAATAAGATCTGGAATGAGAACTGTCTTAGCCCTGTGGATTGAATAAAGGGTTTGGTTTTAAATTACCTGAAGGTTATTGTCTATGACACATGACATCTGAACAAAGCCAGAGGATAGAGCAACCAATTTGTTTTGCATATAACAACCATGATGATGATGATAATAGTCCAGAATATGTAAAGTAAGTAAAAGTAAAGTCGTCGTGGGTGGCCTAATGTCGGTATCAGCCATGCAGTGAGGGAGTCTATCCCCTTTTCACTAGCGCTAAACCAAGGAGATTATTTTAGCGTCTGAGGTGGAGCGCCACACCTACCATCAGCTCCTTACTTTACTGCACAGATCACTGTGCTACTCATAATGCTGAGTTGGCAAGGGCGGGTATCGAACTAGGAACCTTGTGGCTTCTAGCCGAACGCTCTACCGACTGAGCTAACCCGGCCCTATAGCCATTTAATATTCAAAAGTTTTATTGTACTTTTATAATTGAATATTTTTTGCTTGCCAGGGCCCAAAAAAGAGTCATATGGCCCCCAGTTAAGAACTACTGCTGTAAATAATAAGACTTTTTGCCAGCTTGGCTGTTATCATTCCAAGGCATCTTTAAGAAATTAAAAATTATTCTGAAATATCTCTTTTTATGCCATTTTTTTGGGGGGGGCTGACCACTTAAACAGACTTGGGGATGACAGACTGCCAAAGCAGATTCTGTACTCTCAATTGAGAGAGGGATCACATGGAATTGGTAGACCAAAGCTCAGGTACAAAGACAACATCAAGAAAAACCTTGAGGACTTGAACATCCCAAAAGGCAGTTGGTAATATGCAACCAGAGATTGAATCAAATGGAGAAAGCAAATTCGCATGATGTCATCATCCGATACGATGGACAGCAAGTAAATTTTTTCAAACTGAAATTCTAAAATATGAAGTAAGCTAAAACAGAACTGAAAGAGCATATTCAATGAATTCTTAATCTTTTCCAGTTTTTAACTTTTATCTTTTAACTTCATTAATAAGAAAAGCAAAAAAAAAAAAAAAAAAAAAAGTTCTGAAAATAAGGCACATACTCTTCCATATAACTTTACACACAAATATTCGCTATTTATCTAGGCATGCAATAATCTTAAGATTAGCGCTGTCTTCGATTAACCTATAAAAAGATAAAAGGTTTAATTAGGAAAATAGAAAAATTAAGTTTAATTATTTTATATTTGGATCTTATAGGGAAATAAAATATCTGGTGTTTAAATTCAACAGTTGTTATTCAAAACTTGGTGGCACCATCTTTGTCAATTTTAAAAACTGCTCTGTTGGCAGTACTTTGAATATGCTGATTGTACCCCCTGCAGAAAGGTAAGACTCTCCCCAAAAGAGGGGTACCGAGTATGACACTAAACTGCATCTGATAGTGAAGTTGGAGATCTGGGGAGTGTGAAACCCACCTTCATTGCCATTACTCCCAGGTCAACTCTGACCGGAGTCGTAGTACATGTATAGGTCAAATAGATCTATTTAAAAATTATCTATATTTGATAGGATCATGTGCGAAAAAAATCTTATTAAGAAATAAAGTAAAGTCGTTGGGGTGGCCTAAAGCTGGTATCAGCCAATCAACGAGGGAGTCTATCCCTTTTTCTCTAGCGCTAGACCGAGGAGATTGATTTTGCGTCTGAGGTGGAGCACCACACCTACCATCAGTTCCTTATTTTACTGCACAGATCCCTGTGCTACTCATACGCTGAGTTGGTGAATAATAACACAAAAAATGTAAATATAAACATATAATGAATATGATTCCTTAACTTGGAGGCATAAAATAATCCTAGATGAGTTGACATGCTGTTACAATCAATCAATCAATCAATCAATCAAACCTACAAAAAATAACAATAGTCACAATGAAGAATAGATAATGTCTCCATGAAAAAAGATAGTCTAGAGTAGTGGTTCCCAACCATTTTAGTACCATGCCCCATTTTTTAATCACAAATCTTTTCATGTCCCCCACCATTGTTTAGTATGATATAACAATATCAGTTTTGAAGAAGTATAACATAAAAAATTGTATCTTTCAAATAAAACTAAAGGATTTAACTTTAAACTTAATCAAATAAAATCCATTTTATAATGTGTATAATTGGGGGGGAAGGGCAACAGATGAAGAACTGCAAAGTTAAACAAGTCAGAAGCCATGCATATAGCTGGTGCCAGATGCATGATAACATTAGTGGGTGAACACTTGACTAGATTGCACAAGCTGTTGTGCTCAGCTAGGTTGTAATTACAATTCTCCCTGTAAATTTATGATTTTTACCAATATAGGGTAAAATAAAAAAAATGTTGATATTACTATATTTTTCATATTGCCCCCCCCCTCTATTGTTATTGATTGTTTTTTGTTTTGTTTTGTTTTATGGCATATCAATCTCAGTGGGTCATTTAATGCCGATAAAGTTTTGAAATAAATCAATTCTTAATAGATAATACAATTTTTTTATAAATACATTTTTCTATTTAACCCATAGATGGGACCCTAACAGGTACTAACATTCCGGGTCAGAGTGGACCAGGGAGCAATGGTGATGAAGGGGTGCTCCACATTCTCCAAACCTCCAAAACTGGAACCTCACCATCAGATAGAGTTTAACGTCATTCCCAGGACATGTAGACCCGCAGCCACTGCTTTCTAGCACCCATATAGGGTAAAATAAAAAAAAATGTTGATATTACTATATTTTTTATATTGCCCCCCCCTATTGTTATTGAATTACCCCTAGAGTCATAAGACGATATTACAAGTTGCATTAGTGATAATTGTTTTTTTTGGGGGGAGGGGATTAAAGTCTACTTTTTTTAATAATTATCAAAGTTTTATCTTAAATTTATTGCTGCATTTTCCTTCCAAGAATTGTTTGAGAGTTTGAACTCTTTCTTTTTGTTGCTCTTGTTGTTACCATAACATTTTGGTTTATCCATTCCATCGTCTTTATTCAATTGTATAATTCATATAGAAAGATGGGGAAGAAAAGTCTCTTTTTGTGCTGTGCTATCCAGAGAATCATAGCAAACAGCAAAAATGATGGGCAATATACAAATCAGATCAAGCCATTTGCAATAATACTGGGAATACCATCTACTTGCTACTGTCTTCTTTTTTCCCAATTGGCTACTATTTTATGATTGCACTACTAAGCAAAAAAAGAATCCTCTCATTTCCCTATTGACAGTACACCTGAAGAAAGCCATAAAACCGATCAGCTGAAATGATATTGTAGCAATAAAAAGAATGAATATAATAGTAAAAATAGCTCTTGGAAAGATAACTCTCCTCAAAATTATATAAGGTACTGGAGCATTTTTATAAAAAAAAAATTTCTTTTAAAACCTTAATATTATTTAATGCTGTCAAATGATAATGCTCCCAATACGAAACACATTAAAACATGACCAAAACATCGAAGAAAAAAAACAAAAAAAACAAATACCTAAAGTGAAATAGTTACTGCCATTCATTGAAATATTTTCCCCAAGAAGGAGAGCAAGGAACTGGAAACATTAAATAGTCTTGTTTCTTCTTCTTTTTTTTTTTTTTTCTTTCCTTATTGCAGAATAGGTGAAGCATGAAAACAAGTCAGATTTTAGACTTCCCAAAATGTTTGAATATCAATAAAACAAGAAAAGAGTTTTATTTTCCTTCACTGAAATGTCACTTCTAGAAACACTGGTTGGTCAATTCTGACATTCTGGCAGTCACTTCAGATGCCTGTGCTAGTATTTATTCAAACTCTACTTGGACAACTTATTTGACAGCATATGTGACAAACACAGGCACAAGCATCTATTTCACTAGCATTAACTGTAGATGCAGACGTCACTTTGGTTAAGAGAGTTGAATTGAGAGGGAAAGTGGGTGCAGCACTCCAGTCAAGAGAGCGCCACTTTACCTTCTAATTTCTTTCTAATTTACCTGAGAGAACTTTTTCTTCATTTCTTTAGAGCAAGAGACTTTCATAGAGAAAAATAAAGTGTTCCTCACTGCAATTCAATAAGGATTCTTAAGATGAGTAATGATATTTTTGAATTGTAAAAAAGTATTATTTTTTTTATTAAATTTGGGCAAGTGTTTATAAACATTAACATTTACAGTGCACTGTATGATTATTAGGTGGAAAGGGTTGGTTGGTTGTTTTACAGCATATCAACCCTTTTCAGGTGATTTAATGCCGAATCAAGTAATTTTTGATAATGAAGTCAGGTTGCTTACAATAACGACTGTTACTTAAGTGGTCACCTAACGAAGTATTGAACAGGCTCATTGCTACTTAATTTCAGTGATCTAGTCACACAACAAGTGCTTTCAGCATGACTTGACCATAATAGGAGTGTGTTTATATTACCAACTAATTCATTGGCATCCCAAAAGAGATTTTCTCATTACTCCTAGGTCCACTCTAACCATGAGTGGTAGTACCTGTTAGGGTCCCATCTAGGTGTCAAATAGATCTGTTTAAAAATCATTTGTGTTCAATAGGAATACTTGATGTCATATAACTAAGTTATTTGTATTAAGAATAGTTAATTGAAGCTATAATTGTTTAATAAGGATTATTATTAATGACATGAAACCATAAAACTTTGAAACGATATATTGATTAGGAATACTTGAAATCTTGAAATCATATATTGATTAGGAATACTTGAAATCATACATTGATTAGGAATACTTGAAATCATACATTGATTAGGAATACTTGAAATCATACATTGATTAGGAATACTTGAAACCATACATTGATTAGGAATACTTGAAATCATATATTGATTAGGAATACTTGAAACCATACATTGATTAGGAATACTTGAAATCATACATTGATTAGGAATACTTGAAACTGTATATTGATTAGGAATACTTGAAATCATACAACTGCATGCTAATTATTTGTATTAGCTAGGAATACTTGATATCATATAGCTGTACACAAAAACAACTATACAAAAAATGTAAAATAAATCCAATTCCCTAACCTCTCGGCATAGAATAACCCTAGACAGGTTGATATGCAGTTAAAAATCAATAAATCAATCAAAAACAGATTTTGATCTGAAAAGGGGATAACTATCTTTCAATATCTAAAGTCATTATGCAACAAATGACTTAATTTTTTTTTTTTTATTTCTATGTAAAATTGAAATATGTCTCAATTAAGGTTTGGTTTGTTGGATTTTATGACATGTCAACCCTTGTTGGGTTATTTTATACCAAAAACATTTTGTTCTATTCATGCTTGATGGGTATTCAAATTTTTTTTAAACTCACATTTTTTTTAAACTCATTTTTTTTTAAATTAACCCATAGATAGGACTCTTACAGATACTACCACTCTGGGTTTGAGTGGACATGGGAGTAATGGTGATGAAGGGGTACTCCACATTCACCAGAGCTCCAAAACAAGAACTTCACCATCAGATGCAGTTTAAGATCATACCGAGGAAATGTCTCAATTAATAATGTATATAAAAGGAAAAAGAAAAAAAAAAAAAAAAAAAACTAGATGTAAACAATAAGATCATGAAGAGATTTTGTTTTTTAACATCCTTGGATTGTAAAATAATATGTATATGGAATATTAATAGATACTCTTTGTCACATGATGTTGCAAAGCTGAGCATTAAACCAGATCTTTGGGAACTTAATATCTTTCTTTATTTTCTCTTCTCTTTTTCAGCAACAAAGAATGGACTGATTTTTATTGGTTTCCCTCATCCTCTTTTAAAATTGTGTGTGTAACTGATGTAGTGAAATATTAAACAGCTATTTCTTGATCAGGTCTTCCTTCTCTTTGGGTAATTCTTATCCTTTTTAAAAAAGAAGCCATACTTAGTGGTACATAATGTGCATATGCTCTGATATTTCAAAAAGCTATTGAATATCCATATGGCAATCATTCAATACAAATTCTACAGCTTAAATCCCTCAGCACAATGATTCAAGTCCTTATTGAAACCAACAGTCAAAGTGGTTGGAACATTCTGACAGTTTATAGACTTTCAAGATATTAAACGTGTTTTTTAAAAGGAAATAATTTGACTGAAGTGAGTGCCTTGTGCTGAAACCAAAATTAAAAACTAAGAAAAAAAAAGAGAAACAAAAAGACATAATACATTGCACTGTTTTTACTGCATCTATCATTTCTCTTTATTATTATTATTATTATTTTATAGATTCTTGTCCGTATCAACTGCAACACAAGACCATATCTATGTAATCCCCAATGAAAAATGGAACCCATTGACTATGGCCTGGAATACTAACACATGAATGATTTTTATCATGCTTGACTAAATCTACTTTGGGCGGGTTGGGTGTCAGTTCATTCCCTTCACCCATGTGCTTATCTTTGGGCATGAGAACAAAGCAAGCCCTGTCCTGAGGATTCTGACCCCAGGGTAGCATTTCCCCCATTGCACTCAAGGGCAAGGTCAAATTCATCTGACACCTTCATAACATTCATTGTAAACATTGGTCATTTTTTTTATCCTACCAATGCGTATGAACATAGGTCTCCACGTTAAAATGACCATGTATCATGTGGTATCTCTATGAGAAGGTACTTAAATATCTTCTATCATGTGGTACCTCTATGGGAAGGTTGTTGGTTGGTTGGATTTTACAGCATGTTAACCCATTGGGTCATTTTATGCTGAAGATTTTTGTATAATTCATTTTTTATGTGCACTAAATTTTTAAAAACACATTTTTTCTATGGGGAGGTACTTAAATGTCTAGCACATGGTACCTAATGGGAAGGTATTCAAATATCTACTATCATGTAGTACCTCCAGGGGAAGGTACTTAATTATCTACTATCACTTGGGAAGGTTCTTGAGTATCTACTATCACATGGTACCTAATGGGAAGGTATTCAAATATCTACTATCATGTAGTACCTCCATGGGAAGGTAACTAATTATCTACTATCACTTGGGAAGGTTCTTGAGTATCTACTATCACATGGTACCTAATGGGAAGGTATTCAAATATCTACTATCATGTAGTACCTCCATGGGAAGGTACTTAATTATCTACTATCACTTGGTACCTAATAGAAAGGTACTTAAATATCTACTATCATATAGAACATCCATGTTGAGGTACTTAAATATCTACTAAATCTACTCCATCTCACCATTTTCCTCAAACTAAAAGCACTGAGTAAATTTCCTCATTTTCAATCCTTACAAAAGATCTATTACATTAAATATCATTTTATTTATAGGATATATCAATTTTATAATCCCAATAAATAAAAATTCTACTCACAATATTTTTCTATTTTTCCTGAACTTGTAAGAGCTGAGATAGAGCTTTTTATTATTTTTTTTTTTTTAAGGAACAGGAAGAAACCAGAAGAAACTCGAATGATTGCAAAAATTGGTGAATTAAAAGTAAGAATGTTCTTTTTGCTTTCAATAGACAAGGAGAGAAACAGTGGGAGGAAAGTAAGTATTTGTAAGGTGGAAGGAGTAGAATGTACTTGCTAAAGTTGGAAAATAAAGTGAGATGGACTTTTAAGGAAAATGAAAGGCTTCAAGAAAAGAATTTCCTATTGAAGAAAAGAAGAAGAAAAAAAAAAAAACAGACAAAATAAACAACAAAGAAAAGTTTATCCATCACATTCTAGAAGTTTTTGACAAATTGTAAAGAGCAATAAATAAATAAGAAGAAAAGAAAAAAAACCTTAACAACTGTAGCAATAAAGTCAACATTAACAAATGAATGTAAACAATTTTACATTTGAATACTTAATTTTTGGTTGGTTGGTTGGTTGGTTGGTTTTTACAGTATCTCATTGGTTTAAATTATGCTGAAGATGTTTTTGTTTTATTCATTCTTGATAGATATTTTTTTTAAACTCATTTTTTTCTATTTAACCCAAAGATAGACCCTAACAGGTCTTGAAAACTTAAGATTTAAAAGGAACTGATTATAGAAATGCGAGATGATTGAGGCCTTTACATGAGAACTGACAATAGAAATGATATATGATTGAGGCCTTTACATGAGAACTGACAATAGAAATGCGAGATGATTGAGGCCCTCCCATGAGAACTGACAATAGAAATGCGAGATAATTGAGGCCCTCACATAAGAACTGACAATAAAAATGCAAGATGATTGAGGCCCTCACATGAGAACTGACAATAGAAATGCAAGATGATTGAGGCCCTCACATGAGAACTGACAATAGAAATGCGAGAAAATTGAGGTCCTCACATGAGAACTGACAATAGAAATGCAAGATGATTGAGGCCCTTACACAAGAACTGATGGCACTCTGATGACAATGAAACTAGGAAACAGAGCCCAGCAGGTGCAATAGAACCAGTGATTGACACACGAATCTTATAAAATTGAAAAATAAACTACATAAAATGTTGTCTTCTTTTTTTTTATGTTCAGAATAACATTAACTCCTCTCTCGATTCCTACTCATTAAATGAAGATGGAGACAGAATAGCAATTGTAATGGAGGAGTGTTTAAGTGCAAGTCAAGATGGATAATTGATTTTTTATAATGATGGTTGGAGTAATGAAAATTTATATAGCCCAACAGTTCATCTTCCTTGGACGTGAGTGGATACATCAAGTCAAATGTGAGTGGGAGTCATATTATCTAAACTTTCGTTTTTTTTCCATGTAACATCTTGGTTGCAAAGAATTAAATACACGTCTAAATAATATAGTAGGTTCCCAACCTTTGGGCTTTAATGAAACACCTGGAAAAAAACCCAGATGAGAACTATGCAAGGATGGTGCGTGCTGTTTTGAACAAATCCTAGATGCAGAACCCTATAAAAGAGCAGCTGTACAGACACTTACCTCCCATCTCACAAATCATACAAGTAAAGTGAGCAAGACATAAGGACAAACTCATAAGTGATATTCTCCAATAGACTCCTACACATGTACACACCAGTTTTGGCTGACCAGCAAAAATTTACATTCATCAGCTCTATGTGGACACTGGATGCTATGTGTAGAGGACCTACTAAGACCGATATCCAGTTGGGACAGATGGTGAGAGAGAGTCAAATGAATCATTGCTGTCAGCATGCCTTGAGGATGATGATTTTTTTTTTCAATTTTATAAACTTTTCCCATCAGACAATTTTAAATCTTAAAAGGAATTAATTCCAAAAATGATGCATGAAAGTAATCAATATTTAAAGTGTGGTCCCTTTGTTAATATTTCAATAATGATTTCCATCATCTTCAGAATGTCATGAATAGAAGCGAATTTTACTGCTTATTTGCCTTCATCTAACATGTATATAATCTCTTTATACTTGTAATTTTATTCACCATCACACCAAGTGGATTTATTTTTAATCATTTGCAGGTATATATTTTTATAAATTAGCAGTAAATGTTATTTATATTTATTTATACAACTATACTGACATTTAAGTGTGTATATTTGTCTGAGGATATGGACTCGTCGATGAGACTTCAAATCCTGGATGAGACTACATTACATATAAAAAAGTATTACATTTCATTGAAATACCCAAAATCTTTTAGATGTTAGGGTAAGGGTAGGGGTTAACATTTAGGGGTTAGGCTACTTTGGGAGTTTCAACATCTAAAGCTATTTACATGTAAAATGTGATTTAATGATATTATCTCTTGCACACTATTGTGCCTTAGTACCGAAAAAACATAAAACAAAAGTAATAAGGTAGTTTTAATTGATTGATTGATTTGTTTAACATCATATAAACCTCTGAAAGTTATTTAATGCCAAAGCCATCCTTGTAGAAGAACAGTAGTGGTACAATTTAACCCATAGCTGGAGGGATAAGAGGGTTCATACCTTTCCCAAGGGCATTAGTCCAAAAATGAACATGAATAGTACAACTAGATTTCAAACTTGCTTACCCCAATGTCTCAATCCAGCATGTTAACCACAATACCAAATGAACTCCTCCCCAATGGGCAGTTTTAATATGAATCACTGAAAAATATGCATCTCTCTTGCTGCATAGGAGAAATTCAGCCTAAGGCTGTTAGAATTCATCCAAATCTCAGAAGCCCACTGTATATCAGAGATCAATTGTTTGTAATCACATTTTCTTTGGCACATAATTAGAATATAAGATAATTCTTGGGTCTTTACCTATTTTGCAAAAGTACAAACGAATACATAAGAGACCATTCATAGATTGGAAAAGCAAGCAAAAATAAGTAAATACAAAAAAAAACAAAACAAATATGAATGTTTCAAAGTTATATAAAGAAGAATTCTCAGACTTTTTAGAAAAGATGATTGTTTGGACTAGATGTTTGTTCAATAGACAGACTGGGATTTGCAACATTTTAACGCATAAGTGTCTGAGTTTCTTTAGGTCATGTTACAAAAGTTCATTGACATAAAAAAAAGAAAGAAAAGTCAATCTCCATTCAAAAGTGTTCATGATATTGCATTAAGATTTTTGTATACAATTATTTATAAATGGTTATGTTTGAGTGAATACACAAATGACTAAACCTTCAAGTCAAACAGAAAATATCCATTACACAAAATCATACAGAATCATACATAATTTTTAGAAAAAAAAAAAGTTGTATTTGAATTGATTAAACTTTTTTCATGTGATATGTAAACTTAATACTGAATATATATATATATATATTATTCAAGAGGGTGAACTAAAAGTCAGTTCAACTAAAACGTTCCAAAAATCAAAATTAAAACTCTTAAGTTTCAATTACATAGTAAATTCAAAGTCCAACTTAATTTTTTACTTATAATTTATTATAATTCACTAAAATATGAAAGACAATCATTAAAAAGATACAGATGGAGTCTGCTAAATCATAGCAAAATAAGTGTCTATTAGAGATTTAATTTCACTCTCTAGCCCAGATTGGCAACCAGCCTAGAAGAGAGACAATTCTGAATTCAAAATTAAGTGGGCATGGGATAGCAACTCCATAAAAATATCCTACTGACAAGAGAAGGTTTTGTTTGGTTTGGTTTCTTCTGTTTAATGGAATATAAACCTTTGTGTATTATTTAATCCCAAAGCTATCATTATAGAACAGTAGCAGTACTATCTAACCCATAGATGGGAGGATGCAAGGTTCATACCTTTCCCAATTAGTCCAAAAGTGAATGTAATAGTACAACTTTATTTTGAATTCACTTACTATGATGTTGCAGTCCAACATTTACCTACTACACCACAGGGACTCACTCCCCCATTGACTAGAGAAACTGCAGGACCATCATTGATGCAATGAGACTGTAGCCATATGTTCTGTACAGAGTTTTCAGGTTGTAGTAATAGTAGTATAGATTTAATCAAAATATTCTTGAAGATATTAAAGTTATCAAGAGCATTTAATGATCAATCTTTTTTAGCTGGAACTCATTCTTAGATACTGGCATACAAAAACAAATTATATAAGCACATTTTTTTTTTTTAGTTCAGATATAATGGTAAATTCTTTTCATCACTGGATAAAAATGAAAGATTTGCTCAAAAGAATATTAAAAAAACAAAAGAAAAAAAAAAAGAAAAGAAAACAACTTTATAATCAACTAGCAAGGTTACCAGGCATTGGTAGGATGAAAAATACTTGAGTGTTTCTTTAACCTTTTTAATTTTCTATCACAATAGAATTTATTGAATATCTAAAATAAAACAAGAAGAGTAGCATTCTTTTGAGTTTTAATTCAATAACACAGGTACAAAAATCCATTTTCTTTTGTCTGTCATATATTAATTCTATTTCTACTTTATTGGTTATATTTAGTAAATTGAATGATACCTATTGAATATATCTTAGGTATTCTTTCTTTATAAAGAGGCATGGTTGTTTGGTTTCATTTAATAGTATAACAACTTTCATGGGTTATTTAATGCCAAAACCATCCTTGTAGAAGAACAGTAGTGGTACTATTTAACCTATAGCTGGGGGGGGGGTCATAGTTTTCCCCAAGGTAATAGTCCAAAAGTGAATGTAATAGTGCGACTGAATTTCAAACTCGCTTACTACAATGTCACAGTCCAGCACTTTAGCCACTATGCTATGAGGACTCCTCCAGCAGAGTTATGGTTTGGTGTCTTTGTTTAATGGCATATCAACCTTCATGGATTATTTAACACCAAATCCATGCTTGTAGAAGAACAGTAGTGGTATTATTTAACCTATAGCTAGGGGATAGGGGGTTCATATCATTCCTAAGAGTAGGCATGGTTGTGTCTAACATTTCAAGTCTAGTCTATTCAATTCAATGGAGCCCAGATTTAAAAGACATTTTAAAAAGAAAGAAAAAAGATATATTCACTTATTCAAATAAAATACCCTATAAGTCTGTATATCAAATATAACAAAAATATTTGTTCTGGCTTGAGAACTTCTAATATAAAAGAAGAATAATATAAAAAAAATTTTTTTTAAAATAGATAAATGGTATTCTAGAAAGAGAATAGTTTATAAATTTTCTCAACTGAATGCTTATTTTTTTAGTGTTACAAAACAAGTAAAAATTGTCCTTATGCCAAACACAAGGAAATCTAACAAATGTCAAGTCTAGAAGCAAAATTAGAAAAAAGGAAAATTGATGCCAACAGGTATTAACAGAGATATTTATGCTTCAGTAAAATAGTCTCAAAAGAGTCAAATGGCTTCAACTTGATAAAAGGAAAAAAAAAAAAAAAATTTAAAGAAAATAAGAAGAAAAAAAAAAAAAAAGAAAAAAAAAAGTGGTTCACTATTTTTTTTTTAAATAATGATTTTTTTTAAAAATTGTTCCGTGGTGACAGCACTCCTCATTTTGCAATGGATTCTGGGGATTATGTAATACTAAAAAAAGTCTACAGGGAAAAGTAATGGTTTTTGTATGAAATGCATTTTTTTCCGCTAAGAAAAGAATGTTGACACTGTCAGCAAAGCTTGTTTTTTAATAGCTTCAACAAAAATGAACGTGTAATGCCGAAGCTGTCAACAAGATAGGTAAAAGAAGTTTTTTGTTTTTTGTAAAAAAAAAGAAAAAAAAAAAAAACTTAATCTTTATGATTTATTTTGTTAGTTTGCTGCAACCACAAGTGCTCGTCTAAAATGAACAATTTAAGCTTCTTTACTTCTCAACTGGAAAAACAGTCTCTTAGGGGTAAACAATTTGATCTCTCAACCTCTTTATTAGGAACTGCAATCACAAAGGTTCTTTTAGTTTTCTGAATAAAAAAAAAGAAGAAACCTACATAAAAAAAAAAAAATAAATAAAAAAAATGTGGAGACGTTTTGTAGAGGTTTTTGACAAGGTTAGTGTTCATCCTATCAATATGAAAAGGAAAAAAAAAGTTATCTTTTTGCTTCTCCCCATATATTGAATAAAAGAAATAATCACACATAAGTATCAAATAAGTAATTCTTTCATGTGAACAAATTTTTTGCTCTAATCATAATCAAGAGTCTATACAACCGTGTTCTTACACAAGGCAAATAAAATACATAAAAAAATAAACAAACAAAAATGTAGAATTGGACAAGCCTGTCTACATTGATCAACTGATGTTTATATCATTTTCATACTATCAATGTGTGTGTGTGTATATATATATATATGAGTAGACAATAGAATTAGGATGATAAAATATAATAAGAATAACTGTGTTGTGTACAGAACAGATAAAATTATTGTTATTACCTGATGAGCCATACTCTCTTCCCTTAATATGAAAATGAAGCTGAAGAGGTAAAATGGTTTAATGGTTCTCACATGATTTCAGTTATGATTTCTATTCATTCATAAATTGATAGAAGTTCCTTGTCAATGATTACTATAATTGTTTCTCTACTTATATGTATTGCTTTTCATGGATTCTACAAATGGGGATGTAAGGCAGATTACATTCCTATGTCTAGTCAAAAGTCTGTATATATATTTACCAAATCCCCTCCACACAAGTGGGATGTGACACAAGGTTAATTTTTTAAACAAAGCTTAACAGGTTTGAATTCAGTTTTCCTTCTCCTAGACTGGTTACCCTACTATTTACCCATAGCTGGAGGGAGAGTAATTGGATGCGTACCTTTCCCAAGAGTATTTGTCTGTATATAACTAAAGAACTTAGTGGTGGTTCTATGAAATATAATATATATACACTAGTAGGACATGTGGATATACCACAGTATGATTAATTATTACATTGTTTGATATTTTTATTTAAGAGCAAAATAGTTCAATATGTAAAAAGTATAATAATCTTGATTTAATTCTCTCACTCATTTTTTCCTTTCTTTCCTTCTTTTCATTATGTTCAATTGAAATAGATTAGCATTACCACTTCCCTATCTATCTTTCCCCTACTCTCTTTCTTTCTAATTATATGTTTTCTGTGTAGCATGTCCCTTTTCTTCCCTTTCTTTTTTTAGTCTATTATTTAGCTGAGGTGACGATGCTCATAAGAAATAAGAATTTGGTGGATAAGCAACACCAGATAATCAGGATTTACATTTTTGCATTTCATCATGGATGATTTGGACAGTCTCATTTTTAACCAGATGATAATGGTCATACAAACACAAATATTAATATATAGATGTGTAGGTTGGCTGTTAGTTTATGTTCACAAAATCGTTAATCTATGGAAATAATTTTAAATGAAAAAGGTTGTTCCTATTTCTTCCCATTGTAGTTAAATTTCAACCTTACAAAATTATTACTCATGTATCATCATCATTATCAAATCATGCTGGCAGCATGGAAACCCATGACTCTCTCTCACCAACCATCCCTATCAGTCAAGATGATCCTTTGTGCAACATCCAGAATTTGCACAGAGCTGATTGATGTAGGTTTTTTGCTGGTTGGCCTACACTGGTGTGTCCATGTGTAGGTGTCAACAGGAGAACGTCATAAATTTGTCCTTGCTTCTCCAGCAGTGTCCAGCATGACTCGTTCGTCTAACTGAGATGGTTTGTGTGATAGGAGGCAAGTGGCTGTACAGCTTTCTTGTGGGATGCTACTACCCAAGATTTGTTCAAGACAGCATGCAGCATCCTAGTATAGCTCTCAGCTTTTTCACTAAGTGATTCGTTAGAGTCCATGTGGTGCAGCTGTACAGTAGTACTGATACAGCTATGGCTTGGAAGAATTTTTGCTTTATCTTATCAGTGAGATCAGATTTCCATGAAAATTAAGTCTTTAAAATTCAAGTAATGTGTCAAATTTACATGCTCCTGTCTTGTGTAATTCCTAGTCATACTTGCACAATGTAGAATACCTATCAAGTATTCTTTGATATGCCAGGAATTGCAGCATGGAAGACTATGAGAATCTTCTACTACTACTACTACTACAACTACAAAAAAAAAAGAAAAGTAAAGCAAAACAACTTGTTTAACACTACATGACAGTTACATAGGAGTCTATGTGCCAAATAACTCACACTTACCATTTCATCTTTTTTTTTGTTTTTTATAATAGTCATCCTTTTTTTAAGCCAATTCTTTTAAAGTTAGGAAATTACAGTTTTTCAAAGCTTGTTCTTAGATTCTTCAGATAAAGAAATTCTTTAACTCTCTTTTTACATAAATAAAATAAAATGATGTGAAGAGAGGGAGAGAGAGAAAGGGAAGG
>CM042148.1:88236383-88358883 GCA_023376005.1 Doryteuthis pealeii | reverse complement strand
ATAATAAACATGATTCCCTATCCCCGAGGCATAAAATAACCCTAGACTAGTTGAAATGCTGTTAAAATCAATCAGATTAAATAGTTAGGTTTTTTGGGTTTTTTTTTAATAGCTAGTCTCTCAGACCATTACTAATGAAGTGATTGTCCTGGGCATGACTTTAATCTGAATCTAATGGTGAAGTTTCAATTCTGGAGCTTTGCGGAATATAGAGTACCCCTTCACCACCATTATTCACAGGTCCACTCTGACCCAGAGTAGCAGTATCATTAAGGTACCATCTATAGATTATGAGATCTCCCTTACACTGTTTCAGTTGAAGTAACTCTTTAGCAAAAGAGGAAGAAAGTTAGTTGGCAGCAGACTACATATACGACGATCGTCCACCATTAGAGTGACTGCCATTCAACTGCCTTTTGACATTTGGTAACAGTGGATTAAATAGAAAAAAAAATGACTTTAAAAAAAGTGTTTAAAAAAATTAAGCTAAAAAAAAAAATAAAAAAAAGTATTCGGCATAAAATAGCCCAACAAGGGTTGACAAGCCCTAGAATCTAACCAGCCAACAAACTAACAAAGTAACTTTAATCCACACTGGGTGCTGATTATTGGTAGCCTTGTACCAGACTAAGCCAAGCATAACCAAAATATCAAAAATCAGTAATGAAAAGAATGAATTATTTTCTTCTTTCTGCTATTCAAAAACTAAATTTTTGCTGAGGCAAACACATGACCCTGACACTTTCCTATTCAGATTCCAATAATCCCTTCAAAGACATTAACTAAATTCCTGAATCATAGCAACATTTTTATTTCTTCCTGCCATCATCATTAGATGTGACTGAATGATTAATATGAATTTTTAGCTGTGACACACAAAGATCATTCTGGCATGTGTGAAAAGAATCCTTTGAAATTCATGTTAAAAATTGATTGTGCAATTGTAAAGTGAATACCTAATTGTTTTTAGCTTGGGTGGAAAAAAAAAAACATGAAAAAAAATAAAAGAAGAAATATAAAGCAACAAAGCTGAATACTCTGATGTAATACATAATAATGTTCAGTTGCAATGAGTGCTGTTTAGGTGATGCTGGCTCGTTGTTTAAGGCAACGAAAGAAATCAAGCAGGAGAATAAGGTAAATCAATATTGTTCTGCAAGTCATCTATGTCCACGTGTAAGCATCTCACCATTTAACAAGTGAGAAACTTAAAAGACTTGGCACCTTTAGCAAAAAATAAACTTGAAAAATAAAAATAATAGTCAGAATCTCTCATCAGCATTGAGAAGAAAAAGAAGAGGCTGTTCTATTCTGACGTCATCCGGTCGGCTCTTTTGTTAGCTTTTGTTTCACGAAAATATTATTAAGCTCCTTTTCCTTGAGATTCTGCTTCTTTCTGTTTCTGATTTTTCAAATTGATAGGCCAAGCATATTTCCATGAGCGACAGGAATTTCCTGTCACATCTTCGGCATCAAAGTGAAAAAAAAAAATATTAGGATCATATATTCAATATGTAAGAGCACTTTATGTAGGTGAGAGAAAGAGAGAGAGGAAACAATTGGGGAATCTTTATAGAGGGGGGAGAGAGAGAAAGAGAGAGAGGAAACAATTTAGGAATCTTTATGTATGTGAGAGAGAGAGAGGGAAGAGAGAAAGAGAGAGGAAACAATTTGGGAATCTTTATGTATGTGAGAGAGAGAGAGAGGGAAGTGAGAAAGAGAGAGAGAGAGAGGAAACAATTGGGGAATCTTTATAGAGGATGGGGAAGAGAGAAAGAGAGAGAGGAAACAATTTGGGAATCTTTATGTATGAGAGAGAGAGAGAGGGGAAAGAGAGAGAGGAAACAATTTGGGAATCTTTATGTATGAGAGAGAGAGAGAGAGGGAAAGAGAGAGAAACAATTTAGGAATCTTTATGCAAAGAGAGAGTGAGACAGAGAGAGAGAGAGAGAGAGAAACAATTTGTGAATCTGTCTCCTGTAGAGTTTTGTTCTTTTCTTTTCTTTTCTTTCCTTTTCTTTAACTATCTTACTATAGAAAGTTATTATCATCTAATAAGCCAAGAAGATAGCTGGAAACAGAACATAGCTTTTAGTGATTCTTTCATACAAAAGAAATATCTTATTGATCACAAGGGACAAATATGTAGATAGAGAAAGAGAGACCTATCAGCATTGATTTTTTGCCTGTATGCTATCCATCAGTTTTAAGTTGGGGTTAATATTGTCAATAGAACCAAGCTAAATCAATAAACTATCAATTTCATATCGATATGGAGATAAGAACCTTCATCCTCCAAGAAATTCTTCTCACTTTGCATTGGTTTATAAATCAATGGAGAGTTCTCCTCAATAATACTCAGTGTGTATAACATTCTCCTTTCCAGCTTCAAATTACAAGAAACACATTGTGATTTATTAATTCAGTTTATGTAAAGAATAGATCAATAAAAGAGTAAATATTGGTCTATTATGCTATCACAAAATTTACTGATAAAAGATTTTTCTACTTTAGCTTTAAGCCAACAATTTCTTTCTTTAAAACAATATCTTTTTAAAAAGAAAAAACCTTCTCTGTACCACAGGCACTTTTTTTAAAAAGGAAAATATAACCTTTAAATTTTGATTATTTGACTTGCAAAATATCTCAATACAACAATGAGAACTTGGATTGCTTCTCTCAAAGTGGTAGTACTTTTTAGAGGCCCCACCTCTTTAAAAAATATATTCACATTCAATAGGACAATGTGCAAAAAAACTCTTAAGAAAACTACACAAAAAAATGTAAATATGAATATACAATGAATACAATTACTTAACCTCTAGGCATGAAATAACCCTAGATGGGTTGATATGCTCTTAAAATCAATCAAAAGAGATATGCTAATTATAAAGTAGTTCCTTTTTATTTATTTCAAACTAATTATAATATAAATTCTTTAAATAGGATGTGACTTAATGGCTGCTGTAAACAAGTTCTAATAAAATATAAAGTTTTTTGTGGGTACAAAATTTGAGAATTGCAACGATAAGTGATTCATCCATAACAAGAATTCTTTGTTTTCACCTGTGTTGAAAATTTTGGGATATAAGGTGTGTGCTAGATGCCTGCTCCTACTTATAGACTCAACGAGAACCATGTGATCAAACTCTTGGCCAATCGCTGCTGCTGCTGGTACAATACTTAAGCTGACAGTACTGGCCATAACTACTGCAACTTTCGTGGACAACGGACATAGGATTAAATCACTGGACCTTTCACAATACGCAGGATAGGACTTATTCGCTTACCAAAGATTCCATAACTCAGGACTTACTTACTATAAGCCCTTTTCAACTGGCCAAGGATGGCATTTAAAAACTTAACAACCTGAATAACATCAAAGGATTACCACAGGAAAAAGAACTACAATAGAGAATGCAAGGTAGTCATAATAAGGGGGAATAAATTATTGTGATTTCCCAGAATAGGTAGCCTCATGTTGAAACCACCACCGAGTTGTAGATGGTTGGTAATAATCTGATGAGACTCAGGTAAAAACAAAGAATTCTTGTTACAGATGAATACGCTCATGGTTGCAATTTTCTAATAAAATCAAAACAGTGTATTTTTTAAAAAGTTGAAAGGCCAAGTTCTGTTTGGAGTAGAAGTTCTCAACCTTTTTTTTTTACCTATGGACCCCCTTGATTCCTACTTTACTCTGTTGGAATCCATAGACATTTGATGTTTAAAAAATTCTATTGTATTCTTATAATTAAATATTATCAGGAATCATATCAAAGGATTTACAAAATATTTTGTGTATTGTAAAAGGATAAGTAATTTATTGTACATTAACAACTTAATTCTATGGAAAACAAATATTCACTATTATATTAAGTCATAAAAGCGTGTGGTGTAATGGTTAAAGTCATGGGAACTGGACTCGTCGCCCCGAGTTCAAATCCTGGATGTGGTAATTGCATTTCACTTAGCGCTAATACCCTTGGGAAAGGTATGAATCCAATTCTCCCTGCAGCTATGGGTAAATAACTGGGTAGATTGGGCTCTTTAACCATGGCTAGGTAACCAGTCTAGGAGAAGGAAAACTCTAAATTCAAACCTGTTAAACTCCGCTTAAAAAAATTGACCTTGTGTCGCATCCTGCTTGTGCGGAGGGGTTGGTGTGTGTGTCTGTGTGTATATATATATATATATATATATATATATATATATATGAAAGTAAGTAAACAAACAATGTGTTCATTTTTTATATGGCCTTTTTTAGCTGACAATTTTGGAGGATATGTGCTTAATTGAAGTCATACCTAATTTTGAACCCACAGGGACATATGGACCCCGGTTGAGAACACTGATTTAGAGAAAACTGTCATTTAAGATGATATTAAGGTAAAGAGATGGTAGTACAACTTTTTAGTGATTCATTCAGTGAATCATATTTTTTTTTTTCTGAATAAAAGGTTTGGTTTGAAGTTACATGAAGGTTCCCGAGTTCTCACAAGAAACACTTGAAGAAGGCCAGAGGGCACATTGTCCGAAATGTTGTGTATACAGCAATAAAGATGAGGACAATAGTCCAAATAATACAAATTATCAAGCCTCATCTCAAAAATTCAGAAAAATCCTTTTTTTTTTATTATTAATAAAGAAAATATCAACTGACATTTTCTAATGTTACTCCTTGTAATTCATGGATACTTTGACATTAATAAAATAATTTCATAAAGTCAGATTTCCAGTGTTTTTGGCTACTTCAGCAGTTTCCCTTCTATGGTAGCAAAAAATAACTCAAACTTGTATGGTAGCAAAATAACTCAACCTACATCATACAAACTGGCACAACAGAATAGCTCATCAAGTCTACAAGTGTCAGGAAAGGAACATGTCTAATGATTAAAATCAATGAAATAACCAATTACCATGTTCACACCTGAGGGAAACATGTGTATTCCAATTTCAAAGTAAAGTCATTCTATAGCAACACTCTCTACATATATATACCTTATGGGTTGCTATAAAAAGACTGTCTCAATGCAACTTATTGAGCTCATGTTGTGTTTGTAAGGAAATTGACTTAAATGGCATTGTGTACATAAAACAGTGATAAAAAGAAAAAAACTAGTAAGATATTTTACTTGAAAATTTCCAAAAAGGCCAATGTTGTGACAGTTAATATAGAACTAAATTTGTGATCCTCCACCTGAGCATAGTTTAATTAAGTTGCAAATAAATTTAATCTTTGAATGAATTCAGAAGACTGAAATAACCAAATTTTAATCAGTGGAAAGTTATAGAATCTACAAAGAAAGTTAAATGGGAAATACAACCCCAAAAAAACAAAAAAACAAAACAAAAACAACCCCCAAAAAACAAAAACAAAACAACAACAAATGAATCCATAAAACAATCATTATATATCACAATATATTATTAGAATTCTTGTTTTTATATATGGAAAATGATGAAATAAAATTCTCCCAATGATTATATATATATATATATATATATATATATATATATACACATATGATTTCACTTATGATATATGTAAAATAATAGAATAATAAATTTAATATCATGTTATATGTGTGTGTGTGTGCATGTATATATATATATATATATATATATATATATACACACACATATAAATGTATGTGTGTGTGTGTGTGTGTGTGTGTGAAAAAAGTAAAATAAAAATTTCCCAACGTTGTTATACATACATATGAAAAATAATAAAATAAATATATACATATATATATATATATATATATATATATTGATAATATAGTTTGCTATATTTATAATTAAAGAGTGCTCACTATGATTGATAGACCAAATATAACACCACAGTGAACTTTTTATTAGAGCCATACACTTAAAATGATCTAACTTAGAGCAATTTACAGTTCAATTTGCAACTGAATGATAATTTTGCAGGGACATTTGTACAGAACATTTTTTCAATATATTGGAGATAAATATGGAATGCTAATTCGAATCCTTCATTTGTTTCTCAATAGAAGTATCAACATCATTATGGACTGATGTTACAATGTGTATCTAGTGGGTTCACATATTATTAGTATTAACTAATAATCATTATGAAAGTAACATATTTCCAATACAGTTTTATTCTATTGTTCATGGGTCATCAAATTCTTATTAAAATTCATATTCATTGAGTATTTGTAAATGCATTGTAAGCATGTTTCATACTGACAAGAAATGAGAATAAGAACTGTAATGTCAGAAATTGGATCATTGTTGCTAAAGTGGTGGGACTTGGAAAAGACTATAAACTGAATGAATAAATAAATATCTTCTGTCTTTTTCTGTCATGCAAAATCCTATATAAAATAAATGAATACTTTATAGTGAATAGAAAAGGATGCCTAATGTGGTATACTTGTTAGCGAGCTAAACTAGCAGACTATTAATTGTTAATGAGTTTGATTCTCACTAAGTGACTCATACTGTTGGCCTTGTGATACAACTTAGCCTAACTCAGTAAATGACTACTTTAGATATATTTACCAACCCCAAGCAGGATGTGACACAAGATCAGGTTTGAATTCAGAGTTTTCTTTCTCCTAGACTAGTGACCTAACCAAGGTTAAAGAACCAAGTCTAATTGGATACATACTTTTCCCAAGGGTTTTAGCACAAAAATGCAAACAACCTCATCCAGGATTTGAACTCTGGTCATCAAGTCCATTTTCTACGAGGATAACCATTAAACTATATGCATTCAAATGACTTCTTTATAGAGCAGATTTTCACAGAACAAAGCTAATCTTTGCATGAAAGAGGATATTACCTTAAAGATTTGTTACTATTTTCGTATATAAGGTGTGTGCTAGATACCCGCTCCTACTTATAGACTAGGCCATAATCATGTGACCTATCTCTTGGCCAATCACTGGCAGTACTCTGCTGTTGACACAATACTTAAACTGACTCTACTGGCCATAATTACTGCAACATTCTTGGACGACGGACATAGTATTAAATCACTGGACCTTTACCAATACGCAGGATAGGACTTCTACGCTCACCAAAGGATTCTATAACACAGGACTTTCTTTAAGCCCTTTTCAACTGGCCAAGGACGGCATTTAAAAACTTTACAAGATTGACATTTTCTTCCATATTTCTATTTACAAGCCCCACCAATTTATTACCATAAATCATGGAATTTAACAAAGTTAAAAATTTTCAAAATGGAATCATTCAACAACAAAAAACGTTAAGTACCTTAATTTTCAAGGAAGATAATTCACATAAAATAAACTACCAACAATTTCATGTGTGTGTAGTATTATGATATACACTGGTCCCTTTAAGAGACTAAAATGGGAAAATAGATGAAAATGGTCACTGAAGACCAGTGAAATAAAAGTGAAAACTTTTCCTTAGTCATAAAAAATCTATGATGAAGTCTCTTCTTAGGTTTTATATTCTCAGCATGAATTCTCAGTAAAAATTATTTTCATCTCTTGCTTCGATTCCTTAGAAATAAAATTGCTTCAATTTTGTTAGAGATGATCAGTGTTATTTAAATGGTCATGTACTGAACTTGTATACTCCTGTATAAGTAAATACTGTGGTCAACTTTTGATTTAAGGTTATGAAATTATGAATTTAGAGGATTAATCTTTGAAATCAAGTGTTGTCTCTAGTTCTTCCTATTACATTTTAAATACTTCCAAAATTAAGACTCATCTATAAAATGATGTCAAGTTTTTGCCAAAACATCAGATCTTCAAAACTTCAATCTCTCATATATATATATATATATATGGAATATAGATGTATATATTTACCCAACCATTCCATCACAGGCAGGATGTGACACAAGGACAATTTTTTATCAGAGTAGTCCTGGGTTGAATTCTGAGTTTTTAATCTCCTAAACTGGTTGCTGTATCAAGGCTAGAGAGCCCATTCTGTCCTACTATTTACCCATAGCAGGGTATATATATATATATATATATATATATATATATATATATATATCAATCTGTTCACCGCCCTGTAGGTGGGGCTAGAATACTCCAACTGCATCACCTGTATAAGTAAAGTCGGTGGAGTAGTGTATTGTTGGTATCAACCGAACTGGGGTGGAGTCTATCCTCTTTTTCACTAGCACTAGACCAGGGAGAAGAGATGAATTAATAGCTTTCCTAAGGGTATTAACAAAAAGTGAAATGCAAACAGCCTCAATCAGGATTTGAACTCAGATCAAAAGTCCATTTCCTAAGATGATAACCTTTATGCCAGCACATATGGAATAAATATCAAAATACACTCTCTCAATTACTAATTAATATTCTCTTTCTAGCAAAGTTATAATGACTAACATGTTGGATTGCAACATCATAATAAGTGAGTTTGAATTCCAGTTGCACTATTATATTTACTTTCAAACTTAGGAAAGGTATGAAACTTCTCATCCCTCCAGCAATGGGTTAAATAGTACCACTTCTGTTCTACAAAAAATGGCTTTGGCATTAAATAATTCATGATGGTTGATATGCCATTAAACAAAGAAACCAAACAAAACTTAGCAATGTCTCCCAACTAATAGTACTACTTTTTGTGCTTTATATTTCACTGAAAATAAATACTTATTCTTGATTTTCAACATACTTATTTCCTACCTTGGTCCAAAACACTATCTGACCCAACACACATTTAAAATGGTGTATTATTTGCTATCATCCTCACTATAATATTTGGTTATATATATATCATATCCCAAGAGCACATTATACTTGTATTTTATATAAAACTCATTTTATATATAAATGGTTTCTCTAGTTTAGTGGGTTAAGATGGAAAGATTACGGTCTGATACACAGCATAATGTTTTATAGGAGCCAAAAGATATTAAACACTATCTGACCCAACACACATTTAAAATGGTCTATTATTTGCTATCATCTTCACTATAATATTTGGTTATATATATATATATATATATATATATATATATATATATCATATCCCAAGAGCACATTATACTTGTATTTTATATAAAACCATTTATCCTGGTTTTTTTTAAAGTAGTGATATAAATGGTTTCTCTAGTTTAGTGGGTTAAGATGGAGAGATTACGGTCTGATACACAACAGAATGTTTTTATAGGAGCCAAAAGATATTAAACATATTATGATGTAAAGTTGGTGTTAAAAAGCAAAAGATATACTGATAACATTAAAAAGGACTTGAATATAAGTGACTAATTTTCTCTCCTCCTACCAAAGAAAATATCAGATCTATTAGATTAACATAGTTGTAATTAATGATTGTAATATCTGACTTATCAAGTGCAAGAAAAATAATTTCAACAAATTTTTGCTTTGTATTTCTATAACTTTTTCTAATAAATCTATTAAATAATTACCAAGAAAATGTTGGAAATTCCTAATTCAGCAAAAACATTTTTCTGATTCTTTGTATTTTTAAGCAAAGGTAAAAAGTAGTGTTACTCAAAAGTAAAACAATAATAGGCAAAATCTTTTGACGAAATAATTCATATATATATATATATATATATATATTATATATATAACAAGATTCTATGGATATAGAAATATGAACTGAACACAAATCTATCTATATCTTCTATACATATATAAAGGGATTGTGTGTATGTACGTATGTCCGGATGATACTATGAAAATAAAACAATTAATGACAAAGTAAATAAATATTCACATTCACTATCACAAAAAATAATGAAGATTTTATTTATATTTGTGAAAAAAAATTCTGACATCCCACCAGGTCTTTTTTATGTGGGGATTTTTATGTGGCATCCACCAAAGATTTAACTCATGATTATTAGTAATAAGGGATCTGCAAAACTAATTTTTTTTATCCCTCTACCCAAGTGATGCTGAATAGTAGTTTCTAGTATATATATAAAGGGCAGCTGATGTGTATGTATGTATGTTCGGATGAAACTACAAAAATATAACAATTAATGACAAGGTAAATATATATATATATATATATACATTAAATATCACTGGTTCCTGCTTTTTGTGCAAAAATTATGAAGATTTGATTTATATTCAAGATATTTAAAAAGCAAAATATACATAGAAATAGCATTGAAATTCTACTTAAAAATGTCCAGCATTTGTAAATCTCAAAAGTAAACAAATCAATACACTAGGTATTTTTTGCCCCCCCCCTTTACCCAGTTGTCACTGGGTAGCCACTTCTAGTACACAATAAGAGACAAAATATTCTAAAGAAATAATTCTGATATATATTTTTGTAGGTTTGCCATGGGTAAGATGTGATACAGAATTACGAGTACAGAGCATCCACGTGGATCAAATTCACTAGTCAGTGATGATGGATCTGTAAGGCTAACTTGCTAACAATGGGATTCTCTAATCTTAGTAAAATTCTATAGTTACAAAAACATGAACACAGCATTATGTAGCGTAATTATTATAGTCTATGGAGAATTTGGGGATTGAAAACGGAAGTTCCAGGTTTTGAATGGAAGCAGATGTGACCTTCCCCCACCCCTGGGACCACAAAACAGAAGTAAAGAAAATGTGATCTCTTTTTTGCCGGCCCCAAGAAGGGTCGGACGTATTTTTAGGGCTCCATCGTGATATATCTAGGGTAGCAACGAACAGCGCACATGAACGTGATTTAAGATAGAACAGCTCGACCTTACTCTCTCTCTCTCCTTCTTCCTGAAAAAGAACCCACAAGCCTAAAAAGAAATAAACAACCCCTTTTTGACTATACAACTTTTGTGTGTTGTTCCTTCGAGCTAACGATGACTACTACTTCTAACGACTACTACTACAACTCGACTTTGGCCCCTATGCAACAATTAATGTTAAAAAAAAAAAAGTTTAAAACTTAATGAAAAAATTTCTAAAATCCACTTTGTATACAATATTTCTTTTCAAATATCTAGATTTGTTTTTCACTATTTCTTTATCAGTACCCATCATATTGCTAACTATGTAAAAAAAACATAGATCAGACCTTGTCCATTTATAAGATGAAAATCAAGATTTTTTTTTTTTATTTCCCATCAAAGTCTTGGTTTGGCCAGAAATTGTTTATTTTGCCATTGATAATCTCCAATGACTTCAAATGATCTCTAGGAAAATTCAGAAAACTTGGAATTTTTCTTTGGTCATAATCCTTGGACACACACAAACACACACACAATTTACCATAGGAGGGATCTGTTTGAGAATACTAACATGAATGACATTTTATCCTTCTTGAGGAAAATAAAAAATATATGAAAAAATTATGAATCAGATAAAAAAATACATCTACTATCTAAAAATACACCTGTAAAAAGGAAACTTGAGTACCAACTTTTACCTCACTTTCTAACAACTTATACTATTAAACAAACCAAACCAAATAAAGTTAATGAAAATTATTCATACCAATTGGAAAATATCAAGAACTTGAAACATAGAAACTTTTATCAAAATACTTATTTCAGCATTAAGCGACCGAAAAGGGTTGATATGCCGTAAAACCAACAATTTACCATAGTAGTATAGATCAATGGGCCGGGTTAGCTCAGTCGGTAGAGCGTTCGGCTAGAAACCACAAGGTTCCTAGTTCAATACCGGCCCTTGCCAACTCAGCGTATGAGTAGCACAGGGATCTGTGCGGTAAAGTAAGGAGCTGATGGTAGGTGTGACGCTCCACCTCAGATGCTAAAAAAAAATCTCCTTGGTCTAGCGCTATTGAAAAGGGTATAGACTCCCTCGCTGACTGGCTGATACCGACTTTAGGCCGCCCCGTCGAAAAAAAAAAAAGTATAGATCATTAGCAGAATTTATTCAAATGAATAAGTAAAACATTTAATGATTTGAATGCATTGTTATTGCTTCTAAGTAAATATTTACAAAATAACCAATAAAGTACAAATAGAAAGATTCATCAAATCTTGAAGATCAATAAGTTTTTTTTAAGTGAAACATATTGAGATGTATAAAATATTTTAGGGAATAAAATTAAATGAGAGTAAAAATCATTAGAAACAACAAAAAAATAAACCCATAAGTTAAAGCATTAATTTATTTTCCGTTTTAGATAATTAAAATTCTCTCAAGAGAGGAAAATTCTAGTTATATAGAAATAGTAAATTTCTTAAATCTGAACCTGTTGATTGATCTATGAACTAAATAAACTGCTTGGTGTTGAGGCTATTTACAAGTTTAATCAGTGCTAGCTCTACAAGAAATATAGTCTCATTTTCACAATGAAATTAATTCTTGATTCAGCTATTTGCACACAAACAGGATTTTATGAGCTACTTTCTGTCCATTCATTTCAGACTTTAATATCCGATACAACAATTTCATGAACCATATATTGACAACAGCCTGGGAGGGTGACATGAATTATTTGCAAAGGATTTAGGCCCTTTTCATAGAAGAATAGAGTTGGCTGATTTTCAATTTTTAAAAAATGGTCATCCCAACCTTACACAAAAGCTGTAAATAACTAAAAGGTACAATAATAATAATTTCTCTATATAGCAGAGAATAACAATGAAATAAAGAATTCTTTAATATCTTCAGGTATCAATCATACACGGTTTGGACAAAATTACTGCCAAGTATTTCCCCTATATATCTATTTACATTTGAAATAGTTGGTAACCAATTATACATTGTGGTCTGAAAGTCTTGTCACCCCTACAAAGGATATTAGCGCTATACACCTCATCCAGGAATTGAACACTGTTTGCAGTGTCCATTTACTATAATGATAATCATTACACCACAATTGCCTCCTCCTCTTGTATACTCATATATGTGAAACGTATACAATCTCATCCAGGAATTGAACACTGTTTGCAGTGTCCATTTCCTATAATGATAATCATTACACCACAATTGCCTCCTCCTCTTGTATACACATATATGTGAAACGTATACAATCTCATCCAGGAATTGAACACTGTTTGCAGTGTCCATTTCCTATGATGATAATCATTACACCACAATTGCCTCCTCCTCTTGTAGACACATATATGTGAAACGTATACAATCTCATCCAGGAATTGAACACTGTTTGCAGTATCCATTTCCTATAATGATAATCATTACACCACAATTGCCTCCTCCTCTTGTATACACATATACATACTATATTTTCAAATATATAATGTATATATGTCACTTTGGAGTTAGGGATTAGTCTAGTTAACAAAGATATATGGTTGCCTGTCACCTCAACTCGTAGACCTACTCTAAATCATAGCATTTGTGGTTTAATTTGAAATATTGTTTTGGGAGGCAATGCACATTATATGGCAGTAAATACGGTAGACACACAAGTTTTATTGTCTTTTTTAAAAAAGATGTCAGGATTGACATCAACCAGCATTTTTGAATTAAGAATTTAAGATAGAAAAAAAAAATGCAATAGAAAAACAACACCCACACCAGAGGAGTGAATGAAAAAAGTTAAAGCTAAAACTCAGATGTCATAATTGAAATGTTATAATCACATAGAAAAAATTTGACAGGTTATCTTTACTAGGAGACTACTTAATACTTCTTGTACATTCTGATGGGATTTAAACAAAAGAGATAAGATTGAAAAAAAAACCAAAAAACGAATATCTGTTAACAATTTGATTGGCATCAAATTGTGTTCGTTTTTATATAGTTATTTTCTTTTTTTCTTTAAATCTTTTTTATTCCAGAGTATAAAACATGTTTTACCACAGAATTTGCCTGATCAACTCAACTCCTTAGCTATAGAGCTCAAACCTTCAGTGCTCAGATTGTGATCAATAATATCCACACATATAATATCAGTATATTTTATTTTTAAAGTCAATATGAATAATTTTAAAACAGACCTATTCAACCCACTTTGGGTCAGAGTGGACCTGGGAATAATGTCAATGAAGGGGTACTCCAAACAGCACAGATCTCCAGTAGTGGACCCTTACCATCAGATGCAGTTTAGTTATGCCAAAGATATTGTTTATTCAGATCTAATATTGAAAGGGTCGGTTTAACACTCATCTAGGAATCACAAGGTTTTGGTTTGATACATGTCCTTGCCAGCTCTCTACATGAGTAGCACAGATTGGTTTGGTTTGTTTTGTTTTACGGCATATCAACCTCAGTGGGTCATTTAATGCTGATAAAGTTTTGAAATAAATCAATTCTTAATGGATAATACAATTTTTTTATAAATACATTTTTCTATTTAACCCATAGATGGGACCCTAACAGGTACTACCACTCCGGGTCAGAGTGGACCAGGGAGCAATGGTGATGAAGGGGTGCTCCACATTCCCCAAACCTCTAAAACTGGAACCTCACCATCAGATAGAGTTTAACGTCATTCCCAGGACATGTAGACCTGCAGCCACCGCCTTCTAGCACCCATATGATAAAAAGGGGTTGGGGCTTGCCATAAGGGCAATAGGGTTGGGAAAGCACAGATTGGGTAATCTGATCTGTGTGGTAAAGTGGTGAGCTGACAATAGGTGTGGCACTCCACCTCAGTAAAAAAAAAAAATCTCCCTGGTCTAGCACTAGCAAAAAGGAGATAGATTCCCTTGCTGTCCGTCTGATACCAACAATAGACCACTCCACCAACTTCACTTTTTATTGAAGGTTTAATAAAACACTAATTAACCAGGTTAATCTATAAGAAAATAATAATTCCTTTAAATGATTTAGATTAAATTTGTAATTGTTTGATTTTTTAAATTTACTAGTAAATATATGCACCCTCCGGGTGCAAGTATTTAAGTTTTAATGTAATGAAATATCGTATTAAATTAGAAACACTAATGAAACTAAATAAGAATGCAGATAAAAAGATTTGAAACAGAGGGGGATATAATCGAAAGTTAGAACAACTGAAATTTACTCTTCCACCACTCTCGTCTTTCATTGTTATTTTTTCTAATTTAAGTATTTAGTTAAAAGAGGAAGTAAAGAATAAAATGACACTTATCTTTTCTTGTTAATGGATTTCATTTAAGATTCATTGAAGAGATTTTTGCTTATATTCATTAAAATAAAACCAAACAGAAACCAATAAAACTAAGCACATATTTATTAAAATTACATTTTTAATATCAATATGCAAATTAGCCTTCCCATTCATACTGTAAACCTCTATTTTGTTGTATATATAAATACAATTGCATGTTGTTAGTATGTAGATATGGTTAACAGTATTAATAATGTAAAACAATTTTATTAATAATTGAGGTTTAAATAAGGATAAATTCATGGTGAATGTGACTTAAATAACTAAGGGAATTGTGACTTGAGTAGTTATTTAGTTTCGGTTACAGACAGAAAAACACACAATCTCCATTATAATAAGATGGAAAAAGACATGTTTACATCAAATTTTAAATATTTAATAGAAAAACAAGTTTTGTTTTCTCATGCAAATAACTCTAAAGCCCTTAGCTACTGCCAATCACACTGCAACAAGGGAGAGTGAAATACATGATAGGAAATTCCCCACAGATAAAAGCCCCAAACAGATTGTCCAATATTTAGGCAACTCTCAGACCTTTCTTGCTTCCATGGCAATTGCAAGTGTCCTTATGGCACATAAGCCTTGGTTTGAATCTTTCACTACATTGCCAAATTAAAACATCAATAGGTTTACGGTGCAATGGCCTTAATGCTGTCACCACTCCATGCTGAGAACGAAAGAGAAATGTGTTGGAAGAATGAACTAAACATAACAAAGTGGATTCCTTTCTGCTGCGCTGACAGATATCCACAGAAGGATTCTATTCTTGCAGAAACAGGAAAACCTTCCAGAAACAACTCAAAGCAACAAATAAATAATTAATCAGTAACATTTAGCAAACATCTTTATGTAACTGGCAAGGTGACTTGACATTTTCCTGCTTGAATTAGTCTGAGGTAATTGATAAAATTTTGGAAAATTTTACTTCTTTCTGCTATTAATTCAATGTTATAAATAACTGACTGTGAAACTGAAACAGATCTCTCTTACATGACTGACAATGGATACAAAAGCACTTTTTTTTTTCCCGCCCTGTCGGCTGGGGTGTTAGAATGCACCGACTGCACCACTGCAGAGGGGTAAGACTCCCCCAATGGGGCCACCTGTTGGTCCACTCTGACCCGGAGTGGTAGTACCTGTTAGGGTCCCATCTATGGGTTAAATAGAAAAATGTATTTATAAAAAAATTGTATTATCCATTAAGAATTGATTTATTTTAAAACTTTATCGGTATTAAATGACCCACTGAGGTTGATATGCCGTAAAACAAAACAAACCAAACTTTTTTTTTCCTGCCTGGGCCAGAGGCATAGTAGATTGGTTATATTCTCATTTCCACCAGCCAACATACAATAAAAATACTCCTGGTGTAATTGTTATCATTGTAGGAAATGGACATGGTGACCAGAGCCCAAATCCTGGATGTGGCTGTGTCCATTTCATATAACACTAATACCCTTGTGAAAAGGTATGAATCAAACTATTCTCTCTCCAGCTATGGGTAAATAGTAAGGCAGACTTGGCTCTGTAACCTTGGTATGGCAAACGGTCTAAAAGAAGGAAAATTCTGAAATCAAGCCTGTTCAACTTTGCCTAAAAATTGACCGTGTGTCACACCCTGCTTGTGTGGAGGGTTTAAGTAAATAATACTAATGAAAATACAATGTTGGTCAAGACAATAGTAGATTGAAATTATATAGGGATAACCAAAATTTTACGTATTTTATTTTTACTCATCATGAATTAAAATTCAACAAAACTTTGAAAATATGAATCTAACTTAATGTCATTTTTGCTGTATTATGAAGATGTAGGATTTTTTAAAGAATCACATGTAAAAAGCATTTGTTTTACTGTCTTTAAAAAAAGGAAAATATTATAAACTAAAACCTGTATCTGTCAAAATTGTTTTTTCTTGCAGATATGATCTTTTTAATGTGATTTATCTCATTGTCATAATTAAGAAATTCATTAAAAAATCTTTTTTTTATATGTAAATCTGGGCTACGTTCTTCAAGATAATTAATCAAAACAAATGGCAATTTACAATTTTTTAATTTTTCATAAAAATTCAAAGAAAGGGAGAAATGTTGTCATTATTATTTAACATATTTGTTATTTATTTTAATATTTAATGTATTGAATGTTTTAATTAATTTTAATATCAAGAACAATATGTTTCAAATTTTGATTTAATTTAATTTAATTTTTTATATGCATTGTAATTGCCTTCAAATCATAAATATATAATAATTTAATTTAATTTAATTTAACGTATTGAATCATTATTTAACGTATTTGTAGTTATATTTAATTGTGTTGTCATATTGAAATTTTGTCCATGCCCCGATTTATACCTTTTCCAAAAAGGGGCTCAATAGAGAAAGTGACATCAGTAGACACTAACTGAATGTAAACACACTTTAATGAGAATTCTCTGAATTGCAACCAATCACATCAATTCCTGTCTTCAGGTAAAACAATTAATAAACAAATAACGTAGGAGTAATCTATATATTAATAATTTTGTTCCTTAATCTTCTGACTGTTCTTGCAACACCCTCTGATTAAATGTGAAACCATCCAAATCATCAAAGATAAAATGTAAAAATGTAAATGTTATAGGTGATATACCCTATAGACGAATGGAATGCGCCGACTGTTACTATAAGTAACAGGGATAATTATGGCTTGAAGAGTAAGCCAATGCGAGTCAGCTCACAACTCTATTGTCGGACGTATTTCCCACTTCTCTGTACTGTAATTGTCTACTCTTTTGTTAATTCATTTTCCTACATTTGTTACCCGTCGTTTTGTTCTTATTTGACCCCTTAAAACTCGACAACAGTAAATCCTGATTATCTGATGTTGCTTATCCACCAAATTCTTATTTCTTAAAAGTGTTGTCACCTCAGCTAAATAATGGACCATTTTGGTTTTATTATAAAGAAAGGGAAGAAAAAGGATGTGCTACAAGGAAAAATTAAAACAAGAAAAAAAGAGAGTAAGCAAAAGATATAGAGAGGAGTGAGTGTGCAGAAGCGATAATGTTAATATGTTTCAATCAAACATGAAAAAAAAGAAAGAAAGAAAAAAAGAGTGAGAGAGAGAGAGAGTTAAATCAAGATTATTATACTTTTTACATATTGAACTATTTAGCAATAGCTCTTAAGTAAACACATCAAATGTTGTAATAATCAAATTATCAATTATATGGTATATCCACAGGTCCTGCTAGTGGTCACTATTTAAGAGACCTGATAAAATTAAAGATCTTGAAAATGAAATTATACTATACAATAATATATATGATGATAGGTTGGAAAAAGTTCAGCGAAAAAGAAAAAGAAAAAAAGATATATGATGATGGGTACATTATCAATATGCTTCAAGCATAAAATGATTTATTATTAGCAGCAAAAATGTATGGCTATAAAAGGAGGAAATTTATAAAAGCATTAGAAAACAAACTCAGCATTAGACAGAGATCAATGGAAAGGTCAATACTAGAAATAACTATAAGGGATAAAAAAAAAAAAAGAAGAGAAAGATCAACATGTTTGAAAGAGCAGACAAAAGGTAAGAGATATTATAGAAATTATTAAACAACAAAAATAGAAATAACAGAACACATAGAAGGGAGTATAACAGTTGGTGCAAAAGGTTAATAGAATGGTGCCCAAGAAATAACAAAGATAGTAGGAAAAGAACCTGGTAGAATATAGAGGGATGAGATAATAGAGTTTGCTGATAAGACATGGGAGAGTTTGGCACAATTGAGGTCATCATGAAAGAAATTGGGAAAGACCTTCATCAAATAGTAGATTCAAAATGGCTGACATTGAAGATGATGAATAGTTACTTGGAAAGACAAAGATCTGTATATAATACCAAAGTAGTGTTATCTTGCCTCACTATCAAATCACTGGAGGCAACACAATGGACAAAAATAGCTAATAATAAGGATGATGAATAGTTACTTGGAAAGACAAAGATCTGTATAATACCAAAGTAGTGTTATCTTGGCCTCACTATCAAATCACTGGAGGCAACACATGGTACACAAAATTAGCCTAATAAGGAGATGATGAATTAGTTATTGGAAGACAAGATGTCTGTATAATACAAAGTAGTGTTATCTTGCATCGATAATCAAGATCACTGGGAGGCACTTGCCGTAACTTCGTTTATTCTTGCTATGTTAGAGGCATTTAGTTAAAGGGCCAGGTTCGTGAGATCTGCAGTGTGAGGATTAATTGGAGTCCTTGTGGAGGTTGAGTCTGCTGATAAACAAGATTGCTCTTTGGTGGTAATTCGGTCTCTGTGGGGTAGTGTGAGAGGTCCTATAGTTCCTTCGGTGCAATGGGTCGCGAAGTATATTTCATGTGAAAGAAGATCAAGTATTAAGGTAAGTAAGTTTATCATGAACACGCAGGATATGGCCGCACGCTTCGGAGATGTTCATGGCGCTTGATATGTTATATATGACCACATATATCTCGCCTAGTTCTCTAATGCCAGGCAGGGGAACATAAGTGAGAGTTAGTATCTAATATAACGCACGGGTGGTGTGAGTTGTATAACAGTCAGTGGGGAAATGGACGTCGTCACCGATGGCCGAGGTCTTCAAATTCCTGGACGTGGTATTGTATTCGATCCACTAGTGTAGCGTAGATGATACGCTTTTGGGAAGGTAATTGGAAATCCGTACTCTCAAGCCAGCCTCCAGATCTATGGGTAGAATAGAGCAAGGGCAGACGTAGGCGTCTTTAAACCATGTGTTATAGACTGTAACCAGTTACCTAGAGACAGGAAAATCGCTGACATTCAAACCTGGTTGGATGACTGTCCGCTTTTAATAAAATTGATGTGTGCGTATTCCTGCCCTTCGTGGGGCGCAGTGGTTTGGTGTGAAATATATATGATTCACAACAAATGCCAACACGATCATTATGAGAGAATGAAAAGTATTATCGACGCAATTACGAATCAATATAAAGATACAGTGTCCACCTGAAATACAGTACTACAATAAAATACACCAGGTAGAAGAAACTCTGAAGGTACCCAAGTCTTTACATCTCACACTAAACCATTTTTTATTCATTAAATAACAAGGGTTTATTAATATGTTGTAAGGAAAATAACCGCTCCGTTGCAAATGAGATACATATACAAAGGTACAAGCAGAGGATTAGCTGCAGAGTGAATGCAAGTCTGATCGGGATCCACACACGAACATTGTGTTTCGTAAGTTCTCGTAGATTTGCTAACAGCTACGTCTTATCAGACTGTATGCCAAGATAAGTATCTTGACAAGCTGGACGTTTTTTAGCTGTGCCGGCCGGAAGAGCCGTTTTATTTGTTATTTGTATTGATATTGTTATATAACTTATTATATCAGACCAACCTTCTGATTTTCCCAACTTTACTCGCTTTAGTTGTATTGATATCCAAGACAGTAGACATATTGCTATTCGAAATCCAAGAACCTAAGAAGCTTAATGTAAAAATCATTTATACCACATTTGAAAGATATGACTTGAAAGCAGTAGAACTTTTAACAAAGGGCTTGTTCTCCGGCATATTAACTGACCGACGAGAAAGGGTTGATGATCTCATACAACAACAGACAGCAAGAAAAAAAAAACATAGCACAACCCTCACTGTAACCATTGAGCTATAAAAGTGCCAATTGGGAACATGAACAATCATTGGGAGGCGGATAGGATGGAGTAGTGAGATGACCGTATCAAATAGCTGCAGACCCCAGTGGGACTGACAATACGCACCAAGTTGAAATATAATGTAAAGTATGTATGGGTTCCTTACTTTTGTGCTAGAAATCGAGCTGCAAAATAGCCGAGGCCAACTCTAAAGTATAGGAGTTGGAGAGGCCCGCGGTTAAATAGGAGTGTTTGGAAATGAACATTCATATAGAGGATAAGCAAAAATTGTACTATTGTTGATCTGTTTCCGTCCTTGTGGATGGATAAGGAGCAGTCATATCTGTAGTACGATGACGACATACAGTCTTTGATGTCGAAGAAAGAGGCCGCCAGGTACTTCCCCACACCACGCAGTCCTATGTCCGCGTGCAGCCCAGAAGGTGTGGTGTTGTCACTTTAGAACGATAGATTCTTATTCAAGAGGACAAAAATCCGAGTAGAAACAGGAATCACAACACAGTGGGCGAACATTTCATTCGATGGGGCGAGACGTCGAAGAACAGCAAATAGATAGAACGTCTATACAACAATATTGCTCGCACTGAAGGAATTCTCTGCAGTTACCCAATATGTTATTTATAACATTTTTGGGTCTGTAAGTCATAAAGGATTCCTTTAGATGAGCACAACGAATATGGGTGAAGTAGTTATACAGTTAGTCAGCCGGGAAGGAAAAACAAAAAAAAAAGATTTGAGCACAAACATTGTACACGACATGTGAATGAGAGAGCGAAATATCTTATATCACAATTGCTTTACTTAGCATTCAAAACGCAAACATGAAAATGGGTGCAGTTAGAAATGGAGCAGCGAAATATTAATGGATTGTTATCTATTGACAATTGAACTTTAATATCTCTCATGTTCAGATACCATTTGACAGATGACAGGAGATGAATTCTTATAATTGGTTAGATTTGCTTTAGCATTCCTTGGTACGTAACGGTTTGTGTTATTATCTTTACCTCCACTGGGCATATATGTGTTTGCTTCCATATCTATAAGTCTAACCTTTCTCATATAGTTTATATTTATTCATATGAATTCCATTAGTATCCGATGAATCATCGAAGTTGCTATGCGCTATAGTATATGATTTTTAAAAAATACAGTATTTTGTTCATAACTTCCATCAAAATATAAACCAGAAACAGATGTATGAATACAGCCTCACCGTGAGGATCCAACCAACCTGGAAACTAAGAGTTCTGATTTATTCTGTTTTATATATCAGGTTATTTTCAGACTTGAAATGCGTGAATCATATATATTACTATATATATAGTTAATATAACTGATTATAGTGTATGTTATAGATACTATATAAGTAACTAAGCAGAGTTTCATCACTTCGCTTGAGCATTGTGTATGTATTTCGTTAAGGAGGTACGATTTTAGAGAGGCCATTCACAATCGTCAGGTACGTGGAGATACGAACTAAAACAATAATATAACGACCGGTCGTGAACCCAATTGCCTGGTGGGGTGTTGTCTCGATGCCTGTAGTTGTTTCCTTTATTCAGATTGTTGTCCTTGAATTAGTCGCAGGTAATAGCCGCCGCCTCTTCATACAATCAGAATTGGTACTGACGGCATGTCATCAGCTATTTCGGCCATGTGTTGATCTTTTCGGACCTGAACGT
The DNA here is from genome assembly GCA_023376005.1 of Doryteuthis pealeii. Lineage (NCBI taxonomy): Eukaryota > Metazoa > Mollusca > Cephalopoda > Myopsida > Loliginidae > Doryteuthis > Doryteuthis pealeii. The sequence continues at coordinate 88,336,475 of CM042148.1, read as the reverse complement.
TCGAATTGTTTTATTTTTTTGTTATGTTTTTTATGTTTAATATTCGATTTAGGTAAGAATACAATAGCTGTACGCTTCAGTTCAGTCTTTCTGTGTATCAAAAGAGGATGATTAAGGCCTCATAAGATTAAGAAGAGAGATAATAAAAAACATACAGGTCAACACACACCACCAATGTCGATAACCTAGACGGGTTATTAGGTATTTTTTATTTGATGTCACCAAAACATGAGTGCTGGATTGGCTTCCGCCTACAGATTCTACACCTCCTTAACCAGTATATATGATATAAGGATGATAGTTAGTATATGTAGGGAAGCACACAATTTGTAAAATGTGTACATGTGTTTAACATTGCTTTTTGACTTCTGTGATTGAATTGCATAATGATTGCGGTGTGTACTATAGCGGTCTTGTGAGACTAACTGTGGCTGCTACCACGCATTACACTATGATGGGTGAGCTATCCAGTGTAGGTATTCTACCCAACCCATCTTCAACCATGGGTAGGATGTGAACATAATGTTGCAGCATGGAAGCATGTTGCTTCCGGAGTTGTGCTAGGAATCGAAACTTGCACTACGTGCTCAGGTAGTAAGTGGGTCTTGTGAGACTAACTTGCGTGCTAACCGTATTACGCACCATGATGGGTGATCACTCCAATGATTAAGGTATTTACCCAACCCATTCACCATGGGTAGGATTGAATAAGTTGCAGGAAGATGGAGCATCCAGCTAGATCAAACTTGCTATTCAGTAGTAATAGTCGTGAGCGGATTCATAGTCTGTGCCTGCTACCATTACACCTATGATGGGTATAGTCAATGTAGTAATTTCCCTAACCATTCACCGAATCGGTAGGAGTAGTGTGACATATGCTGAGCTGGTGTGCAAGCAATGCAGAGCATCCAGGCTAGGCAATCTGCAGAACATGCTATTCGCCGAGTAGTAAATGAGTGCTGTGAGGATCGTAGCTATTGCTCCTGCGTTGATGATGCGCATTAGCAGCTATGGATGGGATATGCCAATGTAGGTATGTTACCCAAGCCATTCACCATGGGTAATGGATGTTGACATAATGATTAGCACAGGCAGTGGAGACATCCAGCTAGATCAAACTTGCTATTCAGTCATGGTGTGCTACGTATAGCGTATGAGTCTGTGCAGACTAGCTGCTGCTAACGCATTACACTACTGATCGTGGGAGTCAGTTCCATGTCAGGTATTTACCTCATACCCTTACTCATGGGTAGCAGATTGACATATATTTGTTGCAAGCTATGGAGCATGCAGCTAGGATCAAACTTGCTAATTCAGTAGTAATGGAGTCTTGAGACTAGCTCTTGCTAGACGATATACGACCATGAGGGCGAACCCTCGTTTAAATAACAGCATTATGAGTTAATTCTTCTTGCAGTTCCATCAAGAACCCACAGTAACCTTTTATTATTCTTAAGAATTATTAGGAACCTTTCCATCTATACAGCTGGTAATGGATATAGGCAGCCATTTTTAATGATTTGTAACTAGGCATATAGCGTCGGAAGGATGGAGCAAATAGGGTTAGTGTAAATAGCAGGGGTATACAAACATAGCAATAGCATATTGATGCTTGAGAGTGGAATTTCTTCCCATAATGGGTCATTAACATAGGCATCATTATTCGTCAGCAGAGTGGCTTCTCATGTATAATATTAGTGGGTTCATCGCTCAACCGAAACTCCGATGTGAAGAGACCTAATGTGAGACTAATTCTTAAAGATTGTTGACAACCACATAGATCTCGTTACGTTGGACGGGGGTATGTCCTGTCAGTATTCGTCAACTAAGTTAACATTCATATCAGGGAAATTGTGATGTGGCATTCTTCATGGTTAGGCATGGAAGATATGTGAGAGGCCGATTCTCCTATTTCTTATGTTGGTTTTAGGAATGTTAGTCTGGTTGCCAAAAGAATTAAATTTTGAGCAGTTGTGTGGAGGTTTAGGTGGCACTCAAGAGAAAGTCGACTGCTGTTGATCGTTACGTGTCTTTCACTGCAGCTAAGTTCGTCTGTCTTGCACTACGTGGTAGTGGGTCGGGTGGTCACGAGCAGCAAAATCTGGTGCAGTCTATAATCAGTGTTACATGAAGCTGCAATGCTGTTGCAGCAAGACCTTCCAGGTGGCCCATGGCCGTAGGGACAGGGGGCGAAGAGAGGGTCATGGAGACCATGCCATTGGCACAACCTAGTGATGCGATTGTCCTGATTTACGACATCAGGTAGGGGGCATTGCTGGTAATCTCCTTTTAATTTGATATATCCGATTTATTTCTAAGGCATGCGCACCCATTTGGGTTAGTTTTACTGGTGCGCTGTGCGTTTAAGAGGGAATTGCATGATCATTGTACGAATAACAGTTTTTGTTTAGGTTGTGTTGTTTTAAGAGTCTTTTTTTTTGACACAAATGTTCATAATGATATCAAAAGTATTCCTACTGATAAATAATTTTTCAACAGATCCTATTTGACCCTAGAATGGGAGGCCGGGCCTGCCATAGCAGGGTGTACTTACCAGACTCTGGGTTAGGAGTGGACTGGTAATCAGATTTGCTGGCAAGTCAGACATGGACGTGATCTTCTGATATTTGTTTTCTACCGAATTTCTTATTGGTTATAAGTATGCCGTATTGTAAGACATGTCCTCCAAGATCTCCAGAACCTGGAGGCTCACCAACAGATGCAATTTAGTTTTTATACCCAGAAAGATCCCTAATTTTACCCCTTAATTTACTAGAATTTCACACAAGAGAACAACACTTTATTTGCTTACCGTGTAATTTCTTATGGTATTATGGCCACTTTTGAAGTACTACTGCACCAGATCTCCAGAGCTGGAGCTCACCAACCTAGGATACGAATATTATTTTATAAACCAGAAGATCCCTAATTTGTACCTCGCTAGCTAGTTTAGTAGTTCTAGAAATTTCCAATACAGAAGAACAAGGTCGTTATTTCTACATGTTTTCTTATGGTCTATGGAATGACCATGTGTCAATAGACATCACCCGTCAGATCTCCAGGACGTGGATGCCATGCACAAGGCACACGATCAATGTTCTGTAGCTACGTTTTTGATACCCATGGAACTGATCCTGCTGAATTTTACCCTCAGTGCCTACTTGTGAAGCTAGAATTGTCAGCACAAGAGAAGCAAAGACGAGCGGCTTATTTGTGCTACCGGAATTGTCTTGATGGGATATGCATTAAGACATTGTGACGCCCCGCTTCATAGAGTTCTCCAGAACTGGAGCGCTCAACCAAACGAGATCAATCGTAGCTTTATGATCCGGAAGACGATCCCATAATTTTTACCCTATTGTTTAATCTAGAATGTTCAGCGACAGAGAAGCAAAGCGTTGATTGGCTACACAGAGTATATTCATATGGTGTTATGACTGCAAGTTTAAGACAGTTCCCACGGGACTATGGATCTCCGAGAGCCTGGAGCCCCATCATCCGAACAGATCCAGTTGTTATGATGTTTTGGTCTATACGCGTCGCAAAGAGTCCCGTGGAATTGTATAGACCCTAGCTTAACGTAGAGATTCATCACAAGAGAAGCATACGGATCCTGTGGTCTGCTGATCGCACTTCTCGCTTATGGTTCACAGGCTTCCCATTGTCGAAGCACGCTATTTACACAGGTTTAGTCACATTAATTGGTCAAATTGTCACCTGTTGTGCAAATAGTATGAACGATAGATCCAGAAGGCATGAGCAATGGAAATTATCTTTCTGCCAGTGTTATAATATATTACAGCTATCATTTTCTTGTCGTTGTTTTTCTATTTCAGTTTTATAATTGCAAGAAAGTAACAGTGTTTTTACACGCAATGTGAGGTGAGTGAGATGTATGGCTGAGAAAGTAATGGAGCCGAATCAAAGGAAAGAAAGCAAAGAGTCCACCAAGCTGGTGTAAGCTTCCCAGCTGCCAGCATAAGATGGACTCGGTTATCTGTCTGTTCTTTTCTTTAGAGATGAATTTGGTTAATAGAAGCTGTTAGTGATCTAGCATCATTTGTCGATAGTTTCGACTACAGGGCTGGAGACAAGAAGATATGAAGAGGTGAGGTGAGGATTCGAATACGATGAACAGAACGACTCAAGCCTTGAACTGCCGCCACGTACGTTTGTAGCTCCTACACGCGCCGTCGTTGTGTAACACTGGGGATGCTACGTCATTACCCTCGCTGATGAAATATTATGATCCATTAACCAACAACATTCAACTGCGAACGGTGAAAGGACTCAGTTGGATACTCACTTGCTCATAGCGCGCTGTGCGACCTCGTTCTGCCAAGAATGAACGCCGTGTACATTGTTCGCCGATTGTACGACTGCGAATCGTGCCTCCTAGTAACGATATCGTACAATGTCTTAGATTGAGAGCATTAGAGAGATCACGTGGCGCTGCGTCCAGTCATCGGTACTGAGGGATGGATCGATGAACCATGATTTCGATTGTGCAGTTATGTACCGGTCCAGATCACGGGTCAGAGCAGAGTACAGAGGTGCGATATAGCTATAAGAAATGATCTGGCTATGTGAGACTTAAATTAAGTTCAGCGGTCGATTGATAGCTAATGTCATGTCTGATAATCCGACTCACGCGTCGCACACACAATACGGGTTTTAACCCTTTAGTAGGGTGATGGTTAATACGTTCATCTTATAAACCAATTTGATAGTGGAGGGAATTTGGTCCTCATTAGGTATCCTCCCTACTGTGCCTCTAGCGGATTTAGCTAAGCTTGATAATTATATAGTTTCAAAATATATATAAATATTAAAAAAAACAAAAAACAAAGTGAGCTGTGTATTCTTTAATGGTGTGAATAACTGATGTTCAAATTCAGATTAAAAGTCAGGGTTTTGAATATTAGTTTTAAACACAAAAACAGGTTGGTTCCATCCACATAGAAGGGCGGTACAACATAATCTTCTTACTAATATTATGATCTTATATATATAAAAAGGTACAACATAATCTTACTCATATTCTGATCTTATATATATATAAAAAGGGCCAGGTTAGCTCAGTCGGTAGAGCGTTCGGCTAGAAACCACAAGTTTCTTAGTTTGAAACCGGCCCTCACCAACTCAGCGTATGAGTAGCATAGGGATCTGTGTGGTAAAGTAGGGTGCTGATGGTAGGTGTGGCACTCCACCTCAGATGCAAAAACCATCTCCTTGGTCTAGCGCTAGTGAAAAGGGGATAGACTCTCTCGCTGATTGGCTGATACTGACTTTAGGCCACCCCTACGACTTTACTTTTTTTACTTTTATATATATAACTACTTTTCTGTCTGATGATTGCGCACACCACATGAGACTCAAAGTAATAGACTTCTACTGTCCATAATTTGATATTGTATACCTGCAATCTTCTCTCATTATATATATATATATATATATATATAATATATATATATATATATTATATACACAAGTATGTATAGAGCACTTTCCAATATTTATCATCCTGACTCATTTGGTTTCTTTTTCCAAGAGTCAAAATTGTGACTCATTCAGTTTTTCTTTCTTTCTTTTTTTGTTCAATTGAGTTTCCCCATAACTTCTAAATGTCATATATATCATTTTTACTTATATTACTACATCATATGTTTTTATATAGCCAAAATATTGTTTGCTTGTGACCATATCATTCTGGTACTCTACAATGTAGTTCATATAATATTTATGAGTATACAAATACAGATACGAAACATGCACTGTAAAAAAAAATATTGGTTAAAATAAAAAGTTATTTTAGTTTTATAAGGGAAATTAAAAAATGAATTTTTAAAAACTTTTACTGAATTATATATTTACCATTTTCTTGCACCGTCTTCTTACAGACAAATTCATAATTTCATCATTTCAGAATATTTTCTCTTTTTGAACAAAGAATTTCTCTAAGTGCTTTTTGCAGTTTTCAAGAGAATTAAATTTTAAAAAAAGAATTTTTCTAAAGAGTAGAATAAATAGTAATACAAAAGTGCAATATTGCATGAAGATAGCAGATGAGAGAAAATTTTCAACCAAGTTGTAACAATTTTTGCCTGGTCAATAAAGGAACATGTGTAGTCTTACGTTATCCTGATGAAATAGTAAACCCTTTCTCTTAATTCTGGATGCTTTTCATCAATTATTCATTTGGTGTAATCAGGAGCAGTACTTATTTGAATCATTCATTTGGTGAAATCAGGAGCAGTACTTATTTGAATCAATCATTTGATTCTCCAGTAATAGTTCATAGTAGAGGAGATTAGTGGTAGTTTCAGATTAGTCCCCACCAACACAGCACATTGGGTAGCACAGCTTGGGTAATCTCATCGGTGCAGTAAAGTATCTTGGAGCTGATGGTAGGTATGGTGCTCCACCTAGTTCTAGCACCAGTGAAAGGAGAAATGTTGGTTGGTTGATTGGTTTGTTGATAGATTTTAATGGCATATCAACTCGTTTGGGGTTATGTCATGCCTAATGGTTAGGAAGTAATATACTGTATGTTGTGTATTTATATTTATACTTTTTTAGTAATTGGTTTTAACAATGTGTTAACACCGTTGGGGATCATGTTGTATGGTATTGATTAAGGATTGAAAGGGGAAAGACTCCCTCACTTTTCAACTGATACTGACAATAGGCCACTCTGTAGACTTTTTACTTATTTCACTTGCACCATGATTTCTTGCCTACCACATCAATTGTAAAGTTTCCACTTTTTTTTTTTTTAAATCTTCCATCCCAATTTGTTAAAAAAATAAAAAATGAATATAGTCCAGTAATTTTTACCCTTACTTTATGTGGGAATCACATTGTAGGCGTTATTTTCGGATTTGCCTGGGGAGTTGTCTGCTGTTTGAACATCTCTTGCTCTTTTCCTGCTGCTCGACCTATGAGACACTATGGGTTAGACTCTGGTCTATCCCCTCTTGTTGGGGCTTTGGCCCCCCCCCCTTACATTACTGTAAGTGATTCATACAGCATGGACTATTCCTAGTCTCATGTCTGTTGCTTTTATGTTTATCCTTTTACATGTAACTTTGTATTACTTATGTATGTATGTTCATGTACACCTCTATGTATTATGTACCCTGTTTATTCTGTGCTGTATATAAAATGTTTTGTCTATCAACCTTTGTCAGAGTTTTATCTTCAAGTATTATCACAAAGAATCCTACAACATCAAAGTGATTAACATAATCAAAATACTACAAATTATTTTGAATATATTAGCTATCACCTAGATTATCTAATATATATATATATTTACCAACCCCTCAGCATGGGCAGGATGTAAAAAAGGTCAATTTCATAAGCGGAGTTTAACATGTTTAAATTCAGAGTTTTCCTTCTCCTAGACTGGTTACCTAATCAAGGTTAAAGAGACCAGTCTGCCCTACTATTTATCTATAGCTAGAGGAAGAGTAGTTGGATGCATACCTTTCCCAAGAGTATTAGCACTATATGAAATGTAAATAGCTTTGTCCAGGACTTGAACTTGTGTTCATTTCCTACAATGGTAACCATTACACTACGTGCCTCCAACTTTCTCTACATACTGCACAAATCTGTTGTGTTTTAGTTGCCCTCTTTGTTTTGTTTTTTTTACCTTTCCTAAGATTAAAAATACCCAATGTGCCAAAAATGTTACTTATGTATCAATGTTAATATCAATAAACAAAAACATGCCAACACTGACAATTCTTTGTAAAAATGAATATTGATATTGACAGCTGTCACAATGCTATGATCTTTTTTGAATGGAATTAGTTAAAAGTAAAACAATTCTAATGAAATCTAATGAGGAAAACAAAACAAACTTTTAAAAAAAAAATATAATAGTCTGTAACTCTGATTAAAAGAGGCATTTAAGATTGTTTTAATGAAAGACAAAATCCAGTATAATTACATTTTAGTCATAGCTGAAGAGAAACACTAAGATTTGTCAAAGTGGAAAACGAAAGTCAACAACTTACAAAATATACTAACACTAGTAGGATCTTCCAGCCTTCGGGTCGGGGGTCTGGTGTGCTTCGGCCACTGGACCGGTGTGTTAAATTAACAGCGTTGATCCCAGGGGGCTCTCCCCCCAGGCAATACCTGCCCCCTTGATTAAAGGGGCAGGGCTGGGTTTATAGCCCAGCACCTGAGGCACCCCCCTTGAGGGGGAATGCCGACGGGATCAACGCATTTTTTGTGCCTACCACCCATGAGCTTCGACTTGTGGGTGGGCCCACATAAAAATGTCCTTGTGTCATGCCCTCATAAGTGGGATGAGAGGCAAATATCCTAACACTAGTAGGACCTATGGATATACCATAGTATGATGATTTAATTATCACTGTGATTGATATGTTTACTTAAGAGCTATTACAAAACAGTTCAATATGTAAAAAGTATAATAATCTTGATCTAACTCTCACTCTTTTTTTCTTTCTTTCTTTCTTTTCATCTTGTTTGATTGAAACAGATTAGCATTATCATTTCCACATGCTCAGTCCTCTCTCTCTATCTTTCCCCTACCCTCTTTCTTTCTTTTTACTGTGTTGCATGTCTTCTTTTCTTCCCTTTCTTTCTTTATAATAAAAACGAAATGGTCCATTGGCTGAGGTGACAACACTCATAAGAAATATGAATTTGGTGGATAAGTAACAATAGATAATATGTGGGATATCGCCTGCTTCTTGCCTTTTTTTTTTTTTTAGTGTGAAGCCTTGATAGTAATGAAAGGATTATTTTTTTAAATGTCTATAATAAACTGAAGTTTTTTTTATGCTAATACAGACAAAGGACAACAGACAAGAATCTCATTTCTTTTTTGTTTGGTCTAGTTGCTTGGGTGGGCAAAGTGGAAAAGCATGGGCTTTTTGCCCGGAAATTAAACCCCATATATTCAGTCAGTTTGAAAAAGTCGAGCAGTTAACAGTTGAGTGCAGAATGAGAGAGAAAGGGCTGCTAGTGCCCGAGCCTAGATCCCCTGCCTACTGTGACGAACAGGTTGGGTAAATATCTACATACATATCCATGTACATGCACATACATACGTACATACATATATATACTCATAGAGATACACTTGTACCTACATGCATATACATTATTCTACCTAAATATGTGCATCTAAGGGTGAAACAACTTAGAGTTTCACATTGGTTAGCTGGTTACTTTTACCTTTAAAAAATACTTAACAGTTGGCTGCCGAATGAGAGAGAAAGGACTGCTAGCCCCTAAGCCTGGGTCCTTTGCCTACTGTCCACTATTGTTGGGGTTGGCAGTTCAAGTCCAATAGTAGTTTGAGGCAAGTTTAGGAGCAAGTTTCCGCTAGACAGAGAGTAAGGTAGAGAACTGACCACTGACCAAGTTTTGTCCACTATTTATATCACTATAGTTAGGATATATTTGATTTCTAGACTCTAAAGCTACGTGTCAACAGACTGAGGCGAGGGAAATTGTCATCTATAAAGACAGCCATACAATTTTATTTTCAGTTTTTTTTTTGTGTTTCTTTTTCCTTTGTGGACCTGATTCATGGCTTCTGCAGTTTCAACCAAAACCACCAGCTGAATTTGTTCTTAAAAACAAACACAGCATGGGAAAATAGTCGGTTAGCTGGCAAGATTGGACAGGCTAGGAATTGGTACCTTTATATAAGTACACACTGTGGCAAAGTTCCAGTTTTGGAGTTCTGGAGAGTGTGAAGTACATATTCATTGCAATTACTCCCAGGTCCGCTCTGACCTACCTGCTAGGATCCCATCTATGGGTTAAATAGATCAAAAATGAGTTTTTAAAAATGTGTTAATAAAAATTGAATACCCAACAAGGATGAAACAAACAAAATGTGTTTGGCATAAAATAACCCAAGGGTTGACATGTAAAATTCAACATTCACATAAGTACAGTTCAGAATTTTGGATATATTTCTTTCCTCTTTTCTCATTTACAAAAATATCAATCATTAGTTCTCTAATTTCTTTCCTGCATCCTAATCGAGAAGAGTAATTTTTTTTTTTTCAATTTTATTATAAAGTTGCTGAACTGCACTGGAATCATTATTAAATACACAATCTGTAAATATCGCATCAAATGTAAAGATGACAATCAAAATAATCTAAATATGAAAAACTAAATTTAAAAGCCAATTTTACATTTGTTTTACAATTCAAAATAACATTTGAAGAAAAAATCTAACAGGGAAAGATTTTTTTTCTAAAAGTAGCAAAAACAAAACAGATAAAATTATATATATATATATATATATATATATATATATATGTGTGTGTGTGGAATCGCATGGTGTAATGGTTAAAGTCCAAAGAAACAGACCCATTGACCCGAGTTCAAATTCTGGACGAGGCTGTTTGGGAAAGGTATGCATACAACTAGTCTCCCTCCAGCTATGGGTAAATAGTAGGGCAGACTGGGCTCTTTAACCAGTCTAGGAGAAGGCAAACTCAGAATTTAAATCTGTTAAACTCAGCTTAAGAAATTGACCTTGTGTTTCATCCGGCTTGTGCAGAGGGGTTGGTGTATATATATAATATATATATATATATATATATATATAAATGAAAGTCAATAAAATTATGAGTAGAATTTAGAAGAGAGAAAATTTAGAAAAAAGAAAAAAAACAATCCCCCTTATTTTTTAATATTTTTTTATAGGTATGAAAAAAAAAATTATAGCGTGAAATTAAATGTTTCATTGGTTGTTTAATAGAGGAAGGTTATACTAATCAGTAAAGACAAGAAGATTCCATAATGATATCGTAAAACTCAGCCAGGTAATCAATCAGTCTTTGGCTGAGGAAATGGCAGCATTAAAGAGAATGAAAGATAAAACAAATAAGAAGAGACATTATCTGATTAAAGTGGTGAATATTAGAAGAAATCTCTCCAACACTTGCAGAAGAACATCAGCAGCAGCAGCAATGGTGAGCACTCTTGTATTAGGAGTTCCTTCATTGCTGATAGCGATATTTCTAAAAGCTAACAAATCCTGCCAGATTGAGAGTTTCAATGCTTATAGCTAAGTTGGTTTTGTTGTTGCTGGTTGTGGCGGGGGTGGGTAAGGGTTGGGAAAAAGCAAGCGAAAAACAGTCTTATCAAGGATTTTGGAAAAGCCAGGAGCAAGGAGAAAAAACGAAAGGTAAAAGAAGAAAAAAAAAAAGCAAAGAAAAAAGTGAAAAAAAAAAAAAAGAATGGCAAAAGGATAAGAGAAATTTAAAAAAAGTTTTGAGATATAAAAAGTTTTCAACAGATTTTGGAAGAGAGATTTTCTTTTTTTTTTTTTGTATTCTTCTCTAAAACCAATTTATGTAGAAAAGATAATTGTGGGTTTTCCATTAAAAAGACAAAAATGAAAAGCAGGAAGAAAAATGATTGAACCAGGATAAGAATAGAGCCAAGACACTCCTTTCTATAGCAATGATGATGGTTGGGAGGGGGAGAGAGAGAGAAAGGGGGAGACGTAGAGAGAGTGAGTCAATCTGAAGAGAGTGAGGTTGAAGGGAAAGGGGAGAATAATGTCACAGAAAATAAAAACCTTTCTTTTTTCTTTTCTTTTTTTAAAAATTTTATTTTCTGCTAATTCCACTTTTACCTCACATCTTCCCAATTCCTACTCAGGCAAAATTACAAAATCTGTAGATTTTACCGGTGGAAGCACCTCTCGTGTTGTTTATCAGTTTGTGGACAGATTTTCACATTAAAAAAAAAAAAAATAAATAAATTTTAAAAAAAAATAATCAAAAAAAAAAAAAAAATTATTGTCTCACTCTAAGCTATAGACAAAATTTACCCTTAAGACACAAATCAGGTATTTCCCTTGTAAACAAACAAACAAAAAGGAAAAAAAAAAAAAAAAAAAACCCTGAAAAAGGTCAACGTCATAGCTTTTTATAGTCAACAGAGATTCAAACACTCAAGTTTGCTTTCTATTAACCATTACAACCTTAGGGAAATTTTTCTCACTCACAGCTAAGATTTTATCTTTTTTTTCTCTGCACATTTAATGGAGGATTTATTAAAGGCTAATTGACTGGATTTAATGTATAAAGTTATGGGTTTCATTAGCATGGAATATTCAAATCATTTTCCAATTTCAATTTTAAACATACAAATAATTGCTGAATGTTTATAACTTGGATATGTTAAAAGAAATAAAAATTATCCAAAGTTGTAGTCGTCATTTCATACTGAAAGGGTCTGCGGGCCAAGTTGAAATATATTTGAGTTATGAATTTGCTTAACTTGCACACATCACTGATTTATGGCTAAGCAACAGTTTCAGTGAGATCACACAAGTTGAGCAGTGATAAGCCTATTTAGTACTTATATAGGTGACCATTAGGGAATAGCAGCTACTGTCTAAGGTATCTGTGCTAAATAAAGCAAAGTTTAGTAGATAATTTGCACATCACTCGCAACTCATGAAAATGAAAAGGGAAAACAGTGATCCCTTTAAGGGAGAATTAAATACAATTGTTACATAATGAATAGGCAAAGCTTATCATTTTTGTAATGAAGTGTAGTTAAATTTACAATTAGTGGTATACTGTGGAAGAATAGAATAATAGATAAAAGTTCATAAAGTTAGGAGGGCAAGCTTTAACACCAGGGTCATCTGAGTGGACCCCTCTGATTGGCTTATGAGTCACATGATTAGATGAGACTCTGGGAGAGTAAGAACTTAGTTAACTAAAAATTGAGATAGTGCCCATAGTGGCAAGACGCATATTACTTTTTCTGCTTGTTTTCCTATGCACACATGGTTAAAATATGGTATCAGGGAAATAAAACTATTGTTAGTAGACATTTACTAAAGACAATGGCATAGTGTCCATTTTTTTTTTTACAGTGGAACTACATAGCCTGGGCGGGTTGATTTGGAAGATGAGCAGTTGCCCAAGCAGTAAATTCCCCCTCTCCACACTGCCGCTGTGAAACAAAGAAAAGGTAAGAAACCAATATAGTTTGGCAGCAGTAGTGTCACAGGAGTTGCTGGGTAGCACTGAGGTTCAGCATCACACCACCTTAGGGAATTCGGCTCTGGAGTTGTTTTCAGGGTTTATTCCCCTAGGAATAAAACTATGTGTACACACAATTATGTCTCCGTGTTCCTGAATAACAAGAACTAACAGAAATGGAATACAGAGAGATATGACAGCCCCAACTCGAGAGAGATACTCAACACAGCAGTGAATGTAATGATAATAAGAAGCAGTATGTAACAAAATAACTTACATCTGATTTGTTCAGCTGATATTGCATAAAGATCATTACAAATAAATCATGATTTTTTTCCACAAATTTAGGAGGGGAGTCCCTGTGGCAGGTGGATAACATGCTAGACTGCTACATCGTAGTAAGCGAGTTTGAACTCTAGTCACACTATTATGTTCAATTTCGGACTAAGACACTTGAGGAAGGTATAAACCCCCTCATTCTTCCAGTTATGTGGTTAAATAGTGCTAATAAACAATTGGAAAGTTATGAATCCAACTGTTCTCCCTCCAGCTATAGGGCAGAGTGGGCTCTTTAACCTTGGTGAGGCAATCAGGCTAGGAAAAAAACAACTCTGAACTAAAGCCTGTTAAACTCCACTTAAGACATTGAACTTGAGTCGCATCCTTCTTTTGCAGAGTAGTTGATAAATACATATGAGTTAAATAGCATTAAATAACCCATGAAGGTTGATATGCCATTAAACAAAGAAACCAAACCTAATTAAACAAACTTAGGAAACAAAAAGCAAGACTTTCCCTGTTGTAAATAACATAGAAATATATATATATTATATATATATATATATTATATATAAAACTGATCAAGCCCATGACTCACCCACAGAGTTTTTCTTTTATTACCAGTAGCAAAGTGAAGGTTTCTTTCCCTACCCCCCTACCTCTCAGTGAACGACACATTAAACATCCATCAGGAATGGCCACAGTCAACTGCTGCTAGGCGATTGAAACTGCTGCAACAAGCCTCTAAATTAAGGGCACACTCTCAAATATAAAGTGGACAAAATCCTTGGTAGCTGCAAGCAGAACGACAGGAAATTCTCCTTGGAAGTAACATACAGACAGACAGACTGACTAAAACTGAACTTCAGGCAGAAGTATCATAACAAGATGAATGTCTTTAGGCAGAAATTCAAAATGAACAGGGAGCAGAACTAATTCAGATACTAACTTAGGCACAAATTTATATATTAACTCTCTTGTTCCTTATTCTTCCAACCATTATCATCCTGCAACACACTCTGGTTAAAAAATGTGAGCATCTAAATCATCCAAGATGAAATACAAAAATGTAACTCCTGATTATCTGATATCACTTATCCACCGAATTCTTATCTTTTATGAGTGTCATCACCTCAGCTAAATAATTTTTATTCCATTTCTATTATAAAGAAAGAAAGGACATGCTACACCGAAAAAAATATAATAAGAAAGAAAGAGAGTAGGGGAAATATTTCTTTTCTATGTGTGATACCATATCTCCCTGAAAATAAGACCTACCTGTAAAATAAGACCTAGCGTGAGGTTTCAGGATGATTTTAAAATAAGCCCTAGTTGAGAGCAGCATTTCAGAGGATAATGATATGGTTATTTTTTAATGAATTTTAATTAATGAGTTTTTGAATAAAAGAAAATGTTAATTGCTAATAAATGGAGATAGTTTTTTGTAATTTCTGTTTATTCAGAAATTTCATAATTTTCTACTTTCTAATGTTGTTTTTTCGATATATGAAGTATAAAACATCCCCTAAAAATAAACCCGAGTTTTATATTTCGCCCTGTCTTATTTTCAGGGTAACATGGTACTTGTGTACATTGATACAACTCTATAAAAATTATGTAAACTAGCAAATATATGCACCCTCCGGGTGCAAGTATTTTAGTTAAATTTTATAATAAAATATCATATTAAATTAGAAAGGCTAATGAAACTGAATAAGAATGTAGATAAAAAGATTTTGAACGGAGGGGGTATGATTGAAAAATAGAACAACTTTGAAACTAACTCTTCCATCATTTTCCGTTACTCCCGTCTTTCATTGGTAAATTTTCCTAATTAAATTGTTTAGTTAAAATAGGAAGTAAAGAATAAAATTACAGTTATTTCTTCTTGTTAAGGGATTTCTGATTTCTATTAAGCAAATGCTCTTCTTTGATTGTGAATCAGAATTCCATAAATAAATAAACAAACAAAAATAAAATAAAAATAAAAACTAAACAATATCAAAAAGGGCCGGGATAGCTCAGTCAGTAGAGCGTTCAACTAGAAACCACAAGGTTCCTAGCTCGATACCGGTCCTCGCCAACTCAGCGTATGAGTAGCACAGGGATCTGTGCGGTAAAATAAGGAGCTGATGGTAGGTGTGGCGCTCCACCTCAGACGCCTAAACAATCTCCTTGGTCTAGCGCTATTGAAAAGGGGATAGACTACCTCGCTGACTGGCTGATACCGACTTTAGGCCGCCCCGACGACAACTTTATGTAGTTTAAGATGTAGATTTTCATACTTTTAGAAGAAAAAAAATAGAAACAGGGAATAGTGCATAAAATGTTAAATTCTACCCCCAAAATCGGGTGAAAAATGCAATATCTTCATTGGTTATGCATTAAAAGGTAAAGACTGAAAGTTGCAGCCAACAGCCATAATCTCCAAGTCAAACAAGAATGTCACAAATGCTGCTTGGTAGAATAGATACAAAAAATTCACATATAAAAAAAGCTGTTTTTTTTTCTTTTCTTTTGAGTATAAAAGAAATAGTTTTTTTTTTTGTATTATTCAGATTTTTCAGACTATTGTCAACATCTTTGTTATATACACTATATTTTGTCCAATGAACCCTCCTGCCTTTTTCAGGTGTTTCTCGTCAAACTTGGGAGCCTTCACAGAACTTCAAACCAAACCCTTTATTTAATCCAATGGGGTAGATTGTTCACAGGTACAAGTGTTAAGCTATGTTAAGTATTGTATGTTATTTTTGCCTGTAGTCAGGATTGAACCAGCAACCTACAGATGATTGTCACTTAGAACTGTATTAACTCAACCCTTATATCTGTTGCACAGGTGTGCCCATAGTATAATAGTTGCCATCGAAGGAAATGGCCACAGCGATATGAGTTCAAATTCTGGACGAGGCTATTGCATTTCATATGGCACTAATACCCTTGGGAAAGTTATGAATCCAACTATTCTCCTTCCAGCTATGGGTAAATAATAGGACAGACTAGGCTCTTCAAACCTTAATATGGAAACTGTTCTAAGAGAAGGAAAACTCTGAATTTAAACCTGGTAAACTATGCTTAAGAAATTGACCTTGTGGCACATGCTACTCATGTGGAGGGGTTGGTAAATATATATATATATATATATATATATATATATATATATCTGTTGCATTATTTGAAAGAAATAAGAAAAATATTAAATTTTTTATGTATCTAATGATTTTAGATATTAATCAAAATTCAATTTTTAAAAAAAGACAAAACTATAATATGAATTTCTAAGATTAGAATTTTCTTTAATTTCCTGAAAATCAAAGAGAAAGATAGGGTTTATACTTCACTCGATATCTCATACTTCTGGGTCTTCTGCTATATATAAGCAAAGCTTAGTAAATAACTACAACAAATTCTATGTACTGCACATGCATACTTATAGTTGGTACTGTTTTGGTCATGTGATCAAAGTTTGAGCCTGATCACACCATTTTGCTTGCTATCTTTACATGGCTGTTCTATGGAAGTGACTCAATTTCTCTGGTCGGAAGTAGTGTCAGATGCTTTCTGTACAATATATGGACAGTGCACTACTGTGTAGAAGTGTGTATGAATGGATAAAGAAGTTTAAAAGCAGCCAGACAAGTGTGATGCACAAAGAGGGAGCAGGACAACTGTCAACCTCCACCACTGATGAGAAGATTCAGCAAGCTTGAGAGATGGTAATGGCAAACCTGCAAGTTATCATTAATGAGGTAGCTTGTTCTCAGCAGATTAGTCATTGTTCCACCAATGAAATCATCCATAATGAACTTGGCTTCCATAAAACAAGAGTGCGGATAATTTTTGAATCTCCCTAATGATAAAGCACTACTATAGAGATTTGGCCAAAAAGCATTCAAAGCTATTAATATAAATATTTTTTCCTACCAAACAAATAATATAAGAAAAAAAAAATACTCAGTGCAATATAACAAAGATAAACCCAAGTGTTTGCATAATTTTTTTAAAAAATGCCTTTGGACATTCCAACTTTAAACGATTGTCACAGAATTTCATGTCTTCATGATATAAATCAAAAGAAAAATTAATTGGTAGTATCTGACCCTTTATTTTCACAAACATCTTTCAGATATATAAACATTTTGGGGACATTGTGCAAGTAGCAGTACAGAGCACTTGGTAAAATAAATAAACAAGATTAAATTATAGAGACTTCAATGAGGCAGTCACGTTTAAATATGTTTCTCTGCTCAAAGCTATTTTTTTTTTTAGTCTTCATATATTGGGTCTAATGGAAGAAAAGTAAAAAAAAAAAAAAAAAAAAAAACAACAACAAAAAAAAAAAATAAAAAAAAATAAAAACTACAACACATTATTTGCCACTTGTATAAAACTATTGCTCTCAAATGCTAACATTATTTTTGCTACTTAGCACTTTACAAAACAAGCTCTTTTGGTCACAGAACAAAAAGATGGACAGTGTGGCTTCAAGTACTTCATTATGAATGTATTCATCTCAGATTACAACACACATATATAACTGAAATTCTCATTATTTTTGTGTGTGTATGTATTTGTATTTATGTCTATAGTTATTTACTAAGATTAGCTTATATGTGGCACATGGCTAGAAGTATGGGGGCACCCAATGAAAATCGAACTCACTAACACTGGTCTGTGAATCTAGCTTGCTAACCATTACACCACATGAGGTGCCCTGTATTTATGTATGTATTTAGCTATGACATGGCAATAGTAGAACACCATCGATAGATTTTTGTTAAAGCAACACATTTACGATACTCTAATTTAAGGAATAAAACAATTTCCAGTCCAATTTGCAAATGAATGATAATTTTGTGGAATCTACATTGATGATGAATATTATTATTTTAATCAGTCAAATAATCTCAATATAGTACAGATAACTATGAAATCTTAATTAGATATCTTCACTCCTTAAATAGAAGCATTAATATCATCATGGATAGCTGTTAACTATGAAATGTTAATTAGATATCTTCACTCCTTCCTAAATAGAAGTATCAATATCATGATGGATAGATGTTAACTATGAAATTATAATTATCCTTCACTCCTTCCTAAATAGATGCACCAATATCATTGTGAACTGTATGCATATATATATATAATATATATATATTAAACATATCTGTATATGAATTTCAAGAGATGCATATATTATTTTTCTTCCTGGTTCCTCTTCAACATAATTCTTTCCACTGTTTCACCTTTAGATCTTGGAAATTTTACACACACACACATATGAACATGAATGCACATATACATATACTTTTATATATGCATACTTTTTACATACACACATACATATGAATATGTATGTACTTATGCCAGAAAGATTAACATCAGCCTGGACAGTATTTCCCTATGGGCTACACCATAAAAAAATCACGAAAAAAAAAAAGAAAAAAAAAGTACATTAAATCAATAATCAATTCTCAGTAGAGAAAAGTTTATATCTTAATGCTATATTTCTTCTTGGAAAAAAATAATTTTTTTTTGATTTAGCATGGCACAATTGTATCTTGAAGCAGCAGAATTTTTTTTTTCTTTGAAACCATAATCCATTCTAACACACACACACACACACACACACACACACACACTTAAAGAGGGTTTTTTGGCCTCCGCTCAGAAGCCAAAATGCAGCTTCAAGTGATTTTGGTCTCATCCAACTAATTCTAGCCAAAGCCGAAAAACCTTAAACAAATATCAGTTTTTTCACCTCATCTGGAAACAAAATTAGTTCAGATTCACATTCTTAACCAGTTTTTTTTAAAATCCTTTCGCTATCATTTAAAAAAAAAAAATCCTTTCACTACCAAGTTTTTTTAAGACCCTTTTCACTACCAAGTTTTTTTAAGACCCTTTTCACTACCAAGTTTTTTTAAAACCCTTTTTACTACCAAGTTTTTTAAAAACCCTTTTTACTACCAAGTTTTTTAAAAACCCTTTTTACTACCAAGTTTTTTAAAACCCCTTTTTACTACCAAGTTTAAAAGAAAACAAAACCTTTCACTATCAAGCTTTTTTAAAGTTTTGCATATATAAAATTGTGCTCCGAGTACAATATTTTAATGGTTACAATGAAAATGAAATTCAACTAGGACATTGGTGTCCCAGTGGGAGAGAAAAGGTTGATGAAAAAGCTAATAGAGAATATGAGTTTGCTGAGTTTTATTTTAGAATTTTATGCATAAACAGAAAAAAAAAAAAATATCTGAATCAAAATCTCTTCATTCCGTAGATCTTTTCTATTGTTTGCCAAAATAATTACAAAGAACCCCACCCCCAAAAAAATTTGTTTGCTGAAGGTGGGGGGGGGGGATAGATTAATTTTAAATCAGTGCAATTACACCTTCCTTTTTTTCTTTTAGTATCAATCTAATATTTCTAAATCCTGCAATATCCACAAATCCAAAGTTATTATAGCACAGATTCAACAAGAAAAAAATATAAAAGTAAATAGCTCTTTTCCCTACAAATAAGTCTAAAGTTTTGAAGATGCTGACTAAAGAAATATCCAAATTTTATAACCATGAAACTGAATGAATAAATTTGCATAAATCAATTTACAGGTCAACAAGTGCACTGATTATGATAGATTGAAGGAGATTACAGTTGCTCAATTGGTAGAGCATCCGCCTAGGAACCACAAGGTTCCAGGTTCGATACCAGCCCTTATAATCTATTATTACCACAGATGGTGTAATAGATAGGAAACTAGATTAGTAGACCATTGTTAGTGAGTTTGATTCTCACTAGGTGCTCCATACTTCTGGTCTTATGCTACAACTAAGCTAAGCTTAGTAAATAACTTCTGTTATTACCACAAGGTTCCAAGTTTGATACTGGACCTCACTAACTTAGTACATGAGTAGCAAGACTTGGATCTGTGCAGTAAAGTGGGGAGCTGATGGTAGGTGTGGCACTCTACTTTAGATGCAAAAACAATCTCTCTGGTCTAATACAACTGAAAAGGGGATATTTTGGTTTGGTTTACAGCATATCAACTTCAGTGGGTCATTTAATGCCGATAAACTTTTAAAATAAATTAATTCTTAATGGATACTCAATTTTTTTTTATAAACACATTTTTCTATCTAACCCATAGATGGGACCCTAACAAGTACTACCACTCCGGTTCAGAGTGGACCAGGTGATAAAGGGGTAAAAAGGGGGATAGACTCCCCGGCTGTCCAGCTAATAACGACAATAGGCCACTTCACCAACTTTACTTACAGTTGCTCAAAATACTAACAAATTTATAAGTTGCATCTGGCTACCAATATGTTTGTTGAATGAACCAACATCTCTACTAGATGAGCAATGTCATATATTTGTGCGATTAGTTCAAGTGAAGAATGTATACAAATTATTTCTCTGAATTGGACAAACAGCCTAGTGGATAAAGGAGTTGGGTTAAGACAGTTCTAAGTGACATTTATCTCTAGTCTGCAGGTTCAATCCTGATTCAGGGGCAGCAGTAACATAGAATAATAATTAACACAGCTTAACACCTGTACCCCAGCTATGGTTAGTGGAATGAGAACAGGATACCCCCATGGACTGAATAAAGGGTTAGGTTCAAAGTTCCGTGATAGCTCCTGATTACGACAAAAAGGTTCCCGAGTCCAATAAGAAATACCTGAAGAAGGCCGGAGGGCACATCGGCTGAAGCGTTGTACAGATAACAATAAAGGTGAGGACAATAGTTTGAATAATACAAATAATACTAAGTATATAAATTACATTAAAAATAATGTCAGTGATTGTATCAATTTATAATAATGTAATACAAATATTTTCAAAACATTTAAAATTATTCCTATACTAATCAATCATCAATTGGACATAATTAAATGAAAAAAATATATAAATATTTATTATGTCTTTTGGCGTTCAAGAATGAATGCCTTCTATAACTAGTAATAGATGCTGTTATTATTGCTGAGAATGGGTTCTTCAGCCTTACTAATTGACAAAATCACAATCCACTTTATATATATATATATATATATATAAAGTTAGATTAGTAAAGACATAAATTCTTTTATTTTCCTTGGTAACTGCCATTTTCTTACCTATGCGATTTTCAAATCAAATTTTATTTAAAAATTGCATAAGTAACAAAAAAAACCAAACAAACAAAAACACAACCTAATTTTTAGTCTTACTAAATTGCTTACGATTATAGAATAATTTTTGTTTGTTTTCAATTTCAAGCTGGGTTTTTAAGCGAGTGATTATATAAAGTAATTAATTTCCTCAATGAAATTGCATTGCATTTTTCTTTGTACAGAACCAAGCTGAGAATTGCTGTTTGTCTATATCCACTTTTAAACCAATTTATATACAGAAAAAAATAAAATAAATAAAGTCCATTACAAATTAAACTAAGTAATCATGTAAGTAATTAAAATTGCAATTATATGATTCCTGCAGCCCACAAAAAAATACCAAAGAAAACCAAACTTAATGTTGTTGTACAGAGTAAATATCTAAATACAGCTAAAAGATATTGTCATTATGATGATGATGATTATAATAATAATATGTAAAATGGAGGCACACTTAGCGTAACAGTTATCATCATAAAAAATGGAATCTGTAACCAGAGTTCAAATCTTAGCCAGTTTGTTTTTCAATTTTCATTAATGCTCTTGAGAAAGGCATGAATCCATCTGTTCTCTATTGTAAATAGTAAGGACGATTATATTCTTTAACCTTAGTAAGGCAACCAGGCTAGTCAAAGGAAAAGTCTGAATTCAAACTCTCCGTAAAAATTGACCTTGTGTCACATGAACCCCCTTGGGTACTTTAGCCTTAGTGAGGTAATCATTCTAGTCGAAGGCAAAGTCTGAATTCAAACTGTCTTTACTCTGCTTAAAAATTGACCTTGTGTCACATGTTCCTTGTGGTGAAGGGGTTAGGTAAATACACACTTATGTAAAGTGCCTTGTTTTGGGGAACCTCA
The DNA here is from genome assembly GCA_023376005.1 of Doryteuthis pealeii. Taxonomy (NCBI): domain Eukaryota; kingdom Metazoa; phylum Mollusca; class Cephalopoda; order Myopsida; family Loliginidae; genus Doryteuthis; species Doryteuthis pealeii. The sequence goes on along the minus strand of CM042148.1, from coordinate 88,314,164 downwards.
ATAATAGAGCCTGCACTAGACAAAACTGCTTGAAAACCTGTGTAATCATTCCAATAAAATATGAGATACATTGAAAAAGTGTATCAACATTAAATCAATATTTAAAGAAAATGCAACTTGTCAATAAGTTATTTACATAACACAGTGGGGCAAGAGTTGGAGTTATGAAATTTATCTATCTATCTACAGAGTTCATATAAGTATTCAGCAAATCATATATATATATATATATATATATATAGCTTGTCAATAAGTTATTTTCATTACTCAGAGGGAGAGGCAAGAGTTGGTGTTATGAAATCTATCAACAGAGTTCATATAAGTATTAAACAAATTATTATATATATATGTGTGTATTTGGGCAGTATATATATATATATATATACATATATATATATAACTTGTCAATAAGTTATTTACATAACACAAGGTGGGGGCAGGAGTTGGAGTTATGACATCTATCTATCTACAGAGTTCATACAAGTATGAAAATCACATAACAAGAATTTTTTTCATTTTTAATTTAAAATCTGCTAATGTTTTGAATGATCTGGATGTCAAAGGAGAATTGATTCCAAATCTTTGGGTGTTATATAGCTGAAAGTCCCGCATCAATGAGTCACGTTCATAAAAAAAAAACAAGTCCTAATATTAGACTGTCTAAATCTTAAATGCTAATAAGAACACACGAGTTCATAGGTGCACATATCATGTGAAGATTTAAATATTGTAATTAAAGCTTTAAACACTGTGTGTTTCTCGTATTCCAAGTCAATGCCAGCCCTAACCGACTTTTTTCCATTTACTGACACGAAGCTGACACATTTTAAAACTTTTTGCAGTTTGCTAATTTCTGATTTATTCAAGCCAAAGAAAAGTAAATTACAATAGTCTATTTTGTATTATTTTGATTTTTCAGACTATTGTCTTCATCTATATAATATGATAAAGATGAGGAAAATAGTCCGAAAAAATACAAATAATGCAAATTATCAAACCTCATCTAAAAAATTCAGACAAATAGTACAATACTCTAATCTACTGGTAATAGTAGTAGTAGTAAAGTTGGTTGAGTGGCCTATTGTTGGTATCAGCCGAACAGCAAGGGTGTCTACCCCTTTTCACTTTTTTTTTGTTTCTGCATTTTATGTAAAGCACCACACCTACCATCAGCTCCCCACTTTATCACACAGATCAGAGCTGTGCTAATCATGTGGTAAGTTGGCAATGGCTGGTATTGAACCCAGAACATTGTGGTTTCAAGGTAGATGCTCTACTGACTGAGCTAAACCGACCTTTTTTTTTTGAAAGCATCTTTTCTCTATAAAAATTGTAGAATGGAAAAATAGTGTATTTTTTTTCCATCTGAGGTGCAGTACTACACCTACCATCAGCTCCCTAGTTTATCACACAGATCCAAGATGGGCTATTCATGTGCTGAATTGGTGAGGTCCAGTATCGAATCTCATGGAAATAATAGAATTTATTTACTAAGCTTAGTTTATTTGTGGCACAAGACCAGAAGTATGAGGTACCTAGTGAGAATCAAACTCACTAACAATGGTCTGTTAATCTAGCTTCCTAACTATTACACCACATGTGTTAATGATAGAATGAACCAACTGTTTAGTTTCATTGTTGGAATAAAAGTTTTTAAAACTATGAACATCTCTGATTAATTCATAGCAAATACTTAACAATGATAAAGTCCTACATACAAAAAAAAAAAAAATGAAAAAAAAAAAAAAAAAAAAAAGAATATAATAAGAAATTATTTGCTTGCTTCTGATCTTGCAGACTCTGCTTACTGTTGTTGATCTTTGAGACCATAACACTGTCAATTGCTTTAACAAAAAACAAAAAAGCACTGAAATATTTTTATTTTTTAGGTGTGATAAACTGTGATAGACTTCATGCATGAAATGTCATGACAATTCATAGATTTTCTTGATAAACAAAAGCCATCAAAGGTATTTCAGCTTTTGAAATCAAATAAAAGAAAAGAATAATAATCTAAAAGAAAATAGAGCATTTAGAAACAGACATTTGGTTTAGTCTTCTTTAGTTGCCACTAAAAAATAAAAATAAAAATATGATAAATACCTGGTTCATGTCTGAAAATAGTTTTGATTGTTTTTTTAGTGATTAGAACCTGCTTTTCATGTAGTGGTTGGTTTGAGGTGAGAGTGGTTTGTCTGTGTTCTTCTTGGTAACAACTAAACTACGACTACTATCCTCAAAGGGCAATTCTCTTCTTTCCAATACCCCCTCCCCCATTTTTTATTTTGTTCATCATAATGGTAACACTATTCTCTCGTGACAATTATTTGGCATTGGAAGCTCAGTGCGTGACAGTGTTGCACATATATCTAAACTGTATATTGTTGTATATAAAACCTAAATCTAGTTGACATACCAGGTTAGTGTATTGAAAAGAATTAAGAATGAAAGGTAATTGTTCTTAGAAGATCCGAGTTTTCATACAGTGAAGCCAAATTTTTCTACACTTGTGTATCAATTTGTTTTTTTGTTCTTTAAAAAGACTTTTGGAATATATTCTTCATACACATCAGGCTATTCCTTTCAATAAAAGACATTGTTGAGTCGTGTTCAACCCAAAAGCATTTAGAAATAAAAGCTACTTAGAAGTAAAAGTTTAACAACATGTTTTAAAAAATCACATTCAAAAGCCCTAAACTGCTCTGCAGAGGGGTAAAATCCCCCTCAATGGATCAACCCATTGGCCATGGATGGTGACCCGTGATGCTTAAGGATGGAATCCTGGTGGCTGAGCAGTGCATGACATGAAATACTTCATTTTAGCCCCTTCTTTAGGCTAGGGAGGTAGTTAGAGGGGCCCCCTCGAATAAATTGACTGGTCACATGAAGCTATATGGTTGTTCCAACCCTATTGATCTTATTGTGACCCCCAATCCTTTTTCTCATATATGTGCTAGAAGGCAGTGGCTGAGGGTCTTAATGTCCTGGGTATGATGTTAAACTGCATCTAGCGGTGAAGTTCAAATTTTGAATCTATGGGGAGTGTGGTGTACCTCTTAATTGCCATTATTCCCAAGTCCATTCTGACCCAGAGTGGTAGTACCTGTTAGGGTCCTATCTATGGGTTCAATAGATATAAAAAATTGAGTTTTAAAAAAAAAATTTGAATACTCATAAAAAATTAAGAAAACAAAATGTCTTTGGCATAAAATAACCCAGCAAGGGTTGACATGCCGTAAAATCCAACCAACCAAAAGCCCTAAAAACATTTTATCTTTACAGCCAGAGCTATAACAATAAAATCATAATAAATACAATGATGAATCACACTTTTGTTTTTAATAAGTTTTCACTGATACAATCTTAATGTAAGACCCTTGCACTCCAATGCTTTTAAATGCGATAGTTTGTTCTTATGGCTGAAAAATTCCCAGAAAACTCTAGTAATTATTTCCAGAATTTAATGCCTATGATGATGTCAAATCTGGCAATTACTTATAGAGTAGACAGACCTGATATAATACAGATATACAAAAGCAATTATAATAGCAAAAACCAAGCCATGCAGTCTGTATTCGTGCAAGAATAAATATATTTTTTAAATTTTAAAGTTTAGTGCAGATATAATCAATAAAGAAAGAAAAATAGCAATAAATAAATAAATAGATAAAATAAAAATAATCACCAATTACCATTCACTTGTCCTATGTTCTCCATAGTAACCAAATTATTCACATTCTTATGAAACACACACACACACACACACACACAAAAGAAAGAAAATTATTCTAATCATCAATTATGAAAAAAGAAAGAAAAAAAAAAGTTATATTTTTCCAAAGATTTTCACAGAGAAAATTTGGACAGGAAGAAAAAAAAAAAAAAAATTGTAAAAATAAATGAAACTAGTTGATATATAAAACAGATGTGAGAGGAAAGAACTGTAAAAGGATTTATTAATTTCATGATTAAATTAATTTTTGTTTTGTTTTGTTTTGTTTTGCAATGTGCACTCATAAAATCCTGTGAATTAGGTAAAATAATTGGCTTCTTCGATGAAATCTATCCATATACACAAATTTCAAAAGCTTGGCCCGTATTGGCATCAATTTAGCTGACCACAAAAACGAATATTCAGTTTAAACATAAATAATATTCACATTAAATATAATCTATTCATTTTGGAAAGGTGAGACAAAATGTTCTCTCTCTCTCTCTCTCTCTCATATATATATATATATATATATATATATATATATATAAAATAAAAGAAAATATTTTCAAAAATATAACACAAGATGTTACGATCAGGGGAAACAATTTTATGTGTCAATACATAAGTATTTTGGTATTAAACCATCATCAGGACACTGTTAAGGAATGTTTTTGTTTCCAACTGATCATAACATCCTTCAAACTCCCAACTGGGAGGTCCAGTGAGCTTCGGCCTCTGGATGAGGTGCTGTTAAATAATAGCGTCGATCCCAGGGGGCCATCCCCCCAGGCAACACCTGCCCCCTTGACTTAAAGGGGCAGGGCTGGGTTTATTGCCCAGCGCCTGAGTCGCCCCCCTTGAGAGGGAATGCCGAAGGGATCGACGCAATTTTTGTTCTCTCCCACCCATTAGATTTTCTTCTCATATTGTCGGATTAATTTCCTCACCGTATTTACACACACACACATATATATATATATATATGAGGAAAAATTAAGGAAAATGTGAATAACAAAATACAAACCATTACATTCAATTAATATTTCACCTCTGTTGGTTTTAGAAGCTTCATCAGAATGAATCTTTATTATTCTAAATATTCATTCTGATGAAGTTTCTAAAATCAACAGAAGCAAAATATTAATTGAATGTAATTGTTTGTTTTGTTATTCATTTTTTCCATCATTTATCCTAACATTTTGTCTGATTTTTCCAAATCTGCTATTTCCTTTATATATATATATATATATATATATATATATATATTATTATCATTTTTTTTTTTGCTTGAAGGCAGTTACAATGCGTATATCGTATTAAATTCAATAATTAATGAAAATAATCATGACAAGTGAACTCGGCAAATATTGAACCCTACGTAGAACATCGTACAGCTGTTTCAACTTTATTAAGTTTCATCAGCGATGTATACCTACGATTTCCCTCCGACAGGAATCAAAACTGGGAACTCAGCAAGCAGAGTCAGAGACTCTACCACTGGGCCACCGATACATGCAAAATTAGCTTGTCAAGGGTAAATATGTCACTATTACTACTACTACTATACAAAGTAGAGTGGACGTTGAGAAGGTCACAAATTAGGCCTATGTTCCGGCATGAGGAATAAGATTAAGATAATTTGCTTTAGAAGCACTGTTGAGTAAAGTATATTATTATTTGATATATATATATATATATATGTGTGTGTGTGTGTGTGTGTGTGTGTGTGTCAAAAGCTAATACAAAGCATTGAGAAAATCGTTGCAAGAACCATCTGGAATTTTCCAAACATTTCATCCCAATCTGCAATGACATTTAGGATCTAGAACTTAAGAAAAAAAAACTCTCAAAAGCATTTCATAATAACAAAATAAATTTTGTCTACTTATAGATTACTTAAATAGTCTGATCAATAGTGTAATTATAAATGCACACACATGTATATATAGACATTTACTAAGTTTAGCTTAGTGTGGTACAAGGCTAAATGGAGAGGTGAATAGTAGGAAGATTCCTAGAGAATAGAGCATATATGGCTTGAAAATCATTGGCTTTGGGTTCAAACTACTAGCATTGTTTGCTGGAGAGCCACCATCTACCTGTCTGTGGAAGAATTTGAGTGCAACCAAATTAAACATAAAAAATTAGAAAGTTTAATTTTCAGCCCAGAAACATTCAAAATGGAGAAGTGCCAACATGTAGTTTATGAGGAAGAGGATGTCTCTCCAGGGGTGACCTGGTGAGTCATCTGAGAAAACACAAGGATACAAAGTCAAATACTATTGGCACCCAACTATGATAAAAAAAAAACAATAAAAAAAACAGGAAATGGTCTTACTCGAACACAAGTTGACAGCCAACATATATATATATATATATATATTTATATAGTATTTGCTTAAAGCATTGTTAAGTAAAGTATATTATTATTTATATTTTGAAGGCAATTACAATGTGTATAAAATAAAATAAAAATAAAACATGGACACTATTTTATTTTATTTTATATGCATTGTAATTGCCTTCTATATATATATATATATATATATTCAAACAAGTTTGGTTAAAAATAATGGAATCTTTATTGTTTTGGAGATTTTTCTTTTTTCTTTCAATTTTTTAAATGTTGTCATCATGAAATGAATCCATGATTTGTCCGAAAGAGTTTACATGACAAATAATAAAAAACCTTGATAATGATTTAGAAGAGAACTGAAAGTACTTGTTCTACAAATGTAAACTCTTTCAAAAGGTTAAAAGGATTTTATTATCCTTAAACTGGATATTTATCATGGTATATTATTAACCCTTTTGCAGGCAGGGCAACATTTTTGTCGACATGGTACACAGGCAGAACGATATTTTTGTCGTTTTATCTGCCTATAAAAGGGTTAATATGCTTGTTTGGACATGTTTTCTACACTCTTCAAAAACACAATAACTCGCAGATCTATTAATAATTCTATAGAAATGGAAAATCTCTATATCATTCAATAAAAATAAATTCTACGGTCAAAAACCTATGAAGTAATTGTAATACACTTTCTATGACCAGGATTTACCCTACACAGCCAATGTTGCAAAATCCAAATATTGAAGGAGATAAAATCAAACAATGGTTTCTACATTTATTGAATGAATTTCTTTAAAACCTAGGACTTTCATAATGTGCAAGTAAATTTATAAACTGTCAAAATTTAGAATCATAAATGATGTTACTTTTTTCATCTGTAATATAATATTTGTGTTCCTACAAAATACGACCGTTATCCTCTGGTTAAAATATCATTCAAATTGTCCAAGATGAAATGCAAAAATATAAATCATGATTATCTAGTGTCGCTTATCCACCAAATTCTTAAATTACAAAAAAATTACCATAGAATTTCCATAAATCCCACAAGTGTATATTAGTGACTTTTGATCAGTCATTCTTAGCAAAGTTGTAGCTAGTGAAAGATGCCTTCTGGCATGCCAACAAGCTATATCAATTATCTTGAAATATGAAAAATAAATAAATAAATACTATTAAGCTACAAAAATATTCACAATTCTAATTCACAAGAGACTAAAATCAGGCCTAACTCCAAGTATTAGAAAATAAAAATAAAAAAGTCATTGATTTATAAAGCAGGCTGAAATGATAAGGAAGAAAATTTACCCAACATTGGATGAAACAAATTTTATTGCACAGGTGTGCATTTGAAACTGTTAAGAAAGGAAAAAAAAATGAAAAAATTGTAGACTGTACTTGAAAAAGAAAAAAATCATGATTTTGTCCTTAGCAAGCCTGGCTTAGTATAAAAAAAAAAAAGAAACAAAGTAATCACATTAAAATTTACTTCGAAGTATTATGAAAAAGATTCCAGTCTAAGATGAGAATCAATCTGTAATACCAATATTTTAATTGGTGCATTCTTCAATCATTTAACATGCTATAAATCATAGTTATCATCTAGAAAAAAACTTACTTTGCTTAAATGATAATATATATATTTACCAACCACTCCACATGAGTCGGATGTGACACAAAATCAATTTCTTAAGTGGAGTTTAACAGGTTTGAATTAAGACTTTTTCTTCTCCTAGACTGGTTGCCTAACCAAGGTTAAGGAGTTCAGTCTGCCTGAGCTGAAGGGAGAATAGTTGGATTCATACCTTTCCCAAGGATATTAGTGCTATATGAAATGCAAACAGGCTCATCCAGGATTGAACTCATCTTGTAGTGTCCATTTTCTATGACAATAACCATTACACTACACACCTCCTTAAATGATAATATAAGTAAAATCCATTGATTCTCAGAGACTGCGACTGAATTGTTCTCCATTGACTGAGACTGCTGACTGAATTGTTACAAAAGAATATGCATTGCTTAACACCGTACAAATGCACAATAGCGCGCAAGAGATAATATCATTAGAATCACATTTTATGTATAAATAGCATTAGATGTCAAAAACTCTTGAAGTAGCCTAACCCTAACCCTAGCGTCTCAAAGGTTCTGGATAATATAATGAAATGTAATGCTTTTCATACATAAGTAAAAGTTGTCGGGGCGACCTAAAGTCGGTATCAGCCAGTCAGCGAGGGAGTCTATCCCCTTTTCAATAGCGCTAGACCAAGGAGATTGTTTTAGCATCTGAGGTGGAGCGCCACACTTACCATCAGCTCCTTACTTTACTGCACAGATCCCTGTGCTACTCATACGCTGAGTTGGCGAGGACCGGTATCGAACTTGGAACCTTGTGGTTTCTAGCTGAACGCTCTACCGACTGAGCTAACCCGGCCCCTTGCATGCTGTTGTGTACCCTTAACACTTATCTCAATTTCTTTGTAGTGTTTTAATCTTTTTCAAAAGTTTGACTTTAGAATCTTGAATGATATAGAGAAATTCCATTTTAATTGAATCATTAATAGATCTGCAAGTAATATGAGAAGAGTAATAGACAATGCATTTGTGAAGTGTGTAGAAAACATGTCCAAACAAAGCATATTAAAGAAGACTGTCAATCAAATGAAAATAAGGTTGGGTTCATGCCTTTTCTAAATACATTGACATGGTGGAATTGAGATCATTTATCACAATCTGAATTTCAATTTGATTAACTGGTTGCATTTTCTAAGATGGCTGCTTATAAGTGATTATTTATTTTCATCTCTACAGATGTGAAATTTGACACAAATTCAATTATTCAATGTGGTTTTCAAGTGTTCCAGTTGGTGTTCCAGTTAAAAGAAATCAGAATACCTCAGCCAAAGTAACTTTTATAGAATGAATAAATAAACAAATCAATTAAGGAAGAAACCCCACAAATACTCAGGATGGAAATAGACAGTATACCATTTTTTTAAAAAACACACACACAAAAAAACAAAAACAAAAACAAAAACAAAAAAAAATTATATATATATTATATATATATATATATTATATATATATATATATATATATATATATATTATATATATATATATATATATATATATATATATATATATATATATATATATATATATATATATATATATATATATATATATATATATATATATACATATATATATATATATATTTATATATATATATATATATATATATATAATATATATATATAATATATTATATATATATATATATATATATATAATATATATATATATATATATATATATATATATATATATATATATATATATATATACATATATATATATATATTTATATATATATATACATATATACATATATATAATTTATATATATATATACATATATACATATATATAATTTATATATATATTATATATACATATATATATATATATATATATATATATACATATATATAATTTTATATATATATATATACATATATACATATATATATAATTTTATATATATATATACATATATATATATATATATACATATATATATATATATATATATATATATATATATATATAATATATATATATATATATATATATATATATATATATATATATATTATATATATATATACATATACATATATATATATATATATAATATATAGATCAAAAATAGAGTAGCAACCCAATGATTAGAAGGTCAGAGATTTTAGGTCTAAAGTTAAATTAATAAAACTGCTTCTTAACTAAGAAAAAGGGGAAATAAACAAAAAAGAAGTTTAAAATATAAAGTATTTCATTTCTACATTCCCCAAATGATGTAAATAACGAGGATTCTAAAATAAACAAATGTCAAATGTTGGTTTTTGGTCAGATCTACCAAAATATTCTCATTTGTCAATGTCACTTTAAAACTATTAATGTTGAAAATAACTAACCTCTCTCACAATTAGACAAGAGTAATGATTACATAAGTCAAAAGATATTGTTATAAAAAACGTTGGCAGATAGGAGCTGAAAATTAACTCAGATGATAGATTTGATGTAAATGTCTTGAACAAATTAAGATTTTATAGAAATATAATTTATTAAAAGATATTTGTTTAGAAAAAAAACATCTAAACACTTCCTTTTAATATTGGTTTCAAACTGATTACAAAAATAATACATTTATCAGGAAAGTGACTGCTCCTTTATAGTGATGATAGATGGATGGATATTTCTTATAATCTATTGGGTTGGTGAGGTGCCACATCCAATGATTCCCATTCATGACATCTCTCAGATAAATTGCTCCGTTATTTATTTATAACTGGTCAGTGGGAGCAGTGGGTTCGTTCCTTTTTCAAGGGCATAAATGTGAAGTGAGTACAACCTGTCCCAATTAAATTTGAACCTGGTTCACTTATTTCATTCTGTTAGCCTATACGCACCTCTCTCACTCACTGCTCCCATAACCTAGGTTTGGTTGTGGGGATACTACTCATGCAGTGTGTTTTGGGCAGGGATAGGCCATGCCAGGCTATTCCTGCCTAAGACACACAACATGTGTCATTCCCCCACCTACAAGCACCTCTCTCACTCTCAGGTCCATAACTTTAGTTGTGGAGGTGTTTCTCATTTAGCTTGTTTTGGGCAAGAATAACCTGGTGGAGTCTATCCTTTTCTAGGTCTACAACTGTTTTGAATTCAGAGTTTTCCTTCTTTTAGACTGGTTGCCATACCAAAGTTAAAGAGCCCAGTGTTTCCTACTATTTACCCATAGCTGGAGGGGGAATAATTGAATTCATAACTTTCTCAAGGGTATTAGCGCTATGTGAAATCCAAACAGCCTCATTCAGGATTTGAACTCTGATAGCTGAGTCCACTTCTTACAATGATAACAGTTATGCTACAAGCACCAATAAGGAATTAAAACAAGTGGTTTGTCTCTTATAAAGAAAAAAAGATATTATCAAATCAACAAACAGAATATTCATTTATAATTTATAATTAAAAATGATATTCATTGATAAAAAGCCACAATTTGTTTGAAAACAAAACAAAACACCAAAAACAAATGAACAAAAAAGGTCATTGTTGAGAGCTGAAGGCAAAAGACCTTCACATTGCTTTAAAGAAAGAAAAAAAAAACTTAGGAGAACTGAAATTGGTCAAATAAGAATTGAGAGATAAAGAAAGAAGAAATTTTAAGCAGTTCAATTTTTAGTAAATGATCTTTTAAATCACATTAAAATTTACTTTGAAGTATTATAAAAAAAGATTCCAGTCTAAGATGAGAATAATCTGTAATACCAATATTTTAATTGGTGCATTCTTCAATCATGTAACATGCTATAAATCATAGTCATCATAACAACAGATCTAAGTAATAACTGCAGATCTAACAACTTCAAAATAAAAACATACCTTACTGGTAAGTTATTTCATTTGAAACACAAATGACTTTATGCAAGAGAATTTCATTTTATATATCCAAATATCTTAATATAAGATTATATTTGCACTTTGTATAAATCCAGATTTGAACTGTTTATCATTCTAGATGTTCTAGTAGTTGTATGTGTGTGTGTGTGTGTGTGTGTGTGTATGTATGTATATATATGTATATATTTTTTTGGGGGGGGAGAATATGTGCTTAATTGATTAATTAATTATTAATTAATTTTCAAAATTAGGTATGACTTCAATTAAGCATATATTCTCCCAAAAATTGTCGGCTAAAAAAAAGCCATATCATAAATACATCGCTTGTGTATCTACTTCTCATATATATATATATATATATATATATATATATATATAAAAACGAAAAAAACAGCAGAATCTGGCCAGTGTGCCAACTTTGGCAAATTTATGTAAAGCTGGCAATCGCTATTAAAAATCTAAGCCAGATGAAAAATATATTGGAATATAATTTTAAATAGATAAATAACCTTGTCATTGGTATGCAATAACTGTTCATATTACAGCAGAATTTTCAGCAACAAATACAAAACTGCAGTTGAAACAAATTTATTGCTAACTGCTTGTTTAAATCATATTCATTATGTTACAAGCAATTATATAGATCACACTTTCAGAGTGGAAACTACAAAGAAAAATGATAGAATACAGAAAGCTATCATCCCTTAACTTAAAAGGCCTGGATTTATTACTTGTCCAACTACTTTTATACAAATGTCAAATTCTTTTCCATGTAAGAATCTGTTTTTCCTCTCTTTTGAATACACATGGTAACCAGTTGTAATTAGTAATGTTAGCTGAAAACTTTTCTTGTATGAAAGAAGTCCTTCTTCTTCTTCTTCTTCAAGGGCGTTTATTGAAGCTCTTCATAGAAGCATCATTATCCTTGGGTGAAATCAATTGCTATTCAATTCCTATTATGTTCCTTGGCTTCAGGGAACCCTGAACCTTAAGTTTCTTTTTGTTTTTTTTTCTTTTCTTATAGTAAAATCTGTTCATTCTTTTCTCACGTACTGTTCTGCTTTCACTGCCTTTTTTAGTCCACTCGCCGATTCTGTACAATGCCAAATTAGACTTGAAACAAACAGGGCAAAAATTAAATAAATAAAAACAAAATTAGATAAAATAACTATATTATCAATTCAGTAAAACCCATCAATGGTCATTGTCAATTCTTTTTTGTTTTTTCCTTATTTCAAAGAAGACTTAATTTTTCTACAGATTTTTACTTTCTGGACAAGGAACATTTAAAAGAATTTCATACTGACAACCAATTTTAATGTGAATGAGACATTTCTGGTCAAGTGACACAAAACTCATTGTATCATCAATAAAATTCTTTGTCACCAATTTCTAAACAAAAAACTTTTCTTTTTGGAAAATTGCATATAATGAGAGCGAATGAGATAAGGTTAAAAGAGCTCATCTCTAAAGACAATACTGCAGATTAAACACAACTAATGCAATTCTTTGGGGTTTTTTTTTTGGTTTCTTTTTCTTTAAAGAAATTCATTGTATTAAACGACAAGTCTTCTTATTAGTTTCTAAAGAAATATGCAAAACTGACTTGCAAGCCTGCAAATAATCAATCTGTTAGTAAAGACAAGGCAATCAGTTTGAGAGAGAGAGAGAGAGAGAGAGAGAGAGAGAGAGAGAGAGAGAGAGAGAGAGAGAGAGAGAGAGAGAGAGAGAGAGAGAGAGATTTGATTTATTCTTTTAGGGTCACATGTTATTAACACTTGCCAATCTTTATATGATAATCCATTTTTATTTTAATAGGAAAATTCTAAAGAAAACGTTATGGCTTTACAAAAGGACAAAGCTCGCCTGGACTTGGTAGAATGAAGAAGCAGTGATAAAAATCACAAATATGATTGCTGACAAGGAACCTTTTTTTTTTGCCATTTGTTCTCTACTTTATAAACAAGAATATATAAAATTAAAATCAAATTAGACACAAGGAACTTTACATTGATGTCAATTGATTACTATAAAAATTACCACAAAATAAAATGTTGTACTTATATTTATTAGATTAGATTTTTAGATGTCTGGACTCAGCAGTGATAATAATTGTATTCAATACAAGTAGATGTTTTTTTTTAGAGAAAGAAAAAATAAATGCTATTTTCTTCTCTCTTTAATTAAGTATTTTAGTGTTTGAGTTTAACAATTGTTATAGAATAAATTATAGACAACACAAAAAACATAATGGCAAACAGTTTTGTTCTGTCCTTAAACTGAAATAACTTTTCATATTTATACACAATCTCTTAAGAAATCCTTTTGCTGCCAAGAATGACCACTAATTTTGAAAGTGTATGTTTTATCTACATTTTTGGTTTGGTTTGGTTTGGTTTGGTTTGGTTTGGTTTCTTTCTTTAATGTTAAACTGCAGCTAGTAGTGAAGTTCCAATTCTGGAGCTCTGGGGAGTATAGAGTACCTCTTCATCACCATTATTCCTAGGTGCACCCTGACCTGGAGTGGTAGTACCTGTTAGGGTTCAATCTATGGGGATTCCCCACCCCTTTTTATCATATAAGTACTAGAAGGCGGTGGCTGCGGGTCTACATGTCCTGGGAATGATGTTAAACTCTATCTGATGGTGAGGTTCCAGTTTTGGAGGTTTGGGGAATGTGGAGCACCCCTTATCACCATTGCTCCCTGGTCCACTCTGACCCGGAGTGGTAGTACCTGTTAGGATCCCATCTATGGGTTAAATAGAAAAATGTATTTATAAAAAAAATTGTATTATCCATTAAGAATTGATTTATTTCAAAACTTTATCGGCATTAAATGACCCACTGAGGTTGATATGCCGTAAAACAAAACAAACCAAACCAAATCAATCTATGGGTTAAGTTGAAAAAAATGTGTTTAAGAAATTGCATTTGAAAAAGATTTGAATACCCATCAGGAATAAAAACAAAATATCTTTGGCATAAAATAACCCAATAAGGGTTGACATGCTGTAAAATCCAACCAACCAACTTTCTTTAATGGCATATTAATCTTTGTGGGTTATTTAATGCCAAATCCATCTTTGTAGATGAACAATAGTGGTTCTATTAAACCCATAGCTGGGTCTACATTTTTTAAAATTGCTACAGAAGTTTGTCAAAAACCATGAAGTGTCTTGGGTATGACGCTAAACTGTATCTGATAGTGAGGCTCCAGTTCTGGAGATCTAGAGAGTGTAGAGTACTTCTTCATTGCCATTACTTCCAAGTCCACTCTTACCCAGAGTGTTAGTACCTGTTAGGGTCCCATCTATAGGTTAAATAGATCTGTTTAGAAATCATTTGTAACAGTGTAAAAAAAAAAAAAAAAAAAAGACTCTTTAAAAAAAGAATACACAAAAAATGTAAATATGAACATACAATGAACATGATTCTCTAATTTCAAGACATAAAATAACCCTAGACAGGTTGATATGCTGTTAAAACCAACCACAAATCCTGAAAGATTTCTGTGTCAAAGTTGAATCATGGCAATCCATCATGATGCACACTGCTGGATTTGTCTTGAAGCATCTCTCATATATATTTCATTATTGCCAATCATGCCATTGTAAAGGTCCTCTTCTTAACCAACGCTACTTGAAAGCTTTAAACTACAAGAAAGTCACTACAAAGGAATCTACTTAACTAACTAATTAGCTACACTGACTATACTTATTGTAGGAGCTTCAAATACAAATTTGCATAACAGCTCTAATTCAAAAGAAAGGAGGTATCATTATCAGAATTGAGGATTTAAGGTATAATTCTAATGTGTTCTTATATGATCCTTTTATTCTCCATTTGAGCACTAATAGCAACTGCCATACAGATATGCAAATTGCACAAACAAATACACACACACACATATATATATATATATATATATATATATATATATACACAGCAAACTCACAGATGGCATGCAGAGGACAGGAGCCCCCCAAAAGCGGTTCAAAGACAACACTGAAGAAATGTAACATCACACCTTCAAGCTTGGAAGATCTGGCCTCCAAAAGACAGGGTTGGCGAGACACCTGCCACAGACTACAGAGCAGCGACATCTTCATCGTCATGAACAACCAAATGTAGATGGGAATTTCCCCTACAATGTGTGTGACCGCTTCTACAAGTCCAGAATTGAACTAATGAACCACCAGAGGGTCCTCAATTGAAGATATGGGAGTGACGTCATTGTAGTCTGTGACAGACTTCCAAAAGAGAAAGAAAATATATATATATATATATATATATATATATATATATATATAGGCACTGTATATGATACAGTTTAACAGGGTATAACAATATACTGTAGCCTATATATAACTTGCAATATTGCACACTCTTCACCATAATTGAATTTTTATATGGTTACACAATCATCTAACATTGAAAAAAAGCATTAAAGAAAGGTGGTTTGGAACATTTATAAGGTTGAAGCTAGGACCAGCATCAAATCAGAAATGAAAGAAGGAAAGAAAACGTAGGAGGAACAAAGGGTGAAGGGGGAAATGAAGGGAGTAGTTGGAGTAAAAAATATATATATAAATAAATATACACAACACTCCAGTATATAAACAAACTTTATAATGAGGGCTTCGAGAGAGAGTATGCAGTAAAACGAAATGAGATGGGAAAAGCTTGACATAGTTTACTTAGGAGCAATTGAATAAACCTGGAAGGAAGGATTCAATAATTACAAATATTCCTTTAAAAATACGCAACATGTTTATAAAACAATGTGGTCAATATATATATATATATATACATAAAGGTAAGGTAAAGTCATCGGGGCGGCCTAATGTCGGTATCAGCCAGTCAGCAAGGGAGTCTATCCCCTTTTTAATAGCGCTAGACCAAGGAGATTGTTTTTGCATCTGATGTGGAGCACCACACCTACCATCAGCTCCTTACTTTACCGCACATGTCCCTGTGCTACTCATAACGCTGAGTTGGCGAGGACCGGTATCGAACTAGGAACCTTGTGATTTCTAGTCGAATGCTCTACCGACTGAGCTAAAGATAAAAATGGTACAGAACCTAGTGGAATCATAGATATTAATGGAGAAGTAAGGACGAACTAATATGTGACATTCTCCAGTGGACACCCACACATGGAGACACCTGAGTGGTCCAATCAGCAAAAACATACATAGATCTGCTTTGTGTGGATACTGGATGCTGTGAGGAGGACCAGCCAGGAGTGATGACTGATAGGGATGAGTAGCGAGAGAGAGTCATGGAAAGATGTGCTGTCATCACAACCTGAAGATGATGATGATGCTGCTGCTTGTAATGAGGTGTTTGAATATTGTAGACTGTGCTAAGAAAAAAAAATTAAATATAATTGGATTCCCTAATCAAACCATACTCTTAAATAAAAGTAAGAGTTGGTATCCAAGTGTCATCATGAGAGTAAACCTTGATCCCATCTATGGGTTAAATAGAAAAATGTATTTATAAAAAAATTGTATTATCCATTAAGAATTGATTTATTTCAAAACTTTATCAGCATTAAATGACCCATTGAGGTTGATATGCCATAAAACAAAACAAACCAAACCAAAAGTAAACCTTGACTATGTCAACTGGAGCCTGACTAACGTGTGGCCATATAACTCTATATATTTTTGTAGCTCCAAAAGACAAGATTTCTATAAACAACATACATGGTGCTTTTATTTGTAATATATAGCTGAAACTTACCTGGTGATCGGAATCATGAAACTCAGACTTAAGGGATATGTTATATCATTAATGTGCACTGTAACTGGTACAATTTAAAAGAATATAACAAGATACTGCAACCTTTAAACACAATCTATACATACATACATACATACACACATATATATCATATAGCACCTTAAGGAAAAACGTGATTTAAGATGCCTTTTTTTTCCCCATATAAATTTGTTGATTTTCAAGTATTTGCATAAGCCACCATGTGATCAGCAGTAAATGATATACAATTATACGGTTTAAAATTCCTATCTTTCTCTCCAGAAATGCTGTTGTTTATCACCTTAGTTTTAGTACTGGTGTTGTTGTTTTTAAAGATATATTTTGCTGATATAAAATACTGTTAAAGTAAATCAAAATTCCAAGATGCATATATAAAAAAAAAAAAGTATCTTTCTGATGTCAAATATCATAGTGACTTCAAATTGGTTTTGAATGAAATAATGCTAATAGCATAAAAAAAAAAGGACTAAAATCTTTTCTGCATGAAAGGAATAAATTTCAGAAATATAAAAGGAGAAAATAAAAAAAGATGTGAAGAAAAAGAGGAAATGGGGAAAGGGAGGAGGAATAAAAGGGGGAAAGAGAGGGAGAATAAAAGGGGGGAAAGAGAGGGAGATTAAAAGGGGGAAAGAGAGGGGGATTAAAAGGGGGAAAGAGAGGGGTGATTAAAGGGGGAGAGGGATGGGGAATAAAGGGAAAACTGAGCAAATAAGGAAGCTATTGTTTGGTCTAGCACAATGTCTGGCAGATAAAGTCTATTTGTCTTTGGAAAGCGATTCAGAGTAATTGATTTAGATTTAGTAAAATCAGAGGCACAAAGTTACTGCAACAGTGCAGAATTTGGAATGGTCAATGCAGAGTGGACAATGGTACAACACACAAACACTTGCAAAATGAATGAAAGGTAGAAAATTGCAGGTTGACAATGAAAATGTTATTTGCAAACAGGGTCTGCTCTAAAGTCAGAACTCATTGAATGCATTTTTGCTGTTGGTTAATAATGACAGCCAGCAACTACTAACCAACAATGGAGAATAACTGTCATTATATCACATTAGACTCATAAAACTGATTTATAAATGACTCCAATATGTCATTGATCTTATGAATGAAAGCAAAAGAAAAGGATGCTAATAATATTTCTTTTCTTTTTGGCTGCTCAGAAAAATCTATTTGGCCAGCATTTCAATGCCTAATTGCAATGAGGAGAGAGAAAGACAGCTGCACAAGTTTATTCTTTGAGCAGAAAACTTGGTTTATTGCTTTGAGCTTTTGTCTTTTCTCTAAACCAACCAATATAAAAGGCAGAGGGAAAGTGGAAGGCTTGAGAAAGGTTTGTGGAGGCTAAGGGAATTTATTAATTGTAAAGACAATCACATTTCTATTTGCACACCACAAACAAGGGAAAGTGGAAATGGAGAACTAAAATCAATTTGAGTCCACTCATCTGTGAGCAAAAGAGACAATGTGAAGTTACTAAGGATTTATGAGAGAAGAAATAAAAAAAAATATAACGTAGTAGAAAGAAGTAAAAAGAAAAGTTGCAATTTAGGCAAAGATTTTTCTATCCTATTTTATAGTGTAATGCAATAAAACATTTCTTACATCATTTTATGTATATCTTTAATAAATACTGCCAATACTTATCCTCAAATTAATGAATATGGACTCCCAAACAAAATACCTTCAATTTCAATAATACAATAAGTGATATGTATGTATGTATATATTGGTTTGAAAATTGCACAGGTGAGAAACTGTCAGTAAACAAGCACTGTTAACTTCATGTCCACACTACCTTAATGTAGAATATATACTTATTTCATTATTATCATTATTATTGAATAGTTTATATATGTATACTATATCTATATGTTATTATCATCAAATGGTTAGAAATGTATGTATATTATATTATTATTATTATTAATAAATGTTTTATATATATATATACATATATATATATATATATATATATACACACACATACATATATACATAAATATATGAATAAATTTGAAAAACAAAGTGTTCCAAAAATAAGATTTTTCTAACTCCTGTCATTTATAAAACATCCATTAATTTTCTTCGTCCCATATCAGTCCTGGGGAAGGTTTAAATAAACCGAAACATTTAAGTACGACTTAATTGCATAAATAAATTCATCTTATTTTTGGAACACTTCGTTTTTCAAATTTCTTCATATTGTTGGATTTATTTCCATATTTTACTCCCACATACACACATATATATATATATATATATATAATTTGGTGCTATATCTACCATTAGTCTGTTAATAGTAAAACAGAAAAAGGGCTCAATACACAAAAAGAGTAGTGAATATATATTAAAATTTTAAATTAGCTGTTTTATATCATAAAATACATTATTGTTGTAATGTGATATTTGCTCTATATTTTCATTTAATTTCAAATTTTGTATATTGAGCACTAATAACATCTAACTATAAGTGTATGAATAGAATTATGAATATCATTATGGCCACTATTACAATGAGAACCCAATGAGTTTGCGAGTGGTCTAGTATAAAATAAAACCACACTGAAACATTTTTGTGCGGCATTGAATTAAGAAAACAAAAGTTATTTGTGGATTTTACTTGCGCAAAGCAAATTATTAAATGGAAGATATTATTACCTTAGTTATAAAAATCCGATTTTCTTCTTTTTACAAATGGAACTCATTAATCTACCATTAAGAATAAAGCTTTAGATCTTCTGCTCTTCACTTCAAGAGTTTAGATCTGAATAATGGGGTTAATAATATTCTTGGAGATAAAGATTATATGTCGGTAATACTGCGCATTTATCTTGAGCACATAAAAAAAGTCAAAGACCATAAAAATAGTCTTATATGATATGTAACAGTTAAAGAGTCTCATTATATGTATGTGAATATAATCTATACTCAGGATAATTTATATCTATTATAGTAGTTGGGATAATTGCCTATTTCTGCACTGGTCAGTGTTTGAGCTCAAATAAAAAGCAAGTATTCAAAATATTGATTTTCCAAGTAGGATTCATTTCTACCCCCACCCCCCAGCCATGAGCAAATAATAGGACATACTGGGTCCTTTAGCTCTTGTATGGCAACCTGCCTAGAAGAAGGAAAACTCAGGATTCATAACAGCAGTACTCCGATTAAAAAATTGACCAGATGTCTCATCCTGTCCATGATGGAGGGGTTAAATATATACACAAACAGTCTTCATGATATTCAAAATAGCTGGATAATTTCCAGATAAATATTGTATAGAATTTGTTTAGTCATTTTTTAACAAGTGATTAAAATGGAGGTTGGGAAATAAGATAATAATAATAATGGGAAGAAAAACAACTACATGGGTACTTCAAGCTTCAAACTCAAGAGATATCACACCAGAAGACATGGACATGGCTAAGAAAAGGAAACCTCAAGAGAGAAACTGAATCCCTTATAATTGCAGCACAAGACAATGCCATTAGAACAAAGTATATAAAAGCAAAAATAGATAAGACACAACAGAATAACAAGTGCAGAATGTGTGGAGTTAGAGACGAAACGGTCAATCAATAATAAGCAAATGCAGCAAACTAGCACAAAAAGAGTACAAGACTAGGCACGACTCAATGGGAAAAGTAATCCACTGGGAATTGTGCAAGAAATTCAATTTTCATTATACAACTAAATGGTATATGCACAAATCTGAACCTATCCTGGATAATAAGACACACAAAATTCTCTGGGACTTTGAGGTACAGACGGATCACCTAATCCCAACCAGGAGACTGGACCTAGTATTGATCGACAAGAAGAAGAGAATCTGTCATCTTGTGGATTTTGATCCCAGCCAACCACCGAGTGAAAATGAAAGAAAGTTAAAAGTTAGATAAATACTTAGACCTTGCCTGGAAACTGTGGAACATGAAAGTGAAGGCCGTACCAATTGTAATTGATGCCTTTGGAACGGTCCCCAAAGCTCTGGAAAAGAATTTGGGTGAATTGGAAATCAGAGGAAGAATCGAAGACTAACCAAATTACAGCACTGTTGAGATTGGCTAGAATACTCAGAAGAGTCCTGGAGACCTGAGAGACTTGCTGTCACTCAGCCCCCAGTGAACCACCGGCTACAACAGGTGTGAAAAACTACTACTACTACTACTACTACTAATAATAATAATAATAATAATGATGGTTCATTCTTTTTCTTCATTCTTCACTGCCTTTCCCTCTTATTGTAGGTTATAATCATAAATATTATACATTTTAAGAGGCATTGAAACTGGCATTGGAATATGAAATGGATTTCTTCAGTTCAAGCCAATAGTTCAGTAAGTTATCATTACTGAGTAAACCATGGCATACAACCTTTAACTTTTATTGCAGAAAGTCATCATAAACAATATTATAAGATAACAATTCTATTACACCTATAAAACATTATGTCAGCCAAATCTATTTCAGAATTAGTTCAAAGTAATCACTGCCAAGGAAACACAAAAATATTCAAAGATGATAGTGATGATGATGATGGAGGAGGAGGTAGAGACGACAGAAAATCTATTGATAATATTCTGTACATCTTTAAGTATTCAGACACATTGGTTTGTTACACAAGATTACAAACTAATTTTTCATTTTTTTTATTTGCAAAGGGACAAAGCATATGATGGATTATGAAGAAATTGTAAGAGAATATTTTTTGAATTCACCCCCCCCCCCCACACACACACACAAACCATGATATTCTTTAAATAAAATTCTAAGAATTATGGACTTTATTTCACCAGGATAAGATATCTGTTAATCCCCACTTCAGTCTTAACCTAAATCTTCTTGGACATTTTTTTCTTGACCACAAAGAAAAGAAACCAAGTCCAAACCAGAATGAGGTAATAAGAGTCTTTGTATCTTCTGACTGAAGAGTTATATAATAATGATAATAATGATGATGATGATGATGTTGGTGATGATGATGATGATGTACAGACCTTAATCTGTCCTAGGAAATGTGACACAAAATTCTCTGGGATCATCTAATCCTAGCCACAAGACCGGATCTAGTTTTAGCTAAGAAAATAAATAAATAAATTGTCAACTAGTGGATTTCACTGCTTCAGCAAATCCTAGAGTGAAAATGAAAAACAAATCTGAAAAACTGGATAAATGCCTGGACAATGCCAGGGAAGTATGAAAAATTTTTTTAAAAAAAAAGGAACATAAGAGTGACAATAATACCAAGCGTTGTTGCAGCTTTTAGAACAGTTCTGAAAAAAAAAAAAAAAAAAAAAAAAAAACTGGAAAAGATACAGGGAAAACTGGAGATCAAGGAATAATTGAGACTGTTCAGACCACACCAATACTCAGATCAGCTTGAATACATTAGTAAAGTCCTGAAGAACTGAGGAGACTTGCTTTCACTGTGACTTAAGTGGAAAACTACCAATTACAACTGGTGTGGAAAAGCTTCTAAAGAGTGAGATATAATAATAATGATAATAATAATAATATCCTAGTTTAGAAATAAACTACTTTTTTTTCAAAAAAATTGGTAGGAGTTTCCTAATGGACAATACTGTAATAGAAAATCTATTTTTTCTAACTGATGCGAATTACAAGTATAAAAATCAGTTCAAAATCAAATCCCTGTATAGGTGAGCACAAAAGTACCCAGTAACCTTATTTTCAAAAACTAGAAACTGAATGTATGTATTTACCAACCCCTCCACCGTGAGCAGGATGCAACACTAAGGTCAATTTTTTAAACGGAGTTGAACAGGTTTGAATTCAGAGTTTTCCTTCTCCTAAATTGGTTGCCCAACCAAGATTAAAGAACCCAGTCTGCCCTACTATTTACATAAAGATGGAAGGAAAATATTAATACCATTTAAGTAAAAATATCTTCTGTTGAAGAAGTGGGGAATTCAAACTAATATAGATGTGAGAAAAATGATGAGCAAATATAAAACCATAACTGAGCAGCAAGACTTGACCACTTCAGACATGTTCATAGCATTTTCATTGGATATTCAGTTAATTTAGTATTGCAGAGTCCTGTGACTCTCTAAGGTGGAACAGTGGTCTGACTTCATTTACCAAAGATTAATTAAGTACAAAACTTAGTCTTATCCTAAAGTCTTTCAATAACCAATTTATTCAACCCAGCTGGTGAATATTCATATACTTACTAGTACATGGTATCTATAGGGATAGTATAATAAAGAATGATAGTTTATTTCAGTAAGATTGATCTAGCTACATTCTCGGGTGTAAACCTCCCTCAACTGACTGACTGATTTCCGGCTAACAGGATCTATAATTAACCTCTTACCTAGCGATCCCAAGTTACTCACTTTTCATGCATTAGTTATTAAGTCTATGCCAAAGAAGTCTGTTGTACCTGTCTTCTATGAAACTAGCATTGTATTATTATATCTATATTTGAAGTATCATGTTTCTAATGTTCAGGTATGAAATCGCTTTTGGCTTACTCACCTGGATGGGAAGTGCAGTTGACATTTGGTAGTTAAGGAGTTAATAGTTTACTTTTTTCTTGAAATCAGGAAATTATTTCATTATTTACTAGAAGTGACTACCCAGCATCACCTAGGTAGGTGGGGGACCCAGAAAAAAATGTGGTGTACTTGGTTAGCAAGTTAGTCTCGCAGATCCATTATTATTATTATTATTATTATTATTATTATTATTATTATGTGTGTATTTTAATTTTTAAATATCTTTGTAAATATAAATCAAATCTTCATAATTTCTGCACAAAAATCAAGAACCAGTGATATCTAATGTGTATATATATATTTACTTTGTCATTAATTGTTGTATTTTCATAGTTTCATCTGGACATACATACATACACACTAACTGCCCGTTATAGATGTATAGATTATTAAATCTACAAAAGGATTATGGATAAAAGACTAATAGGAATTGTTGAAATATATTCTGGTTTTAATTATATGAGGAAAGAATATGGGCACCTCATGCGTTGTAATGGTTAGCAAGCTAGATTTGTGAACCATTGTTAATGATTTTGATTCTCATTGGGCGTCCCATATTTCTGGCCTTGTACCGCATCAAGCTAAATAACTATATGAAGAAAGAATAAAGTTGTTTAAAAATAATTTTGTGTATTTGATTTTTAAGATTTGAAAAGCTAAAAAATACAATTTTGTCCTTCAATATAATCTGGGAAGAGGCTGTTTGCATTTTACATAGTACTAATATCCTTGAGAAAGGTATGAATCAAACTATTCTCCCTCCAGCTATGGGTAAAAGAGAAGGACAAACTAGGCTCTTTAACCTTGGTATGGCAACTGGTGGAGTAGAAGGAAAACACCGAATTCAAACCTATTAAGGTCTACTTTAGAAACTGACAGTGTCAAATCCTGCTCATGTGGAGGGGTTAAGTAAATACATAGAGCCTACCTTACTACCCCCCTCCCCCCCAAAAAAAGAAGCGAGTCCTGGTCTGAAAAAGCTGGTTTCATCTATCTTATATGAATACAAATTTATGAAAATTGACATGTAATAGACTGGGGAACCCATATTATAGATTCTGAAGAAGGCCCATGAGACCCTAGTACTGGGCCTGAATACATATATAACTATTTCTAATTGTTGATCTATCTAGTTCTGAGTTCAGCTTGTACCCACCTTCAAGGTTTCTTTTTTTTTCTTTTTTTCTCTGTATTTATATATAAGGGCCAGGTTAGCTCAGTCGGTAGAGCGTTCGGCTAGAAATCACAAGGTTCCTAGTTTGATACCGGCCCTCGCCAACTTAGCATATGAGTAGCACAAGGATCTGTGCAGTAAAGTAAGGAGCTGATGGTAGGTGTGTCGTTCCACCTCAGACGCCAAAAAACCTCTTTGGTCTAACACTAGTGAAAAGGGGATAGACTCCCTCTCTTTATTGGCTGATACTGACTTTAGGCCACCCCAACGACTTTACTTTATATAATTGGCTATTGCACCCAGTAGCATTGAATTTTGTATCTTCGGCTGTGATAGTTATTATGAAAACTTTTATTATCTTTGAACTTTCGTGTAAGCATTAGATTTTTTTACATCGTTTTGGAAACTTTTTTTCATATGAGGTGAATAAGAAATTAAAATGAAGCAATTATATGATTTCAAATAACGAATGATATTCATTTGTAAACATTTATAGCTTCAAGTAACTTTTCTTAATACAATTTTCACAGTTCTATGGTTTTTAAGTATTCTTATCTAATACTACTAATTTGCACTCAGTTATATGCTTTTAATTATTTCAAGAAATTATATGGTTTCAAATAATTAATGATAGTAATCATTTGTAAACAACTATAGCTTCAGGTAACTATATATATATATATATATATTTTTATCTGTGTGTGTGTGTGTGTGTGTGCGGAGAAAGGTAGACAAAAACGGGATGTTGTAGAAAATGGATGTTTATTGTAGGTAGTGATGTCAACATTGTAACATTTCGGTCTGTTAGATTTTCTTCAGGACATAGGATTGAGTTCTTGCTTCAATGGTGAACATTTTCATACTGGTGAATTAGGAGGTCATGAATAAGGGGAGGGGTGGTCAGTTGTTGGTGTTAGCAGAGATTGCTAGTAGGAGATTTTCCTTTTTCTCTCAGAAGGGTGTGTAGCAATGGGGTTCTGATAATGATGCCACAGGTGTTAGGTGTTGGGGGTAGGTGCGTCTTAATATACTGGGTTTGAAGATGTAGTGATTCATGTACATATAGTGAATGGCATAAGGATTGGTTGTGAGTGTGTGCGTGTATATATATATATATATATTTTTTTTTTTAATATGTATATATTGCTAAGTATCATCTTGCTGTCTTTATTGTCTATTATTGTTTGTGAAAGCAATTCTTGGGTATAGGGAAATATATTGGGGAAGCTGTATATATATATATAGAGAGAGAGAGACACAGAGAGAGGGAGATCCAATAAATGGGTAAGTTGGGGAGGATTCTATTTGGGATCTTCTTTATCCTCCATATATCTACAATGCATGCTCATGCAGATGAACAGATATAGATTTATACAAGGATTATTTTATTATCCTTGGACTTTCGTGTAAGCATTGCTATTCAATTAGATTTTTTTTTTTTGATATGAAGGGAATAAGAAATTAAAATGACGAAATGTATACACAGACAGAAATTCTAAGAATCTCATAGCTTTCCAGATTAATTGAACAAAAAAAAATACACATATATATATATATATATATACGTATATATGTATAGAATATAAATAAAAGAAATATAATTTTATAAAAATACATCATTTTAGAGTATAATCAAATCACTTGTCAAATTTTGATCACTGTTCATTTTCAATAAACATTTTGATTACATAATGCAAGAATCAAAGAATTCAGAGAACTGCAAAAATTAATCAAGCAATTTCTTGTTTCGTTAGAATTCTCTTTGTGTAGCTTTCAGTTGTGAAATTCTGAAAGCATTTTTCTTCAAAATAAGAAAAATGTGTCATTTCTGTTTAATGTTTCAAATCATCAGAATATACAGATGGGAAATAAAATTGCAACATCCTGAAAGATGAGACTGGTTTTTGCCCTGAGTAAAGTAGATGCACGCCAGGGGTTAGTAGCCATCTTGCAATGAAGTGACACTGATGTCAGTGCACCATCTGTGTATGCATGCAAGATTAGAGATCTGTATGCAAGATCATTCTCTATAACCGAGCTAAATTAAAAAAGGAAGATTTATCCCTTAACCTTGTTTGGTTGTGGGAGTCATACTTGATAGCATGTCTGGGGTAAGAATAGCCTAGCAGAGCACATCCCTGTCCAGGTTTGATTTGAATTCAGTGTTTTCCTTCTCTTAGATTAGTTGCCATATCAAGGTTAAAGATTTATTTACTCAACCCCTCTGCACAAGCAGGATGTGACTCAAAGTCAATTTTTAACAGGGTTTTAATTCAGAGTTTTCCTGCTCCTAGCCTGGTTGCCATATCAATGATTAACTCTTAAAGTCCTATACCACCTCATTCCACCCAGCCGGAAGTCTCATTTGTTTTCCACTCCAAACGATAACCTTTGTTTAAATGTAATATTAAACATATTTAGAAGTCTTTGAATTAAGGGAAATAACAGGTAACTTTAGATGCAAAGGTCATTTTTAACCATCTTTTTTATATATCCTTATAGGAATGCTCTGGACTTAGAAAATTCTCAACAGGATGTTAAGAGTTAAAGAGCCCAGGTTGCCCTACTATTACCCATAGCTGGAGGGAGATTAGTTGGATTCATACCTTTCCCATGCACTATGTGAAATGAAAACAGCCCCACAGAGGATTTAAATTAGAGTTGATAAGCACATCCTTCTCTAGGTTTAGTTTGAATTCAGTGTTTTCCTTCTCTTAGATCAGTTGCCATATCAAGGTTAAAGATTTATTTACTCAACCCCTCTGCACGAGCAGTATGTGACTCAAAGTCAATTTTTAACAGATTTTGAATTCAGAGTTTTCCTGCTCCTAGCCTGGTTGCCATATCAATGATTAAAGAACCCAGGTTGCCCTACTATTACCCATAGCTGGAGGGAGATTAGTTGGATTTATACCTTTCCCATGCACTATGTGAAATGAAAACAGCCCCACAGAGGATTTAAATTAGAGTTGATGAGCACATCCTTCTCTAGGTTTAGTTTGAATTCAGTGTTTTCCTTCTCTTAGATTAGTTGCCATATCAAGGTTAAAGATTTATTTACTCAACTGCTCCTGAGGGAGATTAGTTGGATTCATACCTTTCTCATGGGTATTACCACTACGTGAAATGAAAACAGCCTCACAGAGGATTAATCTAGAGTCAATAAGTTCATTTTCTATAACTATAACTGCTAGGCAAAGAGCGACATATATATTACCTGTATGTTTAATCTCAAATAAATTGAAAATACAAATTCAGGCTGTTGCAATCTTATTTTTCATCAGTGTATATATTCAGTAAACAGTTACTTTACAGCTGAGAATGAGTTGTTATTATCATAATACATCAACTAAATATAATTATAGAAGACAAGTCAGAAAAGTTAATAACTGTTGCATTCATTTAAAAAAAAGAAAAAAAAAAAAAACACTGACTTATAGAAATTAAATTCTTGTTTCATTTAAATTAGACTTGACACTAAACTGCAGAAACTGTAGAGACCTGCCAACTTTACATTAGTAAAGTCGGCAGGTTTTTGTTGCTGTTATCTATTAAAAAAAAATAAATAAATAAAAAAAGCATGTAGAAATAGTAATGTAAATCCACAAATGAAGAAAAGACTAATACTAATCACCAGAAATATTATTATGGTCAAAGCCCCAGTTTCCACTAGATTACCGAAATTAAGAAGTGATGAACCTGTTCAATACTTAATTGGGTGACCGCTTAAGCAATAGCAGGTACTGTCCTCTGTTTATCAAAAATGACTTTTCGGCATTAAATGACCCGAAAAAGGATTGATATACCGTAAAACAAGACAACCAACCAGAAATGTCACTAACATAGCTGCTTTTTTACAGTGAAAATGAACAATTCAAAATTCAAAAATTCAGACAAATAATTAAAATTAAATTTGAAAATATTAATTTTTTTCTTTTTAGCTGTGAAAGTAGATAGTTATTTAATTTACCTTGTGTAAATTAAATGACTACCTACTTTCACAGTCATTTAATTTCATTTAATCTATTATCACTATTAATTTTATCATTTAATTATGATAATAATTATATTATAATATTATATATAATTATAATATAATATTATATAATTATTATATATATATATATTATATATATATATATATATATATAATTATAATTATTATATATATAAGTATAATTATATCATATTATAATTATATTATATAATTAATTGATAATTATATTATATATGATTTTATCATTTAATTTCATTTAATATACCTTGTGTAAAACAAAAATCATTTCAGCTTTTCATTAAACAAAAAGTAAAACACATTTTTGTTATTATATTTTTTCTATTAATGGTTATGTTTAAAAGATTTGCCTTTTCCTTCTGTTTATTTTAGTTGTAGGTATTTTGAAACATACAAACGAATTTCTAACTGCTTTATATATAAATTTATAATAGCCAAATGATGGTTTTATTAAGTTTAAGTTTTTCTTTCTTATTGAAAGTGTATATGTGTGTATATATATATATATATATATATATATATATATATATATATATATATATATACATATATATATTATTTATTTATTGAGATAGAGATATATATACTCTGTGTGTGTAAAGATTTAATTTTCTTTTAATAAAAAAGTTTTATGTTGGTTTGAATAGAAATGTAAGAAAAATTTGAATTGAAAACTCTTTGAAAGTTATTTTAAGATTTAGTTCCAGGTAAAATGGATAATCTGTTTTATTATTAGCTTATATATGTATATATATATATATATATATGTAAAAGTATTCAATTGACTGGTAAGTTGGAGATGATTCTATTTGGGATCATCTATATCCTCTGTATATCCACAAAGCATGCACATGCTAATGCACACCTATAGATTAATACAAGGATTATTTCAAATCTCTAAGAGAGCTCAACATAAGATAAATAATAAATTAATTATATACAGAGCATTATTTACACTTTCATATGACAAAATTAGGTTCATTTATTGAGTTAAAAATCTAAATAAATTTATTATAGCCAAATGATGGTTTTATTAAATTTTTCTTTCTTACTGAAAGTGTATATGTGTATATATATATATATATAGATATATATATATAGAAAGAGAGAAATAGATATATATATACTCTGTGTGTGTGTGTTCATTTCTAGAATAATATTTTCAAGTTATTAAAGTGGACTATGAATGAGGAATTAAATTTGCTGAACAGGAAGAGACATTTGGTTTGTGCAAAAGAGGGAGGGAAGTCAAGCATTGAATTTAGTGAAAGCAAAGACCATCCGAATAAAAGAATAGGCATAAAAAGGACACTAGTTGGTGATGAGCCAAGATTAGTTAGGAAAAGTCTGTAGAGCAGATAGCTGCTATAGTTGATGGCAACCAAGATTTCAGTGCTTGCATGTGAGCCAAGTTTAAAGATAAGGGAATTACATTCGATAATTCAATATTCTTTAGTTCCAAAGTCACAAGTGTAAGAATGGTTCTCATCAACCCTCAAGGCAGCTTCACAACCTCATCATTTTCTTTTCAGAATTAAAAACCATGTGAAACCTATTAAAAAATATTCCCTTTTCTTTGTACGCATGATAATGGTGATATAGAGTAAATTTGAATGTGCTGATGAATAACCGAACTGTATTAACACAGTAAATAACATTAAATTTGAATCTCCTGAATATTGCATTGCCCGTGTGTTTGAAGAGTAAATGTTTACAGTTAGTGTTGTATAAACAAAGATGTGTGTGTGTGTGTGTGTGTGTGTGTGCAAAAGACAAAAAAATGTGTTCAAGTATTTTCCACTTGATAACAGACTCTGTTGAATTCACACAAATATTACAAGTTGCTTTTTCTATGAAAAGTTAATGAACGCAATGTTTGGACTGGGCTGGACTTCAAAGCGGATTTTCTTTAGTGAAGGAGATTTAAAAACCCTTTGACAGAGGTGTGTTTATATTTGATCTAGTGTGGGACAAAAAAAAAACAAAACAAAAACAAGCAATGCATAAATGGGGAGAGGAAATAGAAAAAGAAAAGGGAGAAAATTAAGGGAATGCAAGTTGAGATGCAAGACAAAACCCAGAAATTAGACACAAAAGAAATGTCAATTTGTGGACAAATTCATTAATATTAAATCTGCACATATGTTTGTGCATGTGTGAGAGAGAGCGAGGAAAAGAGAGACAGTGAGTGTGTGCATATGAATTTAAATATGAATGAGCATGAGAGAGAGAGAGTGTGTATATAAATGTAAATATGTATGAATGAGAGAGAGAGAGAGAGATGTGTGTGTAGAGTGTACATATGTATGTGTGTATGGAAATATGTATGAATGAGCATGTGTGTGTATGAGAGAGAGGGAGACTGAATGTGTGTGTGTACATATAAATTCAAATATATATGAATGAGCATATGAGAGAGAGTATGTGTGTGGGCGTGTACATATTTACGTGTGTATGGAAATATGTATGAATAGCATGTGAGAGAGAGAGAGACTGAGTTATGTGTGTGTGTGTGTGCATATAAATTTAAATATCTATGAATAGCATATGAGAGAGAGAGAGAGACTGAGTTATGTGTGTGTGTGTGTGTGTGCATATAAATTTAAATATCTATGAATAAGCATGAGAGAGAGAGAGAGAGACTGAGTTATGTGTGTGTGTGTGTGTGTGTGCATATAAATTTAAATATCTATGAATAAGCATGAGAGAGAGAGAGTGTGTGTGTGTGTGTGTACATATAAATATAAATATGTATGAGAGAGAGAGAATGTTTACTTGCAAAATGTGTTAAACTAGTTGCAGAAGAAGAGTAGAAAATACATACATGACTATGGATGGCTATTTATGAATAGTCATACATCAAATGGTATTTTAAACTATTTGTATGTTGTTTTGTTTTAAGGCATATCAACCCTTTTGGGTTATTTAATACTGAATGAAGTCATTTTTGATAAACTAATGACTCAGGTTGCTTATAGTGCTGTGGCTTAAGTGGTCACTCTATTTGTATGTAAAAGGTAGTATGTATAGATGAGTAGGTATTTTTATTTATCATTATGCATGCCAAAAACATATGCATATCACTATAGTTAAATGTGTATAGATACATGGACATATGAGCATTTAACATGGTACAATGGTTAATGACCAGAACACTACTAGTGATTTCAATTATAATTGGGTGTCTTAATATTTCTGGCCTTGTGCCACAACTAAAGCAAATAACTAGATGCCTGATCATATATACATGTATGAAGGTATATAATTGCAGTCATTTGTTTTTAAAGAATTCTTAAAAGATTATATATATATATATATATATATATATATATATATTTGTGTGTATATGTGTGTGTATGTTTGTGTGTATATGTATATATATATATATATATATATATATATATATATATATGTATGTGTGTGTTTGTGTGTATATGCATATATATATATGTGTGTGTGTTTATGTGTATATGCATATATATATATATATGTGTGTGTGTTTGTGTGTATATGCATATATATATGTGTGTGTGTTTGTGTGTGTATGTATATATATATATATGTGTGTGTTTGTGTGTATGTATGTATGTGCATGTATATATATATATGTGTGTGTGTTTGTGTGTATGTATGTATGTGTGTGTATATGTATATATATGTGTGTTTGTGTGTATATATATATATGTGTGTGTGTGTTTGTGTGTATATATATATATGTGCATTTGTGTATATATATATATATATATATGTGTGTGTGTGTTTGTGTGTATATATATATACACACAGACACACATATCTTTATGCAAGCCTGACTCAAAACTTCTGCAACTATATGTATGAATACCTATATGCTTGTGTAATGAATGACTTCATGTTATGAACGACCCTAATTTTTATCCACAGGAAGGTGTCTTTATCATACATAGCTTCAAAAAACATCTCATATCTTCCTTGTTTTTGAGGTGAAAAATTGGTCGTTCATTACAAGAATATATATGATATTTGGTTGGTTGAGTCTATAACTTTGATGTTATTGGGGATGCCATGTTGGACTTTAAGACTTCACATCCTCCTAAAGAGCAAAAGTTACTTGGCAATACGCAACTATTTTCTAAATATCATCTTCTTATAATGGAGATTCGGTGTTTGTAACCGAAACTACGTCACTGCTTATGCTACAATACCTTTAGAAACAAGTATTTAATTTATAGTCAAAATCATTAATACATAGAAGAAATCTTATTTATTAACAATGTCTATGAAAATCTTAGATTTGCCTTAAAAAAGTGCATGTTATTAGTGCTTTAAAATCCTGCAAGGTGTCTTATATATCACTAAGAAATAAAGATTTACTATATATGGTGTGGTTAATTTGCATACTGGTTTTAACAAAACCAGGTTTAATAAAAATTACTTGGAGTTATTGATCTCTAATATTATTGTTTGATTCTCCAACTTATTAAAATCAATCCTATGAATAATTTTATTAGAAGCCAATTAAAATATAATTAAAATAAGTGTAATCTCTTTTATATTTTATATGCGTTCTTATTTAATTTTGCTAGTCTTTCTAATTTAATATATTTCATTACATTAAAACTTAAATACTTCTGCCCGGAGGTTGCATATTCTTGCTAGTATGACAAATACCCATAGGTTACAGGGTACCAACAACAAGGGAAGAATCACTGATCTGACTAAGTTCTTTTTTTTTTTTTGTCAACCATGCTTATGTAATGACCCGGGTCAAGATATCTAGCAAAAGGGCAGAGTGCAGGGAAAGATGGACACATGCCTTTCATAAGGATAGTTGTGAAAAGTGAATATACACAGATTCAGATGGAATTGGAACTGGTTGTCTGTTTTTCATGTAGATTGCACCACATTCCAATTACCTATGTTTATATACAACTGATTTTTTTTGTCTGTATATAAATGCATAGATGTTTTGTGAATAAGTATTTATGCTGATTATGTGGAGATAATAATATGAATTTGGCAATTAAGATTTGTCATTCTAATGATTTTTTCTTATCTGATTTGTTATCACAGATTTTTATAATTACTATCTGTACTGTAACATTATAAATCTTTCAAATCTTTATTGCTTTTTTGTTGAGAGCACAATTAAAATAAAAAGAGAAGTTTTGTATTCATATATCTATACATATATAAAGGTCAGTTATTAGTATGTATGTATGTATGTTTGGATGAAACTACTAAAATAAAACAATTAACAACAAATATATATATATATATATATATACACACACATACATACATATATACACATACACACATATTAAATATCCCAGTTCTTGCTTTTTGTGCAAAATTATGAAAATTTGATTTATATTTAAAGATATCTAAAAATTAAAATATACATAGAATATATATATAAAGGGTATTTAGTATGTATGTATATATGTTTGGATGAAACTACTAAAATAAAACAATTAACAACAAATATATATATATATATATATATATATATATACATGCATACATACATATATACACATACACACATATTAAATATTGCTTTTGTGCAAAAATTATGAAAATTTGATTTATATTTGAAGATATCTAAAAATTAAAATATACATAGAAATAGCATTGAAATTCTACTCAAAAAATGGCCAGCATTTGTAAATTTCAAAAATAAACAAATCAATACACAGGGCCTCTCTCTACCCAGGCGATGCTGGGTAGCTGCTTCTAGTATATCATAAATTGTAAAGCTACAAAACTGTCAAAATATCACAGGTCTTTAGAAAATAAAGTTTAGCTTAACATCCTTCATTTTTCAATATTGGCTTTTACTGTTTTTGTCAGTAAGAACCATCCACAAACTAGAATGGGAAAACAAATGCCTGATCCACAACTAGACAGACAACAAAAGAAAAAAAAAGAAGAAAAAAGAACCCCAAAACCATTTATTTCATTCATTGAGAATTGTGACAAGGCAAAGTGATGACAACATAATGTAAGTGATGCCTAGAAATGTGTCTGTTATTGTAGCTAGAGCCATAAGGTTGACAGCTTTGAAGCTTCTTGTGACACAAAACTAAACAAGACCAGCTTTTATAATGAAACCTTCTAAAAGTACCCATCCAGCAGATGAGGATGGGAAAAAGCAATTGTGATTGCAATACAACTCCTAATGAATGCAGCCTATATAGCAAAGCCTTACATTATCCTTAAGCCATCTTAACACACACACACACATTAATTTTCCAAAACAAAATACACTCATGTAACTTTTCCGTATACTAACATACACTTATATGCACACACTCAAAAATAGTGTGTCTCTTTGTGTATGTGCACTCATTCTCATGACACACATTTAGTCAAGGGAAATAAGATAGCATTTCCAGCAAAATGAATTGCATCCCCAGTTCCTGTAGCTTTAAGAAAAAGGTTTCATGTTAAATGAAAATCTTCAGATTTCTTTAAAATATTAATTTTTTGACTTTAGAATATTATTCCCTTTGTCAATATCAAAGAAAAAGTGTTATTTAGAAAGTAAAGATTTTTACAAGATTCTTTAATACTTTTTCATCATAATCTTAATTTAAAGACCCATGTACCACAATACATTTTGTGTGTGTGTGTTTTCAGATAAGATTATAAACATAAGATTCATCCTTCCAATTTATTTGGTAAGCTTTTTTCCAAGCTATCTTTATATATAATCACTATGTGTAATACAATAGTTTTAAGGTTCTGGGTTCTGGTCCCTACCAACTCAGTGCATGAATAGGATAGCTGATCTATGCAGTAAAGCACCTGGGAGCTGTGGTGTTCCACCTCAGAACCCCCCCCCCAAAAAAAAAAAAACAATATCCCTGGTGTAGCATTAGGGAAAAGGGGATAGACTCTCTTGCTTTTATGGATGATACCAAAAATAGGCCACTCTGCAGACTTTACTATTAAATATTCAATTAAAACAGAAAATAAATTTTGCATCAATGTTTGTATATTTAATAAATTTTAAAGCCACAAAACTTTCAAAATGCCACAGCTTTTTAATGTAACTGTCAGCTTCATACACACAAACTAGAATCACTGTGGATCATAAAGATATAATTTTCTTTTTTTAGATGAAAACTAATAAAAGTCTTCAAACAATTTATTTTATTCATTTTCATCAAAATCTTAATTCAAAGATCATTGTGGTAAGATCATCATTTCATTTGTGAATGTATTAATTTTTATTTCAGAACGTCATTGTTTTTTTATCATTTTCTTTTTTTAAATTTTTCATTCTCAGATTTATGACAAAATTACATTCTTAACTTCTTGTGAATTTCAATTAGAATCACTCATCTTCTTTTTTCTTTCTTTTTTTTTAAACATATTAGCAATGTATCAATAAAGTACAAAACCTTAAAATGAAAACTTAATGATATGTAATCTACTATGCAGCCAGCCACTAATCTGAACTTATATGAAGCAAAACAAACATATACAACATTTTCATATGAAGCATGTGGTCTAATGGTTAGAGTTGTTTGAAATGGACTAGTCAACCAGGGTTCAAATCCTGGGTGAGGCTGTTTGCATTTCACATAGCATTGATATCCTTGGTAAAGGTGTGAATCCAACTACCTTCTCCCTCCAGCTATGGGTAAATAGTAGGGCAGACTGGGCTCTTTAACCTGGTTAGTGTTGTGGGGTTTTAAGGGGTCAAATAAGAACAAAACGACGGGTAACAAATGTAGGAAAATGTATTAACAAAAGAGTAGACAATTACAGTACAGAGAAGTGGGAAATACATCTGACAATAGAGTTATGAGCTGACTCGGATTGGCTTACTCTTTAAGCCATAATTGTCCCTGTTACTTATAGTAACAGTCGGCGCATTCCATTGGTCTATAGGGTATATCACCTATAACAGTTAGGCAACCAGTCTATGAGAAGGAAAGCTCTGAATACAAACCTGTTAAACACTACTTCATAAATTGACCTTATGTCACATCCTGCTTGTGCAGTGTGTTTGGTAAATATGTATATGAAGGAAAACAAACATATGCAACAGTTTTATCTTAGTCATTATTGGTATTAGAATATCAGAAACAAAACTTTTGATTACAAATGCAAACAATGAGATAATCTCTCCCTCTATTTCTTAATACTTATTCTCTTCCATGTTAAAAGTGAATGGGACAAAATGAAATTAGCCAACAAAGTTTAAAGATGATCTTGAAGGTTATTGTTATAAAAGCAATGTTAGCTAATATTGTTGGCACTCAATAGAAAACGGGAACATAATTCATTTACCCCCAAATTAATTCTTAGTTTGTCTCACTATGAAAATTTATAACCAAGTTGGCTTGATACCAAAGCTCATAGAAAGCATCGAGGTTCCCAGTACAGAAATGACAGAATTTCATATTTCAATGCTTGTCACACAATGAGAATAGATGCTAACATTCATAATTAATGTCTGTATTTGGTACAATTTAAAATAAAAATGTCAAAAGTAAATATTTCAGGTGTTAATTATTCACAGGTGATATTATTTCAAGCAAAAAGGTCACTTCAAACAAAATTTATAATTTGATTTTTTTTCAACTTGAAAAAAGAAAACAAAAAACTCTATGGCATTTCCTGTTTTAGGAAGTACCATAGAGATTTTTTTTTTTTTTTTGCTAACCAAACTAAGATTTTATCATAATAAAAATGTTTTATACACAGTCATTTATATATAAATGTAAAATGAGAAAAAAAAAAACAAAGTATTCAAAACATGAATCTTTTTCTTATTTTACATTTCTATATACCGTTGGATTTATTTCCATATTTTTCTACAAGCATTTATATAATTTCATCTAACATCAAATGATGATAGTTTATCTTTTTGTCTGTAGTATGGGGGCTGGTTTAGCTCAGTCAGTAGAGCGCTGGCTGAGGAATTACAAGGCTCATGGTTTAATACTGGCTCCCGCTAACTCAGTGCATGGGTAGCACAGATTGGGTAATCTGATCTGTGCGGTAAAGTAGGGAGCTGACAGTAAGTGTGGCACTCTATCTCAGCAAAATAAAATCTCCCTGTTCTAGCGCTAGCAAAAAGGGGATAGACTCCCTTGCTGTCCCACTGATTCCGACAGTAAGCCACTCTGCCAACTTATAGGTATAGTTGACTAATAATTCAGATTTCTTTTTAATACATGAGTTTTCTCAATAATAATATTTACATCATTTACTCAGACTACAGCTCACATCTTGGTTGTTATATTCAAGGACAGTGGCCTAGAGGACAAAAAATGTTGGTTAAGCATTTCTTGGAATCTAC
Source organism: Doryteuthis pealeii (assembly GCA_023376005.1). Taxonomy (NCBI): domain Eukaryota; kingdom Metazoa; phylum Mollusca; class Cephalopoda; order Myopsida; family Loliginidae; genus Doryteuthis; species Doryteuthis pealeii. Next base: position 88,275,827 of record CM042148.1, on the reverse strand, counting down.
TTTGTAGAAAAAAAGACATTATATTTGAGGAATCAAAACTATATTTATTAGCAACAAAAGAAAAAAATCAAACAGATTATACATTTCTGTAAGATGAGTAATATGACTTGTCATGATTGTCTGATAGAAATTGATGGATTAAAGGCACAAAATATGTTTGGACATCACATTAAGAAATATGTACTGTTTTTTTTCTTTTTTATCCAAATGAAATCAAATATGAATAATTTTGATTTTTTGGACTGTTGTTCTCATCTTTATTGTGATATGTATGTATAAACACAATGTTTCGGTCACTGTATCTTCCAGCCTTCCTCGGCGGCCGAAAAATTGTGTTTATACACACCACAATAAAGATGAGGACAACAGTTCGAAATATCAAATTATTCACATCAAGTCACATCTAAAAAAAAAAAATTATGAAAAAAAAAATTATAAAAAAAAAAAAACAAATAAAAAAAAAGATAAATGAAATCAAGTATATTTATGATTAGCAGACTTTAAAAAAATTTTTTTTCATTTTTTTTTTTTTTTAGATATATCTCTATCTTACTTTAGTTCATGATAAAAGTTGACCAATATATATTGCAGTTAGACATACATACATATACTCCATGTTACTGTTCATTAATCCTTAGATTTAGATAAAGAAGGATAAACAAATGGGGAGGGACGAGAGAGGAGGAGACAGAAAGAAAAAAATGAAGAAAAAAAAAAAAAGATGCAGAGAGAGAGATATGTTGGTATTTGGTTTTTGCATTTAAAACATTTTCCCAGTATAAAATTTGTATATTTAATGTTTAAAAGTTAAAATTTAAAGTTTAAAATTTGTATATTCAATGTTCACACTTTGTATATTTAACATAGATACTTTTAATCTTCAAATTGCAAGCTCAAATATTTCTGAGAAAATCTTAATTTTATTAGCATTTTGATGAAATAAGAAATTTTGTGCAAAAATGGTTAAGTGGCATTTTAAAAATCAAAGAAACACATGTACAATGAAAAAAGAATATTTATAACCGGATAGAGAAAGCATTCAAGTAAGACAAATAAGACACGTTGGGTAATGCTGGTAAAGTTAGAACAAACTCATAAGCTTGTATGGACTACTACACATGGACAAACCAGTGTTGGCTGACCAACAAAAAACTTATTCATCAGCTCTGTTCAGACACTGGATGATAGAGACAGATGGTGCGAGAGAGTCAAGGGAATCTGTGCTGTCAACACACCATGATGATGATGAAGAGGTAACTTTTTGATATGCATACACCTCCCTATGCATATATATCACAAAATGGGGGTGTTTGTTGTGTTAATGGTCATAAGAAATTAACTTGGTGATCCATTTCTCATAATGCTAATTAATACCCTTGGGAAAGGTATGTATCCAACTATACTTCCTCCAGCTATGGGTAAATAAGGCAGACTGGGCTCTTTAACCTTGGTACGACAATTGGTCTAGGAGAAGGAAAACTTTGAATTCAAACCTGTTAAACTCTGCTTAGAAATTGACCTTGTTTCACATCCTGCATGTACAGAGGGGTTGGGTAAATACATATCACAAAAACAAGCCAGCAGCTATGATTACCTTTGCCAATGTGACAGCTCTCTGTTTTATTGAGCATACAACAGTGCATTGCCATCAACAGGAAAGCTGTACAAAATCCTGGAAGTATTTAATAAAGTGCACAGGTCAATAAGAACCATTAGCAGGCCAATAGGCAAACACCTCAGCACTTCATTAAGCATATATTTTCCATCCAGTCTTGGCAATCTTTCAACACCAGAGTTCTAACTTTAAGCACAATGCAATTCTTCAAATGTCATTAATGCCTTCATGTCCTGGAGGGTTCCCATGAACAAATACCCAAACCACTAACTCTTCTTGCACGTAAGTGATGGTCATGTGGCACTACTAGTGTTGGACAGTCTTGTGTCCCATCCATCATTGTCATGACAACATTTGAATCGTGTAAATGTCTCCCCATGGACAGCTTTAACACGAAGAAACAGATGGTGTGAAGATAGCAAGAATTTCTCATAAACACACTGCAGTGGCTTGAGCAGTAGATGCTACTAAAGAAAAGACCAGAATCAAAATATATTCATTTTCAATGACATGAAGCTTAAAATTATTCACTCATCAGAATATATTTTCTTGATGAATGATTCAAATAATCTGAGGAAGTTAGAGGAAAGCCACAAGAGGAAACCAATGGAAATCTTGTTCTATAATCAGTAAAACCAAAGATGTCAGTGGTAATTGAGCAATTAAAGTTGGTCGGTGCAAAAGAGTTTAGGGATTTAAATTAGAACCAGTTAAAGAGATAAACTTTAGACACATAGATTATCTAATAATAATAACAATAAAATATAGTGAAAATTGTCATTTTTGAAATGTTTGTTTTAAATATTTATATTTTGGTTAGGATCTGATTTTAATAAAAAAAAATTAAAACCAAAGATATTAATAAAAAAGACTAAAAGCAAAGATTTATTGAATTTTTGAAATGTTTGTTTTAAATATTTATATTTTGGTTAGGATCTGATTTTCATAAAAAAAGGGTAAAACCAAAGATGACAGTGGTAATTTAGCGATTAAGGTTGGTCAGTGCAAAAGAGTTTAGGGATTTAAATTAGAACCAGATAAGGACATAAACTTTAGACACATAGATTCTCCAGTAATAATAATAAAAAAACAGAGACATCTGTCATTTTTAGTCTGTTTGTTTTAAATATGTATATTTTGGTTAGGGTCTAATTTAAAGAAAAAAAAAAGAAAAAAGTACAATTTTACAAGAGTGAAAGGATTGTAAACTGCAAATAATGTTGAGTAAGAGTAGATTTATTAAAACAATTTACAAAAGGATTTTCTATTGATCAAATTTAATGATTATAAACATGATTATTTTTGCTATCATTCAGATTTTAGGAATTTTAAACATACACGAATGACTACAGTTGGAGTTAATTATCTCTTTTTTATATGATAAAAAGAATCCCCTTATTAGAGTTTGTAATTTCAATCTCTAAGATCCAATTCTTTGTTCTTCTCACTAAAGATTATCATTTCTAATATTTGATGGTAGAAATGTAAACTATTAAAACTTTTTCTCTGAATGTTTGAGATGAGGCTTGGTGATTAGTATCATAGTATCATAGATGAGGACAATAGTCCGAATAACACAGATAATATTAAAACTTTTATATGAAGGTTATCTTTCCAATAAACATTTGATTTAATTTTATATAAATTATCTTGACATTCTTTCCAATATTATCTTTAAAAAAAAAACCCTTTAATATACAGATACAAAGAGACTTTTTTTTTTAAAATTTGCAATTAAAATTAATAGATGGTAAAAGAATTATTTCATAGCAAAGGTGTAAAAATTATAAGAAATATTTTTTTAATTTCACATGTAAGTAAAACAAAAACCTTGTTTTGGTTTAGTATTGATTAAAGAAAAGGAATCCTGCTAACCTTTCAGAAAATAAATTTTCTAGAATTTTTTTAAAATCAAAAGGATAGCTACTCAGTTAATCTTTTATTTCTTTTTTTAAGATGATAACTTTTGTTTCTTAAATATTAAATTAAGGATTTTTTATTAAAGATTCATTTTGGGTTATTTGTTTAATTTTTTTTTCTTTTCTTTTTAAAGAAAAATAATATTTTGATTTGTGTTGATTACAAATGCAAATTTGTATAATTTTGGTAACTGTGAAATTGAACCCACTAAAAAAAAGCTAAAATCCTGAATTTCTATTTTACAAGGAAAATTCTAGAGAAATGTAAAAAAAAACCAACTAAAACAAAACAAAAAATAAAAAAAACAATAAAAACCTGCCATAAAAAACTGCAAGTTATCAAAACCACCAATTGCTTATTGCAAAATGAGATAAAGTTTTTTTTCTTATTATTTTCTGTTATATGAATAATGAATTTATAAAAATGTTTTTGTTTAGACAAAATAAAAGAGAAAGATTTTAAAAGAAAATTACATCCTCTCTTTGTCACATGAACAAAATAAGTATCATGCAACTACATTCCAGTTTTACACATCAAACATTTAATTTTCTGTAAACACAGCAAGTTTAATCAAATAGAAAAAAAAAACTTTAAAAATTAGCTTAAATTTAGGGATCTTTGTCTTTCCCTTATTTTTCCAAAATTGAATAAATATCTTTATGATTTTTCATGTGTCATTAAATATTGAACAACAATTTTATTATAGTAAGCACAATAATACTATATTTCTCATAAATAAAGAATGGAAAGATGAGGAAAAACCTCCAACTTTTGGGAAATGCATTTGTTAAGAGAACAAAGACAACAGATCTTCTTAAGAGAGAAAGAAATTGATTTAGAAATAATAGGAATGTAAGGTTAGAAAAAAGCAGCTGTTTTTCCCAAACTTAACCTTTTGACTACTTTTCCTTGTCTTTTAAAAGATATGTAAGAAAAAAGAAAAGAAAAGAAGAGAAGAGAAAGGAGAAAACCTGCGTATTATATATTTTCACAAGCAAGCATGTTTGATGCCCACTCACAATGCTTACTGACAATCTTTTTTCTTGCATTTGCTCAAAGCTAACAAGTCAAGCACGTGTTTATTGTGCTTTTATGATGTTCATATAGAAGATATCAAGGACTACCACTGCTCCTTTTATTTTATACACTTATTGTAGAATTTTAAAATATCGCATCAATCTAATGAGTACGACAGAAGAGTTTAAATATTTTTTATAAACATATATATATATATATATATATATATATATAATGAATTAAACAAACAAAAACACTCGATTTTTCTAAATGTACAGGGGGGGGGGAGAAGAAGAAGAAAAAAAGATACACTCTCTTGTACAATGTATTCCCTGATTGTTATTATTAATAAATAGAATTTAGCTGGTGTTTATTTTAAAGTAAATAGTAGTAATTAGTAGAAAGTTTGGTTTTATAGAGCTGTTCGTTATTATTATTATTATTATTATTATTATTAATAATAATACTTTTCATTTAACAAGTAGAGTAGCGCAATTTTAAGCAGAAGTGAAAGTGAAATTATCTTCCGAGATTAAAAAAAGAAAAAAAAAAAAAAAAGTTTTCTAAAATGAACAAACTTATTTTATTAATAAAATTTTTTTAGCAAATATTAAAAATTAATCAATTGTTATCTAACTTTTTAAAGCATTTTTTTTTTCATCATACGCGCTCTTGTCTTAACAATAACAAATTTAATCTGCTGAATATAAACTTTTTCACACAAGGGAATAACAACTCAAAAAGGAGAATGAAGGGAATTTTTTTAATCGCTCTTTTTTCCTCTCTCTCCTTTTATTTATTTTTTCTTTCTTCTTCTTCTCCCCATAACATCGTCAACATGATCGTCATTGAAACTAAACGTGAGGAAGAGTAACATTTTCAACAAGAGAAACTGACAAGTCTCGTTTTATACGTTGACATTTTTCCGTAAAGTCATATTTTTACTACTGCAACACAACAACATTGAATTAAACAAAGAGAGTAGTGGTGAAATTGAATTAAAGACAAGGTGGAAAAAAATTCAACATTTAAAAATAAGTTTAAAAAACAAAATAAAACAACAAAACAAATAAATCAAAAGAAAAAACAAAAGATCAATTACTTTTTTTCTACACACCCACACCTATAGAGACACAAAGTTTCATCATGTCCACGCACGTGTGTATGTGCAAATGTGTGTGTGTGTGTGTGTGTGTGTATTTGGGGGATGAAAACGATGAAAACATATATGTCATATGGCATGCACATCGCAGCATAAAAAACAAAACAAAAACAAATTTAAAAAAAAATAAGTGTGCGAAAAATAAAATAAAAAAAGAAGGTGTATTCAACTTAATGTTTTAGTGCAATAGAATTTACCTCAGGTGTTTTGCTCCCCAGCAGAGTTAGACGGAATTTTGAAAGAGTTACTTGTTGAAGAACTTGGTTGGTAAGATTCACCTGAACGGAGGAATGTTTTCCTAAAAGTTGCGTATTTCCAATATAAGCAGAGAGAAAGTGTAAAAGAAAGAATGAGGGAGAGAGAAGAAGAAGAGAAGACTTGTTGATAGTTAAGAAAGCGAATACAAGATAAGGCAAAACTACGTCCACTCAAAACTAGTCGATGATTCGACTTGCTTTTTCTTCGCTCATTTTTTGATTTCTAAAAAAAAAAAAATCGCAGCCAAGAAATGTTGACAAAAAAAAAAAATAAAAAAAAAAAAAAAAAAAAAATCCGTCCGCAAAAAAAAAAAAAGAAAAAAGAAAATTCTCTTTAAAAAAAAAAAAAAGAAAGAAAAGGAAAGAAAATTTTAACTTTCACTTTTGGAGAAACAAACAAAAAAAGTTTTTCTCCACGTTTTTTTTTTTCCCCTTTAAATCACCAATGTAATTTTTTTTTTCTTTTAAATCTCAAGAAGATTAAAAACAAAAAGTCCTTAATATGAAAATAATCCAAGTGAATTAAAAAGTCTGTCGAAACATTTCTAATGAAATCCTCATTGTGACGACAGTGGGTGGCGATGTTACTGAAGAGGTTAATGATGATTTATTATAAGTGGAACATCTTGAAAGAAAGTTGAGCCAAACGCAGACCCCCACATGTCACCGACAGATTGCTGTCAGAGAATGTTTTGTTTTTTGTTTTTTTCCGGGTAGTAAAGTGGCAAAGTCTGTTCCAGCCACGCCATGCAGGCCAAAGGGGAAAGTGGGGGTGGTAGGTGGAAGGATGCGTTAAAGTACGTCTCAAAGTTTTCGGCAAAAAGTGAAAAGAGGGGAGAGAGAGAGAGAGAGAGAGAGAGAGAACCGCCGTTTATATAGTAAAAATTAAAGTGAGAGCGAACTTGTGGAAAAGTGCTCGCTTCCTCTCTTCTTGCTTGCTAAGGAGGAGCTGACAAAGATTACGCAGCAAGCAAAGCACGCGCCCGCGCGCCCCGCACACACACGCACACACAGACGCGTACGCGCGTGCGTTCGTTGACTGATGGAAACCAGGCGGCCTTAAAGCATTCAACACACATACACAAGCACTTAGCAGCAGCAGCAGCAGCGGCGACGGCGACGACGACGGCAGCTGCAGCAGAGGTGGTCGTAGCAGCAGCAATAGTGGAGACAGTAGCAGCAGCAGTAAGGGAAACAGTGCTGCTTGCAGTTCGTTTCTCCAAAACGCACGGGTTCAAATCACTGGTGCGTTCATAGAGCGCGCGTGTGTGTTTGCGCGTGTGTGATTACAGTTGTTTTTGCTGCGTGAAACTAGGGGTTAGCACAGGAGACAGGCAATGCATTCGGTAGTGGTGACGATGATGAATATCTTGACAAGCTGTGTGGCACTACATCCAACAAACAGGCTCTAATTGCAACAGACGTAAAAGGCCTCATGCCGTAGACACATACAGAAGAAGAGCAATGTTATCCAACAATGTTAACAGCTCATTGCTAAGATGTCTTGCTGGCTTGTTTCCGGCATTATCGATTTCTGCCCCTACCCCTACCCCCATCACTTACCCACACCCCTTCAAGTGAGATCAGAGATATTCTAACGCCTCCAAATAAATGACACAAGGACCACATCAACCAACAGATTAGAGGATTTTAGGCAACCAGCTGGTGAAGAGATCTGTGACACACAACTCGATGGACACATGATGGTACCAAATATTGAGCTTGATCACACAAGGTGATACTTAGCCACTGACCAGGTGTGTGTGTGTGTGTGTGTGTGTGTGTGTGGAGGGGAGCACTTGTCAGCATTAGGGTACAGGAGCTTGACTAGTGGAGAGCATAGGTTTGAATTTAAGCAAAAGAAAAAAAGTGGGGGGAAAGAAAAAAAAGTGGGTTGGAAAGGCCATTTATGTGTAAAAGCTGGGTTGATGAGCTACACCAGTTATTTTAGGTGGGAGTGCAACTAGTTCTGAAAGTGGTTAAGAAAAAAAAAGTTTTGCAAGCTGAGAAAAAATGAATTTAAAAAATAAAAACTTACAAAAACAAGACAAATAACTGCAAACATTCCGGGATAATTTTTCCTAATTTACTATTAAATAAAAACAACTTTTAATAAAAAAAATTTTTTTTAAATAATCTACTATTCTTAAAATATGAATAAAATTCACTGAATTTATAAGATTATTAACCAGACAAACAGAATTAGAAATATTTGAAGATTTTTTAATTTTTTTTTTTTTTTTTGTAATAAATCTTAAATTATATTCAAGAAATGGATGCCTAGAATATATATATAGAGAGAGTCTAAAATATTTTTAGAAAGATGAGATAAAGCCAAGATTTTCTTTATAATAAAAATAAAACTTGAGTAAGATGCGAGCTCTTTGTCACTGATGCTGCATCTTCATCAAGTTTATTTGTTAACAGATTCAAGTAAATTTTCACCTGTCTCTTGATAAAGAAAAGTAAAAAGAAGATTATTAAACAGTAATAATAAAGATTACATTTTATACAAAGGAACATGTTTTTTTTTTTAAATTGAATTTTCAAAAGTTAGAGAAACATTTCTTATATAAAGCATAATTTACTCTAATGTAAATACAGTTATGAAATAAGTAAAGTAAAAAGTAAAGTCGACGGGGCGGCCTAAGTCGGTATCAGCCAATCAACGAGGGAGTCTATCCCCTTTTCAATAGCGCTAGACCAAGGAGATTGTTTTTTTTAGCATCTGAGGTGGAGCGCCACACCTACCATCAGCTCCTTACTTTACCACACAGATCTCTGTGCTACTCATACGCTGAGTTGGCGGGGACCGGTATCGAACTAGGAACCTTGTGGTTTCTAGCCGAACGCTCTACCGACTGAGCTAACCCGGCCCCTTTATGAAATAAGGTATTCTTAATTGCTGTTGAATTCATTTGAAAAGAACAAAACCTTCACACTAAAACAGAAACCACTCAGAATGTTATTAGAAAAATTTAGTATTTCAAACTACAAAATTTTTTTAATAATTTTTATGTTTAGTAAGTAAAAGTAAAGTCGTCGGGGCAGCCTAATGTCGGTATGAGCCATACAGCAAGGGAGTCTATCCCCTTTTCACTAGTGCTAGACCAAGGAGATTATTTTAGCGTCTGAGGTGGAGCGCCGCACCTACCATCAGCTCCTTACTTTACTGCACAGATCCCTGTGCTACTCATAACACTGAGTTAGCGAGGGCCGGTATCGAATTAGGAACCTTGTGTTTTCTAGCCGAACGCTCTACCGACTGAGCTAACCCGGCCCTCAAATAATTAAACTGTGATATGGTAGATGATACAAAAAAGGTGAAGTTGGTGATTATCTTTCATTCTATGCACCATAACCAGGGCAAATTTAGATAATAATGGCACAGGTAAAAATGGCACAACTACAATAAGTTTATATATATATAAATAGCAACATTCTCCTATAAAATAGATGGAGCACTCTCTGGTGGCCTTTAAAAAATATAAATATATGTATTTATCAGTTGAAATCATCCTCCCAGTCTGTAGGTGCAGATGGCTGAGTGGTTAAGAAGCCTGACTGATGATAAATCGATCTAGTTTCCATTCCCGGCTGGAGGTAGCCTACAAATGTCTGAGATGACTATATATAAGACCTGAAGGAGTCAGAAATTACCTACCTAGGTTTCACCTAAACAGTTCATCAAGATAATTCTAACTGAAGAAGGTTGGTACAAATGACTTTTATCATTGAGAGTGGATATCAGAGGGTATGAAAATTAACATAAAAAGTTAAAAATTAGTTTAAACACATTGTATGATAACTATGTTTTATTGGCCAAAGAGCCATACCCTTTTATGTTTACATGCATTTAGAATTTCAGTTCTCTGATTCAGTAATTCACTTGGTAGGGAGATATTTGTTCATATATATATATGTATATGTATGTATATATAAGACCGTTTTATATCAACATATGTAGTCTAACTCTAAAATAGTGTGTGTACTGAAAGTTTTTTCCTGTAAAGATATTCACCAGTGAATACATTTTTTTTGTGCCATTATTACCGTTCACCAAACAGGGCACCTCACAAAGTGTAATGGTTATGAAAGCTAGTATAGTAAACCATTGGTAGTGAGTTAAATTCTTACACTGTGCCCTAGACATCTGACCTTGTGCCAAACAAAGCTAGTAAATGACTGCACATCATAACCAAATGAGTATATTTTGATGACGAATATAATCTTAATTCAGTAGAAAAATTATTTAATAAATATTTAAACTTTATAAAAATTTTAATAAAAAATTTTAACAAGTGAAATATTAAAATGAATGCCTCATTTTCCTGACTTATAAGTAAAATTAAAGTTGGCACAGTGGCCTATTGTCAATATCATTGGACAGTGAGGAAGTCTCACCATTTTACTCTAGCATTAGACTAGGGAGATTGTTTTTGCTGAGGTGGAGTGCCACACCTACCGTCAGTTCTCCACTTTACCACACAGATCAAATTACCCAATCTATACTACTTATGTGCTGGGTTGGTGGTGACTGATATCCAATCCAGAACCTTTATATTGAAATCAATCAACAAGATACTAAAAGTTATGTTTTTAAATTTTTGAGATGAGGCTTGATGAGTATAAATTTGATTTTTTTACTGTTGTCCTCATCTTTTAAATGATTGTGATGCTCCTCATGACATGGGTTAGAATGAAAGTTGGTGGTTTGGTTTGGTTTGTTTTACGGCATATCAACCTCAGTGGGTCATTTAATGCCGATAAAGTTTTGAAATAAATCAATTCTTAATGGATAATACAATTTTTTTATAAATACATTTTTCTATTTAACCCATAGATGGGACCCTAACAGGTACTACCACTCCGGGTCAGAGTGGACCAGGGAGCAATGGTGATTAAGGGGTGCTCCACATTCCCCAAACCTCCAAAACTAAACCTCACCATCAGATAGAGTTTAACATCATTCCCAGGACATGTAAACCCTCAGCCGCTGCCTTCTAGCACCTATATGATAAAAAGTGTTGGGGCTTACTATAAGAGCAATAGGGTTGGGGCAATCATATAGGTGCTAGGGCTTGACATGACCAGCTGATTGATTGGCCTCTCCAACCGCCCGTCTAGCCTAGAATGAAAGTTGTGCAAAAACAATGACATCATTATTTGAATAAGATCTTCAAAAGTTTTTTGATGCCTTAGTTTATCAACAGCCAAACTATTTCAAAATGATTTCCCAGGTTGGATCATTGCTAGGCTCTAGCATATACACAGGAAACACCTGAGGAAGGCTGGAGGATACAGCAACCAAAACATTCTGATTTTACATACCATAATAAAGATGAGGAAAACAGTTTGAAAAATCAGAATTATACACTCTAAAAGTTATATTACTGATTGAAATAGAAAAGTTTAAAGAAATTTAAAAAATCCTGATAAGTCATACATTAGTGTCCAAATTCAAAACTTTTTCCTTTTAAATGATAAGAACAAAAAATGAATAATAATTAAATAAGATAACCTTTTTTTTCTCTCCTTTCTGTCTCTCTCACCCACAAAACCCTTAAAATTAGAGTGTCAGCCCTGCCCTCCCCATTTTTAAAAATTTTTTTTTTTAAGTTTGAAACTTTACATCTTGTTAAGACATATATACAATTTTATTTGATTATTCAAATATTGTAAAAGTTTTCAAAATAGATCTTAAGAGTTGCATTGACCATATTTTACAAATTTGAAAGTAAAAATTGTTTCAAGCTTGTACAGAATAGCCCACATGTACATTTACATCATTTCAATGCACAAAATATTATATGGAAATTTAATACATTCACTATCCAGGTAAGAGTAAGTTTCAGTCATTTGATTCATATTTTTTTTTTTTACTGAATATTTACACGTCCCAAAATTTAAAATCAAATCAGCTGTAACTCAACATCTTCTTAGTGGTTGGGGGGGGGATGAGGAAAAGGCTGAATAAGTATGGTATGGTTGATGATTAAAATGTAGCTAGTGTTGCATACCTCTTTCCTTACTTACTTCTATTCTTCTTCTGGCGTCTTTGACATCTTAAGTTCTTCTAGCGTCTGGACTTCGTCTTTGGTGGTCGGTCGCACTTAACTCATTTCTTCTTAGATCAGTCTTGTTACCAAGACCTTCATTAATCACAAAACCGTGTTATTTTCTTAAGCTTTTATTTACTTAACTAAACATAGCGCACGTATGCAGTGAGTTCCAGTTAAGGCAGGACATCTTCTCTCCCCGACGTCCAAACTGAAACTGAAACCCAACCAGGTCTCACGTGACTTCACGTATTTCGCGGGCTTTCTGTAATATTCCATGGAATGTCCTGCCCGTGATATGAAAAGGGCCAGGAATACAGGGGATTGACAATAATCTTATGCAACCGCATAGATTATGTAACACTAGTTGAAGAAATGATTTTGGTACTTAATTTAAAGACAATAACTGAAACTTACTCTTATCTGGATGGTGTATATAAGTATTGTATTTCTATATAATTTCATTATTGTAAATTGGTAGGTGTGGCGCTCCACCTCAGATGCAAAAAACAATCTCCTTGGTCTAGCGCTATTGAAAAGGGGATAGACTCCCTCGCTGTCTGGCTGATACCGACTTTAGGCTGCCCCGTCGACTTTATTTTATTTACTTACATTAAAAAAGAATACAAACAACAATTTTTTTTTTTTAATAATTAAGGTCAAACTTAAATATAATTGAATTGGCCATCTAAAATTACTGAACCAAAATCAAATTTTTTTTTCTTTCAAAATAAGGACCGGTTTAGCTCAGTCGGTATACATCTGCCTAGGAATCACAAGGTTCCAGGTTCAATACTGGTCCTCACTAACTCAGCGCATGAGTAGCACAGCTTGGGTAATCTGATTAATGCAGTAAAGTGAGGAGCTGACCATAGGCGAGGTGCTCCATTTCAGATGCAAAAATAATCTCCCAGCGACCAAAATGTTGTGATTTTACATACTACAATAAAGATGAGGCAACAGTCCAAAAAATCAAAATTATACAGACTAAAAGTTATATTACCAATTGAAGTAAAAAAGTTTTTAATTTTTAAAAAAATTCTGATAAGCCATACATCAGTGTGCAAATTCAAAGTGGAGAGCTGACGGTAGGTGTGGCGCTCTACCTCAACAAAAATAATCTCCCTGATTTAGTGCTAGGGAAAAGGGAATAGACTCCCTCACTGTCCAGCTGATACCGACAATAGGCCACTGCACCAACTTTACTAAATTAGGAATACCACCATTTTGTCCTTGACAATTCTGGATCACCTTGCTAGTGAATAAATATATATATTTGAATTTTAATTTAACTTCCTTTTCCTATAAGCTACTTAACCCTATACTCCAGCAATGAAATTATTTTTTTCTTCTTTAAAATCTGTTGTTTTAGATTTAATAATATAGGCTTGCTGTATGTTCTTAATCTAATTTTTTTTTTTTTGCATGATTATTTTGGAAGAAAAAGATATCTTCATTTTCTATTTCTTTCTCTCAGGTAAGCCAGATTTTACATGATTGAACATGAACGTGTAGAATCTATATCTGTTTCAAGGCTTAATTCCCAAGTCAACAGTTCAAGAGAAGGAAAAATATTCAACGATTTTAGGCTGAACAGATATATTTTTATTTTATAAAGCGAAATCGTGTTTCTTTTTATTATATCACATAGTTTTTTTTTTTTTTTTCAAAGTCTTTTAAATGTTTCTATTTAAAGTATGAAATAGATAATCCAGTCAAACCCTTAAAAATATTTAAGAATTTAAAAAAAAAAAAAAACAAAAAAAAAAAAACAAAACAAAAAAAACAAAATGAAAGTTGAAAAAATATCCCTCACAATCTAGTTTATAAATATTTTCATGCTGATACAACAACAATATACCCACCCCACAAGCTGAGAGAACATTCAAATTTTCCCTGCAAATATGCAAAATCCACAAGATGAGTTAGAAGCTATGAAAGCAGACAGAACTAAAGAGAAAGGATTTAATAATAAAATGAAAAAAACAAAAATGAAAATATGTAATAAAAACAAGAAAAAATAATAATCTATTATTTTGATGGAACATTGATTTTCAAGTTGCTTGAAATGAATAAAAAAAAAAAATCAAATCACATGATAGAGATTAGGGCAATCACAGCAAATGATATTAAAGTCACATTCTGCTTATAAACAATTATTATTTATGACTGCTATTAAATTTGCAGAAATCACGGCAGAAAATTTACAGAGTTGGCTTCAAATTAAATTATTTTCGGGTTTAATCTATGAAATTAAACGAATTGAAATACAAATGTTGAGATCTTCAAAATAATTCTAAATTTAATATCTTACTCAAAATATCTTTGCTAAAATTCCATAAAAAACCCCCCCAAAAAACAAAAAAAAAAACTATCAAGTGTTAATCTCCAACACCCTGTGTTTTCTTCAGATCTTAACTTTAAAAATACAGTGGAACCTTATTCTCTCAAATAACTCTGAAATCAAACAATTCAGAGTTCAAACAAAAAATTTGAGTAAAAAAGGACTCAGTTGTCAAACAAATTTTCAGACTTCAAACACAAGTCAAGCCAATGAAAACAGAAGTCACATGAATAACTGCCGAAGCAAACCGAAAATGACCAAACAGCTGGTCGAATCTACCCAAGCAGCATCAGTTAGTGTCAGTTGCTATCTTGAACAAGTGTCTGATATTGTTTTTGTGCAAATTTTTCGCTTCGTTTGTGTTTATTCTCTATTTTATGGCTACTGTAACCCTTATTCATGGATCCTAAAAAGGCAGCAGTGATTCTAAAAGGTAAGTTGTGAGGTCTGATGGTCAAGAATGCATAAATCCACTTTACACTATTTCTTATGGGAACGTTGTTTCAGTTTTTTAACAAATCGATTCTTGAACATAATTTTGGAATGAATTATGTTCGAAAAAACCAAGGTTCCACTGTACAAATAATTCTAAACCAAATATCTTACTCAAAATATCTTTGCTAAAATTCCAAAAAAACAAAAAAAAAGACAAAACTAACAAGTGATAATCTCCAAACATCCTGGGTTTTCCTCAGATCTTAACTTTAAAAATACTTTATTCAAAACAAATCATCATTATGTATTATTTAGAGTTTTCGGATTGTTGTCCTCATCTTTATTGTTATATATACAACATTTCAGTCAATGTACCTTCCAGCTTTCTTCAGGTGTTTCTTGTTGAAACTAGAAGCCTTCAAGGAACTTTGAACGAAACCCTTTATTTAATCCATTAGGGTAGATTGTTATCATTCCGTTAATCATGACTAGGTGCAAATGTTAAGCTAGGTTAAGTATTCTATGTTATTTCACCTGTAGTCAGGATTGAACCAGCAAATCCAGATGGTTGTCAATTAGAACTGTATTAGATCAACCCTTATATCCATTGTGCGAAATACAAAATACAGAGTTGTCCCTCTCCTGGACTGGTTACCCACTTAGGCTTGAGAGCTGGTCTACTTTAATATTCTATTTATAGCTGAGTAGGGGGGGTGCCTCAAGACTCTAATATAAAGTGAACACAACATTAATCAGTATTGTTTGGACTATTGTCCTCATCTTTATTGTTATATAAACAACTTTCAGCCAATGTGTCCTCTGGCCTTCTTTTGGTGTTTCTTGTCAAACTTGGAAACCTTCTCTTCGCACTCAGGATCCTTCTTGTCATAATTTGGAGCCTTCACAGAATTTTCAAACCAAACCCTTTATTCAATCCACAGGGGTAGACTGTTCTCATTTCATTAACCATGACTGGGTACAAGTGTTAAGCTATGTTAAGTATTCTATGTTATTATCGCCCTTGGCCAGGATTGAACCTACAACTCAGAGATGATTGTCACTAAGAACTGTATCAACTCAACCCTTATATCTATTGTGCTATGTGTCCAACTGAAGAAGGCTGGAGAGCACATCGGCCAAAACTTTGTGTAATAACAATAAATATAAGTGTATTTAGGCAGCATTTTTTCTTTTAAACATGTTTTGTTAAACTCTACTGACGATTCTTGTTGGACGAGTTTTTGTTCGATCCTTTCTAACTGTCTGACCATCTTTTTAATGTCAGGGTGGAACTGGTGTAGCAATCCACCAAAGGTTTCTTCACGAGTGCTTTTGGCATGTCTATCAGCCATCTTCAGGTGTGAAACTGATGGAATGTTTCAGGTGTCTCGTTTTTAAAAACGAGCAGTAGCAGGAATTGGTAGTGGGAGTAGTAGGAATTGGTAGTAGTTCAAACGAATATAAGCAGTAGAGATTTTTGTAGGAGCGGTGAGAAATAAATATGAGGACAATAGTCCAAATAACACAACTAATATAAATTATCAAGTCTCATCTCAAAAATTCAGATAAATAACTTTAATCAGAATTTGAAATTGTTGATTCTATTGTCTGCATCAATAATGATGATTTCATTTGCACCTTGGTAAGATAGCATAGTAAATTTTGAATATAATTATTTCAATATTTATTTTAACCAACTTTAGATGGATGTGAATTAACTGAATATTAATTCACAATGTAATTGTATGATTTTGCAATTATTTTCATCTTCTATATTTACAAATATTTGACTGGATGATTTAACTTTGCTGATACTTCATGATGAAATCAAAAACTTATCAGCAGAGAGTAAATGACCAGACAGGCAACATGATACTTAGCTCAAGTGGTAGAGGAAAGGACTTAAGGTAGTGAGATCTGAGGTGTCATATCAAGTGTCAAGGGATGGGTGGGTGAATTACTAATTAGATCTGAAATAAAAAAGCCAATAAAACAATAAAAGACCTATGATCCAATTGTCAATCTTGAATCTTTGTAGCATCAATCAAATAAAACAGCTGTTTTTATAATTTTCCTGGTCCTTCATTTTACTCTTCAAGATTGCTGAACACCTGAATAGGAAACAATTCTCAACTCCCAAATGTAATCTAAAAGACCAGCAGCAAATACAACAATCATGCAAATAACATATATGTATATATTTACCAACCCCTCTGCACAAGCAGGATGAGACACAAGGTCAATTGCTATGGTGGAATTTAACAGGTTTGAATACAGAGTTCTCTTAAAATGGTTACCTAATCAAGGTTAAAGATTCTGCCCTACAATTTAACCATAGCTGGAGGGAGAGTAGTTGATTCATACCTTACCCAAGAGTATTAGCACTATGTGTAGTGCAAAAAGCCTCATCCAGGATTTGAACTCTGGTCGACAAGTTCATTTCCGATGACTCTAATCATTACATAACACACCTCCAACAAATAACATATATGTATTTACTCAATGTCTCAGCACATTAACCCTGGGTTAAGCAACCAGTCTAGAAGAAAAACTCTGAATACTGAATGTTAAATTCCTGCTTAAAAAATTGACCTTGTGTCACATCCTACTCATGCAGAGGGGTTAGTATATATGTATATATTAATATAAAGTAAGTAAAGTCTCGGCGTGGTATCAGCCAGACAGCGAGGTAGTCTATCCCCTTTTCACTAATGCTAGACCAAGGAGATTGTATTTGCATCTGAGGTGGACCTACCATCAGCTCCTCACTTTACTGCACAGATCCCTGTGCTACTCATATGCTAAGTTGGTGAGGGCTGGTATAAAAGCCGGAACCTTGTGGTTCTTAGTCGGACACCCTACTGACTGAGCATTATAACTCCCAACTCCATTCAACAAAGTTTTCACAAGTTCATAATTGAAATACTGCTGCTGATAATATCAAAAAGTCCAGCAATACTATATTAATTCTAAAAGTAGTAGGAAGCGCGTGGTGTAATGGTTAAAGTCATGGGAAATGGACTCGTCGCCCCGAGTTCAAATCCTGGACATGGTAATTCATTTCACTTAGTGCTAATACTCTTGGGAAAGGTATGAATCCTACTCTCCCTCCAGCTATGGGTTAAATAGCAGGATAGACTGGGCTCTTTAACCTTGGTTAGGCAACCGGTCTAGGAGAAAGAAAACTCTGAATTCAAACATGTTAAACTCCGCTTAAGAAATTGACCATGTGTCACATCCTGCTCGTGCGGAGGGGTTGGTAAATATATATATTAATTCTAAAAGTTTGATTCAAATTTATCAAAAAGAAGTTATATATTCTTAGAACTGTACAACTAAAGCAAATGATTTTTATTTCTTGTATAGAAAGATAAAAATATTCAGCAGGCAACATTTAAACATGATATCATCATCATCATCAAGTTGTGCCAACAGCATGGATCTTCATGACTCTTCCTCATCATCAGTTCCTATCAGTCATTGCTCCTGGAAGGTCCTTTGCACAGCATCTGTGCAGAGCTGGTCAATGTAGGTTTTGTCTGATGTGTCTATATGTGGATACCCATAGGAGAATCCAGCATGTCTTGTTTGTCTTATCCAAATGGTTTATATTCAAATGTTCCATGGTCTGGTTGTCAGTGACTAAACTGACACCTCCATCAAGCATGCCTGAGCTTGTCCGGTGAGTAGATACCCAGCCTCACTAAAAACAAGATCTGTCAAAGTGCAGATGAGCTCTAGGGGAGCCAACAGCCATCCACACCTAGAGTAGTAGGATTGGGGTACTTACTACTCACATAAATCCCCAATACAACCTGGTGCTAGGTGCAAGCACTGGGGGCTTTTGAGGAGGCTTGGCTTTCATAAAGTGACTCAATACTACCTGAGACAGCACCCTGCTGCAGCTTAGCAGTCCAGTTGTCTCAGACTTTCCCCTGCCACTGGACCAACTGCCAAGACAGTGGAATGAGGGAGGTCTGTGCATCCTCTTTCCACTTAAAATATCTCACGCACAAGTTTCACTTCATGTTGAGTGAGGTCATCGTTGTCTGTGACGAACTTCTATAAGCAATAAACAGTTATATTCAAAGATTATTATTTGAAAAAAAAAAAGAAAGAAAAAAGGAAACTATCTTACCCAAATCAAACTTATTATTCTGTAATGTTTTTGAACACCACCTTTTAGAAGCACAATTGTGATTCTTAACTTTTGTCCCCTCAAAAAAAAAAAACAACAACATTTATTAAGTTACAGATTTCTCTCACATAAATATGAAAACCACTTAAATCTAGAAGAAATATCAGAGATGATGTGTTAAGTGATGAAAAACAAAACTAGAAATAAGACAATTTTGAAATTCCAAGATCAAAATATTTATTTTAAAAAACAGTAACATAGATATCCAGTTAATGAGAACACTTAAGATTTAAAGACAGTTTTAAAATGTTTGTGAATTGATAAAATGAAAAATTAAATCTAAAAATATGTTCATAAAAAAAAGAACTATTTAAAAGAAAGTGCATGGATTTTTCTAGTAGACAACTCTTTGCTAAGAGGAAGGGATTGGTTGGAAATCCATTTTTTGCCCCCTGGAAATTATTATCCATAAGGAATAGAATAAAATGATTCTTAGTCAGCAATGTTTGTTAGCTGAAATTTAGAGTCAAAAAGAAGAAAAAAAAACAAAAAAAAGAAACCAAAAAGAAAAACACTTAAAAATATGTCAAAATCTTACATCTATAAGTTGGTTGTTTTGTTTTTACAAAACACACCTCCATTCTTATTCATTCTTCTCATCAAATGTGATTGTGTGTGTGGGGGGGGGGGAGAGGGAAGAGTGCAACAGTTTTTGTATGTTTTTTCTTTTCTTTTTTATCAACTTTCTTAATCAATTCTTTTTGGGCCATTTAATGCACAAAAAAAAAAAAAATATCGGATCCATTTTTTTTCGGGGGCTGGGATGGATGAAATTCTGATTGCATTATTAAATTAACAAGACGTACTTAACCACTTATTTATTGAAAAAAAAAAAAAATAAAAAAAAATAA
Source organism: Doryteuthis pealeii (assembly GCA_023376005.1). NCBI lineage: Eukaryota > Metazoa > Mollusca > Cephalopoda > Myopsida > Loliginidae > Doryteuthis > Doryteuthis pealeii. The sequence goes on along the minus strand of CM042148.1, from coordinate 88,255,969 downwards.
AAATAATAATACCCCCCCCCCCAATGGATCCGATTATTATTATTGGATGGATGAAATTCTGATTGTATCATTAAATTAACAAGACGTACTTAACCGCTTATTTATTGTAAAAAAAAAAAAAAAAATAAAAAAATAATAATAATAATTTTTCAGATCCTTTTTTTTAAGTGTGTGTGTGGATGTAATGAATTCGGGGCGAATACTCCTGATATAATTAACTTTTTGTAAAAGATAGTTAAATAATTGGAAAACATTTAAACTTAACATAATTGAATATTTAAGCTGCTATTGCTAATGCCAAATCAAGTCATTTTAATATTTGGCCTCATATAGTACCTGCTGTTGCTTAAATGCTTCTAAGTATTGAACATGCTCATCACTGCTTAACTTCAGTGATCTAGTGGGTTGGTTGGCTTGTTTTGTTTTATGGCATATCAACCCTTTTGTGGTCATTTACAGCCAAATCAAATCATTTTTATATTAAGTTGCTTACTGTGCCCACTGTTGCCTAAATGGTCACCTGCCTAAGTATTGAACAGGCTCATCACTGTTTAACTTCAGTGATCTAGTGGGAACTGATGTTTTCAATGTGACTTGACTATAAGTCTTACACATCTATAAATGGTCAGTCTTATACTAGTAAAATCCAGATTAACCAGAAGTGACAAAGTTTCTATACAAGTTGTTTGTATGAGTAATTCGAAACTTGCAGATGGAGAAATTGATACAAGATAATTGAAGTAGAAAGAATTGGCCTTTCTGAGAACATCATTTTCTGGAATATAGAAATATATTATTAGGAAATTATTCTCTGATTCATTTAGTGATAATGTATAAAAAGATAGATAAATAGATGTGTGTGTGTGTGTATGTATGTATATAAAATAAATAAATAAATATATATATATATATATATATATATATATATATATATATATAAAATAAATGTATTAAGAAAGATAAGAAAAGAAGAAAAAAAAAACTATTGAATTAATGAAAAAAAAAAAATTATATTGTCTCTTCAGACCCCATTTTATTGTTATTGGATTTCCCTATGAACAATATTTTTTCTGCATATTCAAGTTTTCTCGTTTATGCTTGATGAAATATTTCAATGAACAACTCTTCTTATTTTTTTTTCCATTCCTTGACCAATAGTTCCATTCATATACAATGGCCTACAAAAGCCAAACATCTTCCTCTTTCACTGGTGAAAAAATTGTTTGATGGCATGCATGTACATTGTGTGCTTAATAGTTGATAGATATTTTAAGTTTTAAAGATTGTATCAATTATTCTGATAAATGTAAGCTTTCCTTACGACATTGGTCAGATAAGAAGACGTTTGGAAAAGGCCCAGCACAAAGTTATAAAGAAAACACTTAGTTGTATATTTTTGTCAGCCACATGATTAATAGATAAAAGAGATGAATGAATTTTACATTCTTAAATGTCTGTGCAATTCTAGAATCAATAATGATAATAAAAAATAAAAAAAGACTATTTTATTATCTCTCCCTATTATAAATCAATCACACGCATTCCAAGATTTGACCAATAAATATCAGGCTTTGTATGCAGAAATAACTTATCAAATATTGACTGGGCACACAACATTCAGCTAGATTCAGAATTTGCAAAGTTTATATTTATTAGATGATATGCAGAGAATCAAAAGTTTCTTGTAATAAGGGACAAGAACAACTTTTCTTAGGGTTTATCTAAGTGTATATGCAAAATAATTTCACAATGACAAAATATGAGTGCAGGTAATTTTATATATATTGTTGTTTTACTGACCATTACACACACACACACACATATATATCATAAATATAAAAAATAAGTACACATGTTTTTAGTAAATATGTTATGTCATTTAAGTGCATACTCAAAATAATTAATTACATCATTTAAGTGTATATGCAATATATATATATATATATATATATATATATATATATAAACAGTAGGTTAGAACTGAATATATAATTAATTAACATACACATTCCATAAATATATATATATATATATATATATATATATATATATATATATAAAAAATAAATAAATAATAAATAAATAAATAAAAGGAATGAAATTGAAATTGATTGAACAACGGATATCACAGCTCTTCAGTGTGGCATTATAACAACCCACGATGCGTGTTTATAACGTCCAAAACAAAAAACACACAAAATTGATTCAAAATTGATTAGACACTGGACATTTTTTAATTTTTTTTATAAGCATTGTAATTGCTTTCTTAATATAAATAATTAATAATATACTTAATGCTTCAAGCAAATTATCAAATACTATTATATATATATATATATATATATATATATATATATATATATATATATACACACACACCTATTTATATATCAAATAAATACACATGTTTTTACTAAACATGTTACACCTAATATTTATAGTTTAAAATTTGAAATAAATTTTGGACACTACACTAATAAAAGGAAAACAAGAGTAATAACATAAGCAACATTTTAAAACAAATAAATAAATATACATACATTTTTTAGAAAATGTATATTTAAAAAAAAAAATTTTGAACACAAATTATATCACATAGTTTTGAAACAAAACACTACTAACAGCAATAGAATGCTAAGATTTTTCTCATTTTTCTTTCCATATTTAAAATTGAATATAATTCAGAAGATACAACCCATATTGATAATGAACTGATGATGGTGTAATATAAATAAACCAAAATCTTTTAACACTGGCAAATACTTAAAACTATAATAAAATCATCCTCTGATACCTAGTTTTTTCATACTACATATATTTACATCTATATATATGATTATTTTATGTGGAGGCACATGGTGTAATGGTTAGAGTCATAGGAAATGGACTTGTCAACTCGAGTTCAAATCCTGGGTGATGCTGATTGCATTTCACACAGAGCTAATATCTTTGGGAAAGGTATGTATCCAATTATTCTCCTTCCAGCTATGGGTAAATAGTAGGGCAGTACTGGGCTGTTTAACTCGGCTTGATAACCAGTCTAGGAGAAGGAAAACTTTGAATTCAAACCTGTTAAACTCCACTTAAGAAATTGACATTGTGTCACATCCTGCTCATTTAGACGGGTTTGGTGTGTGTATATATATATATATATATATATATATATAATCCAAAAGTCCAGAGAAGAAATCTTCCTTACAACACAAGAGTTTTATTTAAAAACCTGTCGCAGTTTGAGAGCTCAATGTGTGCTCTTAATGTTAGAGCCAGAGAGCAATATATAAGTAAAAAAATAACAAAAGACTTAGAGATTTAGCATTATAGTCTATTTCAGGGAGCTTAGACAAAGTGTCTAACTCTCCCAACTCATCAGATGCAAATGATAATATATATATATATTATATATATATATATGATGCGAATGATAATATATATATATATGATTATTTTATATTTGGGTAACAATCCTTCTTTGATGCATGTTTTGTTAAAATGACTGACAAGGAGTATCTAATAAATATTTTTTCATTTAGTTTTTCTTGTGTATGTGAAAATGATATTTTCTTGGGACAATGTTCATGTAGGTATTGTCCAAAAGATTATTCCTTCCAACTGATTTTGGGTAATCTATTAACCATTTTCAATTGACATAACTTAATTTCTTACAACACATAACTCCTGGAAAATTAGCTAAGAGATTAACTGAAAGCAGTCAGATAAACAATCTTTGGACAATACATACATACAGTTTGTCCACAGAAAATATCACTTGGGCATACAGAGGAAAAACAAAAAAATGCTTATTAGCTACTGCTTGTCAATAATTTTTGATCAAACATCTTTATATATATCTTCTTATTATAATGGAGATTATGTAACTGTAACCAAAACTATATCACCACTGACATCAAGATTTCCTTAGTTTCCTTATCAATAATCTTTGATCAAACATCTTTATATATATCTTCTTATTATAATGGAGATTATGTAACTGTCTGTAACCAAAACTATGTCACCACTGACATCAAGATTTCCTTAGTTTCCTTGTCAATAATCTTTGATCAAACATCTTTATATATATCTTCTTATTATAATGGAGATTATGTAACTGTCTGTAGCCAAAACTATGTCACCACTGACATTACAATTTCCTTAGTTTTTAAAAGTTATATTCTCAACAATTATGAAATAGTCATCATTTAATCTTAATTAGCATCCTATTTATTAACAATATCTCTATTAAAGTCTAGCTGAGTTATATTTGCCCAAAAACTGCCCATATCATTAATGCATTTAAAATCTTGAAATATGTATTATATATCTCTAAGAAATAAAGATTTACATAGTGTATGGTGGGAATAATTGGCATAATGATTTTAACAAAACTGGGTTTAATAGATAACTATTGGCTGTTACTAATTTCTAATACTATCATGTTATTCTCAAATGTATTAAAAGAAATCCTATATTAATTTTGTATACAAATCAATTAAAATAACATTAAAATAAATGTAATATTTTTATTTTATTCTTATTTAGTTTAATTAGTCTTTCTAATTTAATATAATACTTTATTACATTAAAACTTTAAAACTTGTGCCCAGGGGGTGCATACTTTTGCTAGTATATATATAGTTTTTACAGTGCTATTTATGACACCATCACAACTCTAATAATTAGCCGCAACTTGATAACTTTTAATGAAATTCTAAAATTTAATAATTCAAAATTTAGAAGTTAGCTTCAGGGATATTTGATTAACAGCAATTCCAACAAATAAAATCAAATGAAGGTATACATGATTGATTAATTAATTAAACAAAATAAAACACAAACACACATGAAAATAGGTTTCTATTATCATTGTTATGACATCACTATAACTTTAGAATAAAATTTTTTTTTTTAAATTGAACCTAAAAATTTTAAGAATTTTGAACTTTTCGATAAGTTTCAACCTGGACTGGATTTTTCCAAAGCTATTTCTACTAAGTGTATTCTTCTATAGGATTCTTTTAGGATATTTTGTAATGTAAATTTGATTCCATTTTATATTTCATGCCATTTACCTCTCATATCACTTGTAAGATTCTTCAGAATCTCATGATTATGACACTATTGGTAGCATTATATGGTTTTCGTTTGTGTGTTACACTGCATATATATATATATATATATATATATATATATATATAAAAGAAGGATGAGAATATAAAAAAATATTCTACTATATTAATGGAAAAAAAATTATATTGTCTCTGCAGTCTCCACTTTATTGTTATTGGATTTCACTATAAACAATATTTTTTTCCACGCATTTAAGTCTCCTCTGTTATGTTTGATGAACTATTTCAATGAACAACTCTTCTTATTTTCTTCTATTGCTTGACCAATTCATATACAATGGACCACAAAAGCTGTCATATAGTACCTAAATAATGACAATGGAATTGCCTGTTTTTCCTGTAAATAATGTCCGACAAAACATTGGAAAGGAGAAACAATGAGATCTCACAAGACTTGTTACTTCAACCTAGCAATTGCTAATTACTCTGTTCCCCTTGTATCTTTGCTTAGTAAACCTTTTCTCCTATCCTTAATAATCATTGTGTTTCTTCCTGTTATTTCTCTGTTAACTTTGATACTTGTGTTACAAAAGTGAAACTAATTATTATTTAATCATTATTATGTGTTAACCACTGGCCTCATCACCCCCCCACACACAATATATATATATATATATATATATATATATATATATAATTGAATCATATTACCACGACCAGACAACTCGGCAAACACCATTTGCGATATCCAGAGCACTGGACAGCTGTTCTGACCTCCTTTGGTCTCATCAGCAGTGCATACCACAATCTCCGCCACTAGAGATTGAACCAGCGGACCACAGCGTGAAGAGCGGGGACTCAACCACTGGGCCACCACGCTGTGGTCCGCTGGTTCAATCTCTAGTAGCGGAGATTGTGGTATGCACTGCTGATGAGACCAAAGGAGGTCGAAACAGCTGTCCAGTGCTCCGGATGTCGCAAATGGTGTTTGCCGAGTTGTCTGGTCATGGTAATATTATTCAATTATCAATTATATATAATTCCTCTATCAAATTTAATATATATATATATATATATATATATATATATAAGGTGTCCATAAAATGTAACAACAAAGATGGAGGTCATGTTGAACTACGATAATCAAAAAGTGCATCAATGATAAAACTTCAAGAATTTAACTTTTATATATTACTAAAAGATTTTATCATTTGTACAATGTGAGTTATTAAATGTTCAATTTAAAAACTGTTTCAAGACTTTGTGAACACCCTTTATATATATAAATTATATAAAGCAAAGACAAAAATTACATAATCTTCACAATAAACATGATATTGAGTATGAAATCTCAAGTTCTTATACCAGGTTTGTTATAACAGTTAGTGAAACAGAAATAAGTTGACAAGAGAAGAGAAAGGTTGTAGACTAGAACAGTGTTGCCTTTTACTCGATGCACATAATATCTATTAACATGCTGGATTTGTCTTTAAATGTTCATAAAAAATGAACAAAAACTCAATCTGTCTTACTCAATTGGACTATCGTACTCTTCAAGCTTCAGATCCTTAAATCAAATTACTGCATTCTGTAACCTGTAAACCAAATGTTCTAAATTTCTTTTCACACTGTCCCTTTCATCAGTTTGTATTTAACAGGCACAATCCTAGGTGCACACATACACACACACATATATATATATATATATATATATATATATATATATATATGTAAGGTATCCAAAACTGGTAGTAAGGGATGATTCTACATGGGATCTTCAAAATCTCACTGTATAATTATTGCAGGTTTTAGTAGGTGCAAATATAAGGATTTTTATATAAATCCCTAGAGAGAGCTCAATGTATAATAATCTATAATTTAGATTGAATTAGATTTTTTTTTCTTTTATCTGTGCCTTCTGTCTGATGAGACTGAACTTCTAGGGAGTTTTAGGAATTTATTTATTTAAATTTCTAAAAGCCTTTTAAGTTTTGGTTGAAATAAATTTATTACAGAATGACGGTTTATTGAGTGTTTTCTTCCTTTCAAAGGTATATATATATCTATATATTGTAAGAGGGTCTGGGAAAAGATATTACTTTTCTGGGTTTGGTTTACATATACAAAAAAAAAAAAGAAAAGAAAAGAAGACTTAAATTTTGTACATAAACATATTTACTAAATTATATGGAAATGTTAAATCTCCATCATATGTATAAACGTTAATTCTCTTATTTGTCTGTATGTTTGAGATGAGGCTTGATGTGAATGATTTTAATGTGGTTTATTTTTCTTTTGTTTCTTTGGGTTTTCTTTTTCTCAATGTTCGTAATTCTTATGCGCATGAGTATTTAAGTTTTAATATAATTAAATATATCAAATTAATAACACTAACAAAATTAGATAAGAATGCATATAAAAAGATTACACTTATTTCAGTTGGTTTCTATATGAAATCATTCATAGCATTGATGTTGATATGTTGTAGAATAAAACAATAATATTAGAGATCAATAACACCAAGTAATTATTTATTAAACCTGGTTTTGTTAAAATCAGTATGCAAATTAACCACGCCATATATTATGTAAACCTTTATATCTAGTCATATATAAGACACATTGCAGGATTTTAAACACACTAATAACATGGGCTTTTTGAGGCAAATCTTACTCAAACTTAGATTTACATAGAGACATTGTTGATAAATAAGATTATAAATTAAATACTCATTTATAAACTTATGAGTGTATTGTGACCTAAGCAGTGACATAGTTTCAGTTACAGACAAACAGACACCTCTCTCCATTATATTAAGATATTGTTGGATGACAAATGACATTCTTATAAATAAGAATGGCAACACAAGATTTCAGGAATATTGTAGATGCTAGAAACAATGATTGCATACTTATTTGATAAAGAAATGACCAAAAGTTCTTTCCTTTACCTTAAAAAAAGAAGCTAATTATATCAAATTTATTATACAAGTAACAAATATATCCTGTAAAGATACAGACAGAAGGATTGTATTTGTGGCAAATCTTGGAATAAAACTGAGTTGTTTTTTGTTGACAAAAAAAAAAAAAAAAAAAAAAAGAATATAATAACAAAAATATATCTAACAGAACAAACTCAACCTAATAATTTTCAGTTTTCTACAAAAATATAAGTTATAACTTTTTTTTCCTTTTTTTTTTTTTTTTTAAAGTAGAGAGAAAAATGAAATTTAATTTAAAAAAATAGTTTTTGCACATGTCATAAGGTAAAAAAAAACTAACAGAATCTTATAAGATTTTATTAGGATAGAAATTTAGATGGGGAGACATAATTAAATTTCAAGCACAATTTGGACAAAATATATCATTTTCGTTTCTTCTTCTTTTATATATATATATATATATATATATATATATATATATATATATATATATATTACACACACATATGAATAAGAAAAACAAATTTAAAGAAATTTTCAAAACTTAAAAAAATAAAATTAATGTGACAGTCACGTTAAATCAATGTATATATCTATATTAATAAATACACAAGTATATTTTTTCTCTTCCATCAACTATATTCAGTTCAGTCAAAACAAACAGATGCAACTCTTGTCAATATACACACCTATACAAAAATTAAAGATAAAAAATCAGTTTGTTTTCATGGCTTCTAACATACTGCCTCACTCACCCAACTTTCTGTAAAAATAGAATTTGCTTCCTGCTTTAAAAAAAATCTAACTGAAAGCTTCTAATACAGAACTATTAAGAAAAAGAAAGAAAAATACTGTAAGTATTTTCTTCACATGAGAGGCAACAGTTAGAGATAAAGTAACAGCAAGGTTCCAGGACTTCCCCCAGTATTCTTACCAGCTAATAGTGCTGTGCTCAGCATTGACTCAATTTCTACAGAAATCTGTATTACACTCTTTTTCTGAGAGAATTTATGACTGTGTCTATGGTTTGGTTTCTTTATTTAATAGCATATCAACCTTTGTGGGTTATTTAATACCACATCCTTTCTTAAAGAAGAATAGTAGTGGTACTATTTAACTCATAACAGGGTGGGATAAGAGGTTTCATACCTTTCCCAAGGGTATTAGTCTAAAAGTGAACATAATAGCATGGTTGGAATTTGAACTCACTTACTACGTTGTTGCAGTCCAGCATGTTATTCATTACACCATAAGGATTCCCCCCACCCTGCTAGACTTATTGATGAACTTATATAAATCCTGATTTTTGACATTTTAGGAAGCTAGATGGAAACTACACAAAGGTGCTGTGCACTGTCCTGAACAAATTCTGGAAGTAGCACTCTACAAAAAATAAAAAGATAGCAGTACAGCCACATATCTCCTATCATACAAGCCATTTAAAGTAAGATATGCTGGACACTACTAGAAGTAAGGACAAACTCATAAGTGATATTCTCCTGTGGACACCTACATATGGACACACCAGAGTGGGTCAACTAGCAAAGAATCACATTGATCACCTCTGTACAAGTACAGGATGTCATAAGGACTTGCCAGGAGCGATGACTGATAGGGATGGGTGGCAAGACAGCGTCATGGAAATCTGTGCTATCAGTGCAACATAATGTAAAGTAAGATACGCTAGACACTACTGGAGAAGTAAGGACAAACTTTTAAGTGATATTCTCCAGTGGATACCTACATATGGACACATCAGAGTGGGCCAACCAACAAAGAACTACATTGATCAGCTCTGTTCGTTCCCAGTCAAGCACATTAGCCACTACATCACAAGGACTTACCTCTGACAGTATCCAAGGATCCAATGACTATGGATAATTATGGCAATGATGGATGGAGGGATGTTTCCCCTTTTAAGTTGTCAGAGTGCCACCAGAATACTGAGTAATTCCCCCTTTGTGGTATTTCTAATAGTAAGAGGGTTGCTTGATGCCACTAATCTCCTCTCCAAATAACATGCAACAGAGTTTGGGTTTGTTTTATGGCATATCAACCCTTTTTACGCCATTTAATGCTAAAACAAGTTATTTTGATAAAAGTTTCTAGGTTTCAAGTTCTTAATATTTTCAAATTGGTATAAATAATTTTCTTTATCTTCATTAGGTTCAGATTGGTTTGAGTTGAGTTTGAGTTTTGTTTAATGGTATATCAACCTCTGTGGGTCATTTAATGCCAAAAAGGTTATTTGGGATTTCAGTCTTTAAAGTAGTGGTTCTATGGAGATATTTGGTTATGTTCTGTTATATCTTGTTGAAAAGGTTGCTTTTTTTTATAAAATTTAAAATGTTTTCAGGGTTTGTATTCTTAAAGATGTCCCTCAGGTTTCTTGCTTGATTGTAATTAGTGCGGATATGTTTAAGGCTGTTACAATTTAGAAGGATATGCTTGGTTGTAAGTTGTACTTTGCATGTTGGGCACACTGGGGCATTCTCCCCTTTTAACAGGTATGAATGGGTAATGTGGGTGTGCCCAATATGCAATCTGGCGAGTATTACTTCTTTTCTTCTAATACTCAGATTGGTTTGTTTAATGGTATAATAACCCTGTGGGTTATTTAATGCCAAAAACTGTTAGAGTATAAGATAAAAGTTGGTATTCAATTTTCCTTTCTATGTGTATATTTATAGATGTATTTTATATCTGATTCGTAATTTTTGATATTTCTATTTCTCTCAAGAAGGATAAAATGTCATCCATGTTAGTATTCTCAAACAGAACCCTCATGTTATTTGTGTTGAAATATTTCTTTCTGATTGGAGTGAAAACTCTACACTCCATGAGGAAATGTTTGACTGTGTAAGGTGTTTGGCATGTCTCACACCGTGGTTGATTCTCACGCTTGAGCATAAAAGTGTGTATAAGTCTTGTATGGCCAATGCGCAGCCAAGCCAGTATTACTTCTTCCTCTTGGAATTTTTTTTATATCCCTGCTTCCATTCTCCTACTGTAGGCTTAATTGATAATAATGCAACAGGTTGTACTGGGTTACATGGTACCAGCACCTCAGAACAATCATTGATTTGACTTATTATCAAACACTCAAGATAGAATGCCATCTTACAAAGTTAGATCTCTTCCATTGCTCTGCTATTTTACACATAGCTTAAAGGGAGCAGTGGATTCATGCCTTTTCAAAAGGAATCAGTACAAAGTGAATGCAAACTGTCAAAAGCAGAGTTTAAACTTGACTCTCTGATTGTATTCTCCATGCTGCTAACCACTAGGCCAACCACATCTCCATATGAAAATGATATTCATATTCTATAATTTTTTTGCAGCTCTTGAGCAAGATTTTGATATTCATCCATTTTTTCTGAAGAGAATGATATGTTCTGTCATCATTATCTTCTTTGTTGTTGTTTTGTTTATCGAGGAATTCTATTAGTTTCAACTCTTCTTACTTTTCTTCTTCTCTTCTTACAATAATGATGATGTTTCCATTTTAGTAATTTTTACTTCCATGTTAAAATCTTGACATATTTATAAAATGCCTGAGATATCTCTCATAAATAATAGCAAAAAAAGTTTTTTTTTTATATATACATATATAATTGCTTGATAATATTTATTATCAGTTTTTTTTTTCTCTCTGCCAACTGAAGAAATTTTGGTATGCATGGCAAATCTTTTACTATTGGAAGAACTGTGTGCTGAACGGAGCAACTGCTTTTAGTACTTAGTAGTTAAAGCAAAGAACGTGGAGGAGTAAAGGAACAAAAAGGGACAGGAACAGGGAGAGAGAGAGGGGGGAGGAGGGGGAATCAAAACTGAAAGGGAGGTGGTGAAGAAGAGATTTATTGGAAAGAAGAAGGAAGAGGAGAAGGAGATGAAATTGGTTTTGAAAATTGCCCTCAGAGGCATAAGTATATTTGCTTGAAAATGTAAATAATAAGTAATTGATGAGTGCGTACAGAACAAGTGAATCAACTTAGAAAGTACACAAGTAGTGACTTTGATGTATTTGCTGAAGTTATCTATTCAATCATCCTGTCTCCAAGGCCATAGGAAGTGTGCCCTCTAGCCAAGACCCTTTTCTGGGCGCATGATGATAATTAACTAATAATAGGTTAAATAAGAATTCAATAGTTATACATTCACACAATACATTGCTTTATCTTATATCAAAATAAAGGGGGCAGCTCCACCAAAAAAAAAAAAAAAAAAAAAAAAAAGCCTTTTCTTTTTAAACATCTTTATTGAATCTTTTTAGAAGGATAGGTATTTAATTTACCATGGGTAGGATGTGACACAAGGTTGCAAGTATGGAGCATCAAGGCAAGGATCAAACATACTATTCATTCGTAATGGATCTGTGAGACTAGCTTGCTAACCATTACACCATGATGAGATGACCCAAACATTAGCAAGTGTAAGTATTTAGCCAATCCATTCGTCACTTGTAGGATGTGACACAAGGTTGCAAGTATGGGGTATCAAGGCAAGGATCAAACATACTATTCATTAGTAATGGATCTGTGAGACTATCTTGCTAACCTTTACACCATGATGAGATGCCCCAAAATTAGCAAGTGTAAGTATTTAGCCAATCCATTCGTCACTTGTAGGATGTGACACAAGGTTGCAAGTATGGGTATCAAGGCAAGGATCAAACATACTATTCATTAGTAATGGATCTGTGAGACTATCTTGCTAACCTTTACACCATGATGAGATGCCCCAAACATTAGCAAGTGTAAGTATTTAGCCAATCCATTCGTCACTTGTAGGATGTGACACAAGGTTGCAAGTATGGGGTATCAAGGCAAGGATCAAACATACTATTCATTAGTAATGGATCTGTGAGACTATCTTGCTAACCATTACACCATGATGAGATGACCCAAACATTAGCAAGTGTAAGTATTTAGCCAATCCATTCGTCACTTGTAGGATGTGACACAAGGTTGCAAGTATGGGGTATCAAGGCAAGGATCAAACATACTATTCATTAGTAATGGATCTGTGAGACTAGCTTGCTAACCTTTACACCATGATAGGATGACCCAAACATTAGCAAATGTAAGTATTTAGCCAACCTATTCGCCAGTTATTATTCACTTCTTGGTTGATCTGGGAACTTTTCAGCACTCCTTTATAATAAGCAACATATTCTTCAATGCAGAGTGAGGTTAACCTTGTAAGTCTTCTAGACCAACACTGCTCAAAATTGGGGTACATATACCAGTCCTGGTATGTAAATCATTGACTGCTGGTACATGACTTTCCAGTTTCACATTATCATAATATATATATATATATATATATAATGTAAAAATGAAAATGTATAACATCTTTCTGTATTGCTTGATATTATTCTTTGCATATGCTGCAATACAATACAACATATATAAATCCTTGGAAGTTGATTGGAAATGAAAGCTATGCAGGAACTCACTCACTATTGGATGAGATAATTATATGGCACAAATATGATACAGGTCCATGGCACATTGGAAACATCCTGCTGGTACACCACATCAGATAGTTTAAGCACTGTGTTAGATAATTACAAGTGAGGTTGGTTGGATTTTATGGTATGTCAACCCTTGTTGGGTTTTTTATGCCAAAGATATTTTGTTTGATTCATTCTTGATTAGTACCTAAAAAAAGAAAAAAAAAAGAAAAAAAAAGAAGAATAATTTTCAAACTCATTTTTTTTCTATTTAATCCATAGATCGGACCCTAACAGGTACTAGCACTCTGAGTCAGAATGGGCCTGCAAGTAATGGTGATCAAGGGGTACCCCACATTTCCCAGAGCTCCAGAATTGGAACTTCACCATCAGATAGAGTTTAACGTCATACCCAGGACATGAAGACCCTAAGCCACTGCCTTCTATCATATATATGATAAAAAGGGTTGGAGGGTTGTCAAAAGGGCAATAGAGTTGAGACAATCATATAGGTGCTATGGCTTGATGTGATGATCAATCGGAGTGGGCCTCTCTGCCTGCTGTCTAGCCTAAGTAAGGGCCAAAGTGGAGTGTTGCACTGGAGCTTTGTACCAGACCAGATTAACCTTTTAAAACATCTACAATGGGCACCTTAATAAAGGTTTTTTTTTTCTTTCTTTAATTTTTAACTTAATTAAGTAGTTAAGTAAAAAAAAAAGTTTAGTCGGGGGAGTGGGTTATTGTTGGTATCAGCTGAACAGTGAGGAAGTCTATCCTCTTTTTGCTTACACTAGACCAGATTAACCTTTTAAAACATCTATAACGGGCACCTTAATAAAGGTTTTTTTTTCTTTCTTTTTTTAAACTTAATTAAGTAGTTAAGTAAAAAAAAAAAGTTTAGTCGGGGGTTATTGTTGGTATCAGCTGAACAGTGAGGAAGTCTATCCTCTTTTTGCTTACACTAGACCAGGATGATTGTTTTTACTGAGGTGGAATGCCACACCTACCGTCAGATCACAGATGCTTTACTGCATAGATCAGATTACCCAAGCTGTGCTACCCATGTACTGAATTGGCTATGACTGGTATCAAACCCTGAACCTTGCAATTCCTAGGCAGATGCTCTATCAACTGAGCTAAACCGGCCATTAACTTGAATACTGGAATTAAAAAAATAATGTTATGCAAAGCCAAAAGTCAGCAATTTATGCAGGCTATAAAATATTTACATTTTTAAATTTGTTTACCTTATTTAAAAATATCTTCTTCCTTTTGAATATAAAAAACATGTTTCAAGTCTAAACTGACATATTGCCAATAAAGTAAATACAGAAGAATTCAGAAGTTAAGACTTTAATCTGCTGTTATTTATATATATCTATATATATAATCTATATATATTTATATATAATTTATATATATTTACCAACCCTTTTGCATAAGTAGGATCTGATACAAGATCAATTTTTTAACAGGTTTGAATTGAGTTTTCCTTCTTCTAGACTAGTTGTTGAACCAAGGGTAAAGAGCACTGTCTGTCCTACTATTTACCCATAGATGGAGAGAGAATAGTTGGATTCATACCTTTCCCAAGGGTATTAGTGCTATGTAAAATACAAACAGCCTCATTCAAGATTTTAACTCATGTCCATTTCACTACTCCTCTGTAATGTAATTTATACAGAAAATAACAAGTGTTAGTTTATCTATAACATTGATAAAAAAAAAGGGTTTTTGTAATCAAAACAAAAAAATTTTGTATTGATTAACTGAAAAGCAAATATTTTGGTTAATGTGTCATTTTCTTTTAACTTAAACAATAACTTTAAAAATACTATTTTTTCAAAACATTTAAAAAAGCTATTTGTCTAAATTATTGAGATGAGGCTTGATAATTTGTATTATTTGGACAATCGTCCTCATCTTTATTGCTATATACACAACATTTCAGCTGATGTACCCGAGGCTTTCTTCAGGTGTTTCTTGTTAAACTCTGGAACCTTCTCTGAAGTCTACCGATAATGACATGAAGGCTCCCAATTATGAAAAGAAGGTTCTTGAGTTTAAAAAGAAACACTAGAAGAAGGCCAGAGGGCACATCAGATGAAACATTGTGTATATAACAATAAAGATGAGGACAATAGTCCGAAAAATCCAAATAATGCAAACATAAGGAAGGCCATCAAATTGAGATATAGTAAAGATGCTTTGTTCCAACATATACAAGAAACAAAATTTGAAGCTTTCTAGTCAAGATAATATACTCAGAACAAATCTGTCTGCCTTTTCCACTTATTTTTATATGTATATTTTACCTTCTAGTTATTTTCTTTTTATTAAATCAATTTTAGCACAAGGACCCAGTGGAGAACAGACTTAATAGCAATTTTATTCATAACTACCATGCTAAGAATTTCTCAAAAACAAAATCTCAGTGTCTATTCATTTGTAGGGTAATAAGACAAATCTTGATATATTTTTGGTAGAAAAATCTTAAAACATTCTAAAATAATGTAAAACTGCCATTTTCAAATGAATGAACAGTAAAAAGAAAACTTATGTAAGCATTAAGAAATAATTGTTTAGCTAGTATAAAATAAGAAATATAAATGCTCAAAGAATGAACAGCACAAATGTAACTTTCACTTTCACTTTCTGTTCCTTTCACTGACTGAGGAAATCAAAGTATTGAACATACCATACAACACTCAAAGGGAGGTGCTCATTGTGTAATGGTTATCATTGTAAGAAATGGACACAGCAACCAGAGTTCAAACCATGGACGAAGCTGTTTGCATTTCTGTTGTAGGTGACTCACCTATGACACGAACATGGACTTACCCAAAGGGTACATATGTAACAGAGTAAAGCTACTCAGTCAAGTAGTTCCAGATACAGTCTTCGTGTATGCTGAACAAGGAAACCCTTCCATTGTATGTTGATAAGCTTTGCTGAATACAATCTGTTCCCTACATTTTATACCCGTGTTGAGTTACTATTTATTGACCCTTTAACAGGTCATAACAATTTCACATAGCGCTAATACTCTTGAGAAAGGTATGAATCTAATTATTCTTTCCCCATATGGGTAAATAGAAGAGTAGACTTGACACTTTTACCTTGGTATAGTAACTGGTTTAGGAGAAGCAAGGCTGAATTAAAACCTGTTAAGCTCAGCTTAAAAGACTGACCTTGTGTAATATCCTGTTTGCGTGGGGAGGCTGGTGAATACATATAACACTGAAATGTCTAATCACTATAGTACTGGTAAATATTTTTGTGTCCATACTAAAATGGATTCTGTCAGCTGTGGATATTGGCACAGATATCTTTTGTTCAAAATGAGGATCTACCTACTGACAGGACTGACACGGCAAAAAGAATTGCACAGTCTATCATGTAAGTAGATAAGGACGTTCGTATAAGCAACTTCATACAAGAAACCTCCTGCTCTTCATTGTTTCCCATTTTTCCCCATTGCACAGACAGTTTTGGATTAGTAAAATTTACCTAAAATATCCAGGCATTGTATACTGGAAAGTGTATCCGGTTTTCAAGAGACTGAAGAAAGTATGTAAATTCTTACAAATGTGTCATCTATCTATATACTATAAGAAATAGAATCTTAAGTATATGATATATTCATTTCTGCTTTTGTAAATTTACATGCTGTTAGCAAAAACATAAAAGTATATATGAAAATATATGATAGAAAACAAAGGTTTATATGAAAATATATAATATTTTGGTGGCTGTTTCTCTTTCCTAGCTTTTCATGAAGAGATATAGATTCAAGCAAACAAAGCATTTAAAAAAAAAAAAATAATGACACATTATTATCACAAAGAGCAAAGTTAACAATTGCCTTTGGAAATTCAAATATTTTTGTTGACATCAATATTTGTTAATTGCTCATAGCAATCATCTTTCTTTAAGAGACTTTATGATAGTAAAGAAATTTTATAGGATCTTCTGTTTAGCAACCTGTAATATAGTACCTGAATAATGAGAATGGAATTGTCTGTTTTTCCTATAAATAATGATATTATTATTATAATAAAATAAATATTACAAATATCATTATAATAAATACAATAAATATTACAAATATTATTATAATGAATACAATAAATATCATTTTCATATAGAACCTAAATAACAAGAAGAGGGCCATCTGTTTTTCCTATAAATAATGATATTATCATAATACAATAAATATTGCAAATATTATTACATGAATACAATAAATATTATTTTATATAGTACCTAAATAATTAGAAGGGGGATTGTCTGTTTTTCCTATAGATAATATTTTAATTATAATACAATAAATATTATAAATATTATTATAATGAATACAATAATATTATTATATAGTACCTAAATAATTAGAAGGGGATTGTCTGTTTTTCCTATAAATAATACCTGATGAAATTTCAGAAGAGAGAAACAATGAGATCTTACATAACTTGTTAATTCAATCTAAGTTGTTGTCAGCAGCAGAGTGGTCTATAGTTGATATCAGCTGGACAGCAAGGGAGTCTATCCCTTTTTTGCTAGCACAAGATCAGAGAGATTGTTTTGTTGAGGTGGAGCATAACACCTACCATCAGCTCCCCCACTTTACTGCACAGATCAGATTAACCAATTTGTGCTACTCATACACTGAGTTGGTGGAAACCGGTATCAAATTCAGAACCTTGCGATTCCAAGGTGGGCGCTCTACTGACTGAGCTAAACTAGCCCCTCAAAAATTTAATCTAGCAATTGGTCAGCACTCTATTCACCTTGTATCTTTGCCTAGTAAAGCTATACTCCTATCCTTAATACTCATCTTTCTTCCCGCCCTGTCGGTGGGGCGTTAGAATGCACCGACTGCACCTCTGCAGAGGGGTAAGACTCCCCAATGGGGCCACCTGTTAGCCGTGGGTGGCGACCCATGATGCTTAAGGATAGAGCCCAGGTGGATGAGCAGTTCATGACATGCAATACTCCACTTTGGCCCTATCTTGGGCTAGACGGGCGGTCGGAGAGGCCCCCTCCGATCAATCGGCTGGTCACGTCAAGCCCTAGCACCTATATGATTTTCCCAACCCTATTGCCCTTATGGCAAGCCCCAATCCCTTTTTATCATATGGTGCTAGAAGGCAGTGGCTGTGGGTCTACATGTCCTGGGAATGACGTTAAACTCTATCTGATGGTGAGGTTCCAGTTTTGGAGGTTTGGGGAATGTGGAGCACCCCTTCATCACCATTGCTCCCTGGTCCACTCTGACCCGGAGTGGTAGTACCTGTTAGGGTCCCATCTATGGGTTAAATAGAAAAATGTATGTATTAAAAAAAATGTATTATCCATTAAGAATTGATTTATTTCAAAACTTTATCGGCATTAAATGTCCCACTGACGTTGATATGCCGTGAAACAAAACAGACCAAACCAAATCATGTTTCTTCCTATCAATTCTCTGTTAACTCTGATACTTGAGTTACAACTAAACCAAAGTTAATGGTAAAACTGATCCTTAAAAACACTTTTTACACATACAAGATTAACATTTCATTTGAAACAAAGTCCACTTGGGTACATGCCAGGAATTTATTGCTACCACTGCTTTATTCAAAAGTAAAGATAATGACTGGAGATAACAAAAAGGCTGTTAGATAGCAATTTACTCATAAATATATGAAGGTTTATTCAATAAATAAGGTAAATTTTGCCAAAGGAGTTGGCAATAGGAAGCAATATTTACAATTGCACCTTTTTCAAGGAAATCAATAGTTAGAGTCCTTTCATGTCCCTGGATACTGTCTGCATGATCTTTTTTACTGACTGCTGCACCCGGAACTTTTTCTTTAGTGGAGAGTATTTTCAACTAATGCTTGTAGTGGCAAACCCATGCTTAGCCCATTTGTAAAATTTTTTTTGGTTAAAACATACTTCTCTGTATACATCACACATTCTTCTGTAATTTTCACATGGTCTGCACTTCTCAGTCACAAAAGATTTGATGACAGACCTCAGTTCATGTTTGGAGTAGTGTTTGATTTGACGCCATTTTGAATAGCCTTAAAACAAATATACTTGGTAGGTTAAAATAATTTTTGCTATAAACTAATTCTAAAGA